>JALMGF010000272.1:0-650000 GCA_023333645.1 Sceloporus occidentalis | reverse complement strand
TGCGTGCCTCAGTATATAGTGATAGATGTTCTGCTGTACCACTGTCAGTGTTTGCCTCAGTATATAGTGATAGGTGTTATAGTAACATAGTTCATAAGGTTGAAAAAAGACCAAAGTCCATCAAGTTCAACCTATATACATATTGTGTCCCTACTGTGTTGATCCAGAGGAAGGCAAAAAACCCTTATGAAGCAGATGCCAATTGCCCCATACCAGGGGGAAAATTCCTTCCCGACTCCAAATATGGCAATCAGAATAAATCCCTGGATCAACGTTCTGTCCCTATTAATCTAATATCCATAACTTGTAATATTATTGCTTTCAAGAAACACGTCCAGGCTCCTTTTGAACTCTTTTATTGAGTTTACCATAACCACTTCCTCTGGCAGAGAGTTCCATAATCTCACCGCTCTTACTGTAAAGAACCCCCGTCTGTGCTGGTGCAGAAACCTTCTTTCCTCCAACCGTAGAGGATGTCCCCTTGTTATAGATACAGTCCTGGGTATAAATAGGTCCTGGGAGTGATCTCTGTACTGTCCCCTTATATATTTATAAATAGTTATTAAATCCCCCCTAAGCCATCTTTTTTCCAAACTAAATAACCCTAATTCTGATAATTAGTCCTCCCATTCCCCTTATTTCTCTGGTTGCCCGTCTTTGAACCCTCTCCAGCTCCACTATATCTTTCTTGTACACTGGTGCCCAGTACTGTACACAGTATTCCATGTGTGGTCTGACTAGTGACTTGTACAGTGGTAGAATTATTTCCTTGTCGTGGGCATCTATGCCCCTTTTGATGCACCCCATGATTTTATTTGCCTTAGCAGCAGCTGCCTGACACTGGTCGCTACAGGTAAATTTACTGTTAACTAAAACTCCTAAGTCCTTTTCCATGTCAGTCGTCCCCAGTGTTTTCCCATTTAATACATATTCCCAGCCTGTATTTTTCTTCCCCATGTGCATAACCTTACATTTATCTGTGTTGAACCTCATCTGCCACATCCCAGCCCAAGCCTCCAACCTATGCAGATCCATTTGTAATCGTGCACTGTCCTCTATTGTGTTAACCACGTTACAGAGCTTAGTATCGTCTGCAAAGATTGATACTTTACTATACAATCCCTCTACAAGGTCATTAATAAATATATTAAAAAGAATAGGACCCAAAACTGACCCCTGTGGTACCCCACTAGCAACAGTAACCCACTCAGAGTATGTACCATTAATAACCACCCTCTGTTTCCTATCACTGAGCCAGTTACTTACCCACATACACACATTCTCCCCCAGCCCAAGCATTCTCATTTTATGTACCAGCCTTTTATGTGGCACCGTATCAAATGCTTTGGAAAAATCAAGATATACGACATCCAGCGATTCACCCCGATCCAGTCTTGAGCTCACCTCCTCATAAAAGCTGATCAGGTTAGTTTGACAGGACCGATCCCTTGTAAACCCATGCTGATATGGAGTCATACACTTATTTTCATTGAGATACTCCAAAATAGCATCTCTTAGGAAACCCTCAAACAGTTTACACACAACAGAAGTTAAACTAACAGGCCTATAATTCCCCGGGTCACTTTTTGTCCCCTTTTTGAATATTGGCACAACATTTGCTATGCGCCAGTCCTGGGGAACAGACCCTGTCACTATAGAGTCCTTGAATATTAGAAATAGGGGTCTGTCTATTACATTACTTAACTCCCTTAGAACGCGGGGGTGAATGCCATCTGGACCTGGTGATTTGTCTATTTTGATTTTTTTTAGGCGGCACTGCACTTCTTCCTGGGTTAGACAGGCGACATGTACTGGGGCAGTTATCTCATCCTGCTGTATATTACCTGGCATTTCATTTTCCTCTGTGAATACAGCAGAGAAGAATATATTTAATAGATTAGCTTTTTCCTGATCCCCGTCTATAACTTCTCCCTCATTACTTTTTAAGGGGCCAACGCTTTCATTTTTAACCTTTTTACTATTTATATAGTTAAAGAACATTTTGGGGTTTGTCTTACTCTCTTTGGCAATGAGTCTTTCTGTCTCCACTTTTGCTGCTTTTATCTGATTTTTACATATTTTATTTTTTTCCCGATAGCTTTTTAGTGCTTCCTCACTGCCTTCCTGTTTTAGTAGCTTAAATGCCCCCTTTACATTTTTATTTATCCACATTGGTTTTCTCTTGTTCCTGACTCTTTTATTCCCATACGGTATGTACCTTTCACAGTGAGAATTTAAGATATCCTTAAAAATCTCCCATTGAGTGTCTGTACTCTTGTTTTTGAAGACATTTTCCCAATTTACAGTGTTAAGGGCTTCTCTTAGTTGATCAAACTTTGCCTTCCTAAAGTTCATGGTTCTTGTGGCTCCTCTAAGAGTTCCCTTATTGAAGGACAAGTTATAATGTATCATATTGTGATCACTATTTCCTAGATGCCCCCTGACCTGCACATTAGTTACTCTGTCAGGTCTGTTGGTTAATATTAAGTCCAGTAGGGCGCCCCCTCTGGTCGGGTCCTGTACCATTTGGGACAGATAATTATCCTTACTTATAGTCAGAAACCGGTTTCCTTTATGAGATTCACAGGTCTCTGTTTCCCAGTTTATGTCGGGATAGTTAAAGTCCCCCATAATAACCACCTCATTGTGATTTGCTGCCTTGTTTATTTGCTTTAATAATTGATCTTCTGCTGATTCCATTATATTTGGTGGCTTATAGCAAACCCCGATCAGTATTTTATTATTTTTCTTTCCATATATTTCTACCCATAATGACTCCACTTTATCATTTCCCTCACATATATTCTCCCGCAGTGTGGCCTTTAGGCTGGACTTTACATAAAGGCAAACTCCTCCCCCTTTTCGTTTTTTTCGATCCTTCCTGAATAGACTATAACCCTGTATGTTAACCGCCCAGTCATAGCTATCATCCAACCATGTCTCTGTTATACCCACTATGTCATAGTTTTCTTCAGACATTATTAACTCCAGTTCGTCAGTTTTATTGGTCAGACTTCTGGCATTAGTAAGCATACAATTTAGAGGTGTATGGTTTTTTTCCCTATGAAGCCTACCCCTATTGACTATTCTAACCCCTCCCTCCGCTCCACCCCCAGGTACATTTATAAGCCCCAGCTTTCTATCTACACTATCTTCCCCTTCTATATTGTAGTTTCCCTCTCCCCTTTACCTAGTTTAAACACTCCTCCACCCTTCTGGCCATCTTCTCCCCGAGCACAGCTGTACCCTCCCCATTGAGGTGCAGCCCGTCCCTACCGTAGAGCCTGTATCCGACAGAGAAGTCGGCCCAGTTCTCCATGAACCCAAACCCCTCCTTCCTACACCAGCTTCTGAGCCACTTGTTTAGCTCCCTAATCTCCCGCTGCCTCTCTGGTGTGGCACGTGGTACAGGTAATATTTCAGAAAATACTACCTTGGAGGTCCTTGCCTTAAGCTTGCTACCTAAGTCCCTGAAATCATTTTTAAGGACACTCCGCCTACCTCTCACTTTGTCATTGGTGCCAATGTGCACCATGACTGCTGGGTCTTCTCCAGCCCCCCCCAGTAATCTGTCAACCCGATCCGCGATGTGCCGAACGCGAGCGCCAGGCAGACAACACACTGTTCGGCGATCCCGGTCTTTGTGACAGATCGCCCTGTCTGTCCCCCTAATAATTGAGTCCCCCACTACCAGCACCTGTCTGGCCTGCCCTGCGCTCCTCCTTCCCTCCTTACTGGAGCAGACACCCCTCTGGTGGTCAGAGGCAGTGACTTGCTGCAGTACTGCTAACTCTGAACTAACATCCCCCTCATCTGCCAACCGGGCAAACTTGTTGGGGTGTGCTAGATCAGGACTAGCCACCCTGGCGCTTTTCCCCCTACCCCGCCTTCTAACTGTAACCCAGCTAGCTGCCTGACTGTCCTGTACCTCCATCCCGCTATCCTCCCCCACCTCTACCCCCGAGAGAGCTTGCTCAGTGAGCAGCAGACTCCTCTCCAAGTTGTCAATAGATCTCAGTGTTGCCAGTTGCTCCTCTAGACTCAGGATTTGTGCTTCCAAATGAGCAACCCGCACTCATCTCGCACAGCAATATGCACCCTCGAAGCGCTGATCAAGGATTGCATACATTGAGCAAGATGTACACCTGACCGCATTGTCAAACATGGAGGACATCTTGGCAATGGGGATAGCTCAAATAACTGGCAAAAACAGACAGTAAGGTGCAATATATATATATATAAATATATGGAATCACAAGGATTTATACTTTACCCTCCTTCTTGCTTTTTAACTCCTTCTTTGCTTGTAACTCCTCACTTAGAGATGTCACTTAGGAGATTCGCCCCAGCTCAGGATTCACTTGTGTGTCCAAGCTAAATGCAACTGCAAAAGCCAAGCAGAACTCACAGAGACTTAATTACTTAATTAGCAACACACCTGAAATAGCCCTTACCCCTTTTTTTTTGCTTTTTTCAACAAAACTTTACACTGAACACAACACAAACAAACACAGTGCTCCCCCTTGCAATAGTAATGAATATACTCTCCTTCTTTGCTTGTAACTCCTCACTTAGAGATGTCACTTAGGAGATTCGCCCCAGCTCAGGATTCGCTTGTGTGTCCAAGCTAAATGCAACTGCAAAAGCCAAGCAGAACTCACAGAGACTTATGTTGTACCACCGTCAATGTCTGCCTCAATATATAATGATAGCAGTTATGCTGTAATACCGTCAATGTCTGCCTAACGATAGAAGCTATGCAGTTTTAAAGTGTGTGGGGGTCCCACGTACAGGATCCACCCCAGGTGCCAAATACTCTAGGTACGCCCCTGCGCACAACAGTTTTTCCCAATTTTTTTTTTATCCTTTATGCGGCCTGGAGCCTCCGCTCGTGATCCGCTCATAATTTACTTATGCAGTGAGAATTTCACCTTTAAAAAAACATTACAGTAAGTAATACTGTTGTGTAACTAATACTACATTATCACACTATAATGTAGTGTTATTAACCATGAGCGAGCTGTACCAAAAATATAGAATAACAATTTAAATGTAACGTTTGCAGAAGCATATTGTGCGCACAAAATTTGGGCTCTGGGAAAATTTTTGCACAAGAGAAATTTTCTGCGCACACCACCTAAGAAAAATTAGAGGGAACATTGCTTGGCGCCCCTGCCCGGGACTTAGATTAAAGAGTACAGACCTCCCTACCAAGCATTTTCAAAGTTAAGATGAGATACTTAATGAAAATGGATTGGTTGGAGACAAGCCTTGATAAAGAGAAGTGAACCCCCAAATTATTTCTATTGTGGTTTAAAGGTCTTCTTATCTTTGCAAACTAGATTAAAATCCGAGATGCCTTTTACCACACAAGCTGGTACTGCGAAAGAGTCGTAGCTAATAGTCCCCCAATCAGACTCCCCACATTGCACAAATACACACTCTCACTTGACCTTTAGACTGAGGTTTATTATTTGTTGTTTTTTTCTGTATTATAGAAAAATTAGACAATGTTTTGCAGTTATTTCCACATGTCATTGAGCTTTGCAGCTCTTGTCTGCCCTGCCATTTGTTCTTCTTGATACTCCCTAGTAAGAAATGGTACAGATTTTTTTGTTGTAAGACTTTCCTGGTACCTTGTGGATTGGACATTGGTGGCATGTATATCTCAACCTTGTCACTATGTTTTAAACATTGTTTCAATATAGACAGTTATTTAATTATATCAAGTCTACAGGCATTATGCTCAGAAATACTAGAAGCTCAAATACCAGATATACCAGCAAACTTTCATCCTATTTCATTAATTGAATGTGGACACAAAACTTTATGCCAGACTATTAACAAATAGACTGAACGCAGTACAAAATGAAGGTATGGAGAAAATCATCCAACGCTGTGGGAAATGAGATTGCCTAACATAAAGTAGTCCAAACACCACCACCGGAATCCGGATAGAAAAAGGACTTTAAGGGAAATTAAGGAGTCAAATCACCAGTATAGCCTTATCTGAAACATACCATACATAAATAAATAATACAAATTATGTGACTAAATAAAGAAAGAGTGGGGGTGAGAAAGGAGCTTCGGGGTTATGAGCTAATGATAAATAAGAAATTTGACACTATTATCAGTCACCACAAGTTAATTTACCTTAATATTATTAAGATAAAGTTGATTACAAGATGACAGAAGGAAACAATACCATAACTCAAAAAAGCACCCTCACTGACAAACAGCTCTGAATCATAACATTGTATATATTCTTCCATTGGAACTCCTGACTTGTTTTGTTGCCAGGAGCTATTTTCATAGCATGAGCTAAACTTAAGAGGGAAACTTGTCACTAAATTTGCAAAAACACGGAAAACTACTTGTCACTTGTCAGTTATGTATACATATCTTAACCCCTGATTATCGAATTGTGAAAAACAAAAATAAACCCCCCAAAAATGTCTTATTAAAAAATATAATTACATGAATAAAATTATTATTAGTGGTAAATCAAATGATTCAGATCTCATTTGTTGTTGAGACCACTGGGCGCCCTAGTGCGAAGCTCAGAAATCCAATATGATTCTGCTCTATTTAAAATTGGTCTAATGTCGTCCCCTTCTAAGTTTCTTTTTACATAGATTGTCGCCTCCTACATACACGCTGATGTATAGTAGAAGTTTAGGTTGAGAAAAGACTTGCATCCATCAAGCTCAACCCTTTTCCTAGTCCTTGTTTACCGCTGTTGATCCAAAAGAAGGCAAAAAAATAAAAAGTCAGCAATTTTGAATTGTGCTTTCGATGGGGGAATGGACTAAATAAATATTAACTTCTATACTATTATACATAGCCCTCTATGTTCTGCTTCATTAAAAAAAAAAGTATCCAGGCCCGTTTTAAAGGCATCTAATGTATTTGCTAGCACCACTTCTTCAGGCAGTGAATTCCACACTGTACTTTTATTGTCCTTACTGTAAAAACTCCCCTCCGCTGTGGTAGACTAAATCTCCTTTCTTCAAGTCTTATCGGGTAACCTCTTGTCCTTTGTAATGTTCTGTTAATGAACAGGTCTTTAAAGAGCCCTTTGTATGGGCCCTGTACATATTTATATAACATGATCATGTCTCTTATAAGACGTTGGTTCTCTAACGTATACAAATTTAACTTTTATAGCCTTTTTTTTTTTTTTGTAAATCGTATTTATTGATTTTCCATATAACTCAACACAACATATTTTACAATAAACTATACAAACACCAAAACAGGGCCATAATCATAAACATATAACAAACAAAAACAGAAAAAAAAAACAAAAAAACCTTAAAATTTGAAGCTGGGTATAGGGCAAACCTCCAAGTCAAGTGTTTCATAGTGCTTGTAACTTTTTAATCCAGTCCGTACATATATCTGATTTTCTTTTGTGAGATATACTTATCCAACTCATACCTTTCTCCATTTGGAGCTGAAACATTAATTGTTTTTCCAATTGTATCTTGCTTATAGGTTTAATTTCTTTCCATGACCGTGCAATTAATATTTTTGTAGCCGCGAACGCGTGTATTATTATTACTTTTCTTTCCAGAGATAAAGTTACAGGGAGAATATGTAGCAAAGCAATCTTCATGGTTTTTTTTTAATCTTATATTATCTATTTTTTCCTATAATTCATATGTAACCTTCCAAAGGGGACTTATTTCTTTACAACACCACCAAATGTGTTTATAATCACCTTTCTCCTTATTACACCTCCAGCAAATATCCGATGCATTTGGATACATAATTTTCAACTTTGTAGGTGTTAAATACCATCGGTGTATGAGTTTAAAGTAATTTTCCCTAATCGCTATGGAATGTATAATATCATATGTGCACTTTATTGCAGTATACCATTCTTGCTGTTGGATCTCTGATCTCAAATCTCTTGACCATCCCACCAAAAAATTTTCTGGATCACTCTCGTCTATGTTTCTAATCACTTCAAGGGCTTTAGCCATAGGTTTTTTTATACTGCATTTATTGAATATACCTTCCAATTTCCCCTGAATATCTCTGTTACCCTTAAATCGTACTTGATTTAGGAACGATTTAACTCTTAAATACGTAAATACTTCTGAATTGGGTAAATTGTATTCTAAAACTAGTTGGTTTAAAGATTTTATTTTTTCTTCTTGTATAACATTTTCTACAGCTATGATTCCTGAACTTCTTCAGTTTTTAAGGTTCATATTGGATACATTGTTTTCCTTGAGGTTAAGATCTGCATTATCTAGGATCGTATCCCGAAGATTAATTTTTTTTTTAATTCGTTTCCATTCCCCCAGAATATCTTTGACTATATGGTTTTTTGATTCCCTGGGATCATGTTTCATCGTTCTTTGAAGTTGCCAGATATATAGAGATAAGTTTTCATTAATTGTCATAAATTTTTCTAACTTAAACCAAGGTTGATCATTATTTTGGAGTTGCATGTTGTATATATGAAATAAAAGACAAGCTTCATACCACTCTAGGGTAGTTTAAACCCCCCTTATTCATTTTTTTTTGTCAAGTACTTTATTCCTAATCTGAGTCGTTTTCCATTATTAATAAATTTATTAAAACTGAATTGTATCATATGGATCCATGATCTCAGAATTTTGAGAGGTACATGTCTAAAAAAGTACAACCATTTCGGGAGGATATATGCATTTATTACATTTATTCTCCCTATCCATGATAACTGCATATTCCTCCATTCTTTTAATGAGTGGTTGGTTTCAGATAAAAGAGTATAAAAAAATTTTTCTACCATATCCTCAACTTTCGCTGTAATTGTTAATCCTAAATAGTTTAAATCTGATTCTTTCCATCTAAAATTATAATCCTGTTGAATTATTTTTTTAACATATGTTTTAACATTTAGTGGAAGAATTACAGATTTTTCTATGTTTATTTTGTAGTTAGAAACATCTGAATATTTTTTTATTGTAGACATTAAGTTCCTAATTGATTTATCAGGATCTTCTACTGTTATAAGGACGTCATCGGCGTACAGGCATATTTTTAATTCTTCCTGTGAAAAACAGAGCCCTTTAATCTTCTCGTTATACCTTATAGCTATGGGTAAAAGCTCTATAGATATTATATAGAGCATAGGTGATAAAGGACAACCTTGTCTAGTCCCGTTTTTGAGATCGAGCCAGTCTGCTTTAATATTTTGACCAATTGTTCTTGCTGTCGGGTTCGAGTATAAAGCCCGAATAGCTGACAGAACTTGACCTTTAAATCCATATGCATATAACGATTGGAACATAAAGTCCCAGTTTACCCGGTCAAAGGCCTTCTCTGCATCAAGTGCTAATAAACATAATGGTATTTTTTCTGCGTTTGCAAAATCTAATATATCAATAGTGCGCCTGATATTATTGTATGCCTGTCTTTCAGAGATAAATCCTATCTGGTCCGGATGGATTATAATTGATATCACCGATTTCAGTCTCTCTGCCCAAATAGCAGCATAAATCTTCATATCCACATTAATCAATGAAATAGGCCTATAGCTTCTAACATCCTCTGCATTTTTATCATTCTTTAATATTGGGTGTGGCCAGGGCCTGGCTTAGTTCTTCTAAGTACCCGTTGATGTATACCATCCAGTCAGGGGCTTTTTCTACCGTAACACAATTTAATTGTTTGAACACTTTTTCTTCTGTCAGCCAATCACATGCTTGCTGTGACTGTTCTATAAAAGCACCTTACAGTTTCTCGTCCACCGGCTCTTCCATGGTAAAAACAGAGTAATCTGTTTAAAAACAGAGACAGTTTATCTCTGTCCCCACTGACCATCTCACCCATTTCAGATAACAAAGACCCAACATTATCAGCCTTTAACTTTTTGCTATTTATGTATTTAAAGATTTTTGGGGGGATTGCTCTTGCTCTCCTTAGCAATTATTTTTTCATTCTCCTATTTAGCTAATTTAATTACCTTTTTACAAGCTTTGTTGGCCTCTTTATATTTTGCAAAAGCCTCTGCTGATCCCCCAGCTGTATAATGTTTGAATGCTTCTAAGGGAAGTTAAGTAATGTAATAGACAGACCCCTATTTCTAATATTCAAGGACTCTATAGTGACAGGGTCTGTTCCCCAGGACTGGCGCATAGCAAATGTTGTGCCAATATTCAAAAAGGGGACAAAAAGTGACCCGGGGAATTATAGGCCTGTTAGTTTAACTTCTGTTGTGTGTAAACTGTTTGAGGGTTTCCTAAGAGATGCTATTTTGGAGTATCTCAATGAAAATAAGTGTATGACTCCATATCAGCATGGGTTTACAAGGGATCGGTCCTGTCAAACTAACCTGATCAGTTTTTATGAGGAGGTGAGCTCAAGACTGGATCGGGGTGAATCGCTGGATGTCGTATATCTTGATTTTTCCAAAGCATTTGATACGGTGCCACATAAAAGGCTCGTACATAAAATGAGAATGCTTGGGCTGGGGGAGAATGTGTGTATGTGGGTAAGTAACTGGCTCAGTGATAGGAAACAGAGGGTGGTTATTAATGGTACATACTCTGAGTGGGTGACTGTTGCTAGTGGGGTACCACAGGGGTCAGTTTTGGGTCCTATTCTTTTTAATATATTTATTAATGACCTTGTAGAGGGATTGCATAGTAAAGTATCAATCTTTGCAGACGATACTAAGCTCTGTAACGTGGTTAACACAATAGAGGACAGCGCACGATTACAAATGGATCTGCATAGGTTGGAGGCTTGGGCTGGGATGTGGCAGATGAGGTTCAACACAGATAAATGTAAGGTTATGCACATGGGGAAGAAAAATCCAGGCTGGGAATATGTATTAAATGGGAAAACACTGGGGACGACTGACATGGAAAAGGACTTAGGAGTTTTAGTTAACAGTAAATTTACCTGTAGCGACCAGTGTCAGGCAGCTGCTGCTAAGGCAAATAAAATCATGGGGTGCATCAAAAGGGGCATAGATGCCCACGACAAGGAAATAATTCTACCCCTGTACAAGTCACTAGTCAGACCACACATGGAATACTGTGTACAGTACTGGGCACCAGTGTACAAGAAAGATATAGTGGAGCTGGAGAGGGTTCAAAGACGGGCAACCAGAGTAATAAGGGGAATGGGAGGACTACAGTACCCAGAAAGATTATCAGAATTGGGGTTATTTAGTTTGGAAAAAAGACGGCTTAGGGGGGACTTAATAACTATGTATAAATATATAAGGGGACAGTACAGAGATCACTCCCAGGACCTATTTATACCCAGGACTGTATCTATAACAAGGGGACATCCTCTACGGCTGGAGGAAAGAAGGTTTCTACACCAGCACAGACGGGGGTTCTTTACAGTAAGAGCGGTGAGATTATGGAACTCTCTGCCAGAGGAAGTGGTGATGGTAAACTCAATAAAAGAGTTCAAAAGGAGCCTGGACGTGTTTCTTGAAAGCAATAATATTACAAGTTATGGATATTAGATTAATAGGGACAGAACGTTGATCCAGGGATTTATTCTGATTGCCATATTTGGAGTCGGGAAGGAATTTTCCCCCTGGTATGGGGCAATTGGCATCTGCTTCATAAGGGTTTTTTGCCTTCCTCTGGATCAACACAGTAGGGACACAATATGTATATAGGTTGAACTTGATGGACTTTGGTCTTTTTTCAACCTTATGAACTATGTTACTATGTTACTATGTTACTTTCCTTTTACTTATATCCTGGTTTACCTTACTGGCTAGCCACCTTGTTTTTAGTTTGCTTTTTTCATATTTGTTTCAAAGGGTATGAATTTATATGTATATTTTTATAGTGTTAGTGTAAGGACTTACCTGCCTCTCCAGTCCCGCTCTGTAGCAGCTCCCGCAACGCTTCCTCAGGCAGCTTCCCGGGCAGCGAGTACCACCGCTATCTGGGCAGCAAACTGGTAGCACTTAATATTGCACGTTACATCTGTAACCTGCTCTTATAACCTCGGGTGATCTCTCCACCTCTCCCTATTTAAACCTGGACTTCCTCTTCTGGGTTACCCTTTTTTGGTGTATTCTGCTGTTTGCCCTTGCGAGTTTCTGTGAGTGATTTATTCGTTTGACCCGGCTTGCTGACTTCGCTCCTGTTTACTGATTTGGCTCCTGTTCTCTGATCGGCTTGTTTGACTACTCTTTTGGATTTGATTCGGCTTTCCGCTTTGCTGGTTTTACCAAACCTGGTTCTCGGTTCCTGCTCTCCTGGCTACTCCCGGTTCCTATTTGCCTGGCTCACTCCGCCATCCGGGGTCCTCCTCACCAAATCATTACAGTACCAAGGGTCACCATGGACCCTGCCGAGATTGGCCAGAAGATGTCTACCTGTGAAGCCTGTATGGAAAGTCTAGATCTTCACATGGAGCAGTTTGCGCAGGCCTTTCAAACACTCCTGGCGAGGACTGATCCAGCACGTGGTCCTCCACCTGCTGATTCTGCTTAGGTGCGCTCGTATATAAAAAAATCCCGAACGAGTTAAAAAAAAAAAGTTGAAATAAAAACGATAGTATACAAATCAATAAATACTGTTAAGACAGTTCCTAATTCACTCTACGCGTTTCGCCACCGTGGCTTCCTGACCCAGGTCTTCATACCCTCCATTTGTCTCCTCCTCTCAGATATGTACTACTACCCGTGTGGGGTATGTCATCTCCCTACTCACTGACAGGCTCTAGCCTGGGCAATTCTTCTTTGGGAACGCAATTCTCCAGTGGTGAACAATTATAATGACTTTGTAACCACTTTCCGTCAAGTATTTGACAGGCCAGGTCGCGGCCATATTGCCTCGTCAAGTCTTTTCTCACTGCGTCAGGGTACACGCAGTTTATATGACTATGCCATTGAATTCCATACCATGGCTGCAGAAGTGGCATGGAACAACGACACCTTGGTTGCCGCCTTCACTAATGGTCTGTCTGACCGCCTGAAAGATGAGGTGGCTGCCCGGGACCTGCCCACGGACTGGGAAGAGCTTATCGCCTACATTGGCCACATTGATTTGTGCCTCCGGGACTGCCAGGTACAGCAAGATTGCCAAAGGAGGGTTCCAGTGCGTTTTGCGCCACGTCCGGCTTCTTCTGACTCTGCTTCCCTTCCGAGGATTAGAGATCCCTCCGGCGCAGACAGGACCTCTGTATGTACTGTGGACATTAAGTGCACTTCTGCCCTGTGAAGCCGGGAAACTACAGGGCCTAAGGAGGGTTGGGGTACCTCCTCTAGGCCTTTCTGCTGCTTTTTGCACCACATCTGGCTTCTTCTGACTCTGCTTCCCTTCCGCCTGAAGAGCCCATGCAGATCAGCTCTACACATCTCTCCGAGGAGGAGAGATCCCTCCGGTGCGGACAAAACCTCTGTATGTACTGTGGCAAACGAGTACATTATGTGCGCTTCTGCCATGTGAAGCCTGGAAACTACAGAGCCTAAGGAGGGGTGGAGTACCTCCTCTAGGCCTTTCTGTTGCCTTTCCCCATGACCGGGCTCCTCCTATGTTGGTGCCTACAACTCTCACTGTCCAGGAGAGAACCATTCTGGTCCCGGCCCTTATAGACTCTGCAGCCATAGGAAACTTTATTGACCGTGACTTCTGCAGTCTCCACAATGTACCCTTGCAGTGGAAAACCTACCCCAGACAACCTCTTCTACCTGCAGCAGTGACCCACGAAACTACACAGCTTCGTCTCAGAGTAGAGGTTCTCCATACAGAGACTATGTCACAGACTGGGTTATCAGGTCTGATAGGAGCTGAGGGGCTCTGTCTGTACCCCACGATGCATTGATGGCTTGGGGTTGGTACAGACAGGCGCAGGAAATAAATCACAGACAGAAGATGCTGATAATAGTTGTATTACAGATGATGGTACAACATATAAACAAGGAAAGTCTTTTGGCTGGAAGCCCTCTGGATGGGGCACACACGGCAGGAAGCCCTCTGGATGGGGCATACACGGCAGGAAGCCCTCTGGTTGGGGCAAACACGGCAGGAAGCCCTCTGGTTGGGGCAAACACGGCAGGAAGCCCTCTGGATGGGGCACACACGGCAGGAAGCCCTCTGGATGGGGCACACACGGCAGGAAGCCCTCTGGATGGGGCACACACACGACAGGTAAGCCCACTTGCAGGGCACACGGCAGATATCCCACTTGCAAGGCACTTAGCTTTGGAGTTCACTTGTGGGTCGCTGGCCGTAACTCAGGAGCAGATCAGGAACCAAACAGGAGCAGATCAGGAACCAAACAGGGGCAGATCAGGAACCAAACAGGCAGTCCTAAAACGTTAATGTCAAGGCCCAGACTGAAGGGCTGGGCAGGTTTATATAGGTTGTGATAACCAGAAAACAAGGTGCACCTGGGCATGATAATCACTGAGTGGTTCTGAGTGGCAAGGGCGGCCACTAGTGGTTGGAAACGTGAAACGAGTAGCACAAAGTTTAAACAAGTCCAGACAGCGAAGGGTGAAACGTTACAGACTATAATACTCCATGTGATAAATTCTCCAGCTGCCCCCATCGTGTTGGGCTACCCATGGCTGCAGCTGCATAACCCCGACATCAATTGGTCCACCCATGAGATCACCTCCTGGCGGTGCTCCTCCTGCATATTTCCTCAACCATGCGTAGTGAAAATCGCCTCCTTGGATAGCACCGTTCTGCCTCCACAATATTAGGAATATGCTGACGTGTTTCATAAGAAGGAGGCCGACTCCTTGCCTCCTCATTGTCCCTACGATTGCCCCACGGGGCAGATGTCAGGAACTGGATCCATACAGACGACTGTAATGACCCAGCCACCCAAAGATGGAGTTCAGTAGTGGTTGGGCAGCCACATACCAGCGCCCTGATATAGCAGCAGACGTAGTCCAGAACGAAGCAAAGATAAATCCTGCACGCACCCTGGAGCAGGCGTGAGACATAGCACAAGACTCATGTGCGGGATGCTGCAGGCTGGGAGTGTGGAAGCTGAGCAGAGTAATAGCTGAAACATAGCGAGCAAGGGATAAGGCAAGAAACATAACAGACAAGATATACATGATACAGGGCACAACAGGACACCCCTCTACTGGGGATGCACGACAGGACACCCCTCTACTGGGGATGCGCGGCAGGACACCCCTCTACCTGGGACGCGCCGCAGGACACCCCTCAGGTTACATCACAGACTGACACACATAAATACAGGAACTAGCCTAGGACTATATGATAACTATTGGAGATTCCGTCACATCTTAGCCAAAGTACTCCAATGACGGTGGGTCCTAACGCTAAACCCTGCTTACAGAGATACGAAACAAACCAAACAAGAAATCTAAACACATAGCAATGAGACATACCTTTAGACTGCAGACTGAGACAAACTTAACGGGTGGGGCACACCTATGAAGGAAACAGAGCTGAAGCAAAGAGCAGAACTAGAAACAAGGAATGGACGAACAGAGCAAAAGGAAATCCAGGAATGGATTTTAGCAAAACAGAGAAATTGAAGCAAGATTGAGATATGGGTAGAACGTGACAGCAGAGTGTATCCGTTATCCCCGGCCGAGACTGAGGCCATGGAGCCCTATGTTCGAGAAAACCTCCAGAAGGGCTTTATCCGCCGCTCCGCTTCTCCCGCTGGTGCAGGCTTCTTTTTTAATGTCTAAAAAGGATGGCGGTCTATGTCCGTGTATTGACTATCGGGGCCTCAATCGAATCACCATTAAAAACACATACCCCTTGCCACTCGTTACTGAGTTGTTCGACAGCCTGGAAGGTTCGAAGGTGTTCACTAAATTGGACTTACAGGGTGCTTACAACCTCATTCGTATTCATCAGAACGATGAGTGGAAGACAGCTTTTAATACCTGCTCTGGCCATTACGAGTATACAGTATATACAGTAATGCCATTTGGGCTCTGTAATGCCCCGGCGGTGTTTCAGGAATTTGTTAATGACTGCTTCTGGGACTATCTTCACCAATTCGTTATCATCTACCTTGATGACATTCTTATCCACTCGCTGGACCCAATTTCACATCGGATACACGTAAAAAAGGTCCTGGCATGCATTCGTGAAAACCGTTTACACGCGAAACTGGAAAAATGCGTATTGGAAGTTTCCCGGGTATCCTTCCTTGGCTATGTCATTAGAGGTACAGGGTTCGAGATTGATCCTGACAAACTGCAGGCCATTCTGTAATGGCCTCAACCACAAGGACTTAAAGTGCTCCAGAGGTTCCTTGGCTTTGATTACTATCGATGATTTATCCGAGACTTTTCTAAGGTTATGGCTCCCATGACCACGCTCACTAAAAAGGGGGCTGTCATAATTGGCCTTCCAGAAATTGAAGAACCTGTTCGTGTCTGCTCCGGTCCTCGTTCACCCTGATGTCTCTCAACCCTTTGTTATTGAAGTAGGTGCTTCAGAAATCTAAGCTGGAGCGGTCTTATCCTTACATCCTTGTGGGTTCTTTTCCAAACGGTAGAGAGGAACTATGACATTGGCAACCGGGAACTACTGGCAGTCATCCTCGCCCTTACTGAGTGGCATCATCCCCATGAGGGTTCCTGCATACCTGTTACTATTCTCACGGACCACAAGAACCTCCAGTAGATTGCGAAGCCAAACATTTAAGCCCCAAACAAGCACGATGGACTCTTTTCTTATCCCATTTTAATTATGTTATTTCCTATCGTCTGGGGTCTAAAAATACTAAGGCCGATGCTTTATTCTGTATGTTCTGCACAGCCACAGAGGAGAAACCAGACCCAGAACCCATCCTCCCTGCTAACCGTATTATCTCTGCTGTATCTCTAGCCATTGCTTCTCCTCTCCTGCAACGCATTCAAGGTAGCCAACCGTCTGCTCCAGCCCATACCCCATCCGACAAACTGTTTGTGCCTCCTGCGTACCATGAAAAGATACTTTTCAGGTACACCATTCCACAAAGTTTTCGGGCCACCTGGATCTTCGATGCACCAGCTAGGCCCTAGGCCGCCATTTTTGGTGGCCCTCATGGAGCCAGGACATGCATTATTACCTCAGATCCTGCCGCATATGTGCCACTACCAAGACCCCCAGGACTCCTCCAGCTGGTCACCCAACAAACCCCCTTTTATTGTGTCTACGGTTTCCACCCGGTTGTTTTGCCTACCGACACCACAGAGGTCGGGGGGCCTGTTTTGGACGAACACCTGACGTCCAAACGTCTTTTGTTTGGTCCTCTGTCCGGTCTGCGTCCATAGCTGCTTCTCAGACACAAAAAAGGTATTATGACCGTAAAAGGTTACCTGCACCTTCCTATATGCCTGGGGACAAGGTGTGGCTCTCTACCCATCACATTAGCCTTCGCTCCGTGCTATATTGGACCATACTCCATCCTCTGCCATATTAATCCTGTCACACATGAACTGAACTTGCCACGTAACCTTCGTATTCCTCGCGTGTTTCATGTCTCCCTCCTGAATCCGGTGGTGTTCTCCCATTTTACCCGTCCTCTAGCCAGTCCTGGTCCCGTTTCTGTGACCTCCTCAGAGAACTACGAGATCCGGTCTATCCTCGATTCCTGCATCTTCCGGGGTGCTCTGCAATATCTGGTTCACTGGAAGGGTTATGGACCTGAGGAGAGATCCTGGGTGCCCGCCTCTGATGTCCACGTGCCTCGGCTGGTTCGCCTCTTCAACTCCAAATATCCCGGGCAGTTCAGGGGGGGGGACTGTAAGGACTTATCTGCCGTTCCCGTGACGCTTCCTCCTCAGGCAGATACCCGGGCTGCGTCTTCACCGCGTGGCCGACCACGCGGCAAACTGGTAGTCAAAACTTAATATTGCCCATTACATTTGTAACGTGCCCATATAACCTCGGGTGACCTCTTCATGCAGGACACGCCTCCACCTCTCCCTATTTAAACCTGGACTTTTCTGGGTCACCCTTGGTTAGTGTATTCTTCTGTTGGCCTGTGTGAGTTACTGTCACTGATTTATTCGTTTGACCCGGCTTGCTGACTTTGCTCCTATTTACTGTTTTGGCTCTTGTTCTCTGATCGTTTGGTATCAACTCAGCTTGTTTGACTACTCTTCTGGATTTGATTCGGCTTCCTGATTTGCTGGTTTTACCAAACCTGCTTCTCTTGGCTACTCCTGGTTCCTGTTTGCCTGGCTCACTCTGTCATCCGGGGTCCTCCTCACCAAATTTTTATAGTTAGTTTGAAGGTATTCCACTTACCTTCTTCCCCAAAAATAATCCATCCCAGTCCCAGTGACCATAGCATGGGGTAACCTTTGAGATTAATTCCAAAAGGCAAATGTGTACCAAGGGATGTATTAAACGTGCTAAAGTTGACCTTTTTAAAATTCAGTGGTGGGACCCATACCAATTTGCCTTTTGGAATTAATCTCAAAGGTTACCATGCTATGGTCACTATTCCCCAAGTGCTCCCTTACTGTTATGCGGGACCTAGGACAACACGGATTATGCACCCACAATGCAGAGACGGTAGCGTAGCACAGCACAACGGGTATTGGAAGTTCCACAGTCGAGGCAGGCAGCACAGGAGCAAGGTCAATATACAAGCCGAAGTCGGGGCAGGCAGCACAGGATCAAGGTTAATATACAAGCCAAAGTCGGGGCAGGCAGCACAGAATCGAAGTCAGAAAACAAAGCCAAGGTCAGGAACACGTAGATCAATCAGAATAACTCACGATAACCCAGAGATACACAACAGTGACTCTTTGAACGGGCAATGAACTAATGGGACAGGGGGTTTAAATAGGAAGAATGGCGGGAAACACCATAGCAACCAAAGGGAAACAACAAAGGAAGACGTCATCGCGACCGGCGCACATTAATGGCGTCGGCGCGAACAATAAATAAACAAACCGGCATCTGCGTGTGCTACACCCGCGAGCGCCGCGGGTGTGCCACATCGGCAGATGCCGCCGAAGTCGAGCCCCGCGAACGAGTCGCGGCAACCCGCTCATAACCCTGCGAGTGCCGCCGACTCGTCGCGGCGGCTCGCTCATGACCACTGGCGCGTCGTGGGCGTGCCACGGCGGCTCGCATGTTATCATGCGTCCGCCGTGGGCGCGCCGCATCGACGTGCCCCTCCGTCCGTGCCGCGCGCACAGTACACCGAGAAGACGTGCCCGCGGCACATCCTCTCAGTGTACGTGCCGCTGGCACGTCACACTGAGGGGACGGGAGCGCGTCAGCGCGCAAGCGCCGCCCACCAGCGGCAGACCGGCGAGGGACCGCGGCGGACACGGCAGGTATGACACTTACCTGGATGCTAGAGATAAGCTCCTCATTGTTAGTAATTTCCAGACATGCATCCTCTCTGGTTGGTGTCTGTACTAGCTGAGACAAAATTTTCATTCATCTTACTGCTTTTCGCAGAATTAATAGTTCCATTTTTTCAATCTACTTCTGGGTAATTGAAATCCCCCATAATGATAGTAAACCCCTTTTGTGAAGCCTTTTCTATTTGCACTAATACTTGTGATTCAATATTTGGTAGTTTGTAACAAATTCTCACTAATGTTTTCTGTTCAGTTCTAACCCCACTGACTATCTCAACCCTCAATGATTCTACATCTATTCGGCAAATCTGGGAAGGCAGCATGGAGTATATCGGGGGAGCGGTACCAGCGAGTAAGAAGTTTCCTGCAGTTTCGTACTACGTGAGCATTTATGGGTGAGAAGAGAAAAAATTTCTTTTGGGCTTAAAGAGATCTGCAGCGTCTGTTCCCAGAAGCCTTGAAAGCCCAATGGGACAGTGTTTTGCGCCTGTAAAAGAAGTTGATATAATATCGAAACGCCGTGGGAAGGAAGGGATGGTCTATTACATAAGAGCTCAAAATTAGTAAGGTCTCGCGTCATGGTATGTTTCCGTGTGGACTTAGAGAAAAAACTCACCAATTGGCAAAAGTGAATTTTGTCTATAACAGTAGGGGGTCTCTTCGGCAGAATTGTTTCTAAGGGTCGTAATTTATTGTCAAGTAAGAACTCTGAAATCTTAGCCCTGTCTGTCAATGAGGTCGACAAAAAAAGACCAGCGGTCTGTCCTTGTGGGAAGTCGGGATTATTTCTGATAGGCGTGAGATATGTCGTCAGAGAGTACGTTAAATGTAGAGAATGTAGTGTGAGTAGTGTAGCCTTCACAAATGGGTGATTGCGGGTAAAAGCTCAGGAGTGATGTCGCGGTAACCATAAAAGTGGGTGCAGTGGTATAGAGGTTGTCTGGGTTGTCTCTATCGGGAGAGATTGGAAAAAAAATAAAAGCCTGGGTAAGACATTCATCTTGATCGTGTTAATTCTCCCAAACCAAGATATGTGTTGAGGAGACCACGTATTAAGATCCTTCTGAATGGTCGCTAATAGGGGGATGAAGTTATGTCGGTAAAGCTCAGATAAGTCCCGTGAAAGCCAGACTCCCAGGTATCTCAGCTTTCCCCTACACCATTTGAAGGGGAAGTTGGAACCTAAGTGCAGGGTGTCAATATTGATGTTCAGGATTTCAGATTTTGAATTATTTATTTTCAGATGAGCCAATTCTCCATATTCGTTAAACTCTCGGAGAATAACCGGAAGTGATAACCGTGGTAGCGTGACTACAAAAAGGAAGTCGTCGGCATATCCTAGGATTTTGTGCGTGATCCCTCCAATCTGGAGGCCCCGAATGTCTACATTCCGCCGGCTAAATTCCGTGAAAGGCTCTAGGGATAGAATAAAAAGCAAGGGACGGGCAACCCTGTCTAGTTCCATTTGCGATGGGGAAAGAGTCCGTTAACACCCCGTTAACCCTAATCCTAGCTGAAGGAAGGGAGTATACAGAAGTGACCCAGCGCCGCATGTTGGGTCCAAAACCTATATGAACCAAGACCGCGAACATAAAGGACCAATCCAACCTATCAAAAGCTTTCTCAGCATCTGTTGACAGGAGGATGATTTCAGTCTTGGATATTATCGCATAATGCATCAAATTCAAAGCTCTGTGCGTGCTATCATGGGACTCTCGTCCTGGTATGAAACCCCTTTAATCGGTGCGCCAGGGACGGGATAAAACGTTGCATCCTATTAGCCAGAATTTTAGAGAATAATTTGAGATCTGCATTAAGCAGGGAAATAGGGTGGAAGCTACTGCATTGTTCCAAGTCCTTGCCTTCTTTGGGGATCAGAGAAATGTTAGCCATCAGACTATGTGGGTGAATGTCTCTACCTTCCAGAATAACAAAAAAATAAAGGAGAGCACCATCTGTGGACGTAAGACCTCCAACAATTTCTTATAGTAGAGCAAAGGAAGCCCATCGGGCCCAGGACACTTCCCTAACTTCGACGCTTTAATTGCCGTCCCTAGCTCAGTCAAAGTGATAGGAGTCTCCATACTATCCGCCTCCTCTACAGACAATTTTCTTCTTGAAAGGTAAGTATGTATTTTAGCTGACCGAGCGGCCTGAGTAGCTGGTGAAGTAGCTCCAGACAGATTATAAAGATTAGAGTAATAGTCAGTAAAAGCCGTCATAATCTCATGAGGAAGTCTGTAGTGGGAACCTGACGTGGAGCATATTTTAAGGATATAGTATTGTCTGCAGCGAGTTCTCAAAGCCCTAGCCAAATATTTACCGGGTTTGTCCCCATGTTCATAATATAGGGCCCTCAGCTGTAGGAATGAACGCCTCCCTCTAGTAACCAGCAATGAAGAGATATCTCTACGTAAGAGGACCAACTGTTGGAAGGCCGCATCTGTAAGAGTATCTTCATGGGCTTGTTCTAAGGCCGCTATGTCTTGATACAGTTTCCCTAGGGCGTGCTTCCGTTCATACCCGACTTTTATGAAATGCCCACACACTTATGAGCCTCCCATATAGTCAGAGGGGAAACATCAGGGGTATTATTGTCCGTAAAAGAGTTAATCAGAAGTGATTTCGTTTCAGCTTGAAGCACTGAATCTGTAAAGAGCGATTCGTTAAATCGCCATGTCGTCGCTGTTGGTCGAGTTAGTGTTGAGGTCAAAGACATTATTAATGGTGCGTGATCTGACCAAGTGATCAGACTGTAATGCGCAGACAACTATTTGGGGAGATGATAATATGGCATAAAGAGGTAGTCAAGTCTAGTATAGAGTCTTTTGGCAGCGGTAAAAAAATGTAGTCCCTATTGCAAGGATAAAGCGCACTCCAACAATCTACCAGCTGGAGATCATGCAGTAAAGCTTTCATTTTTTGGGAGACATGCGGGGGAGTACAGGAGTCCCCTTCGGAAGAATCCATCCTGGGCTCAAAAGCCACATTGAAATCCCCGCCGAGAATCAAGAGACCTTCTTGAAAGGATTGTAATCTAAGAATCTTGGAGAGGCAACAGTGTTGCTGTCTATTGGGTAAATAAACATTAGCAAAGGTATAAAGGAAATCTGCGATAGTGCCTTTTACAAAAACAAACCTACCAATCATATGAGCTTTCTCGTGAAATGGCATAATTATCAAAAGGTACAGCCACACCTCTGGATTTAGACATTATATTATTGCTAAAAAACCCTATCGGGTAATGAGCATTGAGTAATGAAGGCGGTCTGGTCGCCTTAAAGTGAGTTTCTTGAAGATAGACAATAGATGCCCTATGGTGTTTCAGATCTCTCAATAAATGAGAAAGATTTTCGGGGATATTGAGGCCTTTCACGTTTTATGAGACAACAGTAAGGTTGCAGCGTGTACAAGGAGGGCGCTGCGTCAACATAGTCGTCATATTGAAGAGAAGAGAGAGACAAAGAAAAAGAGAAGCGAGAGAGAAGAAAAACAAAAAGGGGGAGTAAGGGAAGGAATGGAAAGAAAAAAGGAAGGAAAAAAAGGGGGGAAAGGGGAAAAGACAACACTTGGAGTGGCTAGTGGGTAATGGAATGAGCCGCCTCTAATAATGGAGGACAGCAGCTGTGACCACCCCAATATTGTGAAACACTCCTGATGCAGGGGAAAGTGTTACCCGTTCAAGAGAGGACCAAGAGAAACAGAATAACAATGTTCTGGGAGGACTCGCCGCCACCCAAAACCTGTAGATTGACAATCAGATCCTGTATGGGGAGACAGAGACGGAGAAAGATACAATACAAACATAATACGTCATTTCACCTTTTACTGCTAAGAAACGTTAAATAGAAAATAGTTAATTGAATAAGGCAGCATATAACAGGAGTAGATGTGTAGTGTAGATGACCAAGCATTCGGTCTCAAACGCAGAACGTATGTGCATATAGAGAGAGAGAGAGGGAGGAGAGAAAAGCAGAAAAAAAAATTGTTTTTTTATATGTATTTTCTTCTACCCCGGAAAGAAAGAGGTAATCAACTACATGATATGCCCGAAGACCTCTATGCAGAGAGACAGGAGTTTGCGGTCCCTCCGAGTGGGCCCGACTGGAATCCACACCACAGAAAAGGGCACAGAGGAGGAATGCGGGGGTCGCTAAACAAATAAAACGCATAATAAAATGGATAATAGAATCAAGTGAATCACAACATCTCGCCATAATGCAGAAGCGTCCACTACAATCTGTATGTGAGCTGACCGCGAGCAGAAGCAAAGGAATATCTATGAAAAAATAAAAAAATAAAGGAAAACCCCAAACCCACATCTCCCATGGGGTGTAAACATAGAGAATGTGTGTACATAGTGTAATATTGCAAAGCAGCTCAGAGGGGGCTCAGACATCAAGTCAGAGCATATTGTATAAGAACTATCCACATGGGGTTATGTAGAACTGTGTGCACAATTCAACACAAGAGATATCAATATCCAACATATGAAATACAGGAAAAAGGGTGTCAATATCCGAGTCCCGTGGTTCAGATTTTATGATGTCCGAGATAGCAGCCATGCCCGTAAAGCAACCTGACGCCCAGAGCTGAAGAGTAGTCCACAGACACGAACTGAAAAACAAAACAAAAAAGTATTTCCTCTCCCCCAAGCCCCCCTGCGAGGTGTAGACACAGCGATTGGGCCTGTATAGTGCATCTCAGAGGTGCTTTGAGGGCAGACGGTCCACTGGATGCCCGGGTAAGTGTAATTCCGGCAACCCCCAATCGTCGATGTGTAGACAATAGATGCCAAGCTCTTCTAAAAACTCTGGGAGCTCATGATGGTATCTCAGCAACGTAATAACATTATTGATCCGGACATTCAGGCTAAAGGGGTAACCCCAGATATAACGCAACACTCATCGTTGTAGTTCACTCATCAGTTTGGTATACGCCGGGTACGCAGGGTCAGATCGGAGATATCGTGAAAGAATGGTATTTCATGGCCTTCGTATTGCCAAAAGCCCACCTCACGTGTGTCAGGGTCCGTCCAGGCTGCGGAGCTGCATATCTCTGTTTTTCCCTGCCTTGCCTCAGTTCCCATGTTTTGCTGTGGTCCACTTCTGGATTTCCGTATGCTCTGTCCTGAACCTCTGATTCCTTGATTCCAGTCTGCTCTTTGCTTCAGCTCCTGTTTACTTTATAAGGTGTGTCCCACTCGTTTGTTATGTTTGTCTCAGTCTGCAGTCTAAAGGTATGTCCTTCTCGGTTCTGTGTTTGGATTCAATGTTTAGTTTATCAGTACTTTCGTATGCAGGGCTTAGCGTTAGGACCCACTGTCATTGGAGTATTTTGGCATAGTGGTGGGCTAAAGCATACTATGGCCATATGATGTGACAGAATCTCCAATTGTTATCACATAGTTCTAGGCTAGTTCCTGTATTCATGTATGTCTGTCTCTTATGTACCTTTGCCCTTCTTCCCTGAATCATCTTAGGATTTCGGTTCCTCTCTCCTCTCCCCATGTCCCAGTTAAGTAGTCCTATCCTTGCTTAAAAGAGAAGCGTCCAAGGATTCTAGCTCCTCACTCCTTCCCCTGTGTTCCTTGCCTTGTTCCCTGTCACTGTGCCCTGTATCATGTATGTCTTGTATGGTTATGTTCCTTGCTCGGTCTCCCTGTTCCTTCCTCTGTCCTCCTTGCTTGCTATGTTTCCATTATATACTCTGCTTAGCTTCCACACTCTGCCTGCAGGATATCTCTAAGTTTTGTTTGCTTTGTCAGATCCAAGTTTAGTTCGGATTTCCACATCCAGCCAAGTTTAGTTCTGCCTTGTTCTGGACATCATCAGCTGCTATGTCAGGGTGCTGGTATGTGGCTGCTCAATCCTAGATGCCCACCCGGGAGAGAGCAGTCGCCCTGCACCAGGCCTGTCCAACTCCACTCCTGCGCAATACCTCCTGAACTCCATCTTTGGGCGCTCTGGGTCTTTACAGTCGTCTGTATAGACCCAGTCCCGTGACAACGTGCTCTTCTCATGATGGTTTCCTTCAGCCTGTAGTCCACCACATGGCAAATGACATCTCGTGGGGGGGGGGTGATAAGGGTCCACGAGGCCGTAAAGCTCTGTGGGGCTGGTCCATGGAGATCACTGTATCTCGGGGTCTATTGAGCAGTGAGTTGAAGAGATCTGTAAGTACCTGGAATACATCTTCCTCCTCCTGGGGACCTGCTTCAGGGAGGCTGCAGATTCTAATATTATGCCGCCTGTTCCTGTTGTCCAAGTCTTCCAAACGTCTCCAATAGTCCGCCAGGTAAAGGGTGTGCTGTGTTGATATTTTCACCACTTGTGAAAGGTTAGCAGTCAGGTGGGTGGATCCTCACTCCTGAGTGTCGATTCTTTTCTCGAGGCCTATTAGGTCGGCCCTTAGGGACGTCATCTCCTCCTTCACTGTGAGTTTAAGCTCTGTGATGAGGCTACTGAAATCATCCTTCCACGGAGACGAGGAAAACAGACGAAGTATAGTCCCTTGCCCCGTAAGATCCGCAGGAGCTTCTTCACCACCACTCTGCCTGCTGTCCTTTGTGCCTGCCGTGCTCTCAGGTGACGGCACTTCAAGGCCTTCAGGAGGCCGCGAGGTGAGATGGCGTGGTGTTTGGAAATATTCGAAGAGGCCGACTTGTCTTTGCCCCTTGGGGTCTCTCCGTCTTCCAGCGTCATTTTTTTTATGCCCCATAGTGCAGGATGGCTATAGATAGAAAGGGTTAGGGTCGCGACTGAACTCTTCACATAAGCGGCCATCCGACGGCTAACCACGCCCCTCAAATGTTTATGTTGGGATTCCCTCACAATGGTGCCTTACACGGCTTGTATATTGCTGTAGCTCATGTCAAGATTTTCTCACACCTGTGCCTTACACACCTTGTATGCTGCTGATACCTGTATACTGTACTTCTTCAGCCACCTGCTTTGCCTGTTTTATGTACTTTATGTGGCAAGTCATTGATACCGGATCATACCTTATATGGCACTGATACATGTATACTGTATTTGTGTAGTGCCTTTTTGTTTGCCTATCTTATGTACTCTATATATGTCATATCCTCTTTAAATAAATTGTTAAAACCCCCCCAAAAAAACAAGAGTTACATCTTCGATTCTACAGGCCTCAGTTAAATGTTAAAGCTTTTTTCCCTGCTGCCTGGAGGCTGTCAGCTGTGCGTGCTCCCGATGACTTAATTGTGCCTGGTAAATTTTAGAAACTAGCTTTCCCTTCAGTACCTTGGTGTATTTGCTTTATGTCATTGTTGCCTGTGTTTCTTACCATTTTCAGCTTATTCCATAGATTACTGCTATTCTGGTGTCCCCGACCACGGTTTGTTATTGGACTTTTACCTGACGTAACCTGTCAGGCTCATCATATCTCAGCCCTTACTTAATCTTGCAGTCCAGAGCGCAGAGTGTAAGAACGCACACAGTGATAGCATGGGCCTAGGCACCGGGGGGGACAGATCACCCCCAGTAACTCATGCGGGGGGGACCGATAATGAAGAAATCCCCCCCAGGGCCGTAGGAACCCCCCCCAATAGAAACGCCGCAAATGCGGCCCGCGAGACCTCGAGGTGCGGCTCGCGTAAGATTGGCAGCCAGGGCAACTGATCTTACGCGGTCCGCACCTCGAGCCCTGCTAAGTTTGGCATCTGCTTCATAAGGGTTTTTTTGCCTTCCTCTGGAAACAGGATGTGATGTGATGTCACATGAACTCTGCTGGGTTTCGCTTCCTCTGTGCAGTACAGAAGACCCTCCCACAGGTAAGTACCTGTGGGAGGGTCTTCTGTACTGCACAGAGGAAGCGAAACCCAGCAGAGTTCATGTGACATCACATCACATCCTGTTTCCTCTGTGCAGTACCAGAGAACGCAGAGGGAGGCCGCGCCCCCTGCTGAAGTCTGTGAGTGGCATCGAGGAGCTGCAGTGCAGGTAAGGGGGCGGGGAGGGTGTTTGAATCAGTATGCGTGATTGAGGGAATGAATCTGAATGAATGAGTATGTGAATGAATGAGTATATGAATAGTAACATAGTAACATAGTTCATAAGGTTGAAAAAAGACCAAAGTCCATCAAGTTCAACCTATATACATATTGTGTCCCTACTGTGTTGATCCAGAGGAAGGCAAAAAAACCCTTATGAAGCAGATGCCAATTGCCCCATACCAGGGGGAAAATTCCTTCCCGACTCCAAATATGGCAATCAGAATAAATCCCTGGATCAACGTTCTGTCCCTCTTAATCTAATATCCATAACTTGTAATATTATTGCTTTCAAGAAACACGTCCAGGCTCCTTTTGAACTCTTTTATGAAGAGTGTGTGTGATAGCATGGAACCTAGGCATGATGGGACTGTGATTGCTGTTAGCAATCACACTCCTATCATGCCAAGTCAGCCAGTACATGCTGAAACCTAGCTAGCTGCCCCCCTTGTGTATTGATGCTGCCAGTAATATGGGGTCTGCACATCACTTACAGCCACCCTGTACCAGCATGTACTGGCTGCCTGGGTATGAGAGCTGCCTTGGCTCTCTGGCTGCTACAGGCTGCCTTGGCTATCATGCCAAGTCATATTGCTAATTTTTTTTGTCCAATTGTGGTGTGTTACCTACTTATTAAAAATGTGAGTTTTTATTATTATTTTTAAAGGTTGGGTTTTGGCTAAGTGAACCGTGAATGTTTTGGTCCAGAATTTTCATTTTGGTGAATTTTCATTTTGGTGCATCCCTAGAATAAATAGAACTATTTCATTTTTTAAAGTCCTGAATTTGTAGTCACAAAACTTTCTAGGCCCAGAAATCAGTGAGAGGAAAGGGTTTTGTGTCATTTACTTTATTTTAATCTGCATATTTTATTAAAGGCCATATTTTCTCACAGTGAAAAATGAGTGCTGCCCACGCACATATACAATTCTGTTGAAGTGGCCCACTGCAGAAAAAACTTGGACACCCCTGGGGTAGACAGTGAGAAGGGGGGTAGGGAGAGGCTAGCTAGTGAGAAGGGGTAGGGAGAGGGTAGCTAGTGAGAAAGGGGGGTAGGGAGAGGGTAGCTGGTGAGAAGGGATGAGCTGGTAGGATGAGTGTAGCTAGTTTGAAGGGGGCGGTAGGGAGAGGGTAGCTAGTGAGAAGGGGGCAATAGGGAGAGGGTAGCTAGTGAGAAGGGAGGGTAGGGAGAGGGTAGCTAGTGAGAAGGGAGGGTAGGGAGCGGGTAGCTAGTGAGAAGGGGGGTAGGGAGAGGGTAGATAGTGTGAGAAGGGAGGGTAGGGAGGGGGTAGATAGTGTGAGAAGGGAGGGGGTAGATAGTAAGAAAGTGTGAGAGGGGGTACATAGTAGAGAAAGTAGGGATCTGATGGGGGAAAATGCTGTCCCCCGGATTTTTAGGGGTTCCTACGCCCATGAGTGATAGACACACACACACACTTCACAAATGACAAAAGCTGAATGTCTGAAGATTGTAAGCTTGCAAGCTGGGCTCTCTCTCCACCTAATGTATCGGTTTGTCTGTCAGTTCTTGTCTTGTCATACACCTTGACTATATGTATTGTATTAAGCACTGCGTAAATTGTGCCCAATATCTTGCAGACTATTTCCAAAAAAAACCCCACAATCCATCCGCAACAACATTCCTGTGCATGGTCTTCACTGTCCTCCTCCTTCCGTGATCAACCCCTCTGCCTCGCTCAGCTCCCAACGAAGTTCATGCTCTACTCTCTTCCTCACACCTCACTACATGCCCTCTCAACCCCATCCCTCCATACCTAATTCCATCACTCTGCTCTAGCCATACTCCTGTCCTCACATCTTCAACTCCTCACTGTCTACTGGCATATGCCATCCCCATCCCCATTCAAACATGCACAGGTCACTCCTATCCTCAAGAAACCCTGCCTTCAAATTCCCCCGCTAACTACCGCCCCATATCACTACTTCCAATAACATCTAAACTATTAGAAAAACTACGACCGTCTAACCCACTTTCTGTCCTCAAACTCCCTGCTTGACCCCCTGCAATCTGGTTTCCCCCCACAGCACTCGACTGAAACTGCTCTCACCAAAGTCACAAATGACCTTTTATCTGCTAGTAACAACGGCCACTACTCTATCTTAATCTTACTTGACCTCTCTGCTGCTTTTGATCACCCCATCCTCCTACAGACTCTCAACTCTCTTGGTCTCTGTGACACTGCTCTTTCCTAGATTAACTCATATCTTTCCAACAGACCCTTCTCTGTGTCTTTTGCTGGCGACTCCTCCTCTTCAATGCCTCTGTCTGTTGGAGTATCTATACTTCATCACTTGGAAAACGTATTGACAGCTTTGGCTTCAAATATCATCTCTATGCAGAGGACACACAAATCTATCTCTCCACCCCCAATCTCTCTGCAGCTTTCCTCTCTTAGATCAGCAGCTGCCTATCTGGCATCTCTTCCTGGATGGCCTCTCATGACCTCAAGATAAATATGTCTAAGACTGAGCTCCTTCAAATCCCTCCCTCTAACTCTATTCTGACCTTTCTGACCTTTCTATCACTGTCGACGGTACCACTATCTCTCCTTCACCACAAGTCCGTTGCCTCGGAGTGACCCTAGATTCAAACCTGTCTTTTATTCCTCACATCAAATCACTCTCTAAATCCTGCCATAACCAGCTATACAACATTTCCAAAATTCAGCCATTCCTGACTACCAGCACCGCAAAACAACTAATCCCCTCCCTTGTAATCTCCCGTCTAAACTACTGCAACAACCTACTTACCGGCCTCCCTCTGTCCCGACTATCCCCCCCTCCAGGCTGTCCTTAATGCCTCTGCCAGACTAATCTATCTCACCTGACGCTCTGCATCTGCCGCACCTCTCTGCGAGTCCCTCCACTGGCTCCCCCATCCATAGCAGAAATAAATTCAAAATACTCACTCTATCCTACAAAGCTCTCACTAACACCACTCCCCTCTACCTATTTTCCCTCATCAGCAAATACACTCCAGCCCGCCCTCTAAGATCAAACAATGACCTGCTCCTTGCATCTCCACATATCACTGTGACAGGATCGACCTGTACCCCGACTAGGTAGTTTCCTCTGCCCCATGGCCACCGGGACACCAGCGATTAACCCTTTTAGCGTACAGAGAGAAGGGGTTGCCTTACTACTGTGGCTAGCTGAAGATGAGCTACACAGTGGGCCTATTGGGGCACTGAAAATAAGTGATAATAGCAGAGGACACAGCTTTTCAGGAACCTCAGCAGCACTGTAGTATACAGAAGTATAGCAATACAGCAATACAGTGCTCTACCGCCCTGATAAGGGCAGCCCCGAGACTTACCTCAATAACAAGACAGGACTCGTAGTGCGGTAAAACAGGGACTCTTTATTTGGGAAACACACAGGCTTATATACAGTCCAACACAGGAAAAAGCCATAAACCATGTCCACATAGCCCCGCCCAACCCAGACAGTCCGGCACCACACTTAGGCCTCTGAGCCCCGCAATGTCCGTACAGCTTTCAACTGTCATTTTCGGGATGATGCTGAAAGAGCCCCAAGCAGCAGTTCAAAGTTCCGCCGGGTTTACATAACCGCGCTGGCTAACCCCCCCTCTCCTGGAAGTTCCTGTCGGCCGGGAATCTACAGGCGTCTCCCCTCCTCCCATGCCCGCCTACAGGACTTCTCTCGCACAGCACCAACCCTCTGGAGCTCTCTTCCTTGTGCTGTCCGACTCTCACCAACTCTACCCTCCTTCAAATGCTCACTAAAAACTTTTCTCTTCAGGGAAGCCTACCACTGACATAAATATCAAAACTTCTCTCACCCACTTACAATCCTTATCTCGCACTACATTAACATCATTCACTACCACGCAGTCCTCACCTCCTGTTTCTCACCCCTTATCCACCTAGATTGTAAGCTCCTGCGGGAACAGGGCTCTTCATTCCTCTTGTATCTGTATGTCAAATGTTGGTTAGGTCTGGTGTGGGTGGTAATGACATAAGCTTCAGGTGAGGGAGGCATGGATATAGCATAACCAACACAGCCATGGACGTAGGAACCGGGGGGATGGGGGGACAGATCCCCCCAGTAACTCAAGCGGGAGGGAACCGATAATGAAGAAATCCCCCCCAGGGCTGTAGAAACCCCCCCAATAGAAACGCAGCAGGAGGAGAGAGAGGGGTGCCGCGCGGTCCTTTTCAGCAACTGCTCGGCGTCCTTCTGTCTCCTCTGCTCCCTGCCGCCACCGCGTATCGCGTCAGAGCAGCGAGACAGAGGCCTCGCGCTCCCACCACAGGACTGCGGACTGCACAGTAATTGACCTACAAAGGGGGATAGGGACCTTTCTAGCTAGCGAGAAGGGGGGTAGAGAGAGGGTAGCTAGCGAGAAGCTAGAGAGTAGTTAGCAAGAAGGGGGTGTAGGGAGAGGGTAGCTAGCAAGAAGGGGGTGTAGGGAGAGGGTAGCTAGCGAGAAGGGGGGGTAGGGAGAGGGTAGCTAGGGAGAAGGGGGGGTAGGAAGAGGGTAGCTAGCGAGAAGGGGGTAGGAAGAGGGTAGCTAGCGAGAAGGGGGGTAGGAAGAGGGTAGCTAGCGAGAAAGGGGTAGAGAGAGGGTAGCTAGTGAGAAGGGGGTAGGGAGAGGGTAGCTAGTGAGAAGGGGGGTAGGGAGAGGGTAGTTAGTGTGAGAAGGGGGAGAGGGGTAGATAGTGTGAGAAGGGGGGATAAAAGTAGCAACAGGGGGGAAGTAAGCATATTGAAATAAAGAATGAGAATCAATGAATATGTGGATGAATTGTATGAATGAGTAAGAGAATGAATTAATCCACGTGTGGATGAATTGTGTGAATGAGTGAAATAATGAATGTGTGGCTGAATTGCTTTAATTATTTGTGAGCTGGGCTGTTTGGGGAGAGAGTTGGCTCACGCTGGGCTGTTTGGGGAGAGAATTGGCTCATGCTGGACTGTAATTTGTTTGTGTAATCTGAGTGCTGGTCAGGTTCTATGTGGGGAATGTGGATGCCAGGGCTGGCCTTTGGGGTGTGCAACCTGTGATCTATGCCTGTAATTTAGGGCGTTTCTATCTTTAATGTTGATTTTTTTAATGTGAATTCCAGTTGATTTATACCTGCAAAGCTGGGTTTATGTGTTATTCTGTTGATCCATATCTGCTATGCTATATTTTCATACATTATGTATTTAAGTTTGCATGTCTTATTCAGTTAATCTATACATGCATGTGCTGTTTCCATGTGTTGTTTATTTGATCAATACCTGAACTACAGGGAGTAAGTAAAAGAGAGGTTTGGCTTAGTGAATGAGGGACAAAGGGACTCAGGGGATGATTTTGGGGTGGGTGATGACCTCTGAATGTCACAGAGTATACACAGAAACAAAGGTTGAAATGCAGCACTCAGTTGTGAGTCCTTCAATAAATCCAAAATAAAGAAGCAGAGGCTCAGCACTGAAATGGTAAGGTAAGTTTATTTCACACAGGCAACGTGAAAGACCTGTGTGTTGAAACATTGCCTGTGTGAAATAAACTCACCTTACCATTTCAGTGCTGAGCCTCTGCTTCTCTATTTTGGATTTAATGTCACGGTGCAATCAGAAGGAGGGAAGACTGCACGGACTCTCACAGTCTTCTCCTAATCTACGGTCAGTGTGGCACATATATTTTTTTTGGTGTGGGAGCAGAGGGAGTGATTGCATGCTAGGGAGCATGGAGCGCGGCCAAAGGAAATGCTTGCCTAGGGTCCAATTTTTCAATATTTAAAAAGTGTTTTTGTTACAAAGATTAGCTGTTTTTTTCCTATATTTAATGTATTAAACGTACAAGATTTTTAGGGGTTCCTATGCCCATGAAAACAGCTGAACATAAATACACAGAACACGGATAATTAACATAACCAGACAAGACGCCTCAAATGACAGGGAACAAGGCAAGGAACACAGGGGATGGCGTGAGGAGCCGAGATCCTCAGACGCTTCTCCTTTAAGCAAGCATAGGATATCTCAATCAGGACATGGGGAGAGGAGAGAGGAACCGAGATCATCAGATGTATAAGGGAAAGGGGGCAATGGTACATAAAATACAGACACACAAGTAAACAAAACAGCAAGCTGTGGAGAAGAGTTCAACTCCAGGCAGACCTTTTAAAGGGGCGGCCACGCCTGGCAGTTTGCAGGGCTGGAGCAGAATCCTGACATAACCCTTCCTGGGACAACATTGTTATCCTATCCGGCATACCAAACTCATAAAGTTACATTTTTCATTATGGCTTGATAATGGATTGTCAATGACTTGTTTACTAGTGACACAGTCTCATCTTTTTGATCAGCTCAAAGAAAAGTAAATAACAATACATTTTTCATATATTAGCTATAGATATTGTTTATCTTTACATTCAAACCTTTTAAATAATAAGATATAATCCATGCTTGTAGATCTATGTAAATAAACACCTAATTCCAGAGGAGCTATATCAATTTGTTATATGTTTTGTTTAAACAAATAGTAAAAGACAAACTACCATACATTTTAAAATGATTTAGGACAACAATTTACTACTGAACAATGGAATAAAGCAATAGTTATTCTATCAAAAATTTCTAGATGTGCTGACCACCTAGAAATCCTAAAATAATCTTACATTATACGATTCCAACAACACTTTCTACTTGTTGGAATAAGACATTTTTTTTTGGTCATGTTATAAAAATATACCGCAATATAATTTATTTTTCTTTATTTGAAAAAGTGTTAAAAATAGTACTTCCTAGGAAACCAGAAATAGCTCTACTAGGTATCTTACCACAATTTCTGAAAATTAAAAATATTTTATTAGATATTAAAAACATGGAATATGTTACTCATGCAATACTCAAGCAAATTATACAATCAGATTTGAACACGATTGATAATTATCGCCAAAAGCTTAATCCACATCCCCTTCTTTCTTCAGTCAATTTGCTTGAAATCTTAATAAGAAAGGGGAAAAGATTATATTATAGCAATAGTTATTACATAAGAAACACTCTTACGTTTTTTAAGATTGATTGATGACTATGTATTTTTTTCATTCGTTTACCTAATTTTGAACATTATTCAACTCAAAGTTCTCAGAAATGTATTAGGGGAAAAAAAAACTTGTACTACCCCAGAAGGCTACCTAACACTCTTTCTTCAATCAGTTGACATGAAGTATGAAAAGGTGCTGTGCTTGGGTGATAAGTATTAATATTGTCTAACTCTTCTTTTTCTACTGCAGGCATTTATAGAACAGAACAAGAGAAAGGCACATTGTATGAATTAACTTTCAAAGGAGACAGAGACCAGGAATTCAAACGTGTTGTTCTTTTCCGGCCATTTGGACCAGTCATGAAGGTCAAGAATGAGAAGCTCAACATGGCCAATGTGATTGTAAATATCATTGTCCCCTTGGCAAAAAGAGCTGACAAGTTTCAGCAGTTCATGCATAACTTCAGGTTGGAATATTTTGCTTTCTGTTGAGATAAGCGTAAATAATAAAATGGCACATCTATTAAGGTTTATTTTTTTTTTCCTGTTTTTTACTGGTACCGGCAGTGTCCATATGCATATGTTCAGATGCAATAGAATATGGAAGTGTATATGGACATGGGCGACACCCAGTAGCGGCTGGTCGGTAATTCCAATGGGGGTTCACAATATATAAATTTTGAAAATAAAATGTAGATTTACGACTTAATGTACAGGTTAAAATACATTTCCCTAAATTAACCCGAAACACCCCATCAACCGTAATTGCCCCTAAATTAACCCGAAACACCCCATCAACCATAACTGCCCCAAGTTAACCCTAAACACCCCATTAACCATAACTGTCCTTAAATAATCCCTAAACACCCCATCAGCCATAACTGCCCCTAGATTATCCCTAAACACCCCATCAACCGTTACTGCCCTTAAATTAACCCTAAATACCTAATTAACATAACTGCCTCTCAATTAACCCCCAACTTTCAGCAGCCCAAATATTAATTTTATAATCACTGTTAGATGAGTTGCTGAGCAGTGTGGACACTAGAAGGAAAGGGGCGGGGACGATCATCATTGTGACTGAAGGATTGCAGTCAGTTACTGGGGAGGGCGGGGAGACTCCGAGCTGGGCGGTAAATTTGCTGACGGCTGGGAGCTGATGGCTGCGAGCTCCTACCCCCCACTCGCACAGCTTTTACTGTGCAAAGAGGGTTCATATGGGCAGCTCAGCCGGCGCTTTAGCAAGCGCAGAAGCATTGAGCCAAATAGGGTCTTGGGACTTCATAAAAATACTGTATTGGTATTATAGGCCGCACCCGATTATGGGCCGCACCCTAAAAGTTTGGTGCTATTTTAAAGAAAAATTTATTTTTAAAGAAAAAATACACATTAGTGGAATGATAAAACAGTATTTTATCTAATGAACAGGAATACATGCATTTTATCATTTTTGGTATCTATTACGCAGTTAGGTTATAAACAAACAGAAATTTGGAAAACCAATAGCCATTTTAACCCCTTCGTGACAAAGGCTGATTTTACTTTTTGTACCCTTCATGACAATGGCCGTTTTAACATTTCTGCGCTGTTTAGCTGTCATTTTCTTCTTTCCCGTTTACTGAACCCACACACATTAGATATTGTTTTTTTCAGGACAAGAAGAGCTTTCTTTAGATGACATTGTTTTGATTGTATCGTATTATTTACTATTAAAAAAAGTATAAAATATGGTGAAAAATTTAGAAAAAAATGACTGTTTCTAACTTTTAGTTGAAAAATCTTTTACTCATCTATAAAAGGTAATAAAAAAACCTGCTAAATAGATTCTACTATTTGTCCTGAGTTTAGAAATACCCAATGTTTTTATGTTTTTTTGCTTTTTTCTGCACGTTATGGAGCAATAAGTACAGGTAGCGTTTTGCTATTTCAAAGCCATTTTTTCCAAATCTGGTAATTCTTCCCCCCATGTGCCATTTCGGGTATCTTTGAAGCCGGCCAATGCAATTTACCCCATCAAGTCATATATTTTTGAAAACTAGACAGCCCAGGGTATTCCAAATGCTGGTATTTTAACCCTTTCCAAGCACTTATTCTACCATCAGCCTTTGTCAAACTTTATGGTAGTAATTTTTTTGCATTTGTTTTTTCACACACATTTTACTTTAGGTATAAATAAACAGGTTCTGGTATATGTCACTATCAAAAAACACCCCAATATGTGTTTAGCAACATCTCCTGAGTACAGCGATACCTCACATGAATGATTTTGCCTGGCTGTTTAGGGGCAAAAGGGCCACATTTGGGGCATGCACATTTTTCAATGTTGCACTTTGGCATTTGGGGATCCACTGCCCATGCCCTATTTGGTACATCTTTGAGCCGGGCCATTTCAGTGTGCCCAATAAAGCTATATATTTTTGAAAACTAGACACCCCAGGGTATTTCAAATGCTAGTATTTTAACTCTTTCCATGCACCATATCTACCACCAGTCTTTGTCAAACTTTGTGATAGTCATTTTTTTCCATTTGTTTTGTCACACACATTTTACTTCAGGTATGAATTAAAAAGTTCTCGTATATGTCACTATCACAAAACACCCCAATATGTGTTCAGCAACATCTCCTGAGCGCAGTGATACCCCACATGAATGATTTTGCCTGGCTGTTCGGGGGCAAAAGAGCCACATTTGGGGCATGCACATTTTTCAATGTTGAACTTTGGCATTTGGGGATCCACTGCCCGTGCCCTATTTGGTACATCTTTGAGCCGGGCCATTTCAGTATGCCCAACAAAACCATATATTTTTGAAAACTAGACACCCCAGGGTATTTTAAATGCTGGTATTTTAACTCTTTGCATGCACACATTTTACCACCAGCATTTTTTTAAAGTTTGCAGTAGTATTTTTGTGTGTGTATTTTTCCCACACACACCTACTTTATGTATGAATTTACAGCTCCTGGTATATGCCGCTGTCACACGACACCCCAATATGTGTTCAGCAACATCTCCTGAGTACAGTGATACCCCACATGCATGGGTTTGTCATTTTTGGGGGGAACTAAAAGGCCACATTTGGTACGTGTGCATTTTTCTAATTGGAAATTAGATGTGTGGCCATCCTTCCCCCCGTGTTAATTGGGACCTTGTTAAACCCGGCCAATTCAATTTACCCCATCAAATCATACATTTTTTAAAAGTAGACACCCCATGGGCATTTAATATGCCAGTATTTTAACTCTTTCCATTTTAGGACTTGCTCACAAAAATATATTTTTTATATATATATATATTTTTTTGCCTTTTTTTTAAATTTTTTTAACATTTTTTTTCAACTTGAAGGTTCCCCTGATAGTGACATCAGTGGGAAATTATTTTTACATTTTACTGTTTTTTTACTATTTTTTTTCTAATTATTATTAATTTTATTTTATTTTTAATTTATTTTTTCTAATCACACTGTGATTAGAAAGCTGAGCTCCATTGACTTGCATGGTTGAATGCAGTACCTATATTCAACCTGCAAGTGGAGCCAGAGTTCTCTAGAGGGTCTGGAGACCGTCTAGCGAACTCTTTAGACTTTATTGTTTCTTTATTGAATTTTCCCGGACCGCCGCCATCTTGCAGATGGCGAAGATCACCGGCAGCTGCGGCTGTGACCGCTCTCCGGAGCGGTCACAGCCCATCCAAAGGTAAGTGTTTGGTGTCGCTGGATGCCTCCTGATCGAGGCATTCCAGCGACACCATTTAAGTTTAGGAGGCGATCGTTGATCGCCTCCTAAACGCTTTTAAAACGGGCGTCCGCCCCTTTGTGCCGATAATGGCGTTGCTGAATGCCTCGAGGTCGAGGCATTACAGCAACGCCGTTTCGGTGCAGAAAGCGAAAATAGATCGCTTTCTGCACCCGTTTAATGACGTGCCGGTCCTGGCACGTCATTTGTCGTTATCGACATGAATTTCCGTGACGTGCCCGGACCGGCAATTGTCATCAAGGGGTTAAAGTCCCCCTTAATTCATAATGAACCTTATAGATATTCCTCTCTGCCCCCCCAGATATGCCACTCTGCCCCCCCAGATATGCCACTCTGCTACCTAGATATGCCACTCCCCCTTCCCTAGACTTACCAATGGACCCCCAGACTCCCTTGTGTCCGCTGCCGGCACTTCCGGAAGCACCGGTGGAACCGCCAGCAGCGGAGGTTGTCTACGCGCATCACCGCAGCCAGTGAACGTCTCTGTGATGCGCATAGACAACCTCCTCTGCCGGCACCTCCGCCGGGGCTTCTATGGTGAAGATTTTCATATTTTTCAGGACCAAACTGTTTTAGGTTACTTTCCGAAGGAGCATGTCTCTACCAGTTCACGTAACCAGACTTATTATCTGGTTGCCCTTGGCAAGGGCCCTTCTGGTTGCCCTTGGCCACAATGGAACTTATTTATGCTTTTGAATGTTTTGTGGCCTGATCATTGGCTGGAACATAGTGGGACATGCTCACTAAGTGGGGACATTGCTACAAATAAGCATATAATTTGAGTGTCCTTTAATATGACATTGTACCACGTTGCACTCACAGAATTTTCTATTGCACCCATATTGCAAAATGATAGGCTTGCCATTGCCCCCACTTTGCACCCACAGATTTTTCTATTGCACCCATCTTGTAAAACAATGGACTTGCCATTGCACCGACATTGCACTTCCAATAACTGCACCTGCACCCATGTTGCACCTAAAGGACTTGTTTTATTAATTTAACCCATTTGTCACAATGACAATGGCTGTTTTAACGTTTCTGCAGTGCTTGTGTTTTGCTGTAATTTTCTTCTTTCCCGTTTAGTGAACCCACACAAGTTATATATTTCATTATATCATTATTTTGATTGTATTATATCATTTACTATTAAAAAGTATAAAATATGGTGACATTGAGGTCACAGTGTGTCCTGGGGAGGGTGTTCGGTGTTGCTGAATGCCTTGCTATCGAGGCATTTCAGCGACATCATTGAAGTTTAAGAGGCGATTGTTGATTGCCTCTGAAACTCTTTAAAACAAGTGTCCGCCGCCATCTCTGTGTTGCTGAATGCCTTGACGTCGAGGCATTACAGCAACACCGCTTGGGTGCAGGAAGTGAAAGTAGATCGCTTTGTACACCCGTTTAAAACCATAACATCAAGGGGTTAATAAATGTGTGCAGGAATGTTATGTTATGTAAACTGAGATATTTCCGGCTGCTGCTGCTTTATGGTAATTATGGTAAAGTTACTCTGTTACATGTGAATAGTTGAGCATATGAGTTTGTGCTCTGTTTGTGAATATTTAACAGCCATTTGCAAAAATGGCCACCACCAATAACCAAAATGGCCACAACTCCTTGTAATGCTATTGCCAGTAACAAAAATTTGGAAAAAACCAATTTTTTTTATATATTTTCCCCTCTGAATCCTCACAAAATTAGGTAAAGTGATGGAAAAGCCCCTCCAAGTTTATCAATTCAGGTATCCTGATTTCAGAAATACCTAATTTATATAGAATTTCCATACTTTCCCAGCACTTATAGGGAACATACTATAAGGTGTACATTATTCTTTAATGTAGGGGGGTTTGCCCATTATTAAATGGCACAATTGGAGTTCTGCCTTGAAGGAGTTGGAGACTGTACCACGAGGTATGTTGAAAAGCGGATTGGATCAACAATTGTGTGTCTGTTTTCAATGTGCAAATGAATGTGCCCCAGGTGTCAAAAAATTTACTGGTGGATTTTTCTTTTGTCAGCGTGGCATCTACCCAATCCATCCGAAATAGGTGGAACAATTTGTCTTGGAAAAGAGTGAGAGTGGGTGGTTGAGGTCGGATCCAATGGTGAAGTATACATTTACGGGCCACAGCAGTAACAATATGTGTGAGTTTTTTAAAAGAACGACCAGTTGGACCAACCATACCAAACATCGTCACCTCAGGAGATAGCGGAAACGATACAATCTTGTGGTTCAAAACAAAAGTGTGTACTTGGAACCAGAAAGTTTGAATTAAAGGGCATTGCCAGAAGCAATGAAAGGAGTGTGCATTTTCAGCATTGCATTTAGGACAATTAGAGGTTGGCCTCAAACCCAGTTTGTGGAGACGTTCAGGAGAAAAGTAGACATCATGAGTTATTTTATAAGCCATTTCCTTATACGTCGCCACTGGCAAAATAGAGGAGGCGGTAGCGGTAGCTTTACATATATCATCTCTGGTAATAGTCGGTATGTATGTTGTCCATTTGTCCAGTCCACCAATCTTGTCAGTGGAGTCACATGTAGATCGAATAAACTTATATAAAAAACTGATGGAAGGTGTAAGTCCTCTGTGTTCGTGAATGTGTCTGTCAAGAAGGTTGTGCCAGTCATGGAGGGTGAAATGAGCAGTGACCGAACCAACATAACTTTGAAGCTGCAGGTATGCAAACCAAGGAATCTGTAGGTTAGGAAATTTGTCTCGACATTGACTCAGTGTAAGAATGCGTTGGTTGGACTCATCAAGAAGACGAGAAATTGATGTGAGACCCATGACGTGCCACATGGTAAAGGAAGGCTGGGTTGTTGTATTGCCAATTGAGTTTGAGGAGAGTACGAAGAGATTTCCAAGCCCTAATCGTGGAGTATAATAAAGGATTTTCCTTAATATTCTCCGGTAATAAAAGGTATGGCGTGTGTAATAGGACAGATAGCGTATGCGGGGTACATAATTGACTCTCAAGAGAGGTACCTGTAAATTTGTGGGATAGCGACAACCAATCAATTGCGTGTCGTGAAAGAGCAGCTATGTTATATTGCTCAATATACCGGGGAAATTAAAACCTAAGGACTGTGGTGTGTGTGTGTTTAAGTTTGGGTAAGCCGATCCTGGGCTTCTTTCCCTTCCAAAGGAAGAGGTTAAATTGTTTATCCAAAAATTTGAGATCAGTGGATTTGAATAAAAGGGGTAAGGATTGTATGGTGTAAAGAAGTTTAGGAAAACTAATCATTTTAATGAGATTAATCCTACCCGTCAGTGTCAAGTGTAACGCGTGCCATAATTTCAGTTCATTCGTAACCTCCTTAATGATTCTAGAAATGTGTAATCTGTAGAGTAGACGTGGGTATTTTGGTAGAATGAAAGCCAAAACTAGGAGGCAAGACAGAGGAGCCCAAATAAAGCGCCTCCGATTTGTTGACATTAATTTTAAAACCTATCACCTCTCCCCAGGTGTGGAGTAAAAGAGAGAATGTGTGGGATGGACGTTTTGGGGCCAGAGATGTATAGGAGGATGTCATCAGCAAAAGCCGTCAGTTTGTGTTCCAACGAACCAAAAGTAATACCTCGAAAATCATTGGAAGAAATAAGAATACGGAGTAGGGGGTCCAAAGCCAAATCAAAGAGGAGAGGAGAAAGAGGACATCCCTGTCTAACCCCCCGGCCCAAGCGGATAGACTCAGACGCCATCCCGTTTGTGATGATAACTGTTTCTGGACACGTATATACCGTATTTGCTCAATTATAAGATGACCCTGATTATAAGACGACCCCCCAAAATCTGAATATTAATTAATGAAAAAAAGAAAAAGCCTGAATATAAGACGACCATATAGGAAAAAAGTTTTACCAGTAAATGTTAATTCATGTAAACTATGTGAACAATTGTTTGTTAATAAAAGCTATGATTGAGAAAAATATGTTGTTTTTGTTTTTATTTCCTTTTTTTCAACCTGCCCCCCCAGTTATGCACATCTGCCCCCAGGCTTGCCACTCTGCCCCAGAAATGCCTTATTCCCTCTAAATGCCACTGTGCCCCATGATACGCCTTTTAACCCTCTATATGCCACTGTGCCCCATGATATGCCTTTTGACCCCCCTATGTGCCACTCTGCCTCCAGAATTGCCTTATACCCCTATATGCCACTCTGGCATTTAGGGGGTTAAAAGGCATATTATGGGGCAGAGTGGCATATAGGGAGGTATAAGGCATTTCAGGAGGCAGAGTGGCGCATAGAGGGTTAAAAGGCATTTCTGAAGGCAGAGTGGCATTAAAGGGGTTAAAAGGCACTCTGCCTCCAGAAGTGCCTTATGCCCCCCCCCATTTAACACTCCCTCCCTCTCCCTCCTCCAAACTTACCAGTGCTTCTGAGTCCCTGGTGCTTAGTCCGGGCAACATGTAGAGCTCTACGTGCTTGAGCGGAAGTTGTCTACGTGAATCGCGTAGAGCTCTACGCGCTGCCCGGATTAAGAACCAGGGACTCAGAAGCACCGGTAAGTTGGGGGGGGATAACACAGGAGGATCCAGGTCCCCTGCATCTGAGTCCCCGGAGCGCAGAGCTCTACACGCTGCCCGGACTAAGCACCTGGGATTCAGAAGCACCGGTAAATTGGCGGGGGGCATAACACAGGAGGATCCAGGTCCCCTGCATCTGAGTGCCCGGTGCTTAGTCAGGGCAGCGTGTAGAGCTCTACACGCTGCCCGGACTAAGCACCGGGGACTCAGAAGCACCGGTAAGTTGGGGGGGGGCATAACACAGACCTATTTGAGGTCTGATTATAAGACGATCCCTATTATACGACGAGGGGTATTTTTCAGAGCATTTGCTCTGGAAAAAACCTCGTCTTATAATCGGGCAAATACGGTAAATTGCGTATAAAGTTTAAAAAATGTTGTCCAAAGAAACGTTTTTTTTAAGATCCTGTAGAGGTGAGGCCAAGCTACAGTATCGAAAGCCTTTTCTGCGTCTAGACTTAATAAGGCTCGAGGATGGTGATTTGGGTCAGAGTTGGATGTTATCACAGCTGCTAGGGCTGTACGGATACCCCTGACTGAATTGTGACCTTTTATGAAACCCAATTGGTGATGGATTAATAATTTTGGTAGGAAGGATTGCAGTCTGGAGGCAATTAATTTGGTGAGAATTTTCAAGTCTTGGTTGAGAAGCAAGATGGGTCGATATGATTGAACTTTTGTAGGGTCTTTATGTGGTTTTGGTATCAGTATAGTGGTGGAACGTGTCAAAGACTGTATAGGGCAATTATTTTGAAAAATATCATTGTATAATGCAGTGAGGGCTGGTACTAGGTGTTGTGAAAGTATCTTATAGTATTCAGCGGAGAAGCCGGCTGGGCCAGGAGCACGACCGTTGGACAGGGAGTGAATAGTGTGTTTAACCTCTTCTTCTGTTATGATAGCATTTAAGTTGTCCCTTTGTTCATTGGTAAGTTTTGTCAGTTTTGCCTTCTGTAATAATTGTATGCCTAACTCTGTGTTATCCTGTGCTTCTGCAAGTAAGGAATCATACCTCTGGTACCAGCGTTTTTTTGCCTCGTAAGATATGATGTTACCCCTTATTACTGCTTTAGAGGCTTCCCAGAAGAGCATATGATTATCAATGTGTTCCAAATTGTCATCTTGATAATTTGCCCAAGATGTTTGTAACATGGTGGTAAAATCGTCTCTGCAGGTATAATGGGCAGGGAATATCCAATGTCTATGTGATCTTTGTGTGTTGGGTAGTTGGACTGTAAGACGAATGGGTGCTGTCATGCCACGGCATGAGTAACTGGAGCTTGGCACTAAATGGGTTAAGGCATTTGACTGATGCTAAGTCCAGTAACATTTGTTCACACCTTTCCTTTTGGAGCCAGAACCCAAAATAAAACTTGATTACCCCATGCTGGGTATTGTCACCTTGGACAGGAAAGGATTCCTGTGGAAGAGTGAAAGGCCAGACATCCTGGCAACATCTCCCTGGGGTGTGGAGACAGGGTATCAATAGACACAGGGTAAAATTATTAAATGTATAATGTCCAAAATATGATGGGTACATAACTTTTGGGCCCCATCGTACATTGCATCCTTATGCCTGCGACGTGCTGGTTTCAGGGAGACCAAACACGCCATGCAGGCATGACCATAACAAGTGTTATGCGAACGTGTCCTTGTGCCAACTGATACAGGTGTGGAGTTTGGTATGAAAATGATCACTAGGACCAGAGAATTATGATGATCCTGGTGTCATAATTATACCAAGCTCAGCCAGCGTCATATTACATATTTTGTGATCCCAGACCCAAGATGAGAAGATATAACCCCGCCTTCAGAAGGTCATAGTTCTGAACCCCCTACTCCCATCCCCTTGCTCAGGTAACAGGAAAAGGGCGGTCTTGGGGGGGGATAAAAAGGTGGGCAATTGGTAATGGGGGAGAGCCTGTTTTTACCATCACAGAGACAACATCAAGGCTCCGAGGAAGTATGGTATGATACTCTGTTTTATCCCTTTTATTTTATACTGTTTTGTACTATCTAAGTCTATGTCTCTTTTTATATGCATTTTTATGTAACAGCACTGTGACCCATTTTATACTCAGATTAAACATTTTTAATCAGTTCTGTCTTTGTTCTCTAATCGAATTCAGCCTGGAGACTACTATTGTGTCTATGTGAGTGTCAGATATAAACGGTAAGAGCGAAGATGATGCAAGAAACATGTCGATCCTAGAGAAAGAGTGGTGTACTCTAGAAGCATGAGTGTATTCTTTATGTGTAGGGTGTGTGACACGCCATGGGTCCACTAGGTGTAATGAGTTGGTGAATAGGTGAATACCTTCCATGGGGGTCATCGAGTGTATAGTCCGTCCCGTCCTGTCCAATTTGTCATCTAGAACTGTGTTGAAGTCACCGCCTATGAGGAAGTTGGAGGAAAAAGAAAGAGTGATAAGCATTTCATAAAGTTGTACATAAAATGAATGATTCGGGTAGTTAGGAGCATATAAATTAATAATATTAAACCTCTGGCGATGTATGGTGAGATCTAAGAGTATGTATCTGCCATTAGGATCAATGATTGTATTATGGATGTTATAAGGTAAGGATTTACTAATTAAGATTGCCACTCCCCGAGATTTAGTTTTATAAGGGGCTGAGTAGCAAGCTTCGATCCAGTAATCCTTTAGTGTCGATTGGGAGCCTACTTTCCAATGCGTTTCCTGGAGAAACACTATATGGGGTTTGTACCTTCGTAGCACTGTTAGCACTTTTTTCCTTGCGTTAAGTCCCGCCACCTTCCATGATACCAATTTTAAGGGGCGTTGTGTGTGAGTCTGATCAGATGGTGAAGTCATTGATATCTAGAAATGGGGATAGAGATGGGGGGTTATATAGTTGTTGAAAAGATAGTGGAACAATATGTATCCCTGTGTGTCCCAGCTCACACAGGAAGTTAAGTATTGTGGGCAAACCAAAAACAGGAGAAATAAAGGAAAAGCGGGTGTACCCGCACACACCACGCAGGAGCAGTACAAAAATTAAACAAAACAAATGAAACCTGAAAACTTTAAGAAGTGCCATCGTCGTCAGGTCTTCGGAGTACCGCAGACAAGACGTGTATACGTGTAAATGTAGAACGAACAGTCCAGAGTTCATGGAGAGTTGTGTGAAGCAGATGGAGTAGGTGAAGACGTCATCGCATCCAGGTGTAGCGCCGCTTCTTGGGGTGAGTTGCAAACCCAGGTCGTATTGTGGATTGTGAAGCGAAGTCTCGCCGGGTAGAGCATGGTAAATTTTATTTGACCCTCGATCAGCCGCTTCCATATTGGAGCAAATTCACGCCGCCTGGCCGCCACCAAAGCTGAGTAATCTTGGAAAATTATTATTTTGTTGGATTCAAATCGAAGATCAGGAACTTTACGATAAGCTGTTAGTATTTTGATTTTGTCGACAAAGTTCAGCAGCTTGATAATGACAGGTCTCGGTCAGCTATTGTTTGTTGGTCTCTCAGGGCCCAAACGATGGGCTTGTTCAATTTGAAGGGGTAAGCTGTTGTCCAAAGTCAGCTGCAGCGCTCCCAGGAGCCAGTTCTGAAGTGTCGCGAGTAAAGAGGACGGCATGACAGACTCCGGAATACCCACAAATCTCAAATTGTTTCTTCAGCTTCTGTTTTCAAGATCATCCAATTTGTCAGTGAGTGTTTTAATCTGTTGGGCCTGAGTGGAGAGGTCAGTTTCCATTTTGGCAATGAGGTCTTCGCTGTCACTTTGTCGCTGTTCTAACGCGGTGAGTCTGGTAGTGTGATCTGTTACTTCTTGCGGTATAGTGAGTAAAGTTTCTTTCAGGTCTTGGAAACGCTGGTCCAGCATTGGCATCATGACGTCAGAAACTGCTTTCACCAGTGCCAGAGCCTGAGGAGGGGTAGCGCTGTCCTCTGGATCCTCTTCAAAGAAGACAGCTTTGGGAGAAAGAGACTGTGAGTCTTCACTTGTCGGTTGGGAATACTGCAGTTTAGTTAAACGTTTTTTTTGAGAGGATTTGCTGGCTGTCTTACCCGAAGAGTTGAGGAATTTATCCATCTTTACGTGGTTGCCGATAGCTTTGTCACCTCTCCTTGTCTGGTTTTCTTGAACAGTGTAGTGGTTATATGCAGAAGAGAATAGGCACTGTAATAGGTAATGATGTTATGGCACAAAAAGAGTCAGTGTAGACAGTAGAATTTGCTAGGTAAGAACATTGCCAATGAGGTATATGAGTTTCAAGGTGAAGGTTGGAGAGCGTCACACACGATGCGTTATTGCCCACAGTGCTGTCAGTAAGTGAATCAGACTTTAGATGATTATGCACAAGAACGTGGAAAATAAAACTAATACTGAGCCACGCTTTGCCGTGTAAGTAAGGCTCCAATCTATAGCAGGTATTCAGCACAGGTGCTAGGGAGATTCGTGTAAGAAAATTCAAGTATATATCATATAGTAGCAGCCCAGAGCAGAGATCTTATATTTAAGGCCAAAACGCCTAAATCGTTGCTGGATTTGATGAGCCGTCGATGTATAAAGGGTTAATTCGAATTTTTGAGTTTGGCACTTGAAGATAACGGTAACAAAGTACAAAATTTTTAGAGTGAAGACTGATATGAGCCCCATGCAATGTGCTATATATCAAATCAATGGAGCCGTTAGGCGGATCGGGCCCAGGGAAACATATTGAAGAATACATACAATAAATTTACTTCTGATAGCCTATCAATATATAAGTAAAAGCCGTTTTCTCGTACAATGTACACTGTAGAAGTATGTATGCTGTGGTGGTATACAGGCCTGTATGGTGTGACGATGAGCCAAGGATCCTACAGCAGGTGGCGGCCACGCGGCACTCCGGGTGGCTTGAGAAAATCGATGGACGACACTTCTTCCACCGTCTGTCGCATGTGTGCTGGCACCGGTGAGCTCAGGGGATGACAGCCAACCAACCCCGTCTCTAACGTCGCCGGAACGAGGCCTCGGTGTGGCAGAAGGTTGGCCGCGTGGTTGGCAAGGCAGGCCTTGACTGCCGGGCTCCCGGCCGGCGGCCCCCCGCTGTGTCCTCTCCACACCAAGTGCTGGCGAGTCTGCGGAGAGTGTCCGCCGCTTTTCTACACCCTCAGGGAGCGGCGATGGCGTTCGGTAAGGGTGATACACCCTGGATTGTGTCAAGCGTGGGGGAGCCCTCTCAATATGCTGCCTCCAGGTATGGCCGCCGAAGTCCAAATGCTGGTATTTTAATCCAGTGGCGTCTCCAGGTTTCATATTTAGGGGGGGCACATGGGGGGCCAGGGACCAAAGTAGGGGGGCCAATTATAAAACGGTACATATACAATATATATATATATATATATATATATATATATATATATATATATACACACACACACACGTTAGACGTGCATTTTTAACTACATAATATGCACTTATCTCTTTGAAGTAAAGACTGTGATTAAAATATGATTTCAAAATAACAGCTAAAGTGACAGTTATTTTTCATTCTTTAATATTAGCCCCTGCTGACAATATATATAAATATTAGACCCTGCTGCAGATATATAGAAATATTACACCCTGCTTCCGATATATATTAATATTAACCCCTGCTGCGGATATATATTAATATTAGCCCCTGCTGCGGATACATACTTATATTATACCCTGCTGCCAACATATATTAATATTAGCCCCTACTGCCGATATATAGTATTAGTCCCTGCAGCCAATATATATAAATATTAGCCCCTGCAGCCAATATTTATTGATAATAGGCCCTGCAGCCAATATATATTAATATTAGCCCCTGCTGCCGATATATATAAACATTAGTCCCAGCTTCCGATATATATTAATATTAGCCCCTGCAGCCAATATATATTAATATTAGACCCTGCTGCCAATATATTTGCCACACTGACTGCAGATCAGGGGAAGACAGTGAGAGTCAGTGCAGTGTTCCCTCCTTCTGACTGCACCGTGACATTGAGAGGTCCTCTCCCCTGTAATCATCCCCAGAGTCCCTTTGTCCCCTCATTCACTAAACCATAGCGCTCTTTTACTTACACCCTGTAGTTCAGGTATAGATCAAATAAACAACACATGGAAACAGCACATGCAACTGAATGAGATTAAAAAAAAACTTGTATTTGCAGGTATACATAAATAATGTATGGAAACATAGCATCGCAGGTATAAACCAACAGAACACACAAACCCAGCATTGCAGGTATATATCAACTGGAAATCACATGTACACTCAGCACTGAAGGTTTAGATCAAATAATCAACACATGGAAACAGCACTCCAGGTATTGATCAACTGAATAAGACATGCAAATCCTATATTTGCAGGTAAACATTAATAATGTATGGAAATATAGCCGATACAGATGAACAGAATGACACAAAACCCAGCTTTGCAGATATAAATCAATTGGAAATTACATATAAACCCTGCATTAAAGGTATAGATAAAACCCCCTAAATTACAGGCATAGATCACTGGTCACACACCCCAAAGCCAACCCTGGTGTCCACACTGCTAACATAGAACCTGACCAGCACCTAAGTTACACATTATGTCAACTTTGTCCCCAAACAGCTGAACATACGCCGTTTTTGTCCCATAAAGACCTCTCCCTCCCAATCTATCCTATCTACCCCCTCTCCCTCCCAATCTATCCTATCTACCCCCTCTCCCTCCCAATCTATCCCCTCTCCCTCCCTATCTACCACATCTGCCTCTCTATCTACCAGATCTGCCTCCCAATCTATCCTATGTACCCCCCTCTCCCTCCCAATCTATCCTATCTACCCCCTCTCCCTCCCAATCTATCCTTATCTACCCCTTCTCACTTCCTATCTACCTCTTCTGACTCTCTAACCCCCTCCTAACTTTCTAACCCCCCCTTTGAAGTTCACTTACCTTGGGCTTGTCCAGCGGTGAGATCGCGAGGTCTCTGTATCCCTGGTTCTGCCGGCTTCACTGCTGGGCGCCGGATATGACGACATATACCGGCGCTCGGCTTGAAATGCCGGCACTGCGAACCAGGAAGAGGCCTCGCGGTCGCGGAGAAGAGTGAGAGGACTTATTCCTCAGCAACCGCTCGGCGCCTCTCCCTCTCTCCTCCGGGTCTATTAAAAAAAAAAAAAAAGACGGCGTTTCAATTGGGGGGGCACACCGGGGGGCACAGCATGATGTAGGGGGGGCCATGGCCCCCTCTGGCCCCCCCCTGCCGACGCCACTGTTTTAATCCTTTCCATGCACTAATTCTACTACTACCCTTTGTCAAACATTGTGGTAGTATTTTTTGTTGTGTTTTTATTATCACTAAAATTGCACTTCTGGTATACATCACTATTAAACAACACCCCAATATGTGTTCAGTAACATCTCCCAAGTACAGTGAAACGGCTTACCAGTAATGTAAGAAAGGACCTAAAAAACAAGAAAATGGCATTCAAACATTATAAAGGATCAGCAGTATCATGTATAGAGTACAATCATGGCTGCAAAAAAAGGTGATTAAAATGGCTAAATTGGAAAATGAGAAAGTAAGGAGAGTAAAACTAATCCTCCATTTTTTTTAATATATAATTGGGAAAATGTCGGTTCTTTGATATCTGAAATGAGAAATACGGAAGAAAGGCCGACCGCCGGCTGATACAGATCAATAAACATGGGACACAACAATTGCTTAAGCAATTAAACACTGTAAGGGTACACAAGGCTCCAGGGCCAGATGGTGTACATCCATGGGTATTTAGGGAGCTAAGTCTCATTCTGACCAGACCACTATTTTTGATATTTATGGATTATTTCAGTTCAGGTATAGTACCAATAGACTTATGTTAGGCAGATTTTGTACCCATATCTAAAAAGGGATCAAAATTTCAGCCGGGCAACCGCAGGCCAATGAGCTTGACATCTGTAGTGGGCAAATTATTTGGCTGCTAAAGGCATACATTCAAGAATAGATCTTGAATCAGAATATAATTAGTAGAAATCAGCATGATTTTGTGAAAGAAAGGTTTTATCAAACTAACCTAATACAGTGAAGGAAAAAAATTATTGATCCCCTGCTGATTTTGTATGTTTGCCCACTGACAAAGACATGATCATTCTATCATTTTTAATGGTAGGTTTATTTGAACAGTGAGAGACAGAATAACAACAAAAAAATACAGAATAAAGCATTTCAAATAAATTATGAATTGATTTGCATTTTTGATCCCCTATCAATCAGCAAGATGTCTGGCTCCCAGGTGTCTTTTATACAGGTAACAAACTGCTTGCCTATGGTCTTGTAGCCTATTGCAGCCTTGTGTAGGCCTACACATGGATCAAATGGTTTTATGGCCCCTCTAATCAGGGGGTAAACCGATCAAAGATGCTTTTACTGAACCTTCTCTGTTAGTCCAGCTGATGTACTGCTGAGGAAATTCTCTGATACCTCCTGTGTTTATTTTAACTTTTTGTAAACTTGTGAACTGTGCTTTTGTATTTAGGAAAGGACAATAGGGGTTCTTACTCGTAGTATATTGTGGGACAATGGCTCTTTTTATGAGGTGCCGTTAGGGACATTATTTCAGTTTTTTATCTCACGTATATCATATAGTGAAACGCATATATCATATAGTGAAACGCATATATCATATACTGAAACGCATATATCATATAATGAAATGCATATATTATATACTGAAACGTATATATCATATAGTGAAACGTATATATCATATAGTGAAACGCATGTATCATATACTGAAACGCATATATCATATACTGAAACGTATATATCATATAGTGAAACGTATATATCATATACTGAAATTTTTCATATATCATATAGTGAAACGCATATATCATATACTGAAACGTATATATCATATAGTGAAACGCATATATCATATACTGAAATTTTTCATATATCATATAGTAAAACGCATATATCATATACTGAAATTTTTCATATATCATATAGTGAAACAGATGGAGTGAAATTTGTATATATCATATAGTGAAACAGATGGAGTGAAATTTGTATATATATATACTGAAACTGGTCATCAGTCACATGATCATGACCCTGCCAGGTTGACTCCGCCTCCTAGAGCTCATTCTGAACTTGCTGGTAAGCAGTGTAGGCCTCTGCATTGAACTGGGTAAATTTTTCTTCCCATTGTTTTTGTACATCTGAGCCCCTTTGCTTAATTTGTGATCATTTTCCTCATTTTGAATTGTGTATTATATACATTTATGTTAGTATCTGTGAAATGGTTTTACTGTGGTTCAATTAGTTTCTTTGCTAATGCTTGTTCAAGATGGCATGATGCTATCATGTGAGTTTTTGGATGGGGGTTCTGGGGTGAGATGGGGACTTGCTTGATTTGATCTTTTTTGGGCATGTGAATTAATGATGATTTTTGGGGTTCGTGGGGTTACATGTGGAGGTGCTGCCTTGAGATGGTCTGTTGTGGGATTAGTGGTTTTGGGAGGTGGAGGAGGTGTTTCTTTTTATTACTTCAGGGTTTTTTTTTATAAATTTTGCCATTTCATTATGTTTATCTTTTCATTAAAAAGACAGTGTAATGTGGGTTTGATTTTTTGATTTTAAACTGATTGGATTGGTTGGCGAATTTGTTATTGATGTCATTGTTGGAAATTTGCTGTTATTGAGACCTTGTTGTGTTGGGTTTTAAAATTTTTCTTTTTCTTTTCAGGCTCTGTGTAGGACTTGTTTTTCCAGACACATTGAAGATGATTTCTAAAAGGTATGTGATGCATTACCCATTCCTTAAATGTACAGAACACAAAACATAGTGACATATAGGGGGCACATAGTGAAATACAGTGGTACACTATAAATATAGGGACACACAGGGTGGTACATAGACAAAAATAAGGACATCAAGTATAGAGACACAGGAGGACACAATATAAATATAAAAACACATGGGGGCACAGAAACATAGGGGCCCACAGACAAACAAAATAAAAACATAGGTACACAGCGTCACACATATATACAGGGAGACACACAAAGACACTCATAGGGACACATAGAGACCAATACGCACAGGAACACACAGGGTTACAAAGACGCTTGAAAAGTAGTTCATTTGCATATCAAAATACAGGTAATGTCATAGACATGAGGAAACCTTTTCCTAATTCATGCATTTGCTTACATATCTGTTGATACAATGTATAGATTATTCTTTATCATTATTTACACATTTAATATGGCTACATCACATAGAGAGCGTCCTTACTTTGTGAATTACATTCATCCCATTTGTAAAAGGTAGAAAATACCTACAAATTGTTGCGTCTCCCATTCCAAGTGTCACTTCTTGCTTGAGCTCAGTATACTTTTGATGCTCAATTTCTGATTGATTTATCTTTATTTTTTTGTTGTTTTTGAAGAAGATTTTACAGTTTGGTCACCCTCCATGTCCTTGTTCCTGGAGCTCAGTTTACCCCCACATCTTACAGTGTATTAAAGATATTAATATTGTAATTAATGACTTTTTTTTAATACATTTTTTAAAGCTATTTTAAAGACGACCATCAATAACCTTTGGACACCGCATTTGATGTTGTAATACTTTATTTTTTTTATTTGATTTTAAAAAAGTGTTTTTGTTCATTTATATTTCATTTATATTCCATTTTATTACATTTGTAAATACAACAGATGATACTTTGGAATTCTTATTAGAGTTAAAGCAATGCTTGTCTGCAGTACAAATACATGCTTTCTCAAATGATTGCAACATTATTGAAAATCTCAATAGGAAATTAGACGATTACTTAAGAATTTTAAGTGCATAATTGTTTGTTTGCACTCTGTGATAATTCTTTTTTTTATTTTTTACAGGCTCAAATCCCATTGGAGGACGCCTATTGGAGACCAACATTTCTTAGCTCCTCGCTTGGTAGTGACTGGCAGGCGGGGACGTCCAAGATATGATATAAACAGGGAAAATATTTCTGCTTATTTGGCAAACAATTTCTAAATGTTTTGGTATTAGCCGTTGGACTTTCTATTATAATAGCCAAAGAACTGGATTTTGAAGACCCCGGTTATCAAATATTTCTGATTCTGAACTTCAAAATGCAGGAGAAGTCTATCTAATTGGTAGCTTAAATGCAAGACAAACTCGAGTTCAGCAGTGTTTAATGTTTATTGACCCGGTTGGAAGAACAATCAGAAGATCAGCTATCCAGAGAAGAGTTTCTAATGTATTATGCTCTAATCAATTATGGTAAATTTTAATTTAAGAATTTTATATTTTGTAATAAAAAATATAATATTGTATAATTCCCTTAAAAATTGTAAATATATGATATATAAATTATATAATTATACCATGCTTACGGTCTATCCATTGTCTCAATTATTATCTTTGTTAACATGTTTTTCTTTCTTAAAATGGTGACAGCACATGAAGAGAGTCCTTACATTTGTGAATTAAATTCATCACACTCAGAGAGGAAGTACACAACCACAAGCTTTCAGCTCCTCTCCTTCCAACTGCCGCTTCCTCACGGAGCTTAGTTTTGTATTCTACCTCCTCACAGAGAGGATGTTCGCTGTTGAAGCTCCGTGTTATGCATTTTTTTTTAAAAAATTTTTTTATTTAATTTATTCTTTTTTCCCCAGAATATTTACAGGTTTTTTTATTCACTTTCATGGCGTATACCTGAATAGAGTGTACCTAAATTACCTATGTGGTTTATGAGGTGAGGAAGCTGTAGTCAACGCATCTCCTGTTGTAAGGTACCATGAGGTACCTGGGGTGCGGGCGAGGGAGGAGTCCAATATGCAGGGGCGTCTAGAGAGATTCCCAAGAAACTGAGAGGAAATCAATAGGCAAACCGAAAGTCTAGGCAGGCAGCAATCCAAAGCAAGGTCAGAGAACAATCCGTGGTCAGGTCCAGGCAACAATCAATAGGCAGGGTCAAAGAACAATCCGTTGTCAGGTCCAGGCAGCAATCAATAGGCAGGGTCAAAGAACAACCCGGGGTCAGCGTACAGGCAGCATAAGGGTGCTCAGAGGTTTTATAGGGATGACGTCATGCCTGAAGATCCACCTCCCGCGCCTTCCTTACTACTCTCTGTTGAAGGAGAAGGCGCTGTAAGCGTCGCCCCTTCAACTGAACCCAGGGCTGTCCCGCCCTCCTTCCCTTCGAGCACACAGTATGTAGGAGAAGGCGGCGCTGCAACAACTTGTAGAAGCGCCGCCTCTCCTGCCGAAGTGCCATTGCCACTGCCTCCGGTGTGTTTAATGAATAAGAAAATTTATAAAAGCGTCTGTTGGTGATGAATGAAACCAGAAGATTTACAGTTTTTTTTATTCACTTTCATGGCATATACCTGAATAGAGTGTACCTAAAATAACCTATGTGGTTTATGAGGTGAGGAAGCTTTGGTCAAAGCATCTCCTGTACAATTACATGGATGCGCAAGCAGCAGGATCATGTGGCAAATATCCTGTTGAGTAAAGTATTGGCGAGGAATCCATAACCACTACTGTGATAGTACCTTTAAAATGTCTAAATATACCGTATTGGCTCAATTATAGGCGGCACCATTAACGTTTGGTGCTATTTTAAAGAAAAAAATATTTTTAGAGAACAAATACATGTGGAATGGTAAAGCAGTATTTTATCCAATGAACAGGAATACATGCATTTTTATTTTGGTATACATTATGCAGTTAGTCAGCATAGGTCATATACAAACAAAAATTTGGAAACCCAATATCCATTTTAAGGTCCTCCCCCTTAATTCATAATACACCTTACTCATAGATACACCACTCTCCCACCCAGATATGCTTTATAACCCCAGATATGCCATCTGATATAGTAACATAGTAACATAGTTCATAAGGTTGAAAAAAGACCAAAGTCCATCAAGTTCAACCTATATACATATTGTGTCCCTACTGTGTTGATCCAGAGGAAGGCAAAAAACCCTTATGAAGCAGATGCCAATTGCCCCATACCAGGGGGAAAATTCCTTCCCGACTCCAAATATGGCAATCAGAATAAATCCCTGGATCAACGTTCTGTCCCTATTAATCTAATATCCATAACTTGTAATATTATTGCTTTCAAGAAACACGTCCAGGCTCCTTTTGAACTCTTTTATTGAGTTTACCATCACCACTTCCTCTGGCAGAGAGTTCCATAATCTCACCGCTCTTACTGTAAAGAACCCCCGTCTGTGCTGGTGTAGAAACCTTCTTTCCTCCAGCCGTAGAGGATGTCCCCTTGTTATAGATACAGTCCTGGGTATAAATAGGTCCTGGGAGTGATCTCTGTACTGTCCCCTTATATATTTATACATAGTTATTAAGTCCCCCCTAAGCCGTCTTTTTTCCAAACTAAATAACCCCAATTCTGATAATCTTTCTGGGTACTGTAGTCCTCCCATTCCCCTTATTACTCTGGTTGCCCGTCTTTGAACCCTCTCCAGCTCCACTATATCTTTCTTGTACACTGGTGCCCAGTACTGTACACAGTATTCCATGTGTGGTCTGACTAGTGACTTGTACAGGGGTAGAATTATTTCCTTGTCGTGGGCATCTATGCCCCTTTTGATGCACCCCATGATTTTATTTGCCTTAGCAGCAGCTGCCTGACACTGGTCGCTACAGGTAAATTTACTGTTAACTAAAACTCCTAAGTCCTTTTCCATGTCAGTCGTCCCCAGTGTTTTATGCCACCCTGATATGCCGCTCTGCCCCCGTCCCCCAGACTTACCACTGCATCCCCAGACTCCATGGTGTCTAGCGGGGGCAGCCACTGGACGTGCTCAGTTATACTGGTGCTTCCTGTATCTCGTGAGCCCCTCCGTTTTTCAAGTTATTTTTCTCCTGTGTATCCTGGTATCTGACCCTGGTCTGCTTAACGGTTCTCATGTATTTCTGGCTATCCCAACGACTCTGAGTACCTCTGGCTTCCTGACCCCGGCTTTCTCAACAGCTCCTGTGTACCCCTGGCATCCCGACCCTGGTATACTAAACGGCTCTGCCCTGGCCACCCGTGCTTACAGCTTACGCCCTGTTACCCTCACCAGGCCCCTTGTGCACGTTCTGTACTGAGCAAGTGTGTTCCATTCCTGCATTCCGGATTCCTCCTGGTAAGACGAACCGTACAGTCAGAAGTGATTGAGGCACCTCCATTTTTCATTCATCACCAACAGACGCTTTTATAAATTTTCTTATTCATTAAACACACCGGAGGCAGTGGCAATGGCACTTCGGCAGGAGAGGCGGCGCTTCTACAAGTTGTTGCAGCGCCGCCTTCTCCTACATACTGTGTGCTCGAAGGGAAGGAGGGCGGGACAGCCCTGGGTTCAGTTGAAGGGGCGACGCTTACAGCGCCTTCTCCTTCAACAGAGAGTAGTAAGGAAGGCGCGGGAGGTGGATCTTCAGGCATGACGTCATCCCTATAAAACCTCTGAGCACCCTTATGCTGCCTGTACGCTGACCCCGGGTTGTTCTTTGACCCTGCCTATTGATTGCTGCCTGGACCTGACAACGGATTGTTCTTTGACCCTGCCTATTGATTGTTGCCTGGACCTGACCACGGATTGTTCTCTGACCTTGCTTTGGATTGCTGCCTGCCTAGACTTTCGGTTTGCCTATTGATTTCCTCTCAGTTTCTTGGGAATCTCTCTAGACGCCCCTGCATATTGGACTCCTCCCTCGCTCGCACCCCAGGTACCTCATGGTACCTTACAACAGGAGATGCGTTGACTACAGCTTCCTCACCTCATAAACCACATAGGTAATTTAGGTACACTCTATTCAGGTATACGCCATGAAAGTGAATAAAAAAACCTGTAAATATTCTGGGGAAAAAAGAATAAATTAAATAAAAAAATTTTTTAAAAAAAAATGCATAACACGGAGCTTCAACAGCGAACATCCTCTCTGTGAGGAGGTAGAATACAACACTAAGCTCCGTGAGGAAGCGGCAGTTGGAAGGAGAGGAGCTGAAAGCTTGTGGTTGTGTACTTCCTCTCTGAGTGTGATGAATTTAATTCACAAATGTAAGGACTCTCTTCATGTGCTGTCACCATTTTAAGAAAGAAAAACATGTTAACAAAGATAATAATTGAGACAATGGATAGACCGTAAGCATGGTATAATTATATAATTTATATATCATATATTTACAATTTTTAAGGGAATTATACAATATTATATTTTTTATTACAAAATATAAAATTCTTAAATTAAAATTTACCATAATTGATTAGAGCATAATACATTAGAAACTCTTCTCTGGATAGCTGATCTTCTTCTGATTGTTCTTCCAACCGGGTCAATAAACATTAAACACTGCTGAACTCGAGTTTGTCTTGCATTTAAGCTACCAATTAGATAGACTTCTCCTGCATTTTGGAGTAGTGATGAGAATTTCACATATAAGATTTTGAAGTTCAGAATCAGAAATATTTGATAACCGGGGTCTTCAAAATCCAGTTCTTTGGCTATTATAATAGAAAGTCCAACGGCTAATACCAAAACATTTAGAAATTGTTTGCCAACGAAAACCAAGAGTTGAAAAAGCAGAAATATGTTCCATGTTTATATCATATCTTGGACGTCCCCGCCTGCCAGTCACTACCAAGCGAGGAGCTAAGAAATGTTGGTCTCCAATAGGCGTCCTCCAATGGGATTTGAGCCTGTAAAAAATTAAAAAAAGAATTATCACAGAGTGCAAACAAACAATTATGCACTTAAAATTCTTAAGTAATCGTCTAATTTCCTATTTAGATTTTCAATAATGTTGCAATTGAGAAAGCATGTATTTGTACTGCAGACAAGCATTGCTTTAACTCTAATAAGAATTCCAAAGTATCATCTGTTGTATTTACAAATGTAATAAAATGGAATATAAATGAAATATAAATGAACAAAAACACTTTTTTAAAATCAAATTAAAAAAATAAAGTATTACAACATCAAATGCGGTGTCCAAAGTTTATTGATGGTCGTCTTTAAAATAGCTTTAAAAAATGTATTAAAAAAAAGTCATTAATTACAATATTAATATCTTTAATACACTGTAAGATGTGGGGGTAAACTGAGCTCCAGGAACAAGGACATGGAGGGCGACCAAACTGTAAAATCTTCTTCAAAAACAACAAAAAAATAAAGATAAATCAATCAGAAATTGAGCATCAAAAGTATACTGAGCTCAAGCAAGAAGTGACACTTGGAAAGGGAGACGCAACAATTTGTAGGTATTTTCTACCTTTTACAAATGGGATGAATGTAATTCACAAAGTAAGGACACTCTCTATGTGATGTAGCCATATTAAATGTGTAAATAATGATAAAGAATAATCTATACATTGTATCAACAGATATGTAAGCAAATGCATGAATTAGGAAAAGGTTTCCTCATGTCTATGACATTACCTGTATTTTGATATGCAAATGAACTACTTTTCAAGCGTACCCCTCTTTGTAACCCTGTGTGTTCCTGTGCGTATTGGTGTCCCTATGAGTGTCTTTGTGTGTCTCCCTGTATATATGTGTGACTCTGTGTACCTATGTTTTTATTTTGTTTGTCTGTGGGCCCCTATGTTTCTGTGCCCCCATGTGTTTTTATATTTATATTGTGTCCTCCTGTGTCTCTATACTTGATGTCCTTATTTTTGTCTATGTACCACCCTGTGTGTCCCTATATTTATAGTGTACCACTGTATTTCACTATGTGCCCCCTATATGTCACTATGTTTTGTGTTCTGTACATTTAAGGAATGGGTAATGCATCACATACCTTTTAGAAATAATCTTCAATGTGTCTGGAAAAACAAGTCCTACACAGAGCCTGAAAAGGAAAAGAAAAATTTAAAAACCCAACACAACAAGGAGGTTTCAATAACAGCAAATTTCCAACAATGACATCAATAACAAATTCGCCAACCAATCCAATCAGTTTAAAATCAAAAAATCAAACCCACATTACACTGTCTTTTTAATGAAAAGATAAACATAATGAAATGGCAAAATTTATAAAAAAAAACCCTGAAGTAATAAAAAGAAACACCTCCTCCACCTCCCAAAACCACTAATCCCACAACAGACCCTCTCAAGGCAGCACCTCCACATGTAACCCCACGAACCCCAAAAATCATCATTAATTCACATGCCCAAAAAAGATCAAAACAAGCAAGTCCCCATCTCACCCCAGAACCCCCATCCAAAAACTCACATGATAGCATCATGCCATCTTGAACAAGCATTAGCAATGAAACTAATTGAACCACAGTAAAACCATTTCACAGATACTAACATAAATGTATATAATACACAATTCAAAATGAGGAAAATGATCACAAATTAAGCAAAGGGGCTCAAATGTACAAAAACAATGGGAAGAAAAACTTACCCAGTTCAATGCAGAGGCCTACACTGCTTACCAGCAAGTTCAGAATGAGCTCTAGGAGGCGGAGTCAACCTGGCAGGGTCATGATCATGTGACTGATGACCAGTTTCAGTATATATATTGTGATCCTGCACCCACACAGGGTACCAAACAGCACGGTCCTCTAGGGTATTAACGCCACATCTCAGTTAGGTAATCACCCACGATTTATTTGTAGTCCACGTATGAAGTTATTTACAGGATTACATAGTACACAAATTCCCTACAAACAAAAGCCTAGCTCGTCTGAGCGCTTACTAACATATAACTCCCTCACTACTAAGGGTCTAAACTAAAACAAAACGTAATCCCACCAACCTCTTTGATGGTCTCTTTTGTGCATAGCAAGCTCTGCTGCTTCCAAACAAACTCTCTCTCCCCCTCTGTCCAACAGGTCAGGTTATATTGCAGTCAGTGCAGCTAATTACTTGCAGCTGACCAGTGCATTGGAGTCAGCTTAAACTCCCGGCCTGGAACCCGTGTCAGTCCAGGTGCATGTAAACTGCGGGGTGGAGCACCAGCCTGCCCTATATGTCGTATAAAACCCTGCAAAATCGAGGGGGAATGTATACCCCTTCCACGACAACACCCCGCACCTTGTTACAATATATACAAATTTCACTCCATCTGTTTCACTATATGATATATACAAATTTCACTCCATCTGTTTCACTATATGATATAAGCGTTTTTTCAGTCTATATATATACAAATTTCACTCCATCTGTTTCACTATATGATATATGAAAAATTTCAGTATATGATATATGCGTTTTACTATATGATATATGAAAAATTTCAGTATATGATATATGCGTTTCACTATATGATATATACGTTTCAGTATATGATATATGCGTTTCACTATATGATATATGAAAAATTTAAGTATATGATATATACGTTTCACTATATGATATATACGTTTCAGTATATGATATATGCGTTTCAGTATATGATATATGCGTTTCAGTATATGATACATGCGTTTCACTATATGATATATGTGTTTCACTATATGATATATACGTTTCAGTATATGATATATGCATTTCAGTATATGATATATGCGTTTCACTATATGATATATGCGTTTCACTATATGATATATGTGAGATAAAAAACTGAAATAATGTCCCTAACGGCACCTCATATCTTTTAACATTTTTCAGTGTTGCTGTTTAGCTGTGATTTTCTTCTTTCTCATTTCTTGCTCCCACACATATTATATATTGTTTTTTTCAGGACAAACAAGGTTTTCCTTAGATACCATTAATTTTTTCATATCATCTAATTTACTATAAAAGAAATGATAAAATATGGGGTTTTTTTTGTTAAAAAAATTACTTTTTCTAACTTTTTAAACAAAAAACTTTTACTCATCTGCAAAAACTAATGAAAAAAACTGCTAAATAGATTCTACTATTTGTCCTGAGTTTAGAAGTACCCGATATTTTTATGTTTTTTTGCTTTTTTTTTCTGCACGTTATTGGGCAATAAGTACAGGTAGCGTTTTGCTATTTCAAAACCTTTTTTTCCAAATCTGGTAATTCTTCCCCCCATGTGCCATTTCGGGTATCTTTGAAGCCGGCCAATGCAATTTACCCCATAAAATCATATATTTTTAAAAACTAGACACCCCAAGGTATTTGAAATGCTGGTATTTTAACCCTTTCCATGCACTAATTTTACCACCAGCCTTTGTGAAACTTTATGGTAGTACATTTTTTTTGTATTTTTTTCACACATGTTGTACTTCAGGTATACACTTATCGCTCCTGGTATATGTCCGTGTCAAACAACACCCCAATATTTGTTCAGTAACATCTCCTGAGCGCAGTGATACCCCACATGGATGGGTTTGTTGGGTTATTTGGGAGGTAAAAGGCCGCCTTTGTGAGGTGTGTATTTTTATGCCATTTAGACATCTGGTCCTACTGCCCCATGTCCCATATTTGGGACATCTTTTAACCCGGCCAATTCAATTTACCCCATCAAATCATACATTTTTTAATACGAGACACCCTATGGGCATTTGTAATGCCAATATTATAACTCTCTCCATGCTGGAATTTTTGTAAAGATAAAGAATGTTAGGACTTGCTTATTAAAAACTTTTTTTTTTGGTGACAGTGGGGATTTTTACATGTTACCATATTTTTTTACATTTTTTTTAAATTTTTTAACAATATTTTTTTTTACATTTCTTTTTTTTTTTTTTTTTTTAATAATCACTCTGATTAGTGAGCTGGGCTCCATTGACCTTGCATGGTTGCATGCATTATCTGCATTCAACCTGCAGGAGGAGCTCGAGAGTTCTCAAGAGGGTCTGGATAGACCCTCTGTGAACTCAGATCTATTGTTAATTCACAGGATGGCACTTGTGGTTGCTCTTCAGAGCAATCACAAGGCTATCGGGGTAGGGGGCTAGTGTTACTGACATGCCTCGATATCGAGGCATGTCAGCAACACAGTTTATCCTTAGGAAGCGATTCCGATCGCTTCCTAAGCCGTTTTAGCCGGGCACCGCCGGGATCTTGATGATGTATCACTTGTGATGCTTCTGTGGATGCTGTAAAGCCGCCGATCGCGGCGATGCAGCTATTGAACGGCAGCCTGTTCTCAGCCAATAAATTATATAATTTTTCGCCAAAAATAGACATGTTAATAGTTTATTTTTTATAATTTAGTAAAATGCAAAGTTAGTGAACACTGTATCTGCGCGGGTGGTTGATGACTCCTGATGCAGTTCTCCTCCATCATACTCCCCTGGCTGTGTCCACCTATAAGATTTCCTAATAGGATATCTTCCATTAGAGAATGGGTAGGCAAGGTGGAGGAGACTAGAGAGATTGAGGAATTAGCAAAACCAGCAGTGGATAAATATGAGGCACATGTTCAGGTTTGCCTGAACTCGGTTTAACCTCTTGCAGGTGGTTTAGGTCTCTCTTGAGGTCGAGTCCCACTTAGGATTGAGCTAACTGCCCTCCCCGTTCTACTTTCTACAGTATATACACTACATTTTTCTTTCCCACCCTGCTTTACCGCCCTTGTTTTATAAATATCTTTTTTTCCCACCAGGAATTGGGAGAAGTCGTGTCACATGGGCTTGTCTGCAGGTACAATAAGTATCTTTTCATGCAATGCCCCTTCAATAAATGTATACAGTAGTACAGAATGAAAGCGAGGGGGGGGGCTGATTGTTTTTTCTTATTTCTTGTTTTTATGTTGCCCTTTTATTCTGTACTACTGTACTTTATGAAAAAACGTTATTAATCTTTGATTTACAAAAGAAAATAAAAATCTTAATGAAATCAATATTTGGTGTGACCACATTTTACTTTCAAAAAGAGCATTAATTATTCTAGATGCAGAAATAATAAATGTAAAAAGGTCAAATCTGACTGTACAATTATCAGAAGGTATTGCACGATAGCTGTTTCATGTCCTTTATTTTTCTTTTTCCCCAGAGATGTGTGTATTAACCAAGATGGAAGAATCCACCTCACTGTCGTATACTTTGGAAAAAAACAGGCCCAAGAAGTTAAAGCCATACTTGAAAATACGTCTAAGTAAGAAGGAATTATGATTACCTTTGATAAATGTAAATCACATAAGTTAATGTGGGAGTACTATGTGTAGATAGATAATATACATCACTGGATACAATGAAACAACTAAAGTGTACTGCAGATTTTAATATTTCTCTTCTACATGCTTTTAATAAATGCACTGATTTTTTTGCTCTGCAAGCGATGCCAATTGGTTATTGTACTGGATAAGTGCTAAGTACAGAACAGTAACTAATAAGCATGGCATGTGAGTCATTTATATGCACGAATCAACTCCTAGGGATAGCTCTTACAGAGACAGATGCTTCATTTATGGAACAAGTTGGATCCATCTGTGTAAGATGCCAAAGGGAAGGCGCCCTATATAGTGTAGGTGGAGACCGGTATGCAGGTAGAAGTCACACGGATCAGGATAGCCTGGTCTGGTACACAGAGAGCAGCAACACGGATAGGGATAGCCGGGTCTGGTACACGGAGAGCAGCAATACGGATAGGGATAGCTGGTCTGGTACACAGAGAGCAGCAACACGATTAAGGATAGCCGGGTCTGGTACACAGAGAGCAGCAATACGAAGCATAGGAGGTACGGCGGAACGCACAATATTTATTGAAGGGGGCGCGCGCACACGTCTAGTAGACGGCGTGCCGCGTGTGGAGGACGAGCGGGCATCCCGATAAGGTGAGTGAAACGGGACATACCTACCACTAGCTGAATTTGCTTACAACAATCACGTTCAGTGGTCCATTCATATGTCACCTTTCTTCGCCAATTACGGATACCACCCATCCATGCTACCTGGATCACCAATCTCCAGTTCCATCCCTTCAGTCTCAGAACATGTCTCCAATCTTACCCACACTTATTCGTTACTACGTGATACGTTGAGCATGGCTGAACTTCGTTATAAACACTTTGCAGACCGTCATCGCCTTTCCGCGCCTTCCTATAAAATTGGTGACAAAGTATGTGCTAATTTAATTGCTAATAATTCGTGTTCACCTATGCAGTAGTTTCTTTCTGTGGGGGAGAGCGTCCGAGAGAAGTAAGCGACCGGTGGAGTTGGCCATCAGACTCCTGTCTTTGTGAAAGGATCGCACCTATGGCTGTGTCAGAGGCATCCACTTCCAGAGTATATGGATTATGAGGAACCAGTAGTTTCAGGATAGGAACGGAAATAAATTTGGATTTTAAAACGTCAAATGCCTTTTCTACAGCAGCATTCCAGAGGATTTTTTCTTCGAAGTAAGAGCCGTAATTGGTTGTATATGCTTGGAGAAGTCGCGGATACATTTACGGTAGTAGTTTGCCAATCCCACAACTCTTTGAACCCCCTTACGATCAGTAGGGACAGGCCAGTGGAGTATGGCAGTGATTTTCCTGGGATCCATCTGGATACTGTTGGGGGGTGAGTATGTACCCTAAAAATTCAAGGGTTTGGACCTCAAACACACATTTTTAAAGCTTGGCATAGAGTCCATTTTGTCTTAATCAAGTGAGAACTTGACATACATGATAACGATGCGAGTCCAGGGACGGAGAGAATACCAGTATGTCATCTGTGTACACTATAACGAAACATCATTAACAAAGTGTTGGAATGTAGCAGGAGCGTTACAGAGACCGAATCACTCGGTATTCAAAATTTCCATAACGACATCTAAATGCTATTTTCCATTCATCCCCTCTCCTCATTCTCACCAAATTATAAGCTCCACGTAGGTCTATTTTTGTGAAAATTGTGGTTGACCGTACATGTTCCAGTAACTCCGTGATTAGTGGAAGTGGGTATCGATTCTTTGTGGTTATGTTCCTGCTCCTGTTGGAGAAGTAGATGGGCGAATAAATCCCTTGGAGAGACTTTCATCGATATATTCTTTTAATACCGCAAGTTCGGGTTCTGATAGAGGACAGATTCTGCCGAAAGGTATAGCAGCACCAGGGAGCAGTTCAATAGGACAATCGTAGGATTGAGAAGGGGGCAGTTTATCCGCACTCCTCTTTTCAAAGACATCTTGAAATTGTTGGTATGGTACTGGAAGCCCCTGGGGTGAGGAGGTGTCATGAGTAAGGCATGTAGCGATATTCTTTAAACAGGTCTGTGTACAATGAGGAGATTTAAATTGAAAAACACAAGTCTCCCCGTTGATGGAAGGGTTGTGAGTTCTAAGCCAGGGTAGTCCAAGGATGATGTAAGATTTCAGTCAGGGAACCACGTCGACTCGGAGGCTCTCCATGTGGCTGGTCCCAATCTTGACGTTTAATGGAATGGTTTCAGTGAGGATAGGTCCAGTCTTAAGCGGACTGCTGTCAACCAATTGGATGAAGATAGGATGTTTCTTGGGACGTGTGGGAATAGAGAGAGACTGGACCAGTTCAGAGTCAATAAAATTGCTGCTAACTCCGGAGTCCACCATAGCCGATAGAAATACGGATTCTTTATTCCACTGTAGGGACACAGAAAGCGACAAGTGAGAAGAGGAACAGTGGGTTTTTCACAACGTCCAGCTTCTTCTGACTCTGCTTCCCTTCCGCCTGAAGAGCCCATGCAGATCAGCTCAACACATCTCTCCGAGGAGGAGAGATCCCTCCGGTGCGGACAAAACCTCTGTATGTACTGTGGCAAACGAGCACATTATGTGCACTTCTGCCATGTGAAGCCTGGAAATTACAGAGCCTAAGGTTGGAGTACCTCCTCTAGGCCTTCCTGTTGCCTTTCCCCATGACCGGGCTCCTCGTATGTTTGTGCCTACAACTCTCACTGTCCAGGAGAGAACCATTCTGGTCCCAGCCCTTATAGACTCTGGAGCCGCAGGAAACTTTATTGACCGTGACTTCTGCAGGCTCCACAATGTACCCTTGCAGGAGAAAATCTCCCCGGTTTTTGTGGAGGCCATCAATGGTCGGCCTCTTCTACCTGCAGCAGTGACCCACGAAACTACACTGCTTCGTTTCAGAGTAGGGGTTCTCCAAACAGAGACTATAACACTCCAAGTGATAATTTCTGCGGCTGCCCCCATTGTGTTGGGCTACCCTCAGCTGCAGCTGCATAACCCTGACATCAAATTGGTCCACCCGTGCAATCACATCCTGGCGGTGCTCCTCCTGCATATTCCCTCAACCATGCATAGTGAAAATTGCCTCCTTGAATAGCACCATCCTGCCTCCACAATACCAGGAATATGCTGACGTGCTTGATAAGAACGAGGTCGACTCCTTGCCTCCTCACCGTCCCTATGATTGCCCTATTGACCTGCTTCCTGGCACCGTACCCCCACGGCCAAGACTCAGGCCTATATCTGAGAAAACCTCCAAAAGGGCTTTATCCTCCGCTACGCTTCTCCCGCCTTTTTGTGTCTAAAAAGGATGGCGGTCTACGTCCATGTATTGACTATAGGGGCCTCTATCGAATCAACATTAAAAACATGTACCCCTTGCTACTCATTACCGAGTTGTTTGACCGCCTGAAAGGTTCGAATGTGTTCACTAAATTGGACTTACGGGGTGCTTACAACGTCATTCATATCCGTCAGAACGATGAGTGGACACAGCTTTTAATACCCGCTCTGGCCATTACGAGTATATAATAATGCCATATGGGCTTTGTAACACCCCAGCGGTGTTTCAGGAATTCTTTAATGACTGCTTCCCGGACTATCTTCACCAATTTGTTATCATCTACCATGATGACGTTCTTATCCACTCGCCAGGCGCGCTTTCACATCAGATACATGTAAAAAAGGTCCTGGCACGCCTTCGTGAAAACCGTTTATACGCTAAACTGGAGAAATGCGTATTTGAAGTTTCGCGGGTATCCTTCCTTGGTTATGTAATTAGCGGTACAGGGTTCGAGATGGATCCTGACAAACTGCAGGCCATTCTGCAATGACCTAAACCACAAGGACTTAAAGCCCTCCAGAGGTTCCTTGGCTTTGCTAATTACTAACGACGCTTTATCTGAGACTTTTCTAAGGTTGTGGCTCCCATGAAAGCACTCACTAAAAAGGGGGCTGACTGTCATAATTGGCCTGCCGCTTCTGTTCAGGCCTTCCAGAAATTGAAGAACCTGTTCGTGTCTGCTCTGGTCCTCGTTCACCCTGATGTCTCTCAACCCTTTGTTATTGAAGTAGACGCTTCAGAAATCGGAGCTGGATCGGTCTTATCTCAACGGAAAACGAAGGGCCACTATATCCTTGTGGGTTCTTTTCCAAACGCTTTTCTCCTGCGGAGAGGAACTATGACATCGGCAACCGGGAACTACTGGCAGTGGCATCATCTCCTAGAGGGTTCCCGCATACCCGTTACTATTCTCACGGACCACAAGAACCTCCAGTATATTGCCAATGCCAAACATATAACCCCCAGACAAGCACGATAGACTCTTTTCTTATTCCATTTTAATTGTTATTTCCTATTGTCCGGGGTCTAAAAATACCAAGGCTGACGCTTTATCCCATATGTTCTGCACATCCACAGAGGAGAAACCAGACCCGGAACCCATCATACCTGCTAACCATATTATCTCCGCTGCATCTCTAGCCATTGCTTCTCCTCTCCTGGAAACGCATTCAAGCCAGCCAACCGTCTGCTCCAGCCCATACACCATCCGACAAACTGTTTGTGCCTCCTGCGTACCGTGAAAAGATACTTTAGGTACACCATTCCAGAGTTTTCGGGCCACCTTGGTCTTCGATGCACCAGCTAGGCCCTAGACCGCCCTTTTTGGTGACCCTCGTGGAGACAAGACGTGGCTGATTACCTCAGATCCCACCGCATATGTGCCACTACCAAGACCCCCAGGACTCTTCCAGCTGATCACCTACGGCCCCTTCCGGTACCCCGTCGTCCCTGGACACATATTGCCATGGACTTCATAGTGGAGCTTCCTCTATCCTGTCGCTACACCACCATACTCACTATATTAGACCGTTTCTCTAGGATGGATCATTTTGTTCCGCTTGTTAAACTACCCTTGGCCAGAGAGCTTGCAGACATCTTCATGAGAGATGTTGTTAGAATTCCCCAGGACATCATATCTGACCGTGGAGTCCAGTTCATCTTGCGGTTCTGGAGGTCCTTCTGTAAAGCCGTAGACATCACCCTGTCCTTTTCCACGGCTTATCATCCCTTGTCTACCCTTAATGAAGCCTGTTTGGTCCTTATGGACTAATTGGGGGAGTATATCTTTGTATCAACATTGATTGGAGAAATCGGCCTGTAGTTAGCCATGTTTGTACCATTTTTCCCAGGTTTTAAAATTGGGAGAATAGATGCCTCTAGCATACCATTAGGAAATGTCTTAGTAAGTTTAATATGATTAAATATGTTTGTTAGTTGAGGAGATAACAGTTTAATATTTTTTTTATAGAATAAAGCTGTAACGCCGTCAGGTCCATGGGCCTTGTTCGATTTCATTGATTTTATCGCTTTCCAAACTTCGTCCTGTGTAAAGGGTTTATCTAGCTGTTCAGCAAGTTCCTTAGAAATTTTTGACAGTTTAGCTTCTAATAGGTATTTCCTAATATGTTCCCTGTTCTGATTTTTACCAGAAATGTTGTACAGAGTTGAATAAAATTTGCCAAAGGCATTCCCTATCTTTTCCGGGCTATACGAATGGTTATTCCCATCTATTATTTTGAGTATTCTGGCTTTTAGCTTTCATTTTTTTAATTGATGGGAAAGTAATTTATCCGCTCTGTTACCAACATAATAATATTTTTGTTTCATTTTAATTAGATTATAATTTGCTTTAGAAATAAGACTCTCCAATTTCTTTTTTGATTTGTATCATATTTGCAATAAGTAAGTCATTAGGATGCTCCACACATTTTCTTTTTAGATTTCTCTCAAGGAGATATACAATTCTGACAGGTTTTTTTGCCCTTAGCTCTATTATAGGCTGCTTTTTTAATGAAAAGTCCTCTCATTACACATTTATACGCACCCCATACATTTCCTAGACTAATATCCTCTGTCAAATTTTCTTGAAAGTATTGTTCGATTTCCAAAGAAAGATATTCACAGATATCCTTTCTTGTCAATGAGGAGTCTTGTAGTCTCCAAGGTCGAAACCCATACTTATACTTCCTTAGCATTTCAAGGGTGACTGAGTCATGGTCTGACCAAGCTATGTTAATTGTAATATTTTTACAATCTTTAATTGAATCAACTTTAATCAGTATTAAATTCATTCTTGAGAAAGATTTATGTCTATGAGAAAAAAAAGTATAGTGTTTATCGGCCGGCCTTGTAGTTCTTCATTTGTCATATAGCTCGTATTTTCCCAGAGTTTCCCTAAACGCTCTCGATAAGGCTAGCTGGTTGCTGTTGTTACTAGATTTTCCAGTAGTTTTCCTATCCATTTCGTGATCTATAACGCAGTTAAAATCTCCCATACACAGGAAAGTTCCCTGAATATATTTTTGAGTCTTCTGTAAAGTGCAATTGAGAAAATGAATTTGTTTTGAATTAGGAGCGTATACAATATTGAATATACTCTATCATCCAGTTTGCAAACAATAAAGACGTACCTAGCACTGTTATCCTTTTGTTTATAGAGTATCTCAAATGTAATATTATTAGAAATTAGGATTGCCACACCTAGTTTCTTTTTATATGCTAAAGAAGAATATTCTATCACTATGTATTTTTTGTTGTTTAATCTATTAATACCCCCTAATGTTCTTTATTCATGTATTCAAATAAAGAGTATGTTTTATGCGGAGAGTTCAAGCCCTGTACATTTAGTGTAGTAATTCTAATCAATTCCTTCATTATCCATATAACGTTTACAATCTAGAATATTCGAGCTCATACACACTCATTCAAACATAGAAACATAATTTATGTTGTACCATGTAGAAACCAGAGAAAACACTTTTGGATCTCTGAAATCATAGTATCTCCATATGGAGAAGTGAGGAACAGTGCGTAGCAACTGAATTATATCAAGAGTTGGGGGGGAAAAAAAAACAAAAACACATATACAGTATAAATTTAGCAATATTCCTAAATATTATCATAATATCACGACAATGTTGGTATTTCATATAACCTTCCTTCATCTGCCATATATAAAATATAATCCTTTCATGTTCAGTGCATGTGTCTTGAATAAAGGGCGTGTGGTTTGTAGACTTATATATATCGTATAAATATAAGTATATATCAAAGCAATATTAATGTGTTTCCTATAATCTTCATGTACCTACCATTATAAGACGTATCAGACACAATATTCATTTCATAATCAATACGTGTGTCTCAAATACAATATAAAAAAATTTAATTTTCATATATATGTCCATTAGTTCCTATACCATATGTTCGTAGGCGTTCTTAAACCAAAATTAGTAAATTTCATATAGACCCTCATCTACCGATTTAAGACAGATCAAACACAGTGATCATTGCTCAATAAAAATTAATAAGATTCGCATACCCAGCACAATAAACATTTCGTATTCAATGCGTGAGTCTCAAAATAAATTACATGTATTTCATAAATTTATATGTAAAAAGGGAAAATTAATCCTGTATGCCATGTAAAAAACGGAATATGCATTAGCCACATCAATACAATGTCAGTGTGTTTCGTATAGCCTTCTTTCATCTACCATTATAAAACAGATCATAAAACAGAATTAGTCAATTTCATATAGACCCTCATCTACCAATATAAAACTCAGTGATCATTGATCAATGCAAATTAGTGAGAGTCACATATCCAACACATTAATCATTTCATGTTCAGTATATGTGTCTAAAATAAAATACGTGTATTTCATAAATTTATACGTGAAGGGAAGAAAGTGATCCGATATGCCATATAAGTGTAAAAATATGCATAAGTAATGTCAAAACCCTTTTAGTGTACCTCATATAACCTTCATACATCTACCATGTGTCTCGAATAAAGTGCGTGTGTTTCATAAATTTGAAAAGGAAAAATTAATCCCGTGTACCATGTAAATAAAAAAAATATGTAGAAACAGGCTCGAAGCAGTATCAGTTTGTTATAGATAGCCTTCTAACATCTACCATCATAAAACATATCATGAAACAAGATTAATAAATTTCATATAGGCCCTCATCTACCAATATAGAGCGCAGTGATCTTTGCACAATGCATGTTAATAAGATTCACATATCCAGCACTTTAATCATTTCATATTCAATGTGTGTATCTTAAGTAAGGAACATGTGTTTCATGAATTTATGTGTAGAGGGAAAAAAGTGATCCCATATGCCAGGTAGGGAGTGTAGGGATATGCATAAATAAAATCAGAACCAAATTAGCGTATCTCATAGTTTTGTATTATATTTGACATATTTATCTTGTAGTATGCACTATGGCGGTGGTGTACAAATGTGCCTCAATAAATGTTACAAAAAATGTGGTACATTGCTTGAACATAGTTGAGCTTCAATATAAAAAGCCAGTATGATTGTATGCAAGTATGCATACAAGTTTTGCCTACTGGCAAAATGCTGAAAGCCAAGATAATAGTTTTCACAACTAGACAAGGCTGTCCGCTCTCCCCTCTGCTGTTCGCCCTGTGTGTTGAACCCCTAGCAGCGGCCATCAAAACACACCCAGACATTACTGCCATCAAAGTACACAATACAAATTAAGCCTTTTCGCAGACGATATATTGCTCACTCTAACAAATCCCCTTATCTCACTCCGGAACCTCTATGACACACTACATGACTTTTTTCAGATCTCCGGCTATAAGATCAATGATGCTAAATGTGAAGCCCTATCAATTTGGAAGATTCTGTGAAACAATTCATAGCCATGACCTATAGCCATGCCAGTTTCTCTGGCAACCCTCACGTCTCAAGTACTTAGGCGTACCAATCACCAGAGATTTTGACTCTTTATATCAGGTGAATTTCCCTCCACTGCTCTCCACCCTCCACAAAACCACGATGTATAAATCGAAGCACACTGGGGGCCTAGCAGTACCACACTTGTATCTGTATTATGTTGCGACTCGAATCTCCCAACTGGAAGCCTGGTCCTTCCCAGCCAACAGCCCTGGGTTGACATAGAGCGCAGCTTCATCTCACACCAGCAGTTGCAGTTACATAGTTCATAAGGTTGAAAAAAGACCTAAGTCCATCAAGTTCAACCCTTCTACCTAACCTTCCTATTCTTGATCCAAAAGAAGGCAAAAAACCCTAATTAAGCTACTTCGAGTTCTGCCATCAGGGGAAAAAAATTCCTTCTTGACTCCAAGAGGCAGTCAGATTTCTCCTTGCATCAAGAAGCTCTAAAATATTAATGTTATTCTATTCATATCCCTGTATGTCATGCCTTTCTAAGAAAATATCGAGGTCCCTTTTGAAGGTATCTAATGTATTGGATAACACTACCTCCCTTGGAAGTAAATTCCATACCTTAATTTTCCTCACTGTAAAGAATCCCTTCCTTTGTCATCTATGAAACCTGCGCTCTTCCAGTCTCAGAGGGTGACCTCTTGTTCTTTGTATATTTCTGTTAATGAACAGGTCACTGAAGAGCTCTTTATATTGGCCCTGCATATATTTATACAAATATTATCGCTACATTGATGATATTTTCATTGTCTGGACGGACGGAAAAGAAAACCTCAGAAAGTTCCATAACGCATTGAATACATTTCACCCATCTATCAAACTTAAAATGGACTTCTCCACAGAAAGTGTAAACTTCTTGGATACAACTGTCACAATAAACAAGGACACACTACATACATCCCTATACAGAAAACCCACAGACCGATCCAACTACCTGCACAAATCCAGCTTCCATCCATCCCACACAAAACAAGGCATCATCCATAGCCAAGCCACCAGGTACGACCGCATCTGCTCCAACACTGATGACAGAAACATGCATCTAAAAACACTGTATGAGACACTCAAACAAAAGGGATACAAACCTAGGATCATCAATAAGAAAATTAACTCTGCTCTACAAACACCACATGAACACCTGTTGCAATACACAGACAAACAAACATCCTCACGCATACCTCTAGTAGCCACATACAATCCTGCCCTAGAAGAAATCCGAAAAATCATCAAGGATCTGCAGCCAATGCTAGCAGAGGATCTTGGCCTTCAGACAACCAGCTAATCTCAAACAAAAGCTGGTGAGTAGCAAACTACATACTGAAACCACACACACAGATAATGGAAGCAAACCATGCAACAAAGCCAGATGCAAACTTTGCCAACACATCTGAACCAGCAACACAGCCACCCACAACAACAAGACATACAATATTAAAGGATCATACTCATGCACTTCACAAAATGTTGTATACATGATTCAATGCACCAAATGTACTATAGGGTGTTACATCGGTGAAACCTGCTAGCAACTTAATAAAAGGATGAATCTGCACAGATACTCCATCAACCATCATGATGAAGAAAACCTTTGCACTCCAGTTGGGCACCACTTCACCAAAACAGGTCACTCCATATCAAAACACTGAGAGGTAATTTGAAAAACACCCAAGAAAGAAAGACATTTGAAGCTGAAATTATACATTTTTATGATTGTAAAAACAGAGGACTTAATGTGGATTTGAGCTTCTTAGCACACTATCAAAACTTCCTATAACCTGTGCTTTTTTTTTTTTTTTCCTCTTCTTCTCTCTCTCCTACACGCTTACCCCTGCTCCCCCCCCTAGCCTTATCTGTGCAGTATATGCCACTATTTACTATTCTGATACAGGGTTGTTTTAAACAACACGGTAGAGAATTTGCAGACAAAAAACTAAGAGGGTCGTAAAATGTACTGGTCAGTTTTAAACTGTGTTTTTCACTTGCTTGGTCAGAAATGCTTTTGACTTGATAAAGGGAGGACTCCCGAAAGCTCGTCTATTATTTTAAATACTGTTAGTCCAATAAAAAAGGTATTACAAGATTCTGCAACATTCTGTTTTTTTTGCATTCTTATACACTGGACTAATACGGCTACCCCAAACTATAATGTTATCATATCCCCTCTGAGACGCCATTTTTCTAGCATATATAATTTTAACTTTTTTAGTCTCTCTTCGTAACTAGTATCTCCCAATCCCCTTATTAATTTCATAGCCCTCCTTTGTACTTTTTCTAATTTCATAATGTCCTTTTTAAGGACCGGTGCCCAGAATTGTACCGCATATTCAAGGTGAGGTCTTACCAATGACCTGTAAAGAGGCATGATAATATAAAATAAATATATGGAAACAGCATTGCAGGTATTAATCAACGGAATCAGACATACAAACCCTGTATTTGCAGGTATACATAAATAAAGTATGGAAACATAGCATAGCAGATATGAATCTACAGAATAATACACAAACCCAGCTTTGCAGGTATAAATCAACTGGAATTCACATAAAAACACGGCATTAAAGGTATATTTAGAACCCCCTTAATTACAGGCATAGATCACAGGTTGCACACCCCAAAGCCAGCCCTGGCGTCCACACTGTCCACATAGAACCTGACCAGCACCCAGATAACCCACATAGATTTGCCATCTTTGTCCCCAAATAGCCCAGCACAAGACAGCCCGGCCTGTGCCATCTTTGTCCGATATACACCCTGCCTGTGCCATCTTGGTCCCCAAGGCTCAAACATCCTGCTAGTGCCATCTTTGCCCTTCCACAAATATACATCTATGATACACATAAACACTTTTACAGTCAGTTTTTCATTCAGACAATTCAGCCACACATTAATTCATGTTCTCCCTCATTCAGACAATTCATCCACATATTAACATATGCTCTCCCTCATTCATTCAGACAATTCATCCACATATTAACTCATGCTCTCCCTCATTCAGACAACTCATCCACATATTAACTCATGCTCTCCCTCATTCAGACAGCTCATCCACATATTAACTCATGCTCTCCCTCATTCAGACAATTCATCCACATATTAATCAGGGTAGGGGGGTTGTGTTGCTACATGCCGTTTATGCTTAGGAAGCAATTGTGATCGCTTCCTAAGCTGTTTTAGCCAACTCTTCGTGTTCGTCTTTGTGGGGGAAAAAAATCTTCGTATCCCACGAATATTTGCCCGTTTGTGTGTTTTTGTCGGAGTTTGTAGAAGGGGTTATGTCATGGCCCTCACAGATCCTCTTCACCTGAGTATCCCCTTTTGGCAAGTACCTGGCCTTGCTCCGTTCCCCAGACCTGTTTGCAGCATTCCCCTCAACCACAGCATTTTTTTTTTGAAGCACAGATGCGGGCTCCCAGCACTTTATTCACTCCTGAATGGAGGCAGGTGCATGTTGCTCGATGATGTCATGTATGGTCTATCATATTAAGGGGCGTGGTCTGTTGCTTTAAAAGGCAGCACTGGACTTTTGCTTCCTGTGAATGCCTGTGCTGGTATTTCTCTTTATTTATAAGAGTAACCTTGTTGCTGAACCCTGCTTGTTGTGACCATCCCTGTATATCTAGCTCCCCTGACCTTGGCTTACTTATTTGACTACTCCAAATACTACTCCTGACCTTGGCTATTCTTATCGCTGACCTGTCCTCTGGTACCCTGACTTTGGCATCCCTATAGACCATTCTCTCTGCTGCACTGTTCCTTTGGAGGTGTCCTCTCATTGCCCTCTCAGCTGATAACCATGATCCTGAATACTGAACGCGGTACGCACTACGCAGCAGCTTTGGTGCCAGGATTTTAAAGGGCCAAACGAGCAACTCTGTTGGTCGCAGGCAGGGGCCTCCAACCAATTAAGTGCAAATAGAGTCGCTCATATAGACCTTTAACTCTTGGAGCAGGGAGACCATGGTCTCCCCAGGCCAAGTTTCACTGTCAGGTGTTAAAGGTCCGTGCGAGCTACTCTATTGGTTGCCTGCAGGAGGCCCCTGCCGGCAACCTACAGAGTTGCTCTTATGGACCTTAACTCCTGATGATGAACCTACTGATTTCCACTCCCGTTATCCATGCAGCATCACAAGGGTTAACGGGAGCAGAAATCCGTAGGTTCGCGGTCAGGAGTTAAATGTCCATAAGAGCGACTCTGTTGGTCCCCGGAAAACTGTGCACTAGTTATTCCTAGACTGCTCCCTGAAGAATCTGATTCTTGACCACTCATCTCCTCTATTTTCTCCTCCACTTCCTCAGGCTCATAGTCAAGTTCTTGATTATCCAGATCGAATGGAATTCCTGCTAGGCTGGAGCTAAGACTGATATCATGACTACTACTAGTAGTAGTACTAGCAGGAAGAACAGAGCCTAACTCTGCACCTGGCCGCTCAGTCTCATGCTCCTCTGGTGCTTCGCTACATGGAGTTCCACTACGTGTAGCCCTCTCTCTGAGTGTCTTCACAAAAAAGAAACCAAGATCGCTTGAAGAAAGAACCAGATCGCTTGGGATTGGGAACACCACTCTCAGTCTTGCTGCTAAACTTTCAGCCAAATGTGCTCTGCATGGCATCTTGCATGCTGCTCGTGGAAGAGGAGGATGCTGCTGGGGGCAAAAGGCACTTCTTTTTACTCACTGGGCTAGTAGTAGTAGTAGCTGTGCTACCCTTTAACTTCGGTGGTGGTACTTATGCTTTCGGCTTTCCGTAAAAAAACATAGAACACTACTACTGCCTGCTATTGGCATTTCCTTTACTGGATGATGTAGATCCTTCAAGCAATGATTTCCCAAATAACAACCGAGAGCTTGGCCTACTTGACTGACTCAAAGGCTGCATTGTAGAAGAACAATGCTGGTGGTGGTAGATGGAGCCTGTCCCTCCCTCCTTTTCTTAGTTTCAAATTTTATGTTGTGTGTGTGTTGTGTTTAACAGTAGGGGACCGGGGGAAATAGTCTATTAATGAAATTGAAAAGAAAAGAGTGATATTCAGCGCTTAAAATAAAAATGCCAGATATCTGGTATAATGACACAACTTAAACAAGTATAATACCTTGGTGCTGCAGAACCAACACACTGACCACCATTAAAAGATAATACATAAAACAAAGAAATAAAGTGCTGCGCAAAATTTACAAATGACACCACAATATGTGTGGAAATTAAATAATACATTAAAGTGGATTCTTCGATAGGATCCTCTGTTGGGAAGCCCATAAAGCCCCTTCTGGGGAATGGAGTTTCTTCTTTGTACCGGTGTAACAGCAAAGACCGGAGAAGTAAAAAAAAAGTAGTAGCTTTAATATAAATAAAAAAGTAGTATCTTACATATAAGAATACTTTAACACTCCCGTGGAAAGGACCGGAATAATGATGTGTTGTAGCAGTAACAGCTTGGTTCTCGCAGGATTCCTCTGTGTCCACTTCCTCAATGGGCGTATTCAGTACAACGCGTTTCACCAATCGGCTTCCTCAGGTGCATAGTCATAATTGAGTCCATTAACCCCTTCTTTACAAAATCACTCAATTAACATAAAAATATAATTAATAGATAAAACACGTATGATATTTTTTTACGTGTTTTATCTATTAATTATATTTTTATGTATTAATGAAATTGAGAAAAATATTACACAGGCCTAAGAACAAGATGGATCAGTCTCTTTCTTCTACTACTAGGCTAAAGCTTTTTTCATGCTATATTTCCTTCCTATTCTAAGTCTACTCCTAGGCAAGGACAGACACTTTCAAGCCCACTAAGCTAAAGTGAGGTTATCTATATATTATATTTAATTAATATTATTTATTTATTTATATAATATAGATTATAAATTATACTATAGGGTTAAACAACAGATAGATATAGTTGTACTACTTCTGCTAAGTCTACATATTATGTAAATTTGCTAAATTATTTTCTTTCTTACTACTAGTACTACAGCTACCTTAAATCTTTGTTTAGTACAGTTGACGTCACATAGTCAATCTTTCTTTGAAAATTTGAAAATAAAATTTAACAGCAAAACAGTTAGTTTCACTGCTTGCTGAACAAAAAAAACACGCAGCACTTATGCGGCTGGACTCACTAGCCCAACAAGTTCACTTCACTGATGGACTGAGGTGAGCAAAACACTGGTGTTTTAATAAAATTAAATTAAAAATGTGAAAATAAAATTTAACAGCAAATCAGTTAGCTTCACTGCTTGCTGAACATAAGAATATGCAGCATGTATGTGGCTGAACTCACTAGCCCAACAAGTTCACTTCACTGATGGACTGAGGTGAGCAAAACTAATGAAATTTAATAATTATTAATATTAAGAAGAAAAATTTATTTTGTCTGTTGCTGTTGCTAACACAAAGCACAAATTGAAGCACTGCAGAACCAGTACTACTAAGGTTAGCTTAAAATAAAATGAAAAATGATTAACTACATTATTAACTAAGTAATTAATACAAATTATTAGGGATTTCTTTTTTTTTTTTATTAGTTTTCAAGGAACAACAGAAGAACAGGGAAAAAGGGAGAGGGCAAAAAGGGAAATAGGGAGGACGAATACAGGTGGATAGGACGGACGGGAGGAGGGCACAAGGAGATAAAACTGGGCACAAATACCCGACGCAGCGGGCAAAGGCAATACAAAATCAAATGTAACACCGGCACCTGGACAGCCATGTAGACACAGCGGTCCGTACAGAATGGGAATATCAGAACATGAGCAAACAAGAAACGGTGGCGCCCAGGTAAATAAAGGCGGTGTGATAAGGCAAATTACACAGGACAAGTAGACCTCCCCACCACCCACCCGGGAGGGAAAAAGGAATCAGGGTAAGGAACCAGAGGGAAGAGCAAGAGGGAGAAAAGGAGACAAACACACAGACAAGACACCAGGGAGAGAGAGAGAGAGAAAGGGGAAAAGAAAAAAAAAAAAGAAACAAACCACACACACAGGGACGGAGGTCCCACCCGGCACCCAGCAGCTCACAACACAAAATGGCGGTATCACTGCCGCAGGAGAGATTTAGTAAGAGGGTCCGCCAAAAAACGAGAGCCAGTGAAACCACGTCCGGAGATATTGTGCATGACGGTCCTCGGATTGCAGCACCAGCTCTTCAAACACCCTGATTGACTCGACCCGTTCGATCCATTCGCGAAAGGAGGGCGGAGAAGCGTCCTTCCAGTGGAGCGGGATAAGCGACCGTGCAGTAGATAGTAATTGACGGGTCACCGACTTTTTGAAGCCAGCCATGGACTGAGTGGTATGACTGAGCAAGTAAAAACTAGGTAGGAACGGTGGAGGGTCGTCTGAAAGGCGTTGAACCGTCTCATGGACACTCGACCAGAACTGAGCAATCTTAGAACAGTCCCACCAGATATGGAGTAGAGTACCAGGAGCAACACCACAGCGCCAGCACTTGTCGGAGGAGTCGGGAAAAGCTCTATGGAGCGCCACAGGCGTCATGTACCAGTGGGTAAGGAGTTTGTAGGAAGTCTCCTGCGCCTTCGTTTGTCTGGAGCACTTGTGGGTCAGAAGAAAACTCTTGTCCCAATCAGACTGGTCCAGCGTAATGCGCAACATCTGTTCCCAGAGACTTTGAAAACGTAATGGCTCGGCTCTCGGGTGCTGAAGTATGAGTTGGTAAAGTAGGGAAACACCATGTGCCAGGAGCTCAGATGTGGTGCACAGTGATTCAAAACGAGTAGGAGCCCTAGCAGGCGAGCCGGGCCCCAGGAGGGACGAGAAATAACTGGACAGCTGACAGTACTGAAAGCGTTCCAGGAGGGAGGGCCCCGAGTCGCCGCATATGTCTGCCAGGGAGCGCAGACGATGTCCATCAAGAAACATAGAGAGCGGGACGTAATCCGACAAGGCCGTCCGCAAGTAAGGGCCCGGTGCCTGCCCCGGGGGAAAATCAGGGTTGTTCCGCAGTGGCAGCAGTGGTGATGGGTAGGACGTCAGACTCAAATTAACATGGAGAGAATGAAGGACTCGTAACGACGCGGATATCAAGGGGTGAGCCCGAGCAAGGTCCCGGGAGTGATGCCGCTGCAGCCACGGGAGGTGACCAACAGGGATGCCCAGGAGCGACGACTCCATAGCTATCCACAATTTGTGCAAGGGACCATGTGCCCACTCCAGGATCCTCAAAAGATGGCAGGCGTGATAGTAAGTACGGGGACACGGCAGGCCTATCCCCCCACAGGACTTGGGGAGGACTAACATAGAGAATCTATTCCTGGGCCTCCTGTTAGCCCACACAAAGCGAAGGAACATGGTCTTGAGAGAAGCAAAAAAGGATGGGGGTAGCTGAATGGGAATCGTCTGAAACAGGTAAAGAATCCTGGGCATCACATTCATCTTCAGGGCACCAATCCGCCCAAACCAGGACAAATACTGCGGGGACCAGCAGGACAGATCGCGTTGCAGGGCAGCCAATAGTGGAGGAAAGTTGCTGGCGTACATACGAGACAAGTCACTTGTGAGCCAGACGCCCAGATACTTCAGTTGACCGGCAGCCCACTTGAAGGGAAAAGTAGACATCAACCAGCTGCCCTCAGACTGTGGCAGAGAAACATTGAGTATCTCCGACTTGGTAGAATTAATCTTAAAGTTCGAGAGCCTCCCATAGAGCCGAAACTCCTTAATGATGTTAGGAAGAGAAACCCTCGGAGCAGTTACGGCAAAAAGCAAGTCGTCCGCATAACCAAGCATCTTATGATGCGTTCCCCCCCAGCAACAGACCCCTGATATCCGGATTCTGTCTAATGGCCTCTAAAAAAGGTTCAAGGGACAAGATAAACAGGAGAGGAGAGAGGGGGCAACCCTGTCTAGTGCCATTAGTGATAGGGAAAGGATCCGTCAGGGCCCCGTTAACCCTAATTCTTGCCGAGGGGGCAGTATACAGTGAGAGAACCCACCGACGCATATGAGGACCAAAATTTAAGTGCTGCAAGACAGCGGACAGGAAAGACCAATCCAGCCTGTCGAACGCCTTCTCGGCATCCGTCGACAGGAGCAGGAGAGGGGACCGAAGGTGCCCAGCTGCATGTATGATGGTCATAGCACGCATCGTATTGTCCCGGGATTCCCGCCCCCTAACAAACCCGGATTGGTCAGGGTGGACCAGGCGTTGAACCAAGGGTTGCAACCTGGTGGCTAAGATCTTGGAAAATAACTATCCGCATTAAGCAGAGAAATGGGCCTATAACTACTACAAAGTTCGGGATCTTTCCCGTCCTTTGGGATCAAAGAGATGTTGGCCATCAGGGTAGAGGGGTGAAAATCGAAGCCATCGACAAGGGCATTAAAGGACTTCACTAACTGAGGGCCCAGAATATCTATCAATTTTTTATAATAAAGTAGTGGGAGGCCATCCGGACCAGGGCATTTACCGGACTTGGAATGTTTCATCGCCGCCACGAGCTCAGGCAGGGAGATGGGGGCCTCCAGCTGGTCAGAAACATCGGAGGTAAGACGCCGTCGCAGGAACTTTTGGAGGTAAGCCTTGATTTGCTCCAGTTTGCGGAACTTGGCATCCGGGGAGAGGGCCGGAGACAAGTTGTAAAGTCCCGTGTAGTAAGACACAAATTCTTTCATAATGTCCTGAGGGAGACGATGAGGCGTGCCCAGAGAGGACTTGATGCGAGGAATATAAGAGAGCGTGCGTCTCTGACGTAGTGCCCGTGCCAGGTACTTTCCAGGTTTATCACCATGTTCGTAAAACAGGGCTTTCATATGCAGAAACGACTTACGGGCACAAGCGTTGAGGATGGAAGAGAGTTCTCTCCGGCATTGCAACAACAACTGGTAGTCCTCAGCTGAAGCGTCGTACATGTGGCGCCGCTCGAGTTCAGCAATCCTCTCATAGAGGTAACTGAGTGCAAGCGAGTTGGCCTTTTTCCGCTCCGCACCCATAGCAATGAAGTGGCCACGGATCACGCATTTGTGCGTCTCCCAAACAGTCAATGGCGACATCCCAGTCCCTCAGTTAAAGTCCCTTTAATTTTGGAGAAGTTCACAGCATCGGACAGAAGCGACTCATTGAGCCTCCACGTCGTAAAAGCAGGGCGAGTCAAGGAGGAAGAGATGGACACAACCAGAGGAGCATGATCCGACAATGTAATCAAGCCATATCGAGCGCCAGTCAGGCAAGAAAGATGATAATAGGGCAAAAAAATATAATCAATTCGCGTGTATAGTTGCCGGGCAGAGGAGTAGAAACTGTAATCCCTGTCAGACGGATGAAGGGCCCTCCAGCAGTCCACCAACTGAAAGTCCCTGAGAAGCAAATTTATCCTATTCAGAACAGACGGAGCAACACTGGAACGGCCCACGGAAACGTCCAACCTGGGGTCCACGGCAACGTTGAAGTCCCCACCCAGGATCAGGACACCCTCCTGGAAAGGGCGCAAGGAGCGGAGGATCTTGGAAAGGCATTTATGTTGCAGCCTGTTAGGTAAGTATATATTAGCGAATGTGTAGAGCGCCTCCCCAATAGTGCCTTTGACAAAGATGTAGAGCCCCTCCTGGCAGGGCCGGCCGAAGACTTAACGCCGCCTGGGGCGAAGTTTAAAACGCCGCCCCCCCCCGCCGACGCCGGGGGGGGGGCGGCATTTTAAACTTCGCCGACGGCATAATCTACGACCCCCCCCCGGTACTTACCTTTAAACAGTCCTGCGGCGAGTCTCCCTGCTCTGCCACGGTGCCGGCTTGTAATGCTGAGCGCCGGAAATTGACGTCACTTCCGGCGCTCTGCATTACAAGCCGGCACCGGGACCGAACAGGGAGACTCGCCGCAGAGGAGAGAGAGAGAGGGGCGCCGAGCGGGTAAGCTAAAACCACTCGGTGCCCCTCTCTCTCTCCTCCGCTTCAAAAAAAAAAAAGCGCTTGGGGCGGCAAAGTGCCGCCCCTTCTAAAGTGCCGCCTGGGGCAATTGCCCCAGTCTGCCCCATTATAGGGCCGGCCCTGCCTCCTGGTCGGAAAGCTGAGCCGTCGGCACAAAAGGTGTGAACTTGTTAAACAATATAGCAGTACCCTTGGCTTTCGCTACAGGGTTATGACTAAAAAAACCATCGGGTAATCGGAAGTGAGCAGGTTAGGAGCCGAATTCGACCGGAAGTGGGTCTCTTGTACAAAGGCCACAGAGACCTTGTTGAACTTTAATTCACGCATAAGATTAGACCGCTTTTCCGGAATATTAAGACCCTTCACATTATATGACATAACTATAAGATCCCGCCGAAGAAGCGAGTGTGAGGGAGCAGAGTGGGACATCACGAAAATAAAATAACAGAAAAGAGAAAAAAAAAAAAGGAAAAAAAAAGGGGGGGGGGAGAGGGAAAACAGAGAAGGAAACAAGGGGAAAAGAACACAGACAAAGACACACCAGACACAACAGAAATAGAAACACAACCAGCCTCTAGGGCAACACTTGGACGTCCAGCCAGACAACCCGTAATAGGCGCCGTAGACCACGCCAAGGCATAGATATGCCCAAGGCAAGGGGTCGGCGGTAGCCACCGAGAAGAACAAAAACCACCCTACTAAAACGCAAGTAGGGTAAAACAATAAAAAGAAAACCAAAAACCCTGTGGGAGAGACAGCCGCCCCCCCGACAGATACGTGGAACAAGTAGCGTCTGTAGACAGACAGCAGTAGAACCCGAGACCAAAGCAAACGGAAACGCAGATTGTGCGGAAACTAGACCGAGCCCCCCCCAGAGAGAAGGCAGCGACCCCCCTCAGCAAATAAATATGTGTGGGTTGGCGGGAACGCGGCGGGAGCGTGTGGTGTGGGTGCGGTGTGGGTGCAGTGCGAGTGCCGCAGGTGGCAGCGGAAAAAGAAAAAGGAAAACGGACAATAAATTAAAATAATAAGTATGGACTCCGGGCCCTATAGCTCCAGTAGCAGAGCCCGAGGTAATGTGTGGTATATGGGGAACAAGGCCACAGTGGCGGGAGCGTGTGGTGTGAGCGTGGTGAGAGTGCCCCAGGCGGCACCGGCAAAATAAAGAAAAAAAAGGAAAACAAAATAAAATGATAAGTGTGGACACCGGACCACAGAGCTCCAGCAGCATAGCCCGTGTCAACGTGCGGCACGGGAAGCGCGCAGCGGTGACAACGACCCTGCCAAAAAGGGCAACAGGGCCACAGTGGTGTGAGTGCCGCAGTCGGCAGCGGTAAAAGAAAGAAGAGAAAGGAAAATAAATTAAAACAAGTGTGTACACCGAGCCATATGGCTCCAGTAGCATAGCCCGCGGCAATGTGTGATACAGAAAGCGCGTAGCGGCGCAAACAACCTTGCAGATGTGTATACGGGGAAAAAAAAGGGGGGGGTCAACAGCACCCGAAGGAAGATGCGGTGCATGAGGGCATGTGGAGAGGAGACGCAGGAGACGGCAGAGCCACAGTGTAGAGGGGACAGGGGCCACAGCGGAGGAAGAGCTAAGGCAAGCCCAAACAGAACACATATACCCGAGATAGAATGGGGCGAGAGAGCATATACCGTAATGCACCCATACATACACATAGCCATAAAGAGAATCCCAAATACAGAACCAGGGCCCGGCAAATCCGGCAGACGGAGCACCACAGTCCGGGGGCGGAGCAAAAGTCAACCGAACAGCACGGAACCTGCCAGCGAAGGGAGGAGCAGGCGGAGGAGGTCCACCCGGGCCCAAATCCCCCACCCAAACAACCGGAACCCCCCCCAAGTCGCCAATGGCCGATAGATGAGACAGGCAGCCCGGAAAACTCCAGCAGCGAGGGACGCAGGCCAAGTGATGACGACAGAGTCCCAGGCCCAGCCATCCAGCACCCCCACCCAAGCAACAGGAGCCCCCCTCAAAAAATAAATAAGTAAATAAACTAAAAAAAAAATCAAAAAAAAAATCAGAAGAGCCACAGGGGCCTCACAGCAGACAGCACACCAGGGTCGTCAAAGACCGCCCGGACCCGGAGAGGGGCCACCGTAAACGGAGACAGCGACACGGTGGCATGAGGGGAGGGCCAGCCAAGAACCGCGAAGAACACCGTGCAGCCGCTACTCCTCACTCTCCCTCACCCGAACCGCCGGACCGGCCCAGTCAGGATGCGCGGAAGCAGGATCAGGCCGCCGAAGATGAGAGGTGCGTGGGGGGCCTCGAGCCCTCTGGCGCAGGGGACCCCCGGTCGGGCCATCCCCAGCATGCAGAGCAGGTAAGGTCCAATCGACTATGTCGAGCTCGGGCAGGCGTAGTTCCTCCAAAAAGGCAGGCAATTAGTGCGGGAAGCGAAGCACCTTGTCGGCTTTATCAACACGTACCTTAAGGCAAAAGGGGAAACCCCAACTGTAGCGGAGGCCTCGGCGTCGGAGTTCAGCCGTTAAAGGCCGCAGGCAACGGCGCGTCTGGAGTGTGATGTCCGAGAGGTCCGGAAAGAAGGAGATCTCACGGCCGCGGTAACTCCAGGTACCTACTTCCCTGGCCTTGCGCAGGATGTCCTCTTTAAGCTGGTAGGGCACTATCCGGCAGATGATATCCCTCGGAGGAGGAGAAGCGGGGCCCCGCGGTCGCAAAGCCCTATCCAGCTCTATCGGAGATCCGTCAGGCCGATTCAGCAGGCCATTGAAAATGCAGGTGAGCATGGCAAACACGTCTTCAGGCTCCGATGAGGGGGACTCCGGGACACCTCTGATCCTCACGTTGTGCCTACGGCCCCGATTATCGAGGTCCTCTAGGCGTCGCCTGTAATCCGCCAAAAGTCCCGTGTGGTGCGCAGTGACCTGGGTCACCCGAGAAATACGCGTGGACTGCTGGGCAAGGTCACGTTCCTGCTGAGCAACACGTTGGTCAAGGCCCGCCAAATCCGCGCGCAGCGTGGCAACCTCCTCCTTCACAGCCTGTCGCAGCTCCACAATCAGCTGGCCAAAGTCAGCCTTCCACGGAGCAGAGGAAAAAAGCTGCCGGACCGCTTCGCTCTCCACGGGAGTAGCAGGTGGGTCATGCGGGGAGGGCACATCTCGGGCCCGATCTCCTACCTCTGGCATATAGGGGGTTAAAAGGCATATCATGAGGCAGAGTGGTAAATAGGGGGTTAAAAGGCATTTCTGGAGGTATATATATATATATATATTTGCTAACAGCAATCATATTCCTATCAAGCCCAGATAGCCAGTACATGCTGGAACCTTGGGATGATAGGAGTGTGTAATGGGTTGCTTAGTTAGGGTTATAGATACCCTATGAATCCTTCGTCTGTCCCTCCAGGATAGTCTCCAGCCTCAAAAGGCTAATAGATGGATCTTTGTCTTAGATCACAAAAATAGTCACGACCACCATGATTGTGAAGAACAAATGGAACATTTTATTGTTGTAAAACATAGCCTTATATATCCACATAATTAAATTAACATTAATAAACAGGTATATGTAGACAACCCAACCTTTAATCCCCTTTGGCTACTGAATATCCTGCTGGCAGTAATCCTGTTAATGGGATTTGTTAACACAATGGAGTTCTTGCTTGAGCCACGTTTGTTTGGCAGCCAGGCTGGAGCCATCTCTGTCTGCCTTGGGGCCCTGTATGACAGGTCACAGAGTGTGATTACAGCCTCCCCATGCCATGCTACCACCCTCCCCTTACACATCCATGCTATCACACACACACTCATTCACAGACTTCTGCAGGGGCCCGGCTTTTTCCCTCTGCAACTTCTCTTGTCTCGCCCCTAGAGGAAGGAGGGGGACAGAGTCATGTGACGACTCTGCTGGGTTCCCGTTCTCATGGCTAGTACAAGAGACGCTGCTGGCGACCAAAGCACCAGTAAGCAGCCTGGCCCCAGCTGACATTTTTTTTAGCTATTTGAGGTCTGATTAGAAGACGACCTTGATCATTTGCTCTGAAAAAAACCTTCTCTTCTAATCAAGCAAATACGGTATTAATTATAAGATGACCCTGATTATAAGACGACCCCGCAAAATCTGAATATTAGTTTATGAAAAAAAAGAAAAAGCCTGAATATAAGACGACCCTATAGGAAAAAAGTTTTACCAGTAAATGTTAATTCATGTAAACAATTACATGTTCATGTATGTGAACAATTTTTTTTAAATAAAAGCTATGATTGAGAAAAATATTTTGTTTTTATTTCCTTTTTTTTTTCAACCTGCCCCCTGGCTTGCCTTATACCCCTTTTATGCCACTGTGCCCCATGATATGCCTTTTAACCCTCTAAATGCCACTGTGCCCCATGATATGCATTTTGACCCCCTATGTGCCACTCTGCCTCCAGAATTGCCTTATACCCCTATATGCCATTAGGGGGTTAAAGGGCATATTATGGGGCAGAGTGGCATATAGGGAGCTATAAGGCATTTCAAGAGGCAGAGTGGCATATAGAGGGTTCAAAGGCATTTCTGGAGGCAGAGTGGCATTAAGGGAGCATTCCATAGAGCATTCTGACTTCAGAAATGCCTTATGCCCCCCATTTAACACTCCCTCCCCCTCCCTCCTCCAAACTTACCGGAGCGTAGTCCGGGCAGCGTGTCACGGGGAACTCTGATCTCTGACAGCTGGGGAAGGTCTGCTCGATGGATGCAGACAATCCCAGCTGCTAACCGCACCTCCTCCTGGCTGCAGCGGAGGTTGTGTACACGGTGCTTAGTCCGGGCAGCGTGTACAGCTCTACGCGAATCGCGTAGAGCTTAGTCCGGGCAACGTGTAGAGTTCTACGCGCTGCCCGGACTAAGCACCGGGGACTCAGAAGTACCGGTAAGTGGGGTAAGTGGGGGGGGGGCAGGAGGATCCAGGTCCCCTGCATCGCTGCGGGGGATCTGGATCTTAGTCTCATAGTCAGACCTAGTTGAGGTCTGATTATAAGACGACCCCGATTATAAGACGAGGGGTCTTTTTCAGAGCATTTGCTCTGGAAAAAACCTTGTCTTATAATCGAGCAAATATGGTAATTAACACACTAGTAGTCGTCTACACTAGTATACTATGATTGATATTTATATCAGCTTAAGGAACTAATTTATTGACTGACTGTCCTGAACTGAAATTACAAAATCAAGTTTTAAAACTTATTTTACTAAGGGAAGACAGTAGGCAGTAAGCAAGCAGTAGGTCAGCAAGCAAGTAAGTAAGAAAGCAGTACGCAAGCAATACGCAAGCAACACTAAGCAAACAGTAGGTCAGCTCAGGACCAGGGCACTGCAGTGCCAATGAGGCACTGTGTGCAGCAAATTCAACAGCACTACACAGTTGACATTTTCACAGAAGCACTGAAAAAAAACTACTTCAGTAAAGTACACTGTGAGAAATGGCAGGCTGAGGCTATTAACACACAGAACAATCTCTCCTCTCTATGTAATGCTCTGATGCAGCGCAGTAGCGTTGCAAAAGCAGTCACAGCGAAAAATGGATTGCTCTGCTCTTATAAAGGCTGTTCCCTATTTTAAAAAAAGGAAGCACAGCATGATGTCACAAGAGTGAGCTGATTGGACAAACGAAGATCAGCTCACTCAATCAATGTCTCTCCTCTTCTTTGAAAAATTGTCGGGCGTGCCTTTGTTTTCGTGGGACGTCCGACAATTTTTCAAAGAAGAGGTGGGACATTGCTTGAGTGAGCTGATCTTAAGTTTTGCCGCCACCATGTTCGTTTCTTCAACAACGAAAACACACTATTCTTGTTCGTTTTCATGTTCGCCCAAATACGAATGCAAAGGTCTATTGAAAATTACTTTTGGTAAGCACAGAGCCAGGCTACTATCTTATGTACAAACTTATAAGACAATTTCTAGAGTTTGCAAAGTAAAAAAAAAAACACAATCCAGGAATAATTAAGTGTACATACTTCCTGGATCAATTACAAGCAAGGGGCTTGTTTTTATTTTATTACACCCCCTTTTTCTCTTAAATACAGAGGTTTTCTTTATCACACATAGAGTCTGTATCTTCTTAATAAATGAATGTTATAGTTCATGCTGTGCATTGTACCACATTGTTCTGTGAAAATTTTCCTCAGTTTTTGGCTACATATCCTGAGAACTCTTTTTTTTTTCATTCCTTTGATCCTGCTGTTACCCTCTATTTTTGTATGCACTGACTATTTTGCGAGGTTATTTATTCATGCATACATTTTATTTTGGTCCTGGCTATTGCTCTATAATGAATTTAGCTTATATATGCATTCACTATGTGACATTCACCAAGTAATTGAACTTGGTCGCTGTGCATAAGGTGTTTTTTTAAATTTACAATGGAGGGTTTCGCTATATAGTGGGTTTGTGTTTGCTCATCATTTTCTGGGCAGCTTTTGACAAAGCTCATTGAGTGCAAAATGTGGACCATCCTTGTATCACTGATATTTATTTATTTGTGGATGTTTTTAATGAAGTACTAAGAGTCTAAAGTGAGTTTTTGCTTTTACCCTTACACCTGCCTCATTTATACTTAGAGGGACAACAGTATTGTTTTCTGTTATTCTAAAAACATATCCTTACGTTTGCACTGTAAATGTTGCCATTTTTATAAATAAAAGTATTGAAAGAGTCAGATAAAATGAGCATACAATGGTATATATATATACATATAGATATTTTGCGCAGAGGCATATGGACAGCATTTACAGTATCACAAAATGTTTTTTCTTCCACTCTATTGGCAGGACTGCAAACTTCAAGAACTTTACATTTATTCAGCTGAATGAAGAATTCTCCCGTGGAAAAGGATTAGATGTTGGAGCACGAGCCTGGAAAGGCAATAATGTCCTTCTGTTTTTTTGTGATGTAGATATTTATTTTAATGTAGAATTTCTTAACACTTGCAGAGTAAACACACAGCCAGGTACAGTAAACCTTTACCGTCTGTTTTTGTTTAATGTTAAACCCTGCTTTGGCATGTTCTTTTGTACTATTATTCTAAATAATCAATTATTATTATTGTATGCCGATGACACTGATAGCTATCTATTTTAGTTAGTATAGCATAGTAGGTTGAAATGAGACAGCAAGTTCAACCTTTCACACATATCCACTTGGGGCAAATACCAATTATGCCACAACAGGGGAAAAAATCCTTCTCGATTCCATAGTGGCAATGGGATTACTCCCTGGATCAGCTTGCTAATACTACTGTCCTTAAACAGTTGTAGCCCTTTATGTTATGCTTAACCAGTAAAACATCCAGACCTTTCTTAAAAATATCCAGAGTTAGATAATACAACATCCTTAGGCAGTTAATTCCATATTCTTATTGTTCTTACTATGAAAAACACTTTCCTATGCTGATGCTGAACTCTCCTTTCCTCAAGTCTCAACTGATGACCCCGTGTCTTTTGTAGAGACCTCGTGGTGAATAGATCACTAGAGAGCTGTTTATAATCCCATTGCCACCTTGTATGTATTTTTATAATGCGATCAGATCCCCTCTTAGACATCTCTTTTCAAGTGAAAACAAATTCCGTTTTTCTAGTCTTTCTTCATAACTAAAATTTTTCATTCCTCTAATTAACTTTGTAGCCCTCTGCTATTTCTCCAGCTCTATAACATCTTTCTTAAAAACTGGTGCCCAAAATTGCACTGCATATTGAAGGTGAGGCCTCCCGATTGCTTTATAAAGAGGTAAAATTATATTTTCATCTCATGGCTTTTGCAACCACTGACTGGCACTGCACTTTGTTGCTAAGCCTATGTTCTACAATTATACCTAAATCCTTTTCATTTTCTGCTCTTCCCAATGCAATGCCATTTAGAGTTTAAGTTGCATGCTTATTTTTGGTACCAAAGTGGATTACCTTACACCTATCTTTATTGAATCTCATTTGCCACTTATTTGCCCTGTCCCCTAGTTTATCCAAATCATTCTAAAGAGAACCTACATCCTGGTCAGACTTTATAACATTACCTAATTTTGTGACTCCCAATATCTATTTCAAGGTCATTAATAAATAACTTAAAGTATCATTCCCTAATTGCTCTCAGTCCATCTCAGATAATGTCACTGTCTTACCTCTGTTCTAACTGGATGGCCCTCATGATTCCTAAAACTCAATAACTCCAAAACAGAACTTCTATTTTCCCTTCATCCAATGCTACCATTCCCTCAACAGTTTCTCTCAATGTTAACCTGTTAAGGACAGAGTTGTTGTTTATTTTTTGTACCCTTCATGACAGTGTTTTAACATTTCTGCAGCGCTTATCTTTAGCTGTCATTTTCTTCTCTTTCATTTACTTTACCCAAACAAGTTATATATAAAGAGTTTTTCTGACTTCGATTTGAAAAATCTTTTGCTCATCTACAAACGCTAATGAAGTAAACTGGTCAGCACCATATTTATTGTAATAATAAATATGGTGCATATTGATGCACTGGGGAGAGATCAGGCGAGGCCCCTGGTGCGGTTATTAAGCACAGCTCTCTTAAGGTCCTGCCACAGCATTTCATTAAGGTCTGGACTGGCCCATTGCAACACCTTGATTCTTTTCTTTTTCAGCCATTCTGTTGTAGATTTGCTGGTGTGCTTGGGATCGTTGTCCTGGTGCATCACCCAATTTCAGCCAAGCTTTAGCTGAGAAGGCCTCACATTTGACTCTAGAATACTTTGGTAAACAGTGGAATTCAAGGCTGACTCAATGACTACAATGTTGCCTGGTCTTGTGGCTGCAAAACAAGCCCAAACCCCCCCAACCGCGCTTGGTATGAGATGTTTATGCTGTCTCTGGTTTTTGCGTGGCACTATGCATTATTGCCAAACATCTTGTGGTTTGTTCATGTAACGTTGCAAACCTAAGGCGTGCTGCCATGTTCATTTTAAAGAGAACATGCTTTCTCCTGGCAACCCTACCAAACAAACCATACTTGTTTTCTGAGATGTAACTGTTTTTTGGAATTTCTCTGCGCATTTCTGCTGGGAAGATTGGCAACTGTCTTGAATGTTTTCCACTTTTGAATAATATTGCTCACTGTACAATGATAGACTTTTAATTATTTGGAAATGACAATTTAATCGTTTCCAGATTGATGGGCAGCAACAATTGCTTTTCTAAGGTTTAATCAGTGATTTATCAGAGTAACTTTAAATGATTGCAGATGTGTAATGTAATTGCTGATGTCTTTCCTCCTTGGCATTGTGTCAACACACACACCTGAATACTCCAGACTTCAGCTTTTATAGAGGTGGTACACTTGTTGATGATCAAATAATGAAGGGCATTTGATTAGCAGCCCCTGTTTGCTACTTGCCATCTTAATTTCTATGGAAGCAGTAAGGACGTACTTTTACGCATGGCTTCATCTCCTTATACCTGCTTACAGCTCAGTGGATGGCTGATATTAAACATACTCTGCTATACACAGATGCGGGGCTCATTTGATAGGCTGCTACATCCAAACACTGTGTGATTTATGAATATATTCACTCTCTGTGGCATTTGTGTTGGCAGCTGCTTGTAAATACATTAAATGTTTCCTTTATTGTTAGAGATAAACATTTGCTAATTATACCGAATATCTGTTAGGACTACTAGTTACTGGACCAAGCCTTGCTCTATACAAATAACCATTTAAAACATGTGGCAAAAGATACGCTCAAATGTCAATATTTTATAAAATATATGTCATTGATGGTTGTCTTATATATTGATGTTTATTCACTAAAGGGGAAGTTGCCACAAGACTTTGCAGGAGAGTTTCTAGTTCATAGTAGTTTAGGTTGAGAAAAGACTTGCGTCCATCAAGCTCAACCATTTTCCTATTCCTTGTTTACCTCTGTTGATCCGAAAGAAGGCAAAAAAACAGCAATTTTGAATTGTGTTTTCAATGGGGAAAAATCTTTTTGACTTCAAATCAGATTTCTCCTTGGATCAACAAGCACTAAATACAGATTAATTCCTATACTATCATACATAGCCCTCCATGTTCTGCTTCATTAAAAAGTATCCAGACACCTTTTTAAATGTATTTGCTAGCAGCACCTCTTCAGGAAGTGAATTCCATACTTTTATTGTTCCTACTGTAAAAAATCCCCTCCGCTGTCGTAGACTAAATCTCCTTTCTTCAAGTTTTAGCAGGTGACCTCTTATCCTTTGTAATGTTCTATTAATGAACAGGCTTTAAGAGAACCTTTGTATGGCTTCTGTACAAATTTATATAACATTATCATAAACCCCTCTAAGATGCAATTTCTCTAATGTGTACAAATTGCCAGATTTTACTATTTTATGACGTAAAGTCATGATTTAGACACGGAGGCGAGCATTATGCTTATGTCTTTTCTTTATTCCCTCAACAGCAAAGAAAGAGAAAATGTTAACAAACAGAAAAAATGTAGATGTACAAATACACCAATCACAACATATATATCCATAGCCAATGAGGGACCTCCAAGTATATCCCTCCTCCTCCTATATACTCGTCTACATCCTGAACTCTTTTCTTTGAACAGAACCGAAGAACAGGAGAAAAAACAGTCGAACCACAAACTTGAAACTCCGAAGAACATCCAAAACCGTCATGGCAACCACCATGCGGACGGAAAAACAGGAAACCAACCGAAAACTCGGACATCAGGAATCCTCAAGCTGAAAGAAAAAGAAAATCAGTCGACTGAGCCAAACAAACAATCATCAGCACTACACCCTCACGGCCAAGTGACAGAACACCAACCATATAAACAATAAAATGTAATATCACAATAAAAATAATAATAATAATACATATCACATAATAAAAGAAAATGGGTGGGAATACAAACCAGATCCTGAGAAGCAAAAAGAAGAAAATAACGAATCAGGGTGGGAATAATGCTCGCCTCCGTGTCTTTATAAATCATGGCTTTACGTCATAAAATAGTAAAATCTGGCAATTTATAAAGACACGGAGGCTCCCACTATGCTAGTTTAAAGCTGTTCAATGACAGTAGCAGAAAAATGAGTCAAAGGTTTTAAATAAAATTCCCTGAACGTAGATTCCCTGGACCAATCCGCCGCCTTGAGGAGATCCTCCAGCCGACAGCCTTAGATGCCATGGCCCCCCTAGTAGAATGGGGGCCAAAAATGGAAGTATCAACTCCAGCAGAGTCCAACAACCATTTGACCCACCGGGCCTATTACGTTGGTACAGGTGAGGAAACCAGGATGCAGGAGAGCGCGGTCACTAGGCAAGCAGAGGTCGGCACCGGGTATCAGGCAGAGGAGGGTCAGGCAATCCGGGTCAGGAGCAGAGAGGTCAACAAGGTCACAAGGCAAGCAGAGGTCGGCACCGGGTATCAGGCAGAGAAGGGTCAGGCAATCCGGGTCAGGAGCAGAGAGGTCAACAAGGTCACAAGGCAAGCAGAGGTCGGCACCGAGTATCAGGCAGAGAAGGGTCAGGCAATCCGGGTCAGGAGTAGAGAGGTCAACAAGGTCACAAGGCAAGCAGAGGTCGGCACCGGGTATCAGGCAGAGAAGATTTTGGCAACAGGTAAACATACAGCTAGTTGTAAGAACAACTGAGCACTGAACAGGTATCAGTGCTCAGTTTTTAAACCAGCCGCCCTTCTAAGTCCCGCCCCCATCAGTGACGCCGTCCAATGGACGTTCTGTCTCCTCCATTGGAGACTAGAAGCTGAAGGGGGGCGTGGTGTATGATGCCGTGGGTGTCTATCATTGTGCGGCGGTTCTTTCATGTGAACCGCCGCGTATGAAGACAGACCGTTGCGGCATCGGTCCTGGAGGGGTAAGTACCGAGTACCCGCTACTCGTGGGTACTCGGGAGAAGCACTCCTCACCGGAGCGAGACGCCACGAGCACCCGGGCGACGTGTCCCGGACGGGACCATGACGCCGTGGGTACTCGGGCGACACGCTCCGTATGAGATCCCGTCGCAACGGGTACTCGGGCGACGCGCTCCGAACGGGAGCGCGACGCTGCGAGCACCCTTGCGATGCACGCCGGCCGGGATCGTGACAGGGCCAGAGTGGCCGTAGACACAGGTAAGTGAGGCCTGCGAAACGTCAAAAACAGTTCAGGACGGGAGACGTCCCTAAAAGGAGCAGTCCGTTCCTCATACGCCCGAAGGCACTCCACAGGGCACAAACGAATTTGATGAGGAAAAGAAGGGTAGAAAACCGAGGTAAGAGATGTCTTGGTACGCCTCGAAATGTAGAACCGAACACCCTCTGGGGTAAAGGACCTGGACGAAATATCCAGTGCCCGAACATCAGACACGCGTTTGCAAGACACAAGACAAAACAGCATGACCAGTTTGGCAGATAACTGTTGCAGGGACAACAGGGCGTTATCAGGCCATGCGACTAAAAACCGAAGAACAATGTTAACGTCCCATAAACCTGAATAACGAGGACGAGGAGGGCGAGACAACCTTATGCCCTTAAGTAGACGACAAATAACAGTCTGTTTCCCTAACGGCACCCCAGCAACACCGACGTGTCCCGCGGAGACAGCGGATCGATAAACGTTAATGGTGCGGTAAGCCAAACCACCGTCAAAAAATTCAGTGAGAAAACGTAACACCACTGTTACAGAAGCCGAAACGGGATCCACACAGTGTCCCACGTACCAACGTTCCCACACAGTAAGCCCGTCTAGTCCCTGGAGCCCAAGCTCCAAGAGCTCCTGAGTCGATCTCGAAACTCCCTGGACATACCAGGATCCCCGGAAATCTTCCAAGCCAGCAAGGGTAGTAGGCCCTGACAAAGGAGGGGATGAGGAGACCCCTCCCAATCCACCACCAGATCCAAGGTGGAGGGAAGCATGCGCGGGATATCCACCAACATGCCCAGCAGAGTAGGGAACCACGGTTGAGTGGCCCAAAGAGGAGCAACGAGAACTAGAAGAGTGTTGCACCGCCGAAGATGAAGCAACGTGCGTGCCAGAAGGCAAAATGGAGGGAAGGCATAACTCCTGCGGAACGACCAATCCTGCAGAAAAGCATCGGATGCCAAAGCCTCCGGATCCGGCCTCCAACTGAAAAATCTGGGAAGTTGAGTGTTCAGCCGCGAGGCGAACAGGTCTTTCTCGAACGGCCCCCAGAGGTCGGAAATCCGTCAGAACACCAAGTGGAGCAGCTGCCAGTTGCCGGAATCCTTGAGATCCTTGAGAATATGTTCCGCCTGGACAGAGATATTGTGTGCCAGGCAAAAGTGCCAAAACTCCTTGGCTAGACCCGACAGCGCTTGAGATCTTGTCCCACTCAAATGGTTTATGTATCTGACCGACGATACGTTGTCGAGCCGAAGAAGCACGGAGCAGTTTAAGGAATCTCGCAAAAAACTCCGAATGGCGAAAGACCCTGCCAGCAGTTCCAGGCAATTTATATGGAGCCGCTTCTCCTGGCAAACAGCGCCTGAACCTCTGCAGAAACCAGAGCCCTGTCCGCCTCCGAGAATTGTATCACCCTGGGCAGCTGATATTGAACCGGGGTCTGAACAAAATCAATGTGATATCCCCGTACCGTATCGAGGATCCAAGGATCTGACGTTAGTGCCCTCCAGGCATTGAAGCAGAAACGCAGTCTGCCCCCGACCTGAAATACGGGAGGTAAAAAGGTTAGGTTTGCACTTACCGTAAGGGCGTCGGCCTTGGTATGCTCCTCTAGCACCTCTGTTCTGCCACGGTCGCGGGCGTTGGGGAAAGAAGGACGAAGACGAGGACGTCGGCTTGTGCTCCTGGAAGTGTGCTTTGGAGAGTGCGGGGCCTCGAGGACCAGTATATGATCCTCTGGAAACACGGCCTGGTAGACGGCCCCTGTGTCTACTGGCCCCTCCAAAAGCCTTCCCTCTAAACACCTTGCGCATATTGGACTGCGCCTTATCCAAAGCCGTGAAGGTGTGAACAAAAGATCCCAAATCCTTGACGAAGGAATCGCCAAAAAATTAAACCTTTTGCCTGTGGGCCAGGCTCAGATACTGCCATGTTGACCAATTTTGGTTCAATCTTAAGCAAGATAGCCTTGCGTCTCTCTGATGCCACCGCAGTATTGGCATTGCCAAAAAGACAGATAATGCGCTGAATCCAGCCACGTTGCTCCATAAGATCTACTGGGGCGTTGTCGGATAGAGCAGCTTCCACCATTTCGAAGGCCCTAGTAGTCAGACCCAAGATATCCAGGATTTTATCCTGACAGTTTCTGAGGGAAAACTCAAGGCCTTTCTTGGACTTCCAGCCCTTTTTCCCCAAAAATTGGGCGATCCACCTCGGGTGTGGCACAGGCGTCGTCCGGTACGGACGGCCTGGGGCATTCAGCCTGTAGCTTATTGCGAGCCGCTTACGCACTCTGGAGGCCACGCACTGAGCGACATGTGGTGACGGGAACCACTCGGCACCTAGGGTTCTGCAGGTCGTCCGGATCAGAAAGGGGCTCGCCCCGGGGGTCCACAAGGGTATCCCCGTCAACAGCAGGACGGTCGGGAACAGGTTGTTCCCTCTCTTCGTGAGCAGTATCCTCATAAGAGGAAATATCAGCTTTTTCAGAATAATCAGATGCCTCCTCAGAAGCCGACTCAGAGTCGGACGAGTCGGAAAAGGATTTAGCCTTTTTCCACCTGCGCATCGATTTTTCCCGATGGTGGGCTCTCTTACGTGGTGTAACCACGTCCTCAGTGACAGGGCGTACCTTGTCCGTCTTATTAGTTTTGGAGGACTTTAGGGGAGCTGTATGATGAGACTTTGAAGAAGCTTTACGCCCTACAGAAACCTCAGTATTGTCAAGGCCAGTAAAATCAGGGTTATGAGACATAACAGGGAACTGCACAGGCTTAAATGCTGAAGCAATAGACTGAGTAATATTGGAGGACATAACATCCATAGCAGATTGCAAGGCTTGATTAACAGATTTGGCCATAGTAGCATCAAGGAGTGAATGAAACTCCTCAGAAGTAAAAGCATCCCCTTGAGAATCATTAGGGCCGGAACCCTCACCATGTGAGCCAGAAGAACGCTGACCAGAAGTCATTGGCAGCTCAGCAGGAGCAGATGGCTTACAAGGGAACATATTGCAAGTGATAACTGACCTGAACGATGCAAAACGAGAGTAATCTCGGCAAAAAGCACTAAGGCGAAGTGAAGGGCGAGACAGAACAACGTGGAACTGCCGAAAATGGCCGCCGCGGCACGAAACAGCCTGGCAAGCGGCAACGTAATGGCCTGGCAAGAAGAAAACAAGAACTTACCTGATCAAAGATGGCTGCCGCGCGTCAGCCGTACGACGCGCATGCGCGAAACCTGAAGGGAGAAAACCGGGAGGCCGCAGAGAGACGAAGCAGAGCGACAGACGGAGGAAAACAGAAAAGGTAAGGACGAAAACGGAGCTTAAAAAACGCCGAAAATCACATAAAAAGGGCACCGTCAATGGGAAAATGACATAGCCCACCCGCCCCGGAGGAACGGAGGAAAACAATAATGTAAAAATCGATCGGTAATGACAGAACAAATCAGGAATACTTATCTCTGAGGGAGCAGCAAAGAAAAGAGGAAGCTGTTCAGGATGTAGACGAGTATATAGGACAGGGGGCCACTTCATCAGAATTGTATCTGTGCGAGGGCCGCACTCATTTTTCACTGAGAGAAAATATGGCCTTTAATAAGATATGCAGATTAAAATAAAGTAAATGACACAAAATCTTTACTTTTCCTCTCACTGATTTCTGGAATTTCTGGGCCTACAAATTCAGGATTCTGGATAAGTAAAAATAAAATAGTTCTATTTATTTTAGGGATGCACTAAAATGAAAATTCTGGACCAAAACCGAAAATTCAGGGTTCACTTAGCCGAAACTGAAAGTGACCCCCCCACACACTTTTAATAAAAGTAAGTTACACACAAAAATTGTACGAAAAAATTATATATTGTGATTGTTAACAGAATGCAAAAAAACAGAATGTTGCAGAATCTTGTAATACCTTTTTTATTGGACTAACAGTATTTAAAATAATAGACGAGCTTTCGGGAGTCCTCCCTTTATCAAGTCAAAAGCATTTCTGACCAAGCAAGTGAAAAACACAGTTTAAAACTGACCAGTACATGTTCTGATACAGGGTTAAAACAGGGGTTAAAACAACACGGTAGAGAATTTGCAGACAAAAAACTAAGAGGGTCGTAAATAGTAAATAGTGGCATATACTGCACAGATAAGGCTAGGGGGGGAGCAGGGGTGAGCGTGTAGGAGAGAGAGAAGAAGAGAAAAAAAACCAAAAAAAAAACAAACAAAAAAACACAGGTTATAGGAAGTTTTGATAGTGTGCTAAGAAGCTCAAATCCACATTAAGTCCTCTGTTTTTACAATCATAAAAATGTATCATTTTGGCTTCAAATGTCTTTCTTTCTTGGGTGTTTTTGAAATTACCTCTCAGTGTTTTGATTTTAAGGTCATGTATGGAGTGACCGGTTTGGGTGAAGTGGCGCCCAACTGGAGTGCAAAGCTTTTCTTCATCATGATGATTGATGGAGTATCTGTGCAGATTCATCCTTTTATTGAGTTGCTGGCAGGTTTCACCGATGTTAACAGCAATCTCAGGCATACCCAGATTCCAGCATGTACTGGTTGGCTGGGCATTGTATTTTTTGTCCAATTTTAGTGTGTAACCACACTTTTATTACAAGTAACACACCACAATTGGACAAAAAAAAACTTGGCATGATAGGAGTGTGATTGCTAACAGCAAACACAATCTTTTTATACCCAGGCAACCAGTGAATGCTGGAACCTAGGCATGATGGGACTGTGATTGCTGGTAGCAGATTGCTGTTAGCTGTTAGCAATCACACTCCTATCATCCAAAGTCAGCCAATACGTGCTGGTACTGCTGGCAGCATCAATACACAAAGGGGGCAGCTAGCTAGGTTTCAGCATGTACTGGCTGACTTGGCATGATAGGAGTGTGATTGCTAACAGTCCCATTATGCCTAGGTTCCAGCACTTACACATCCATGCTATCACACACACACAAATTCATTCATTCACAGATTCATTCCCTCAATCTGACATACTCATTCACACAACCTCCTCCACCCCCTTACCTGCTCTACAGCTCTCGATGCTGATTACAGACTTCAGCAGGGGGCGCGGCCTCCCTCGTTCTCCCCACAGAGGAAGCAGGACTGGAGCAGAGAATAGACCCTCCCACAAGTAAGCAGCAGGGCTCTTGTGATCCTGGCTGCCGATCTCACGCGGGCTGCACCTTGAGGTCCGCATGTTGGACGCCCCTGATATAGGAGGAGGAGGGATATCCTTGGAGGTCCCTCATTGGCTATGGATATATATGTTGTGATTGGTGTATTTGTACATCTACATTTTTTCTGTTTGTTAACATTTTCTCTTTCTTTGCTGCTGAGGGAATAAAGAAAAGAGATAAGCATAATGGGAGCCTCCGTGTCTTTATAAATTTTACTTTTCTAGCCTTTCTTCATAACTAAAACTTTCCATTTCCTTTATTAGTTTTGTGGCCCTCATCTGAACTCTCTAGTTCCAAAATGTATTTTTTAAGAAAAAGCGCCTATGATTCATCTGCATATTCAAGGTGGGTTCTTACCATGGACCTGTAAAGAGGCAGAATTATATCTTCCTCCCATGATTCAATACTCCGTTTAATACATGCCAATATCTTATTTGCCTTTGCAGCCGCCAGCTGGCACTGTACACTCCTGCTAAGTCTATTGTCTACAATTACTCCCAAATGTTTTTCATTAGTAGATTTCCCCAAGGAAACACCATTTAAATGATACGTTGCATTTTTCTTATTATGCCCAAAATGCATAATTTTACATTTGTCTACATTGAATCTCATTTGCCATTTATCAGCACAGTTACCCAATTTATCCAAATCCTCTTGCAATGAACACACACATCTAGTTCAACCTTTATTACCCTACTTCATTTTGTGTCATCGCCAAACACTAAAACCTGGCTCCCTATGCCCACTGGAAGATCATTAATAAACAAAAAAAGATGCGGACCCAGGAGAGATCCCTGAGGTACTCCACTTATCACATCTTTCCAGTTTGAGAACTTCCCATGTACCACAACTCTCTGTGTTGTATCTTTCAGACAATTCTCAATCCACAGACAAACATACCAATTTGTACAGTAACCTTTTGTGTGGAACCATATCAAATGTTTTAGCATAAGTCTAATTATATCACATCCACCGCAGCACCCATAATTCCAAGTTTTTGGCTTTATGCCAATCTGTGGGCACCATGCCTGAAATAAAAGAATTGCTGAAAATTAGAAACAGTGGTCTCGCCAAGGCCTGGTTTAGTTCTTTATGTACCTGTGAGTGTATACCATGCGGCTTTGTCTACCTTAACACCATTTAATTGTTTGAACACTTTTTCTTTTGTCAGCCAATCACATGCTTGCTGTGACTGTTCTATAAAAGTAGCTTGCAGGTTCTTGTCCATTGCCTCTTCCTTGGTAAAAAACCATAAGAAAAGAAAATATTTAAAAATAACTGCTTTGCCTCTGTTGTGGGGATCATCTCACCCATTTCAGATAACAAAGATCTAGCATTTTGAGGCTTTAACTTTTTGCTATTTATGTACTGTATTGGCCCGAATACAGGCCTCACTCCCCCTATATTCAAGGTTTAGCACAGGGATGTGCTGTTCGTGTAGCCTGACGCCTGGAACATGCAGTTCCGGGCGCCGGGCGCCAGACGGGTGTTTTTTTTTCTTTTAGGATCCAGATCCCTCGCAGCACTGCAGGGGACATGGATCCTCCTCAACCTCCGCTGCCGGAACTTCTATGGCATAACCGTTCGTAGTCCACCATAGAAGTGCCGGCAGCAGAGATTGTCTACGCGTATCGCACAGACGCCACCTGTCAGCCCCGATAGAAACCAGGGAGTTTGGGGGTACATTGGTATATCAGGGGGGCAGAGTGGCACTTCTAGGGGGCACAAAGCATATCTGGGGGGTCAGAGTGGCATATCTAGAGGGGATAAAGCATATCAGGGGTTATAGAGTAAATCTGGGTGCAGAGTGGCATATCAGGGGTTATAAAGCATAATTGGGTGGGCAAAGTGTCATATCAGGGGTTATAAAGCATATCAGCAGAGTGTTATATCTGGGGGCAGAGGGGCATATCTATAAGTAAGGTGCAAAATGACTATTGGTTTTCTGTTTGTATATAACATATCCTGACAAACTATATAATAGATACCAAAAATGTTAAAATACATGTATTCCTGTTTATTAGATAAAATACTGTTTTACATTCCACTAATGTGTATTTTTTCTTTAAAAATAATTTATTCTTAAAAATAGCACCAAACTTTAAGGGTGCGGCCTATATTCGGGTGCAGCCTATATTCGAGTCAATACGGTATTTAAAGATTTTTTGGGGATTGCTCTTGTTCTCCTTAGCAATTATTTTTTCATTCAACAGTTTAGCTAATTTAATTGCATCTTTGCAGGCTTTGTTGGCCTCTTTATATTTTGCAAACACCTCTGCTGATCCCTCAGCTTTGTTTTAATGTTTTAATGCTACTTTCTTTTTCTTTATTAGCAATATTGGTTTTAGTTTGCTTCCTTTATATTTGTTTCTAAAGGGTCTAACTCTAGTGGTACTTATTTCCTCATAACGTGCGGAAAAAAGCAAAAAAAACCATAAAAACATTGGGTATTTCTAAGCTCAGGACAAATAGTAGAATCTGTTTAGCAGGTTTTTTCATTAATTTTTGCAGATGAGTAAAAGTTTTTTGTTTAAAAAGTGAAAAAAAAGTAAGTTTTTAACAAAAAATCACCATATTTTATCATTTTTCTTATAGTAAATTAGATGATATGATAAAAATAATGGTATCTAAAGAAAGCCCTCTTTGTCCTGGAAACAAACAATATATAATATGTGTGGGAGCACGAAATGAGAAAATCACAGCTAAACAGCAACACTGAAAAATGTTAAAAGAGCCATTGTCCCACAATATACTACAAGTAAGAAACAGTATTGTCCTTAAGGGGTTAAGATAAGCTCATTGTTGTTAGTTATTACCAGATCCAGACATGCATTTCCTCTGGTTGGTGTCTGACAAAAAATGTTATTCAACAAATTCAGAAATTTACTGCTTTTAGCAGAATTGGTAGTTCAATTTTTCCAATCTACTTCTGGGTAATTAAAATCCCCCATAATGATATTAAACCATATTTGGTGGTTTGTAACAAATTTGACCTATATTTGACCTATATTTCCTAAACAACATGTAGCCCTCCAAATTGATTGACCAATCCCATGTGTTATCCCACCAGTACCTGCTACCAACTCATACTCCCTTATTTTACCAGTTAAACTTCTGGCATTTGCAAGCATACACTTAATGACACTGTCATGTTCCCTTTGCGATTTCATTTTGAAGGTGTTCATGAACTTCTTCCTATAATCCGTACTAACCAAGCCCCCAGATCCACCCACGTTGGTACTAACTAAGTTGCCTTCCCTTTCTGTACTGTCTAGGACAGTGTTTATTGGTCCCTCCCCCCATTCCTAGTTTAAAATCCCCTCCAACCGTCTAGCCATCCTTTCCCCAAGCACATGAGTTGTGGTTGCCGCTTCCTTAAATCACTATTAAGTATGAAGGGCCATGTCTAACATATTTCTCCTGCAAGAATGGCTGAGTTGTCCATACATAATAAAGTCTAATAATTTTACACAGCCAAGTCCTCCGTGCAGCAAAAGCTCACTGGAGTTAACACTTCATAATGTGCACTGAAGTCAAAGAGCTGGAACTCAACTCTCCTGTCAGCTATCTACAACAGATCTAGCTTCAGTGCACACTGGTCATAGACAGTCAGCATTAATTACAATGGAGTAGTGTTTGATCATAAAATAATGAAGTTACCACCAGATTGTGAATACGCCATTTCATACATAGCAGTGATTAATAGATTTTTTTCCCCAATTTTTAGGAAAGCGTGTCTTCTACCCTGTGCTTTTCAGTCAGTACAACCCAGCTATAATTTATGGACATCACAATGCAATTCCATCCATTGACCAGCAACTGGTAAGTTATTTGTGGACCAAATAAGGCCAGAAAACCAAAGTAGACTGTGTCTCCTGTCATAAAAAGAGTTAGGCTGCCTTTCTGACAAGACTTTATTATAATAAAGCTAATTGTGACTTTCACCTTCTCTGGATTTTTTTTTCTATGTAAAGGGATTTTACAAGGTTGAGTAGGGACGTTTATTTCAGTAAAGGAGGAGAAATGTTACTGGCCATACTCTAAAAGTGGAGGGTTAGTGGGGAAGTTTTACTTTACCGAGCCGTTGGTGGATAAATTGAATAGCCTTCTATCAAAAAGGTAGAAGCTAATACAGAGATGGGATTTAAACATGCACGGGCTAGACATAAAGCTGTCCTGAATCTAAGACAAAACATAGGAAATGGGCTGAATGGTTCTTATATACTGCCAAATTCGTAACACAGAACACAGTACTGTTAACATATTATTACTGTTGATATTTTATTGTATTTGCTTTGTTCTAGTGATGTCCGGATCATGAACGAATCGTTCATTTGATCCGATTCTTTTTAGTGATCCGGATGAATCGGTTCAGTAGACTGAACGATTCATTTGTAGCAGTGCCGGTTCAGCCTGTGAATCATGCAGCTGTAACCTGATCCTAGAGTGAGTCATCTGCACAGCACTCAGACACATACTCTGGGGTCAGGTTACAGCTCATTAATTCACAGAGGAACGATGACTCATAGAGTCAGAGAGTCGTTTAAAGATTCAAATGATCTGAAGATTCAAATGATCTGAAGATTCAAATGATCCGAAGATTCAAATGATTCAAATGATTCGAATCTTACAGGGATCCGGATCTTACAGGGATCCGAATCTTACAGAGATTCGAATCATTCAGAGAATATTACTGATACCATACTTTTATAAATAAATACATTAATAATGTTCACTGCCCCCAGGATTTAGATTCCCCTGAGTTTGCCCCCCTTTACCTATAACTGCACCTTCAGTTAAATTAAATTAAACTAAATTAATTAAATTAACCCTCAGTCATCAGCATAAAATTAACCCTTATACCCCATCAACCATAACTGCCCCTAAATTAACCCTAAAGCCCCCATCAACCATAACTGCCCCTAAATTAACCCTAAACACCCCATCATCACCCCATCCGGATCACTGTAAGATTCGGATCCCTGTAAGATCCGAATCTTTGAACGACTCTCTGCCTTCATTGACATCACTCGAGTAGGCAGGCAGGAGGGTTCATTGACTGTTGAAAGGGGCGGGGCCACTCGTTAGTGTGCCTGCACGGAGTTACTGGCAAACAGTAACTCCTGTGAGTCACACTGAGTGATCCAAAGATTCGGGTCATGAATCGGATCATTTCAGTGAACGAGTCGAAATGATCCGATTCACTTTAGTGATCCGAACTTCCCATCACTACTTTGTTCAGGTTATTGAAATGTTTTTTTTATGTATGTGTGTTTGTGACAGAACCCTCCATCACTGGGGCCCCTGGAGATTCATTAAAAAATAATATTAAATAAATCATTAAAATAATAATATAAATAATACTAAAAAAAATTATAATGTGAGCTGTGATAAGAGGACCTCTAACCATTTCTGTGTTAAAAAAATAAAATTAAAATTAAAAAAAATAAAATTAAAATATAAAAAAGATAATAAAAAAAATATTAAAAAAACCTTACTTCCCATTGCCCTAGCATAACATCTAGCCAGTATAACCCTCCTGCCCCCGTTCACAACCACCAAACCCGTTAAGCCATAGGCATAAAAAGTATACAAAATTGTACACCTTATAGTATGCTCCCTGGTGCTGGGAAAGTCTGGAAAATCTATATAAATTAGGTATTTCTGAAATCAGGACACCTGAATTGATAAACTTGGAGGGGATTTTCCATCACTTTACCTAATTTTGTGAGGATTCAGAGGGAAAATGTAAAAAAAATTACTAATCTTCGCTAGTTTTTACTAAATTTCTCATTTTAAATTTTCAGCTAATCATCCAACTATGGTATCAAATGTAAGCTCTATCTCTCCTTGAAAAAACAATATATAGTTTACATGGGTACACTATTCACAGGAAAGGAGAATAATCGCTAAACCGATATACCCCAAAAATGGCAAAATTGCTCCGGGCTTTGAGGTACCAAAAACCCCTGGGATTGAAGGGGTTAATAAAGGAGTCCTGTTTTCACCTCAACATGAGTGTTGCCTGATGCTTGGGGTGGGCTGCTATGATCCTTTATTGTCCTTTTCAGGACAATAGCCACACTGTGTAGCTAAGCTTCGGATAGCCACAGTGCCAACTCAGCTCCGGTGCAGCGACGTCCCCCCTTCTATCTACAACGCTGGTTCTGCCTGGTGCTGAAGGGGTTAATTGTTGGTGTCCCGGCAGGAGGAAGCAATGTTTGACGGGAGTACCCAGTCTGGGTACAGGTTGGTCCCGTCACAGTGTTTTTTATAGTTGGTTGTAGTTATGATGTAACTGACACTGGACCCCTATTTTAAGAAAATTATTGAGAATTCAATTTTACACTGACGTACAAGGGTGAATGTTTTTTTTTCCAACCTTAGTTACATTTGTATGTGTATTAGGAATATTCACTGTCTAGTGTACATTTAAGTGGTACTTTCCAAATACCTTCCTTCTGTTGTGTTTTCACCATTGTTGTAAGTGTGATAAGATTAGTCAGGCGCAGTTGTATATGTTTCTATGACTAATGGGAAATGAAACTTGAGATATTGCTGAAAACACGTTTGTTATATAATTGGTTTTGTTACTTAGTAAACATTTCATTTCTCAGTAAATCTATACCTAAATTGCAATCTAGATTTTAAGATCATTTGAGTTGTTCTGTAAGTGAAATTTGTTATATTATATACTACTTGTTATGTTAACTCTAATATGCTCCTTATAATTACCGTATTTGCTTGATTATAAGACGATGTATTTTTAAGATGCTCTGAAAAATACCACTCGTCTTATAATCGGGGTCGTCGTATAATCAGACCTCAAATAGCGCTGCAGGGGACCTGGATCCTCCTGCCCCCCCCTCCCTTACCGGTGCTTCTGAGTCCCCGGTCATGTAGCCGGGGCAGCGTGTAGACGTCTACGCGATTCACGTAGACAACTTCCGCTGCAGGCGGAAGGAGGTGCGGCTAGCTGCGGGGGGTTGTCTGCGTCCATCGCGCACACCTTCCCCGGCTGTCAGAGATCAGAGTTCCCGGGACCGGTGCGGGGAATTCTCTCTGACAGTATTACCGTATTCACTCAATTATAAGACGACCCCCCAAATCTGAATATTAATTTAGGAAAAAAAGAAAAAGCCTGAATATAAGACGACCCTATAGGAAAAAAGTTTTACCAGTAAGTGTTAATTCATGTAAACTATTTTTTTAAATAAAAGCTATGATTGAGAAAAATATTTTGTTTTTATTTCCTTCTATTTTCCAACCTGCCCCCCAGTTATGCACATCTGCCCCAGAAATGCCTTATACCCCTATATGCCACTGTGCCCCATGATATGCCTTTTAACCCTCTATACGCCACTCTGCCTCCTGAAATACCTTATACCTCCCTATATGCCATTCTGCCCCATAATACGCCTTTTAACCCCCTAAATGCCAGAGTGGCATATAGGGGTATAAGGCATTTCTGGAGGCAGAGTGGCACATAGGGGGTCAAACGGCATATCATGGGGCACAGTGGCATATAGGGGGTTAAAAGGCATATCATGGGGCACAGTGGCATATAGGGGGTATAAGGCATTTCTGGGGCAGATGTGCATAACTGGGGGGCAGGTTGGAAAATAGAAGGAAATAAAAACAAAATATTTTTCTCAATCATAGCTTTTATTTAAAAAATAATTTACATGAATTAACATTTACTGGTAAAACTTTTTTCCTATAGGGTCGTCTTATATTCAGGCTTTTTCTTTTTTCCTAAATTAATATTCAGATTTGGGGGGTCGTCTTATAATTGAGCAAATACGGTATATAAATCTTATTCCATAGTGCTGTAGAATGGGTATTCTACAGCGGTAGGGAATATGATTTATTTAATTATAAATTTTAATAATCTGTGTGAAAATTATCACAAGATTGGTGGCAAAATGATTGCATTAAAACTGTCAAAATACCCCAGGTTGAATATCCTGTATTGTGTACTTTTGAAAAATATGTACGAAATTTTTTTTTCAAGACAGTCTGGTCACTAAGGGACTTTGCAAGTTATAGAGCAATACATACAAGTAGGGTTTTGCTATCTTAAAACCATTTTTTGCTATCTGGTCATCCTATTTGGGGAATTTTTAAAACTGGCCAGTTAAAAATTCATCAAGTTCTATATTGTTGTGGAAGATTTTAGGACTTGCTCATAAAAATATATATGCAGCTATTTAACGGCATTGTACAGGCATTGTACATGTATAGGCATTGGCGTTATCACGTTGCACTGTACTTTGTCGTTAAGGGGTTAAGAGATACAAACGGTTTAATCTGATCTTCTATCATTAAGTCTTTCAGTTTCTTAATTCCTCTATTTTGCCAATCTCTAATATCAATGTTTTTCTATTTCTGTTTGGATTATTGAAAGTGGACACAAAGTTAGGATCTTATCTATAAAATTTCACTTTTTTCCAAAATTTTAACAGGTTTTTGATTATTGGATTTTGTTCTTGTTTAAACCAGTTTTGATATTTTAACTTGTAACTGTCACGACACAGCGTAGGAAGGAGACACTGGAGTCAGGTAGGACTGGTTAAGGATGGTCCAGAGAGCCGAGGTCAGGATACCGGAGAGCAGGAATTCGTGGGAATAGCCGAGATCAGGATACCGGAGAGCAGGAATGTCGTGGGATAGCCAAGGTCAGGATACCAGAGAGCAGGAATGTCGTGGTATAAGCCGAGGTCAATAACAGAAAATCAACGGGTACTGAGATAGGCACTACCGAGATAGGCACGACAATCAGAAGGCAGTGGCTGAAAGTCTGAGAGTCTTTTAAATAGGCACAGGAGTTTAGGCACTGATTAGAGATTTCCCGCCAAATATTCAAAGTGCCGTTACGTCGCTTCCTCTGCGGCCATCTTGCGTGTGACGCAATCTCCCGTGGGGTAATCTCCCAGTATAAGCCGATGTAGTGTCTCCCGGCTGCGGCTGCCGGGAACGCAGCATGGAGGAGGGAGGTCTCCCTCGCCGTCGCTGCAGCTGCTGCTGTTGCTGCTGTGTGGACGCGGGAGGTCCTCCTCTCCCTCGTGGCGGCTGTGGATTTCCCCCTTCTTTGCGGCGGCTACGGCTGCCGGACCGAAGCGGGGGGTCTCCCCCTGCCTCGCGGCGGCTGTGGTTGCCGATCGGAGGATGCCAGGTATGTGACAGTAACCACATAAAATGTTCAGGTTCCCAAGCTCCTATATTATCTTTTTCCATTAAGTACCAGGATCCTGACTTATTTTCTGGTAATAACCAACGGCTCCCGTGAGATATCAAGTAGGAATCATGATATATTTGTATGTCAACAGCTCCAACTCCACCCTCTTTAAGTTTTTTACATATTAATTTTCTCGCTATTCCAGGTCTCTTTTTTTCTCCATTATAATATATAATATATATATATATTATATTATATATATATATATTATAAATTGATCTAAGATTGTTTTTTTTGCCTTTAAGATAGGTATAAGAGAGTATTTTGTTTTGGTCTATTTTTTGTATATACTATAACATTTTAAACATACAATTATGTCACGTGGTAGATCTTTTGCAATATGATTTAGTTTGTACATTCTCTGACATCTTTCAAAAATAGCTTGGTCCAGGTGTAGAGATCCATCGAGGGAGTTAATATATTCCAGTAAATATTTTTCAAGGTATGCTTTTCCCACTTCCCTTAATCGATTTTGTAGATCAATAATTTTTTTTCAAAATCTTTTATTTTGAACTTCATCTTGTCCTGTTGCTCTTGTAGTTTTGAATTAGTCATCTGGAGGCAGTCAAGTTTTTCTTCAATGTCCTGTGTTTTAGATTTGAAATAATTTTGTAATCTGTGTGAATTTGTCTGAATCTCCGCTTTTAAAAGGTGGAGCTGGTTCTCCAAACACAATTTTAGGTATTCTGGTGTTATGTTTCTTTGTTCCGAGTCAATTGAGGAATCTGTCTGAAGGTCGGATATTTCTAGTTGTTTTGTGGTATTGGCTTCTAGTTGTGGGCTAGCCTGGGGGGAGGGTTGCCATACTTGTTTGTGTCAGAAGAAAAAAATGGTAAAGACTTCTCTTTCTTATTTTGTTTGTCATCTTGTTCTTTAACCCCTTAGCCCCTTTGATGGTTCAGGGTTGTCACACAAAAAAGGTCAGTTAACGACCTTTGACCGTCCTGAACCCTCATTAAATAAGTTTAGAAAGTGATCAACGATCACTTTCCTCGTTTAACCGGCTTTGGTGTAATGCCTAGGACGGACGCCCGTTTTAATAGAGTTTAGGAAGCGATCAACGATCACCTCCTAAACTTCAATGGTGTCGCTGGAATGCCTCGATCACGAGGCATTCAGCAACACCAAACACCCACCCCAGGACGCGTCGTAACCGCTCCAGAGAGCGTTCACAACTGCCACTGCGAGTGAGTCTGCCACTCGCAAGATGGCGGCGCCCTTCTGAGAATCTGGCTCCACTTGCAGGTTGAATACAGGTACTGCATTCAACCATGCAAGTTAATGAAGCCCAGCTTTCTAATCACTATGTGATTAGTAAAATATAAAAAAAATAATAAAAAAGATGGGGCATGGTCTGCATGGCGACCTAACCAGACGCTGAAAGTGAGAGCGCCGCGAACAGCCTTTAAGCATTCCATCCACATCAATCGGTGGCTACACCTATCACACATCTTTCTGCTCCCTGCCTATGTTGGGACACCGCTCGCGAAAATCATCGAAATGCCTAACTTTTTCGACCCGAAAATACGCAAGAAGCATCCCTCACAGGATTTGGGCCTACCACATGCTCCAGACGAAGACTCTGATGCATCAACAGACCGCATCCCTGCTTCACTCTCGTGACCTCCCTCCCCTACACAACCCACACAAGAGGACCCCGATCAAGATCCCCAGAGACTCACCTCACAAACCATGAAATCTCTTCTACGAGAAATGAGGAACCAGCTCCGCCAGGACTTCCAAGAAATTGCTTCCTCTCTCCGGAGAGACCTAGATGGCCTGGGGGATCGTACTGATCACTTAGAACGCCGAATGGAATAGTTTGTGATGCCTATAATGCACTGGCGGATAGCCAGACTTCGACGCAATCGGAACTTGCTTTTCTCCGGTCAAAAATTATGGCTCTGGAAGACCGCTCGCGGCGAAACAACATTCGTCTTAGAAGCATTCCGGAAGAGATAGGCCAAGAAGCCCTGCCTGAGTTTGTTCAAGAACTTTTCAAATTACTTCCGGGACATGCTTCCCTCACTGAAATACGCCTGGACCGTATCCATCGAGCCTCCCGCCCGAAATCATTGCAACCTAAACTTCCTCGAGTTGTCCATACAAGGATCCACTTTTTCAACATTAAGGACAAAATTATGCAAGGTGCCAGATGCAAACCAATCTTACCTCCTCGCTATCAAAACATAACGCTAGTCACGGACCTTTCCCAGCTTACCCTTCAAAAAGCTGATCCTTTTCACCAGTCACGGACCTTCTCCGTTCTCAACAGATCCCCTATCACTGGGGATACCCCATCCATCTCCTCGTCTCCAGAAACAGATCCACAACAGTCTTCAACTTGCCAGAAGATGGCCTTGCCCTCCTGAAGACATGGGGCCTGGACTCCATTGAGATGCCTCCACCTCCTCGCACAGACATCGTACCCAAGACTACATCTCCCCCAAAGAAATTATGAAGAGAGGTGAACACCTGAGACACTTTTCGTATCAAGACGGAAACCTCTTCCTCCACCGCCTAATGATAAGTCCAAGCTTTTTCAATTCTCTGAACTTATTATGTTGTTTTTACGTTACAACTGTTTGGATACTATTACCTTACATACCTTCCATAGGTAAGCTTATGGTCCCCACTCATGGTGTCCATATTTCTGCCCCTCTTGGCTCCCTTATCCCCCCTCCATACAATTGCGCCTCACTCACCGCACCACCACCCAGGGGAGTGCCACAAACCTGTTCCATCTCCCTTTTCCCCCTCCTGGCGCAGTTGATTCCTGTGAGTCGTTAACCGCATCACATATTACCATTACATGTTAACAGCTATATCACACGTAAGCTCATACCCGATTCGACATAATCATCCTGTGTAAAAGTTTATTTGCCCTTGTTGTCCTCTATAGGCTCTATAGAGTCTTTTTTGCGACTTACTTTACACCCCCTTAGTGCTATTTACGTCCTTAGCACACTCTCCATTCCCCGAAAGGACACGTGTTCTTGTTTTTATTGTTTTCAATGTTTGTTTTTTGGTTATTATTGCTTTTTGCTTCACATGACTTGGGGAAACTTCACTGTGCCATATTGTTACCTCCTCCGTTGTCCCGCGGGTAGGGGAGCTGAGACGCAGCCCGCGCGTCCAGCCCCCTGCTCATTCCGTCGGCGGGAACCGCCACCGAGTCCGTTCCACTGATAGACGCGCGTCCCCGGAGAGATCAATGGATCCTGACGGGGAGCGCGTCTCGACGTCAGGAGTGCGCGCGAACGGCTAACTCATGAATATGCATGTCGCTTCTTATTATTTTTGGTTCTAACTAGAACTAGTTTTTGACCTTTGATGTTTGCTGCCTGCCCTGACCTCTGCTTGTGACCCCGACCCCGACTTCTGCCTGACCCCTGAATTTATTATTTTATTTATTATATTGTTCCTGATTATTTTGTACTCCGCTACGCTCCTGTGTCTGCTATACACCTCCGTGTTCTGTTGCTGGGCTCCCCATCTCCGCTAGGAGATGGAGGATCCACTGCCGTACTGCAGACGTGATAGTTATCACAGGCACAAAACATGGATCCCGCAGATTTGGCAAGGATGTCCAATCGTCAAGACAGACAGGATCAAGTCCTAGCGCCTCCTGCATCTCAACTCCAATCCTTGGAACGGAAACTGGATGATGTTGCTGACCTTCTCAGATCCATTGCTCCAATCTGTCCCCTACCGTCGGCCAAGGTGCATCATCTGATTCATCACCACCAGCACCTGGATTCGGTACGTAGGTCAAAACACCCAAGATGCCCTTGCCAGACAAATTCTCCAGAGACCCCCAAGAATGTAGGTTTTTTTTGAATCAGTGCACGCTACACTACCGAGCTCATCCTCACACCTTTGCTTCTCATAATAACAGAGTGACTTTTATTATCAATCTTTTAAAAGGAGAAGCATTAGCATGGGCATCACCTCTGTTGGAACAGAACTCATCCATTCTGGAAGATGCTGACGTCTTTATTGCATCGTTCAGGGCAGTGTTTGATGCTCCCGGGAGGCGAGAGGCAGCTGAATCCAATTTGATGGAGATTCAACAGGGAAGAAGAACGGTGGCCCAGTATGCCGTAGAATTTTGCACGTTAGCATATGAAACCGACTGGAATATCAGCGCTCTGAAATCTGCCTTTCGCAGGGGCCTAAATGAGTCTTTAAAAGATCCTCTCCTTTCAAACCGGTGCCACCTTCTGGGTCGGGTTCCACTGCAGCGGAGGGGCACTCAGTGTCCGATGCCTCCTCAAAAGACCCGCTGACGGCTCAAGACCTTGTTGGTGTCATTTCTCCACTCTTAGATGCAAAGCTTGAGAAACTGTCTGACTCCATCAATGCCGTTCTTGCTGAGTTGGTCTCTCAGGGAACAAGGATCACTTCTCTGGAATCCAGGGTCTCTGACATAGAGGATGGGAACGTCTCCATGTCTGCATCCCTCCGCTCACAGGATCATTTACTCACGTCATTACAAGACCGTATTGACGACCTTGAAAACCGCAGTAGACGCAATAACTTGCGTTTGGTTGGCCTGCCTGAGGAGGTTAAGGGCATGGCGTTGCACGACCTTGTAACGACTTGGCTGCCGAAGTCTTTGGGCCTGGCGCTTCCTCAGGGTGAATTGATCATCGAGAGAGTACATCGCATCGGTCAACCACCAGTTTCTACCACGTCTCGTCCTAGAGCAGTGATTTTTCGGGTCCTCAACTATACTGACAAGGTCAAGATCCTGGACGCGTATAAAAAGGTCACGGGTCTTTTTTATCACAAACACAAGCTGTTACTTTTCCAGGATTTTTCTGCAGCGGTAACGGTCAAACGACGCCAGTTCTCCGAAATCTGCACGGAACTTTACAACAAGCGAGTGAAATTCGCTCTTCTCTATCCGGCTAAGCTCAGGATTACCCATGAGGGGCAGGCCTACTTTTTTGACACTCCTATGGCGGCCAAGGAATTTCTTCGCGCTGGATCCAGATCTTCTCCCTCTCCGGATGATGGTTCGGCGGTGCCTGAGGCCTCCCCCCCTTCTCCTTCTCGCTCTCGCCCTGCTTCTCTGCCTCGCTCCTCTCCGCCTGTTTCCCCTAGGGCTCGAGATCTCTGAAATCCATTGGTATTTGGATATGTATCCTCTGGTTTACCTTTATTGGTTACTGTACGCTGTTTTGTTGATTCTCGATTATTCTTATTTTTTTTGGTTACTCTGTTGTGTTTCTAGGCACAAACTTATATGTGCCGAGTTTCGGTTTATTAAAAAAAGGAAAAAATGGGAGAAGCATAGCACGTTGCAACTGGTGATGTATGGTTTTATTTTCTGTTTCGTCCGCTGGGCACTTGGGGGGGCTGGCTGGGACCCTCCTGGGCCGCCATTTCCAGGTTCATTTTCTGTTTTATCTTTTCCTCAGCGGGGCATCGGGTGACCTCCTGGCCTCGTTGTTCTTGTAGTTATGGTACGATCTGATAATAGCTGTGATGCGCCTTCTTCCTTGCGGATTGTATCATGGAATGTTGAAGGCTTGAATACACCTGTTAAGCGTAAAAAGGTACTTACCCATCTCAAACGAATGCACCCAGACGTTATTTACCTCCAAGAAACCCATTGGTGTGACCGTGTTAAAAATGAGCTGAAAGCTCCGTGGCTTCGAGCTTGTTATTCTGCTATGTATACTAAGAAATCTAGGGGTGCCACCATTCTCCTCTCTAAAAGGTTGCCCTTTGTCATTGAGTCCGAGATTGCTGACCCGGAGGGACGCTACATTATTCTTAAGGTTAAATTGTTTAATGAATCTTTTACCTTTGTCAATCTCTACGCCCCTAATTCTGATCAGCCCGCTTTTCTGGCCAAACTTTACTCACTGTTGCTGGAGATTTCGGCCCCTAACGTTATTCTGGGGGGTGACTTCAATTTAGTGGCCAACGTTTCCCTAGATGTGTCTGGCCCTTCCTCTCGCCCTATCGGGCTCTCCTCCTTACCCGTGTTGGATCACCTTCGTTTGCGGGATGCCTGGAGATTTCTTAATCCGACGGACAAACAATTTACGTTTTACTCCCACCCCCATAACTCCTTCTCCAGGCTGGATTACCTGTTCTTACCGGTGTCGTTTTTGCGCAGGTTGAAGGGTGCCCACATAGGCCAAATAGTGATCTCTGATCATGCCCCTATCTGGTTAGATCTCTGTCTCGCTTCCCCGTATCAGGTGTCCCGTAATTGGAGGTTTCCTACTTATTTGTACACGTCTGAAGCGTTTAAACAATTCCTGATTGCGAAATGGAATGATTATGTCAATGATAACCGTGAACATCTTGACGACCCTGATTTGTTTTGGGGTGCTTCTAAGCCGGTTCTGAGAGGGCATATCATTGCTTATGTTGTGCGACGCAGGAGAGAGGCTGAAGCTAAATTAGTCCAGCTTACTGACGATCTTTCCAGGGCGTATGTTGCAGATAAAACTCACCTTAGTCCAGATACCTTGAAAAAATATAAAGAGATTAAATCCCTCTACGATGCCTGGGTTACTGAAAAAGCTCAGCTTTCTTATAATTATACTCGTAATACTTTTTTCTGCTGGGGCAATAGGTCTGGCAAGCTTCTGGGCAATCTTATCCGTCACTCTAAATCTAAATATCATGCTGTAACCAGGCTTCAGGATTCTTCTCAGTCGGTTGAGACCGACCCTGTTAAAATCACTCAACTCTTCGCTAATTACTTTGAGGATTTTTATTCTTCAGAACCTAATGACCCTGATGAAGCGCTTCAAATGTTTCGGCGGGCTAATATTCCAAAACTGTCACCTGCGGACCGTGAGCGTTTAACTAAACCGTTCACCCCGTCTGAGATAGCCACTGCTATCAAGTCCCTTCCTAATGGCAAATCCCCTGGCCCGGATGGCCTGGGAGCCGAGTATTATAAACTTCTCTCTACGTATCTACCGGCACACCTTGCTGATGTTTATAATGGATATCTGCAGGGGAAGGTCCCCCCGAGGGATTTCACGGCCTCCCGTATCATAGTCCTTCCCAAACCACACAGGGACCCTACTTTGCTCTCCTCCTATCGCCCTATTTCCCTCTTGAACCAAGATCTCAAAATATACACCAAGATTATGGCCTCTAGACTGCAACCTATTCTAATGGCACTCACTTCTCCTTCTCAGACCGGATTTGTTAAAGGGCGCCACTCTACTCAAAATATTAGGGGCCTTATCTCAGCTATTCTTACTGCCAAACTAACTAACAGCAAGGCCTCTATAATACTTAGTTGTGATGCTGATAAGGCGTTCGATAGAATTTCCTGGCCATACCTTGTTAGTTTTTTCAAATACCATCATTTCGGGTTGCCTTTTGTACAAATGTTTCGAGCGTTGTATCATTCCCCGGTGGCTCAGGTTGCGGTGAATAATATGAACTCCCGCTGGTTCTCCTTGGGTAGGGGTACTCGCCAAGGCTGTCCCCTGTCCCCTCTACTTTTTAATCTGGCGATTGAACCTCTAGTTCGTGCTATTGAGCGTTCCGCCGAGCTTGAGGGAATCAGGGTGGGTGTTGTCGAATTGAAGGTTGCCGCCTTTGCTGATGATCTTTTGTTATATCTCTCCAATCCCAAAGCGGCGATGCCTCATCTGCTTACCCTATTTGACCAATTTCATAAGGCCTCGGGATTCTTAATCAATAGGCTTAAGACCGAAGCGCTTCCCATTTTCCCGCAGGCTAAACGTGGCTGGGGGGGGCGTTCCCTTTCAATTGGACTCGACTTCCCTCCTTGAAGTATCTAGGTCTTACCATCCCCATAAATCTGGCACATCTTTACAAACTAAATTTTTCCCCGTTGTTGCGTCAAATGGAAGACTCTTTTAAAACTTGGTCCAAATTTAATCTCTCCTTCTTAGGTAGATGTCACTTATACAAAATGGCCTTTTTCCCCAAACTACTGTACCCGATTCACATGTTGCCCATTACCTTGAAGAGGAAGGATGTCCAATATCATAATGCGCTGCTGCGTAAGTTTCTGTGGTGCAACAAAAAAGCTAGAATTTCGTTGGTGAAACTTCAGCAGCCGGCTCATAACGGGGGGGTGAATTTGCCGAACCTATTAGATTATGCTCTGGCCTCTAACTACCGCTTTGTGGCAGATTGGCTGAGTGGCAGGTCTAGGTTCACCAATGTGACCCTGGAGCAGCAACTCTTTCCTGCCATTTCTTTGGCCTCTCTCCTGCATCAGCCTAGAAGTACTTTACCTCCCGATGTGGTCGCTAATCCGTTGTTATATCATACAATGAAGGCCTGGGAGCGTGTTCGACGTCGCCTGGGCTTGGAGGTCCATTATTCCCGGTTCTTGCCCTTGGTTCGCAACCCGCAGTTCCAACACGGGAGGGAGGATGTTGTCTTTAGGAGACTCGCCCGGGTGGGTGGTCGGGTCGTTGGTGACTTCCTTGACCCGCGAGAGGGTAAACTGTTGACGTTCTCGCGGTTCCAAGCTAAATTCCCTACTGTTAGAATTCATCCTATTCACTACCTCCAGCTCCGTAACTATGTTAATGCGCTACTTCCCCACCTCTCTGGGGCTAACTCCAACCACCCCTTAGACCGGATCACGATATCATCTGCCCCACTGCTCACTATGTCTACAATCTATAACCTGCTTCGCCCAATTATCGATTGGGAGACCCATACGGCGGGCATTGCCTCCTGGAAAACTGATTTTCCAAATCTGTGTCAAAAACAAGTTCTCCAGGCATACTCCCGCAATTCCAAACTCTTGGTGTCTAGGGATTATGGTGAAATGTTCCTTAAAATCCTGCATAAAGCCTATGTCACCCCCAAACTCCGGTTCTTAATGGGTTTAGATCATCATTCCCGATGTCTGAAATGCCGCTCACCTGGGGCGGATCTTCTTCACGGCTTGTGGTCCTGCAGTTCTATTGTCCCGTTCTGGACTGCCCTACAGTTGTACATTACAGATACTCTGGGCATTCGTTTTGTAATTTCTGTTGAATGGGCAATTTTTGGTATGATCCCTGATCCTGTTCCTCCCTCTGCAGCAAGAGCTAAATCTCTCTTGCTCACTATCTCGGCAGTGGCCAAACGGGCAATATTGTCCCACTAACTAAATTTTCTTAACGGCTGAACTCAAATTGCTTTCCATAAATGCCAAGGGCCTTAACACACCCCAGAAGCGCACCCTTCTTTGGAGTGAGGCCAAAAAGCTTAAAACTGATATCATCTGTGTCCAAGAGACACACTTTAAAAAAACATACAAAGCTTTTTTATTTTCTAAACACTATACTTGGCAATTTCACTCTATGGCCACGACTAAAACGACCGGTGTATCAATTTTACTTTCTAACCACTTCTCTTTTTCATTATTGCACATAAGCCTAGACCCGCGGGGCAGACACCTCATATTAGTCTGTGAGATTAACTCGATTGTGTACACTATTGCATCTTTTATGCTCCCAATTCTTCTCATGCAAACGTGGTCAGGTGATCCTTTGTGGGGACCTCAACGCTACACTACACCCCCAACTCGACAGCAAGACACAGAGCCAACCCCCTCATGCCAATCGCACACTCAAGCTAGGCTCTGTCTTTTCTGCTCCACTCATACCAACTTTTTGACGCTTGGAGAGTATTACACCCTTCTGATAGAGATTACACTTTCTTTTCTGCTCCCCCACAATTCCTACTCCTGCATGGATTACATTTTTCTTGACAAATCGACCTTGCAACCAGTGACGTCTTGTTCAATAGGGACCATCTCCTTGTCTGAGCACGCCCCAGTTCTGTTATCACTGTGACTAACCCATCCAACCAGGGGGGGAGGATCCTGGCGAACATAAAGCCCAAATTCAACTTCACCTCTCACATTACTTTCAGGACAACCTTAACCTAGAGTCCTCATCTCTTATCATTATTCCACACCTACATGTCAACAGGCACCGTCCCCTCAGAGAATCTCTGAGTCGACGTAATCACAATCCCTAAACCAGGTAAACCCAATGGCATTTGTTCCAATTTCAGACCCATTTCACTCCTCAACACTAAAGAATAAAGATATATGCCAAAATTTTAGCAAATCGACTTTCCCCTTATCTCCCTTCCCTTCTTCACCCATATCAAGTGGGGTTCGTTATGGGGAGAGAACCCTCTGATAACACGCGCAAATTCATCAACACCATCTGGGACGCATCTAGACTTCAATGCCCTAGTTTACTTATATCCATTGATGCAGAAAAAGCCTTCGATAGACTTCACTGACATTTCCTTGCACGCATACTCACTAAATTTAATTTTCCTCCCGCATTTATCCAAGCGATCATGGCGCTTTACTCCTCTCCCACTTCCTGTATATAATGGGCTTCCTCTCAATAATGGGCTTCCTCTCCTCTCCATTTGCCATTTCCAGTGGCACTCACCAGGGATGTCCACTATCCCCGCTTCTCTACATAGAACCTTTAGCAGCCAGTGTCACGGAGCTGGCTAGTCCGACCGACTACCTCCGCTGTCTTGTGCTCCCTTAGCCACACTTTCCCCGGTTCCCCAGTCACTAGCCGAGACTCAGTGTAGGGTAAACCAAACGAAGACTGATTTATTTTGGACACACAGAGCTGGATATACCCAGCAAAATGCACATTAACATAAAACAAGATATTGGGACACAAACCGCCCCCTTAATCTGCCTCCCAGAGACAACAGGGGCAGTAACGAGATTAACAATACAATAGGGGGGGGAGACTGATTTATACAACATTAAACTGAAACAATGGTGGTCACTCCCTGGTGGCAGATCCTGGCTGTCTGCTGGAGATAATCCCGTCAACCAGTGATAGGATGATACTGCTGGGGGTAGCCACAGAAGTCTTTACAAACCCAGGGCCCATAGTCAATAGGGAGGAGGCTGGCAGTCAGGCCTCTCCAGTGGTCCCAGTGATGGAGGCTTTCGTCACAGCCAGTATATGCTCTGACCCTTTAATCACAGGCTTCCCTCTATCTAACGGAACCACGAGCACCATAGGCCTTTTTGCCGATGACATTCTGGCCTCTATTTCTGCCCCGGAACGCTCCCTTCCCGCTCTAGTTTCTCAACTATCTCGCTATTCAGTAGAATCCTACCACAAAATTAATATCACTAAAACGCAGGCTATGTGTCTCCACCTGAACTAGTGATCCACATTTTACTGGCCACCAAGCTTTTTGTATTGCCAGGTGTTGGAAGGGAATGTCTCCTCATGAGACAAAATAGGTAAAACCAATATTTTATCACACACGCAAAATAACGACGCTATCAAATATTGTAGCACCACATCCACAATATTAATTGTGTAAAGAGATACCCTATATTTTATCTCCGATCCTAAATTCTTTCAAATCGCCGAAAATTATAATTCAAATTAGATATATATCACCACGATAGTCAATCAAAATTATTATTTATTGTAAACACAATTTATAAAATATATGTATGAGTCACACAGTGCATGATATAAAACAAAATTCTTAAAACATGTCAAATTGAATCAGTTCCAAATACAGTATATAATTGAAAGTTATCAATATGAATTACTACCAAAAATGATAATAATCAGGGCAGTAATAAAAAAAATCACTAACTCTATGTATATATTAGTTCAACTAATATGATAAGAGTATTAGTGAAGTTCCTAATAGAGGCAAATGATGTCAAACTTCATCTACAGGTAAAAATACCTTTTCATTATTGTCATTATCACGGGTTATAAACTGCAGTCTCACAAGCCGTCATATACAATAATGTCAAATACTTGCTATTTCCCAGAAAAAGGGAATTCTATATGAAGAAGACAAAATTCACCTCTATTCAGAATAAAACAATTATATTTACCACCACTTGTTGCTGCGATCCAACTGGTCCTTGTAGAAATTAATCCAGGTTCAGTGGCAAGAAATTAAGTGGGAAGAAATATAACTTTCTAAAAGTTATATAGGTTAGGACTCAAAGTAACTCTAAGAGTAAAATATGATGTCAGGATCTTAAGATTCCAATTCTCTGGGGTAAATTTGGTGACTGAGTCCGTCAGGATGTCTGTTTCAGGGTGCGTACTTTTTCAGGGTGCGTTCCCTTAAATTATTAAAGACATAAGCTTTTAAAGACACAGCTTATTATCATAGCCTCCACCTCTTGATTAGAATTATCCAATCATAACGGTGGGCTTTACCCATTATAATTAGGACTTCTACTCATATTTACCTCTGAGAGACGCTCTGGTCTAAGAAATAACTTAAGACCATTACATATGCATTTGGAATTTATCCATGGTCACCCTTATCTTTAGATGTTACCTGCTATATAGTAAATCAAGTCTTTGTAGTCACCCATATCTCCAGATGTTGCCTCCTAGGTAGTAAATTAGGTTTTGGTGGTCTTACGACGTATCCACCATTCCAATTTACATTCCTAAGGATATGTAGTGTCTACTCCTTAACTTTCTCATGGAAGATAACGTTAATTGGATCATATATACTGAAACATCTATATACATGAATACGTCTTTGTTCTCAATTATAGAGGGAACAAGGACAAAAATAAATAATCACTATATGATTAAGTAAAATAAAATGGCTCTGACTCCATTTTGTGCTCATGTAAAATACATATATATATATAATACATGTTTTCGATCATAAAATAACTGACAAGATGTTATCTCTACCCTTGAGAGACATAGAATCCTGGAAAAAAATGTCCCATTGGTCATCTCACACTACTCATCTCTACACAAAAACTTGGTCCCCGTGGGTTGAAAGCCAGTTTAGTTACTGCTTATTGTTAATACCCTGCCCCATCCCGCCGATTTATACTTCTAGTCGGGGTTTGTGGCCGTACCTGACCGGCGCCTACCTGCTTACCGAGTTAGCTACTCGCTCTTGATCTCCAATATGATTTCCCATTTCATATTTTCAGGTTCCTAGTCGACAATGGGAAGCTGTGTTCTGACCCATTTGTCTTCTGTTAGTGGCTCTATCGTACCGCTTTTTTGCTTGTTTTTCTTCTCTGTACTGAACCCAGTTGAAACGTTTTCGGATCTGCGCTCCCGCTCTTCTGGACCTGATATCACATTACAGCTCATAGCCATACTGCCAGCGTACCTTCCTCATGAACATTCTTGCTCCGTGCTGCGTTCTTCATATTGCAAGCACTTGCTTTGTGTGCTACAAACACCCCCTAAATCCTCGCTATGTGTTGTACTCAATCTTCTATGTAATGTCAGACTGTTATGATATACGGCGTATGACATGTATCTGTAATTTACACTGTGCACCGAAATGCCTTTATATTAGTGATGTGTACCGAATTGACATGTTGAGTGTCAGATCTGAATAAAAAATTATTAAAAAAAATTTTTACATTTAAAAATAATTATGCAGTGATGCTACCATCCAATACCAGCAAAATGTAAAAAAACTAAAAAGTCCAAAAAAGAATAAAATAACTAAAATAAAAAATAAAGTTTATTATTTTGAGCAGGTGGTAAAATCAGCGTTTTATCTTCTCAAATATCTCGACAAAGAGTCTAACACCTTAACGACCTTTGCCAGTTCAGGACCGTCACGGAAAAACGGTCACTTAACGACCTTTGACGGTCCTGAACCGTCAAAAAATTAAATAAGCTTAGAAAGTGATCAACGATCACTTTCTTCGCTTAAACGGCGTTGCTGTAATGCCTGGATGTCGAGGCATTCTGTAACGCCGAGATCGGCATTGGGGGCCATGTCTGGCCCCTCCCCGGGGAGTCAACATCCGTCATACATTTTAAAAGTGTTTAGGAGGCGATCAACGATCACCTCCTAAACTTAAATGGTGTCGCTGGAATGCCTCGATCAGGAGGCATCCAACGACACCAAACACTTACCTCTGGATGGACTGTGACCGCTCCGGAGAGCGGTCACAGCCGCCGCTGCCGGTGATCTTCACCATCAGCAAGATGGCGGCTGCCCTGTAAAAAAAAACAATCAAGTTTAAAAAAAAAAAAAAAATGGAAAAAAAAATGGAAAAAAAATGTTCTAACATTTAAAAATAATTATGCAGTGAGGTCACTAGAGGAACCATCCAGTACCAGCAAAATGTGTAAAAAAATATAAAAAAAAGTATTAAAAAAAATTAAATAAAATAGTAAAGTTTATTATTTTGAGCAAGTGCTAAAATTTCTCAAAAATCTCAACAAAGAGTTAAAATAAAAGCACTTCAAATACCCAAGGGGTGTCTAATATAAAAAAAAATGGCTGATGGGGTAAATTGGAGTGGCCGAGCTCAAAGATAGGGCATAGGTACAGACTGACCAAAATGGAGAAAAAAAGCGCACTTACCAAATGTGGCATTTTAAATCTCAAACAACAAGACAAACCCATACATGTGGTACCCCACCTCACTGCACTCAGGAGATGTTCCTGAACACATATTGGGGGGTTGTTTGACAGTGACATATACCAGAACCTGTATATATATAACTAAAGTACAATTTGTGTGAAAAAAAAATGACTATTACAAAGTTTGACAAAGTGAAATACCCTGGGGTGTCTAGTTTTCAAAAATATATGGTTTGACGGGGTTAAACTGAGTTAACCGGCTTCAAAGATATTCCAAAGAGGAGATGGAGGCAGAATGACCAGATGCTAAAAGTCTGTGTTGCCTCAAAAGTAGCCTTTTACCAGCCAAACAATCTAACAAACCCATGCATGTGAGGTATCGCTGTACTCAGGAGATGTTCCTGAACACACATTGGGGTGTTGTTTGACAGTGACATATACCAGAACCTGTATATCTATAACTAAAGTACAATGGTATCTGAAGAAAGCCCATCTTGTCCTGAAAAAAACAATACATAACTTATGTGGGTACACTAAATGAGTGAGGAGAAAATTACAGCTGAACACACGCACCACAAAAGTATTAAAACAGCCTCGGTCCCACAGGGTACAAAAAGAAAAAATTAGCCCGGTCCTTAAGGGGTTAAATAAAAGCATTTCAAATACCCAAGGGGTGTCTAATTTAATAAAAATGAATGGTTTGATGGGATAAATTGGAGTGGCTGGGCTCAAAGATAGGGCATAGGCACAGACTGACCAAAATGGAGAAAAAAAGCACACTTCCCAAATGTGGCATTTTAAATCCCAAACAACCCGACAAACTTATGTGGGGTATCACTGCACTCAGATGTTGCTGAACACATATTGGGGTGTTATTTGATAGTGACGCATACCAGGATCTATGAATTCATTCCTGAAGTACAATTTGTATGAAAAAAATAAAAAAAATAAAAAATACAACCACAAACTTTGGCAAAGGCTGGTGGTAGAATATCATTGATGAAAAGGGTTAAAATACCAGCATTTGAAATACCTTGGGGTGTCTAGTTTTCAAAAATATATGGTTTGATGGGGTAAATTGAAGTAGCCGGCTTCAAAGATGTTCCAAAGAGGAGATAGAGGAAGAAAGACCAAATGCTAAAAGTCTGTGTTGAAAACCTGAATTACGCATGTCCCAAAAGTAGCCTTTTACCAGCCAAACAATCTGACAAACCTATACATGTAACGTGAGCCTCACCTTTCTCTGCTCTCATTTCCTTTACCCGCCCTTTTATTCCTATTAAATTTCTTTTTATAAAAATCAATAATACAGATCCCAATATTGCGGTTGAATAAGAATCAGCAGTGACTTATTAATCAGAAGATATAATACATAAAAATGTGATAAATAGTCAGATGTATATTCAACAACTCCAGTTTTTCTTGCTCGAATGCAACATAGATCAGGGTTTTGTCATTTGAGTTTCAGGTTTGTGGTTCACAGAAAGCAGTTCTTTCTTTGTCTCTTCATTTCATTATATTCATCTATTATCCAACATGTATAAGTTGTCTGTATTCCAACCGACATAGACCTTTTATCCTCTCCCCACAAAGCTTCTAGAAGCCTCTATCAAAATAAGCACTCCCCACCTAAGGCTTCCAATCTTCTCTACCCTCCATCCAGCTCCAGGTCTCAGCAGGTCCACATCACATGATCGCCATTCCAACCGCATGTAGCGCGTCCTACGTCATCGCGTTGTGCACCCCCCCCCCTTATAAATGACATTTCAACTGTGCATTATTTCATATTTTCTTCTAGCTGGTCCTTTTATATATTAAAACTGACCCTTAATAATGTAGCATTATTGGACCCATGTTTTACCTACTTGGTGTAAAGACTAGGAAAGCTTGCACCAACGGCCCGGCACATTTAATTAAAAAGTGATATTAATATACGGACGTGATATTAGGAGTTATGCTGTATCACCATCAGTGTTTGGCTCACTATATGGTGATGGGAGTTAGGGTATTGTCACGAAGCGAGGACACAGGTAGATAAGGAGCCCAGGTGCAGGGGATACGAGGGGCTCTGTCTGTACCCCACGATGCATGATGGCTTGGGGTTGGTACAGACAGGCGCAGGAAATAACTCAAGGACAGAAGATGCGGATTAAGAGTTGTATTGCATATGATGGCACAATATATATATATATATATACACAAAGAAAGTCACTTGGCAGGAAGCCCTCGGGTTGGGGCACACACGGCAGGAAGCCCACGGGATGGGGCACACTCGGCAGGAAGCCCACGGGATGGGGCACACTCGGCAGGAAGCCCACGGGATGGGGCACACTCGGCAGGAAGCCCACGGGATGGGGCACACTCGGCAGGAAGCCCACGGGATGGGGCACACTCGGCAGGAAGCCCACGGGATGGGGCACACTCGGCAGGAAGCCCTCTTGCAGGGCACACGGCACGACTAGAAGCCCTCTTCCAGGGCACACGGCTAGAAAAGTCCAGGGCACACGGCACGGCTAGAAGCCCTCTTCCAGGGCACACGGCAGGTTGCCCACTTGCAGGGCACACGGCAGGTTGCCCACTTGCAGGGCACTCGACTTGGGAGTCCACTTAGTGGGGCGCTGGCCGCAACTCAGGAAAACGGCAGGTTGTCCACTTGCAGGGCACACGGCAGGGTGCCCACTTACAGGGCACACGGCAGGTTGCCCACTTGCAGGGCACACGGCACGGCTAGAAGCCCTCTTCCAGGGCACACGGCAGGTTGCCCACTTGCAGGGCACACGGCAGGTTGCCCACTTGCAGGGCACTCGACTTGGGAGTCCACTTAGTGGGGCGCTGGCCGCAACTCAGGAACACGGCAGGTTGCCCACTTGCAGGGCACACGGCAGGGTGCCCACTTGCAGGGCACACGGCAGGTTGCCCACTTACAGGGCACTCGACTTGGGAGTCCACTTAGTGGGGCGCTGGCCGCAACTCAGGAACACGGCAAGAGACAAAGCAGGAACAAAGCAGGAACAAAGTAGGAACAAAGTAGGAACAAAGTAGGAACAAAGCAGACTGCAGGGCTGGGCAGGTTTATAAAGGCTGACTTGATCAGGTAAGCAACTGCAGCTGGACCTGATAATTAGTCTGAGTGGTTCTGAATGGCAAGGGCGGCCACTAGTGGCTGGAAACACGAAATGAATGGCACAAAGTTTAACCAAGTCCATACAGGGTGAATGTTACAGGTATACAGTATAGTGATGCATGATATGCCGTACCACTCTCTGTGTCTATCTTTCTATAATGACACCCTCAGTGTTTGAATCACTATACAATGATAGGAGTAATGCTGTTGTGGCTGTGGCTATGGAAGTTGTGGTATACCACTGTCAGGCTTAGTTGATATTGATGGGAGTTATGCTGCACGACCCTCAGTGTAAAAATGGGAATAATTTGTTTTACTAATATTTTTTTCAGGACCGGTCTTTTTTTTTTACCATGTTTGCGCCAAAATACCAGAGCCGTTTTTGTGTTTTTGCTATGTCTTTCTTCAACTGTAATTACTCTCTTTCTCAGTGCACCGACACAAATTATATATTGATCCCTCTCTCTTTCTAGGACAGGGTCATCCTATTGGCCTGCTTTTAGTTTAAAATGAGATTTATTACAAAACACAAATTGTACACAGCTTTTCTATCACCGTTTGTTTCTTGTCTAGTATCCAAAGTGTATCTAGAAATAATGCAAAAGATATTATCTTTCATTAAACATAATAATCGAGTCTTAATGGTGCATTTTATGAACCACCTGATTTCTCTGCCTTGATTGTACTATTTTTTCTGCATGGGAATTACACTACATTAAAAATGATGTTCTATTGTAAATTAATTAGCAGCAAGTACCAACCCAAAGGACATTGCCAGCTAATTCCAGACGTACCTTGGCAGGCTTCACTTTAGTTTTGTTCTCAGGAAAATGAAAACCTCAGTATGTGCGGTGGCATACAGCTCATATGTGCACTATATCTATAGTTCTCGCATGTAAACAACTATCTCTGAGCAAATAAATATTTTTTGTTAATATTATAATTTTGTTAAAGTTTTATTTAAAATATAATTTTAGGTTATCAAAAAGGACACTGGATTTTGGAGAGACTTTGGCTTTGGAATGACTTGTCAGTATCGTTCAGACTTCATTAACATTGGTGAGTTGGCTTTGAATTTTGCTTTTTGTTGGCTGCCATCTACTGCTCAAGGAAAAAGTCATATGGATACAAATAATTATTAGTGCCTTTTCCTGAACCCACTGCAGTCTTTTTAATGGGAACTGCTATTTTTCTCACCACCCGAGGGTAAGGAGTAACCTTTCTCTTAATAGAAACTCAGTTTCTGCATTACATAACAAATCTGCCCACATACCCTTTTGAATCAACACAAACACATGAATGAAAACTAAGAATTTCTTGTATCACTTACTGTGAAAAGGCCAACTTATCCACCACATGCACATTCCTGCATTGTCACCCCTTGCTCCTGTGCTCATGACTAATTTGAACAATGTTTCATACTAATGTAATGTTAGCTTACTGAATATGCTATTTTAAAAAATAATTCCCTAGTGAAATATGTGTAGCTATAGTGCAATGCTACCTGTTTATTTCTGTGCTAACAGAAGCTATTGCACTCTACAATGTTACATTAACAGAGTGTCAAACGGCTTATTCCATTATTTTTCTTCACCTATTCTATATAAGTACACATTTCCTTATTTTTCCCTGCTTTCTAATTTACCCATATTTACCAATAAAGATCATAGCTATTTTTTTTCACTACATCTCAATGTAATCTTTTTTTCATAAAACTAAGTAATAAATGTCATCTTAATTTCTTTCTAGGGGGGTTTGACGTAGATATCAAAGGATGGGGAGGAGAAGATGTTCATCTATACCGAAAGTACCTTCACAGCAACTTGATTGTGATCAGAACACCTGTCAAAGGTCTCTTTCACCTCTGGCATGAAAAAAAATGTATGGATGAATTAACTCCAGAACAGTACAAGATGTGCATGCAGTCAAAAGCTATGAATGAGGCATCACATGGGCAGTTAGGCATGTTGGTCTTCAGACATGAAATAGACGCACATCTTCGCAAACAAAAAACAAAGAGTTAGTCCAAAGAAGTCATGATATTCAAACAAAATGCCTAATGTTCAAGAACAATATTATCTCTCTGAACCAATGGTGATTGGCTTGACAGCATTGTTATGTTTTTAGGCTTCCAAATGATGGTACCCAAATGCTTTTGACATCAAATCACCAAGAACAGAAAATGTCAAGATTGTCATTAAATAAATAAATAGTGGTTTTGATGATATCAGGCTTTGGTTAAATAATTTAAAAAGTAGAATACTGTATATTTTTGTGGGCATAAAAATAATTTTATTTTGCTAGAACAAAAAAATAATGTTTTAATAAACACTTTTTTTGGACAAGCTTTTTATAATAAATGTTCTACCTATATATGTGTATGTATATATACCTCCACTAAGAAACACTCCTTACAAAAGTGGGATAAATGAACTAGAAAGTAAGCCACATGTCCCATCCATACTCTATGTCAGCTGCTGCAGGACTAGATCTCCCATAATGCTCTTTCAGCTAAGGGGCTGGCTGAGGAGGATGGGAGATGTAGTCCTGCAGCAGCTGGAGGGGTGCAGGTTGGACACCCCTCCTCTGTGTATTAAAGGGAGCATGTAATAAAGCAGGGGTTGGGAACCTTTTTTCTTCCAAGGGCCATTTGAATATTTATAACATCATTTGCGGGCCATACAAAATTATCAACTTAAAAATTAGCCCCACATTATTGCAAATATATCCCACAGACACCCCTCCCTTTAGTATTAGTAGTGATGCTGCCAGCCAGCCTTGTGAATTAATGCCCCACATCCTCCACAGCTCCACATTTTATATTGCTACCCCCCTTAGTATCATGCCATCCCTGGCACCCAGACTTGCCATAGGACTTGCCATCCTTCGTGGGCCATAGAAAATTATCAATTTAAAAATTAGCCCCACATTGCATATATCCCACAGACAGCCCTCCCTTTAGTATTGATTTATGTGATGCTCCCAGCTCCCATTGCCTTCCACACCCACAACCAACCATGCTTCCTCCCACTTACACATCCATGCTATCACACATAGATAAATTCACTCATTCACAAATATTAATTCACTCATTCACAGATACTGATTCATTCCCTCATCCACAAATCCTCATTTACAAATATTCCCTAATTCATATACTCATTCACTCAATCCCATCCTCATTCAGATACTCATTCACATACCCTCACTCTACAGATATATATACCGTATTTGCTCGATTATAAGACGACCCCCCAAATCTGAATATTAATTTAGGAAAAAACGAAAAAGCCTGAATATAAGATGACCCTATAGGAAAAAAGTTTTACCAGTAAATGTTAATTCATCTAAACTATTTTTTTAAAATAAAAGCTATGATTGAGAAAAATATTTTGGTTTTATTTCCTTCTATTTTCCAACCTGCCCCCCAGTTATGCACATGTGCCCCAGAAATGCCTTATATCCCCTATATGCCACTGTGCCCCATGATATGCCTTTTAACCCTCTAAATGCCACTGTGCCCCATGATATGCCTTTTAAACCTATATGCCACTGTGCCCCATGATATGCCTTTTGACCCCCTATGTGCCACTCTGCCTCCAGAAATGCCTTATACCCCTATATCCCACTCTGGCATTTAGAGGGTTAAAAGGCATATTATGGGGAAGAGTGGCATATAGGGAGGTTTAAGGCATTCAGGAGACAGAGTGGCGTATAGAGGGTTAAAAAGGCATTTCTGGAGGCAGAGTGGCACTAAGGGGGTTAAAAGGCATTTCACAGAGCACTCTGCCTCCAGAAATGCCTTATGCCCCCCATTTAACACTCCCGCGCCCCCCCCAAACTTACCGGTGCTTCTGACTCCCCTGTCATGTAGCCGGGGCAGCATGTAGATCCCACGCACGTACGCTGCAGCTGGAAGGAGGCGTGGCTAGCAGCGGGGGTTGTCTGCGTCCATCGCGCAGACCTTCCCCGACTGTCAGAGATCAGAGTTCCCGGCACCGGTGTGGGGAACTCTGATCTCTGACAGCCGGGGAAGGTCTGCGCGATGGACGCAGACAACCCCCGCTGCTAGCCACACCTCCTTCCGACTGCAGCGGAAGTTGTTTACGCGATTCGCGTAGACATCTACACGCTGCCCCAGCTACACACCGGGGACTCAGAAGTACCGGTAAGTGGGGCGGACGGGCGAGACAGGAGGATCCAGGTCCCCTGCAGCTGCAGGGGATCTGGATCTTAGTCGTCTCATAGTCAGACCTATTTGAGGTCTGATTATAAGACGACCCCGATTATAAGACGAGGGGTATTTTTCAGAGCATTTTCTCTGGAAAAAACCTCGTCTTATAATCGAGCAAATACGGTATATATATATTTTTTTAAATATTAGGGAAATTCAGTCGAGCACCAAGTGGCTGGATGTGTCTGTCTACCAGTACCTGCCCGGGTCCTGGGGCATTGGCCCAGTGCCCATTTACTGCTGCATTGGTCCTTCCTTACTCTGGGGTGGTCACTGGTCAATTTTTTTCCTTTTTTTTTCAGTTCTGCACCTATCATCTGCCTACCTTCCCAGGCCATATGCTTTACTGCTGCTATGCTTCTCTCTTACAGTACTTACTCTAAACGATCAATTATTTAAATTTTAGTAATATTGGTGAAATTCAGTCCTGCACCAAGGAGCTACATGTGCCTATCATCTGTCAGTGTCTGCTTACCCAGGCCCAGTGTCCTACTGCTGCTGCTTCTCTCTCATCATGCTTATTTGGAGGGATAATTTTTTCTAATACCTATAATATTGAGGAAATTCAAGGGGCTGCATATGCCTATGATCTGCTAGTGCCTGCATGCCCAGACAGTGCTTTCTTTTATTGAAAAATAAAAAATTATCCCCAGTGTAAGGAAGATATTGGGCCTGACAGACACATTTATTTTTATACTTTATTTATAAAGCTCCGACAGATTCCACAGCCCTTACAAAGAAGAAAATGTTACAGATAACAACAAGTACAATACAGCAATTGACATACAGATACAAGAGGAATGAAGGGCCCTGTTCCTGCGGGAACTTACAGTGGGGCAAAAAAGTATTTAGTCAGCCACCAATTGTGCAAGTTCTGTCTCTTACAAAGATGAGAGAGGCCTGTAATTTTCACCTGTACACTTCAACTGTGAGAGACAAAATGAGACAACAAAGTCCATAAATCACATTGTCTGATTTTTAAAGAATTTATTTGCAAATTATGGTGGAAAATAAGTATTGGTCAATAACAAAAGTTCATATCAATACTTTGTTATATACCCTTTGACAGAGGTCAAATGTTTTCTGTAAGTCTTCACAAGGTTTTCACACACTGTTGCTGGTATTTTGGACCATTCCTCAATGCAGATCTCCTCTAGAGCAGTGATGTTTTGGGGCTGTTGCTGGGCAACACGGACTTTCAACTCCCTCCAAAGGTTTTCTATGGGGTTGAGATCTGGAGACTGGCTAGGCCACTCCAGGACCTTGAAATGCTTCTTACGAAGCCACTCCTTCGTTGCCCGGGCGGTGTGTTTGGGATGCTGAAAGACCCAGCCACGTTTCATCTTCAATGCCCTTGCTGATGGAAGGAGGTTTTCACTCAAAATCTCACGATACATGGCCCCATTCATTCTTTCCTTTACACGGATCAGTCGTCCTGGTCCCTTTGCAGAAAAACAGCCCCAAAGCATGCTTCACCGTAGGTATGGTGTTCTTTGCATGCAACTCAGCATTCTTTCTCCTCCAAGCACGACAAGTTGAGTTTCTACCAAAAAGTTCTACCTTGGTTTCATCTGACCATATGACATTCGCCCAATTCTCTTCTGGATCATCCAAATGCTCTCTATCTTGCGTGGAGCCCCAGATCGAGGGAGATTATCAGTGGTCCTGTATGTCTTCCATTTTCGCATAATTGCTCCCACAGTTGATTTCTTCACACCAAGCTGCTTGCCTATTGCAGATTCAGTCTTCCCAGCCTGGTGCAGGTCTACAATTTTGTTTCTGGTGTCCTTCGACAGCTCTTTGGTCTTGGCCATAGTGGGGTTTGGCGTGTGACTGTTTGAGGTTGTGGACAGGTGTTTTTTATACTGATAACAAGTTCAAACAGGTGCCATTAATACAGGTAACGAGTGGAGGACAGAGGAGACTCTTAAAGAAGATGTTACAGGTCTGTGAGAGCCAGATATCTTGCTTGTTTGTAGGTGACCAAATACTTATTTTACCGAGGAATTTACCAATGAATTCATTAGAAATCCTACCATGTGATTTCCTGTATTCTTTCCCCCATTCTGTCTCTCATAGTTGAAGTGTACCTATGGTGAAAATTACAGGCCTCTCTCATCTTTTTAATTGGGAGAACTTGCACAATTGGTGGCTGACTAAATACTTTTTTGCCCCACTGTACAATCTAGGTGGATAAGGCATGAGAAACAGGAGGTGAGGACTGCGTGGTAGTGAATGACGTTAATGTAGGGCGAGATAAGGGTTGTAAGTGGGTGAGAGAGAAGTTTTGATGTTAATGTCAGTGGTAGGCTTCCCTGAAGAGAAAGGTTTTTAGAGAGCGTTTGAAGGAGGGTAGAGTTGGTGAGATTCGGACAGCACGGGGAAGAGAGTTCCAGAGGGTTGGTGCTGCGCGAGAGAAGTCCTGTAGGACTGGGAGGAGGTGATGAGTGAAGATGCAAGTAGCAGGTCATTGTTGGATCTTAGAGGGCGGGCTGGAGTATATTTGCTGATGAGGGAGGATAGGTAGAGGACCTCTCAATATTAGGAAAAATAAGAATCACCATTAAAAAAAAGTATTTTTCAAATAGCTGGATATGTCTATTTTCTAGTGCCTTGCCTGCCCTGCATCTTAATGACCTTCCTTACTATGGGAAATCAATTCTTATTTTTTCTAATATCGAGGGGGCTCAGTCATATAACTTAATGTGTCTGTCTGCCAGTGTCTGCCCTGCAACTCAATGCCCATCCTTACTGCTTCTTCTTTACAATTTTAGTCCCTTTTCTCTAATACGGGACATGAATCAGTCTTGTGCAATCCTGTACCATATTTGTGATGGGAACGACCTGTACCCCAGCTGTGTACACCTGCCAAACTGTGCTTCCTTTTTTTCTGAGCCCTTCAAGCTCCAGGCAAAACCAGCATTGTCAATGGTACTGTAGCTGGCCATAGTGTAGCATATACAGGGCTTGTACTGTCCTGAAAAGGACTGTGGGATATTACAGCCATTTACCCCAAGCTTCAGACAAGACCAATGTTGAGGTGAAACAAGAACACTTTATTACAGAAACATAATATACAGAAACAAATATACATAGCTGAGTAAGCTAAGGTAATAATCAGATAAGGAGCTTTTTTACTGCTGCCATCAACACCCCGGGATCAGCCTAAAAACAATGACTTGGGTTATGCAGGCATTATTGTACCTGGTGGCTGGATTGTGGCACCAGGCTGCCTGACAATCCGTAATGCAACCGGGCTGAACTCAAGTCTAAAGATGGTGATAGAAACTGGAGTTCCCCAGTCAGCTCTCACTCAGTAACCTCCCATACCCCACAAAGTCTCCAACAGATCCACAAAAGAGCGCTCTGGTGGGGCAAAACATTGATTAGAATAAATAAGAATTCTCCAAAGTGAGGAAGGAAGACAAGACAAGACAAGACTGATTCCTGTCCCAAAAAAGGAATGAGAATTGATCTCCCAGAATAAGGTAGGCCATTGAGTGACAGGGCAGGGTATTATAGGCCAGGCACTGGCAGACAGACACATCCAGCCTTAAGACTGATTCCAAACACCTCCCCCCATATTAGAAATTACAAAACTGATCCCCAGAGTAAGGTAGGGCATTGAGGTGTAGAGGCAGGTCGGGTATAGGCCAGGTGATGGCCATACCTGGCATCTTCTGGGCTCCCGGTACTTGTAGCCTTCTCACACTGACGTCAGGGGGCAGCGGGAAACACCCCCATTTAAATGTAAAATGGGCGGGGAGTGGGGCGTGTCAAGTGGGGCTTGGCCTGCGCTCCCTCCGCAGGACTCCTGGATAGTAAATGAACCTTAAAGGGGGAGAGGGTAGATACTGAGAAATAGGGGGTGGGGTAGATAGTGAGAAGGGGAGAGGGGGTACATAGTGAGAAGGGGGTAGTTAGAGTGAGAATGGGTGAGAGAATTAATGTGTGGATGAATTGTGTGAATGAGTGAAATAATTAATGAATTGATGTGAGGATGAATTGTAAGAATGAGTGAGAGAATGACTGTGTGAATGAATTATGTGAATGAAAGTGTGAATTAGTGAGTGACTGTAAAAGTGTTTATGTGTATCATAGATGTATAATTGATTTGTAGAAAGACAAAGATGGCACTAGCAGGGTGTTTGAGCCTTGGGGACCAAGATGGCACAGGCAGGGTGTTTATCGGTTAAAGATGGCACAGGCCGGACTGTTTGGGGACAAATTCCTGTGTGTGTAATTTGGGTGCTGGTCAGGTTCTATGTGGGCAGTGTGGAAGCCAGGGCTGGCCTTTGGAGTGTACAACCTGCGATCTTGTAATGGTATGGTGAGGTAGGACCCCAGATGGCGGAGTGGGCCAGGCCAAACTGGAACCAGAAAGTCAGAGAACCAACCGGGTCAGACAGGTAATCAGGATAAGCCAAATCAGAATCCAGAGACGAGGTCAACAAGCCAGACGAGCAAGAATCAGGAGCCGAATCAGGAGACAGGAACGAGGTCAACAAGCCAAGTCAAACCGGAGTGGTCAGTAACAATCTAATGTGCAAGCAAATAGCAGAAATACACCAACCAAGGGTGACCCAGAAGAGGAAGTCCAGGTTTAAATAGGGACAGGTGAAGGTGTGTCCTGCATTAAGGAGGTCACCCGAGGTTATAAGAACACGTTACATCTGTAACGTGTAATATTGTGTTTTGACCACACGGTGACGTGCTACCTGTTTGCTGCGTGGTCGGCCACGCGGTGAAGACGCCGACCGGGTAGCGGTGGTACTCGCTGCCGGGAAGCCGGCCGAGGAGGAAGCGGCGCGGGACCGGCCACGGCGCGGGACCGGAGAGGCAGGTAAGTCCTTACAGATCTGTGTCTGTAACTTAGACGTTTTTATCTATACCTTTAATGCTGAGTTTTTATGTGAATTCCAATTGATCTATACATACAAAGCTGTAACGTTTAACCCTTTGCTGTCTAGAATTCTTCAAACTCTGTGCTGTTCATTTTCTTTTCAATTATTAGAAATACACAACCAGCCTTACTGTTAATTGTTATTGTTTGAACAACAGTAAGGCTGGTTGTGATTGAAAAGAAAATGAGCAGCACAGAGTTTGAAGAATTCCAGACAGCGAAGGGTTAAACGTTACATACCCCACTGCAAGGAGCAGCCTCCGGATGCTCACAGACCTGTAGAGTGGTGGTCACTTTGATGACACGGTCAGAGTCCAACACAGTCCTTATCGAATTGCATGACTGGAATTCACAGTTCGCCATTGCTACATTGCAGGTATCCCTGCAGGGGATACGAGGGGCTCTGTCTGTACCCCACGATGCATGATGGCTTGGGGTTGTTACAGACAGAAGATGCTGATAATAGTTGTATTGCAGATGATGGTACAACATATAAACAAGGAAAGTCTCTTGGCTGGAAGCCCTCTGGATGGGGCACACAGGCAGGAAGCCCTCTGGATGGGGCACACACGGCAGGAAGCCCTCTGAATGGGGCACACATGACTGGTAAGCCCTCTGGATGGGGCACACATGACTGGTAAGCCCTCTGGATGGGGCACACACGACTGGTAAGCCCTCTGGATGGGGCACACACGACTGGTAAGCCCTCTGAATGGGGCACACATGACTGGTAAGCCCTCTGGATGGGGCACACACGACTGGTAAGCCCTCTGGATGGGGCACACACGACTGGTAAGCCCTCTGGATGGGGCACACACGACTGGTAAGCCCTCTGGATGGGGCACACACAACTGGTAAGCCCTCTGGATGGGGCACACACGACAGGTAAGCCCTCTGGATGGGGCACACACGACAGGTAAGCCCTCTGGATGGGGCACACACGACTGGTAAGCCCTTTGGATGGGGCACACACGACTGGTAAGCCCTCTGGATGGGGCACACACGACTGGTAAGCCCTCTAGATGGGGCACACACGACTAGAAGCCCTCTAGATGGGGCACTCAGCTTTGGAGTCCACTTGTGGGTCGCTGGCCGTAACTCAGGAACAGATCAGGAAAGCGATCAGGAAAGCGATCAGGAAAGCGATCAGGAAAGCGATCAGGAAAGCGATCAGGAAAGCGATCAGGCAGTCCTAAAACATTAATGTCAAGGCCGAGACTGAAGGGCTGGGCAGGTTTATAAAGGCTGTGTAATCCAGGAAATAAGGTGCACCTGGACATGTCAATCAGGTCTGAGTGCTGCAGAGTGACAAGGGCGGCCACTAGTGGTTGGCAAAGAAAATGAGCAGCACAGAGCTTGAAGAATTCTAGACAGCGAAGGGTTAAACGTTACAAAAGCTGGGTTTGTGTGTTATTGAGTTGATCTATATCACTATGCTACGTTTCTATACATTATTTATGTATACCTGCAAATACAGTGTTTGTATGTCTTATTCAATTGATCAATATTTGCAATGCTGTTTCCATGTGTTGTTTATTTGATCTATACCTTCAGTACTGAGTTTACATGTATGTTTCCATACATTATTTATGTATACGTGCAAATACTGTTTATAGTTGATCTATACATGCAAGTGCTGTTTTATGTGTTGTTTATTTGATCTATACCTGAGCTACAGGGAGTGAGTAAAAGAGAGAAATGGCTTAGTGAATGAGGGGACATAGGGACTCTGGTGATAGTTATGGGGAAGAGGACCTCTCTCACGGTAGCGTCAGAAGGAGGGAAGATTGCACTGATACTCACAGTCTTCCCCTAATCTGCAGTCAGTGTGACAAATATTTTTTTTTGTTGTGGTAACGGAGGGAGTAAGCTAGGGTCCAAGCTTTCCTGGGGTCCAATTTTTTCAATATAAAATATATTGGCAACAGAGTTTAATATTAATATATATTGGTAGCAGGTTAAAATATTATTAGATATTGACAGCAGGGTCTATTATTAATATATATATTATTGGCAGCAGGGGCTAATATTAAAGAATGAAAACTAACTGCCAGCTGTTATTTTGAAATTATATTTCTTTATTTCAAAGAGATAAGTACATATTATGTACCTGTGTGTGTAATCTAATGTGCTTCATAGTGTGTCCCTGAATGGCAGGAGTAAAATATGGTCACCTTAATTGACAAATGTGTGTAAGGGCAGTGTATATGTGTGTTTATGGGCAGGTGTGTGTAAAGGCAGTGTGTAAGGGTCCTGGGAGGGAGGCTAACATTAGCCTTTTTTTATTAGAAAAAATCTCTGCTTTATGGTGGACACCTGGCTGAGAATCATGGGAATTGTAGTTCACAGCTAGCATCTGCAACTTTACTGTTGAGTGCACTTCCCATGAGGCTCAGCCAGCATAATGGAAGAAGTATGTCTGTCTGAGTTAACTGAACTGTAGTTAACAGCAGATGATGTGACAGGTGTTAGTTGTGGATTACAACTCCCATGATGACTAGTCATGGTGTAATCATGGCTGGCTGAGCATCATGGGAATTTTAGTTCACAGCTAACATCTGCAGCTTTAACTACTGTTAACTGCACTTCCCATGATGCTCAGTCAGCATCATGGAAGTAGTATGTCTGGCTGATGTGTTCAATGTGTTGGTTATTTTTAATATGCATGACTGTGCTGACAAAAATGAAGCATGTTTTAAGTGGTGATGCAAGCATGACATTGCAAATGCTTGTATTGGTGAGTTCCGCAAGAGAGGAAAATGTCCCTCTTTCACATTTTGAAATGTTGGGAGGTGTGGTGTAGCTCCTCTCTCACTATCCTTACTCTGAAAGATTGTTTCTTTATAATTTGTAACAGTCTTGTGGCTGGATTTGTCTGTCTGCCAGCAACTGGCATATACCCAGTCCTGTCCCTACACCTCAATGCCCTACCTTACTCTGGGGATCAATTCTGCATTTTCTAATATGGGGGAGGGGTTTGGAATCAGTCTTAAGGTTGGATGTGCAGTGTGTCTGCCTATACCCTGCCTGGTGACTCAATGGCCTACCTTATTCTGGGAGATCAATTTTTGTTCCTTTTTTGGGGAAGGAATCAGTGTTGTCTCGTCTTCTTTCCTCACTCTGAAGAATCAATTCTTATTTATTCGAATATTGAGGGGAGAGGATGTCAGTCATGTAGCTGGATGTGTCTGTCTGCCATTGCCTGGCCTATTCCCTACTCTACCTTACTCTGAGGAATCAGTTCTTCTTTTTTGAGGAAGGGTTATAGTTATTGTCTACTGACTGGATGACATGTACAGTATCTCACAAAAGTGAGTACACCCCTCACATTTTTGTATTAACTTTATTATATCTTTTCATGTGACAAAACTGAAGAAATGACACTCTGCTACAATTGGCAACAAAAGTGAGTACACCCCTAAGTGGAAATGTCCAAATTGGGCCCAATTAGCCATTTCCCCTCCCTGCATCATGTGACTTGTTAGTGTTACAAGGTCTCAGGTGTGAATGGGGAGAAGGTGCGTTATATTTGGTATTATCGCTCTCACTCTCTCTCATACTGATCACTGGAAGTTCAACATGGCACCTCATGGCAAAGAACTCTCTGAGTATCTGAAAAAAAGAATTGTTGCTCTACATAAAGATGGCCTAGGCTATAAGAAGATTGCCAAGGCCCTGAAACTGAGCTGCAGCACGGTGGGCAAGACCATACAGCGGTTTCACAAGACAGGCTCCACTCAGAAACAGGCCTTCGCCATGGTTGAATGCACATGCTCAGTGTCATATCCAGAGGTTGTCTTTGGTAAATAGATGTATGAGTGCTGCCAGCATTGCTGCAGAGGTTGAAGGGGTGGGGGGTGTAATGTCAATTCATGAATTGGCATTTGGTATGTAATAATGTGTTTCTAAAGATTCACAAAGACAGGGCCCGGACTGGCCCACCGGGATACCGGGAAATTTGCCGGTGGGCCGGCAGATCCGTGGGCAAACTTACATTGAAAACAGCTGCTGAGCGGCTGCAAGCGGGATTGGAAGCCTCCTCCGGCGCCAGGGGTGGGCTGGGCAGGGGGACAATTACCCCCCTGGCCGCCCGAAATCTAATCTAAACGGCCGCTGTGTGCTGATGCGGCCGGCTTACCATATTAAATTTGGATAAAAAAGTATTATGGTAGCGCCGGCCGGCGGCATCAGCATCGCACATGGCCGCCTAGTGATGGGAGCAGCGTGAGGGGGTGAAAGCTCCGCCCCCTCGCATGGACCTCTCACCCCTCACGCTGCTCCCATCACTACGCGGCCATCAGATTGTTGGAAATCTAATCTAAACGGCCGATGCGTGCTGATGCCGCCGGCCGGAGCTACTTTAATTCTTTTTTTTTTTTTTACTTAATATAGCAAGCCGATCCGACATATTAAATTGTAAAAAAAAGTATTAATGTAGCTCCGGCCGGCGGCATCGGCCGCTTAGATTAGATTTCCAGCAATCTGATGGTCGCATAGTGAGGGAGCAGCGTGAGGGGTGAAAACTCCGCCCACTCGCACTCAGACTGCTGGAGCACCGGATGTTGGGTCAGTGACATCCTGTTAGCAGAGAAAACGGCGGCCTGCAGCTACCAGAGGACGGAGGACAAGATGAAAAAGCCCCAAAGTGGAAGAAGTAGAAGGTCAGTAAACTAATTTATTTTTTGAACAAACTGCATAATATTTTTTATGTAAAAGCCTTATGCCCCCCTATATGCCACTCTGCCTCCCTGATATGCCTTATAGCCCCTATATGCCACACTGTCCCATGATGTGCCTTTTAACCCCCTAAATGCCAGAGTGGCATATTGGAGCTACAAGGCTTTTCTGGAGGTAGAGTGGCATATAGGGGGTTAAAATGCATATCATGGGGCAGAGTGGCATATAGGGGGGGTATAAGCCTTTTCTGGAGGCAGAGTGCCCCATGATAGGCCTTTTAACCCCCTTTATGCCACTCTGTCTCCAGAAATACATTTTAACCCCCTATATGCCACTCTGCCTCTATAAATGCCTTTTAACCCCCTATATGCCACTCTGCCTCCAGAAATGCCTTATACCCCCCTATATGCCACTCTGTCCCATGATATGCCTTTTAACCCCCTATATGGCAGAGTGGCATATAGGGGGTATAAGGCATTTCTGGAGGCAGAGGGGCATATAGGGGGTTAAAAGGCATATCAGGGGGCAGAGTGCCAAGCCTGGGGCAGATGTGCATAGCTGGGGTGGCAGGTTGGCAAATAAAAGGAAATAAAAACAAAAACCAAAAATGTCTCAATCATAGCTTTTATTAAATATGGAAAAATAGTTTACATGAATTAATAAAGAAATAAAAGTTTCTTACAAGAATATCGTGAAGAATAATGTGATCACTGTTTTGTTCCACTGAATAAAATGGAACTTTTTCATCTAAAAATGTTTGCAGTAGCAAATGTTTTGATTCCATTATGTGTAATGTATTTAATTTATTAGGGCCTTTTAACACTTTTGCTTTCTGGCATTTTAATACAAATAATGTGATAAAAAGAATGTTTTATAGTTATTTGTACGGCAAATAGTGTGACTCGGGTATGTATTAGGGGTGCGTGAGGGCATAAGAGCTCGACCGCGAGATAATCTATATGGGGCTGGTCTCCAAATGTTTCCAGGGCTGCTTTTCAGTCCCAGTCTGGCCCTGCACAAAGATATGAGGAATATGATCATATCAAAATTATAATGGTCTATTGTAAATGGCTAGTGTTGGGAAGACTACTGCATTCTCAGGTTTCTACTGGGCTCCTGGCAGGTATGATGGAGTGGGCCATAAACTGTCAAGGCCAAACCCCTCTGACCCACCTAGGGGGCTGGTCATTTTAAGAACAACCAGGGTTCAATATAAGAGAGAGAGAGTCTTTTTCTTTTAACGACTGCATGGAGAACCTTTACCATCTGAATCTCCCAAAAGGATTATATATATATATATATATATATATATATATATATAATATATGAATTTCTTGTGTTTTCTCCTATTTGATTTTATGGACTGTTTTGTAACTTGTACTCTGTATGTCATTTATTTCTGTATGTTTGTACACAGCACTGTGAAGTCTGTATTCCTTAGCCCATGGAAAGAACGTAGGGATCGAGTACGAGAGTATTTGCTTATGAGGGCAGAAATGTATGGAGGAATAGTATTATGGAGGGCCTTATATGTTAGTACCAGGATTTTAAATTTAATTCTAAAGGTAATTGGGAGCCAATGGAGGGTTTCACAGAGTGGGGAAGCAGCGTGCAAGGAAGATAAGCAACAGCATTTAGGACAGACTGTAGAGGAGAGAGTCGAGACAGTGGAATGCCAACCAGAAGAGTGTTGAAGTAGTCAAGACAGGAAATGATAAGTGAACGAACCAGAGTTTTTGTGGATTCTTGGGTGAGGAATGGGCAGATACAAGAAATGTTTTTTAGGTGCAAGCGGCAGGATCTGGCGAGGGACTGAATGTGAGGGATGAAGGAAAGGTTAAAGTCAAGGATGACCCCCAAGGCATCGGGCCTGGTTAGTAGGAGAGATAGTCGTGTTGTTAATGGTGATAAGAGAATTCAGGTAGTGGAGTAGAGATGGAGGGAGGGAAGATAATGAGTTCCGTTTTTTGAAAGATTAAGTTTCAGGTTACGGGACATGAGAGATGGAGAGAGATCAGGAGACGATAGGTAGATTTGGGTATCATCTGCATTTAGATGATACGGGAGGCCAAATGAGTAGATTAGTTTGCCAAGAGATGAAGTATAAAGAGAGAACAGCAGAGGGCCAAGGACTGAACCTTGGGCGACGCCAACCGAAAGTGGAAGGGGCGATGATGTCTTGCCAGAGAAGTTGACAGAGAAGGAACGGGTAGACCAGGGGTCCTCAAACTTTTTAAACAGGGGGCCAGTTCACGGTCCCTCAGACCGTTGGTGGGCCGGACTATAGTTAAAAAAAAAAAAATATGAACAAATACCTATGCACACTGCATATATCTTATTTTGAAGTGAAGAAACAAAACCGGAATAAATACAATATTTAAAATGAAGAACAAGTAAAGTTAAATCAACAAACTTACCAGTATTTCAATGGGAACTATGGGCCTGCTTTTGGCTAATGAGATGGTCAATTTGTCACTGCTAGTCGTAACAAGTGATGCAAGTGTTCATCCGTTAGTCTAGATCTGGTTGGAGATTTCAGATGTTTCATTCTGGAAAAAGTCTGTTCACAGATATAAGTGCTGCCAAAGATGGTTGCCATTTTGAGTGCATGGTTCCTGAGATGTCTCAGAGGGGAGAGATGCATAGAAACTATGAAGGCTGCTTGACTTGAATGCGTCTTTCAGAGAGTCACAATTCTGCGGTTCAGCCAGTTCCATTTGGTAAATTGTATCGACATTTTCAATGTCAATAGAAAATGGGTTACGGAAAAGCTGTATGTCCTGTTCATGGAGACGAAGCTCTTTAAATCTAAAATGGAAGTCCTTTTGCAATTTTTCCAGTGAATCCACACATGTTTTGTTTGGGAATGCAACCAATGGTTTTTCCGCTAACAGATTTTGAGTTGTGGGTAGATGGCAGAAGTTTTCCTCCTTCACTTGTTTGATGAGGAGGCCTAATTTTACTTCAAATGCTTTGACATGTGATTGCATATCACAGATGAGCTTCCCTTTTCCTTGAAGTTGCACATTGAAACTGTTGAGTAGCTCTGTTACATCTGTTAGAAAGGCAAGGTGCCATTTCCATTCTGCATCATTGAGCTCTGGTACTTCTTTGTTTTTTGAAAGCAGAAAAGCTGTAATCTGTGGAAGTAAGTCATAGAAACGTTTCAAAACTCTCCCTCGACTCAGCCAACGGACTTCTGTGTGGTACAGAACATCTCCATAGTCAGCATTTAGCTCAGACAGAAATTCCTGAAATTGTCTGTGGTTTAGTGCATGAGCTCTAATGAAGTTAACACAAGATACCACAATTGTCATAACAGAGTCCAACTTCAGTGATTTACGACACAGCGCTTGTTGGTGGATGAGGCAGTGTATGGCTATTGGATGAGAATAATTATGTTTGTCCATCTCTTGGTTAATGCGAGCAATTACTCCTTTCTTAGACCCCACCATGCTAGGAGCACCATCAGTTGTCACACTGGCTAGTTTAGCCCAGTCCAGCTCCAAACCATTCACAGTTTGGCAAACCTTTTCATAGATATCCTCTCCTGTAGTTGTTCCTTTGATGCTTTGCAGTGCAGCAAGCTCTTCTGTGACTTCGAAATTGTCATTCGTCCCACGAATAAAAATTAAAAGTTGTGCAGAATCACGAATATCATTGCTTTCGTCAAGTGCCAAGGAAAAATAGGAAAGTTTTTTTTGTCAGGTTTTGCAAATGCTGATACAGATTGTCTCCCATTTCTTCAATCCTCCGTGTAATTGTAGGTCCTGAAAGACTCACTGTATTAAATAAATCGGCCTTCTCTGGACACATCTCTTTGGCAACAGAAAGAAGGCATTCTTTAACAAATTCTCCCTCCACGAATGGTCTGCCAGTGCACGCTATTAGCTTGGCAACTTGAAAACTTGCTCTCAGTGATGAAATATTTAGCTGCTTCTGCTTCACAAAAGTATTTTGCTGAGCTGTCAATGTATTTTGTATATAGTTCCCCACATTAGGTTGGCAGTATAGTTCCCCCCACATTAGGCTGGTAGTATAGTCCCCCACATTACGTTGGCAGTATAGTTCCCCCCACATTAGGCTGGCAGTATGTTCCCCCACAGGCAGTATGGCTGGAGGCTGTATGCCTGTGTACTGCCCCATTTCAGTGTTCCGACCACCGCTCCGCCCATAGCCAGCGCGCGTCCTTGCTTCTTCTCTTCTTCTCCGCGCTCGGTTGCCATGGGTGCACGCATGGGACGTCAGTGACGTCGCTGCGTGCGCCTGCTCCCGGCGGACCGCGTGCCGCAGGGACTTCACAGAGGCATCCTTGTGTTCCGAAAGCATCTTTCGGAACACATGGATGTCCTGAGGCAAAAACACCCGGCGGGCCGTAGTTTGAGGACCCCAGGTCTAGAAGAAACTTTTTTGGACGGCATGTCTGTAATTAGGCACTGAGTTCTGTCTTTGCAAATTGAACAAAAATATACAATTTCCTTAGTATTAAAATTTCCTTGGTTAATAAAAAACAAAAATAAAAAATCCAAAAAAGAAACACTAAACACTCTAAAAATATCCCAACCCTGCCACACAACACAAGATGCTCTCACTGTGACGTTAAGGGGAATGTGGACGTGAAAAGGGTTAATGGTAAAAGCCAGCCCACAGGCTCACTCGCCGCTCTCCTCACAGGGCCCAAATCAACTGTACCTTAACCCCAAACCTGTTCACCCCACAACCCCCAAAATGTATTCGCTGCCACCACCAAGCTTTCTTTAAAGTTTTTTTAGTTAAAAAATAGCACTTTCAACTTACAATAAATGGTAACGTGATAACTACGGCTATCCCTGGAAGCTAGGCAAATTTAGAATGCAGAAATGATTAATTTACAGTTGCTTGTGCATTCTGGGTAAGGAATGCACAAGCAACTTACCCCCTAAATGGTAGTGAATTGCTGAGCGTAGTTGGCGAAATTCTCATTCCATGGCTGATTTTCTGCACTACAAATTTATGCTACGTTCCTACTACTCCGCTCTCAATCTTGCTAAAGAAAACTATTTCACCTCCCTCATCTCCTCCCTATCTCATAACCCTAAATGACTCTTTAGCACTTTCAATTCCCTTTGACCTATCCTTACTACCCCTTCCACTAACCTTAATCCCTCTGACTTTATCACATACTTCAATACCAAAATCAATACTATCAGATATGACATATCTGTACAGTCACCGCCCTGCCCTCACCCTTCCTCTGACTGCGTAGTACCCACTGACCTCTTCTCCCTCTACTACATTACATCAATTCTCTGCTGTCACTCAAGAGGAGATACGTTCTCTTCTTCTTTCCTCTTGTCCAACCACATGCCCCCTTGACCCGATCCCTTCCCATCTCACCCAGTTCCTATTCTAGCTCAAATCTTCAACCTCTCCCTCACTACTGGATCTGTCCCATCCTCCTTCAAGCATGCTACCATTACTCCAATCTTGAAAAAGCCCTCCCTTGACCTGACTGATCTGCCCAATTACTGTCCCATCTCTCTACTTCCTCTTTCCTCTAAGCTTTTTAAAATAATTGTTTATACCCAATTAACTAAGTTTCTTGACTCCAACTCTCTACTTGGCCCTCTTCTATCTGGTTTTCGCCTTTGACATTCTACTGAGAACGCCCTTACTAAAGTTACAAATGACCTACTAACTGCCAAATCCAAGGGTCACTACTCCATGCTAATCCTACTGGACCTCTATGCTGCTTTTGACACTGTGGACCACCCTCTTCTCCTTCAAACTCTTCATGCTCTTGGTCTCTGTGACACTGCTCTCTCCTGGTTCACTTCCTACCTCTCTGATCGTACCTTCAGCGTCTGTCTCCAGTAACACTTTCTGTCTTAGATCGTGTAACTGTCTCGCCTCTGTCTCTACCTGGATGTCTGCACGTTTCCTGAAACTCAATCTCTCCAAAATCGAACTTCTCATCTTCCCTCCAACGCTAAGATTCCCCCATCAGTTTCCCTCAATGTTAGTGGTGCTATCATCTCCCGTCTCATCATGCCCGCTGTCTTGGTGTCACCCTTTCGTTCACCCCCTACATTCAGTCTGTCTGTAAAATCTGCCATATCCATCTTAAAAACATTGCCCACATCAGTCCCTTCCTAACACAGGATATCGTCCATGCCCTTATTATCTCCCGTCTTGATTACTGTAACTCTGTCTTAGCTGGTCTCCCTCTTAACGGTCTCAACCCTCTACAATCCACCATGAATGCTGTTGCCAAGCTTATCTTTCTCTCCCATCGCTTCACTAACACCTCTCCCCTTTGTCAGTCTCTTCACTGGCTCCCTATGGGCTTTTCATTTCAAAATCCTTACTCTTACTTTCAAAGCCCTTCACATCCTGTGGCCTAAGGAAAACTATTTTTTTCTTCTTCATGCAAGATGCCTTGTTCATCCTTTAAGATAAGCTAAACATTTTCAGTTTCACCAGAAAACCCCATACAAATCTTCTTGTCAACCAATTGTTTACAAAATGAGTTAAATTTCCTGGGTTTGGCAGAAACCACTGTGGTGATCTCCTTAAAGATTTCTTGCTTCATAGGAAATATTTTGTTGTGTTCTGTAGGCATTTACGATCTTAGTTTTATCCCTTAAATCTAATAGCTTAAAAATGGCTGGTCTTGGTTTTGCATTACCCACAAATCTTTCAGGTCCTATTTTATAGGGCCTGAAAGATTTGTGGGTAATGCAAATGTAGCGCTATTTTGGGGTTTCTTGTGTCCAGACTTTGCTGGCATCTTCGTGGTGTATTTAAAATTTTTTCTGTGTGTGCTACAGGTATGTTGCTGCTAAGTTTCTATTGGAGGTGTGTCGTTTGTTGAGGATATCATATACGGATGCCTGTTCCCCTTTTTGTCAATTGAAGCAATTATGTAACCCCAGTAATCTCTACCATGTCCAACTGATCCATATCAGCTTTGTGTCAATATGAATTGTTAGATCCAAGTTTCAGGTGTCGCTGTCCTTCTCGTCAGCCCCATCAGTAAATGCACAGCAGAGTAAGATTTAAAATATCAGCATTTGAAATACACTGGGGTGTCTAGTTCTCAAACATATAAGATTTGATGGGGGTAGATTGAACTGATCAGCTCTAAAGATTTGAGATAATGGTTTTGAAATTACAATATGCTACTTGTACTTATATAACTTGCTAAAAAAGCAAAAGCACAAAAAATGGGTATTTCTAAACTTCTCAGGACAATCATTAAAATGTATTTAGCCGTTTCATTAGCTTTTGTAGATGCGTAAACTAAATCAAATAAATGTCAGACAAGGTGCTTTTTTTCAATGTTTCACAATTTTTTTATTTGTAATAGTAAAGAAGATGATATGATCAAAATAATGGTATCTTAAGAAAGCCTATAATTTGTGTAGGTAAACTAAATGAGAGAGAAGAAAATTAGAGCTAAACAGCCACCTCGCAAAAAAATTAAAACAGCCATTGGTCAAGAAGGGTATAAAAATAAAAAAAACCCATCTCTTAAGGGGTTAATAAATGTTATTTTGTTATTGAAAATGCCTTAGCATTTTACTGTTGTGTAGACTTTAATAGTGAATACACCACAATTCTGTACACAGATATATCCTAAATGCATAACCTTATGATTATTTAATCAAATATACAGGCAGTGACTTAAGTAAACAGCATCTGGTTTGTAGAGTCACATCCATATTTGTTGGATTTTCTTACGACTGTGCTTATCACCTCTCACAGGTTATTTACAAAATCATAGTACCTTATTAGGATCTCAAGATTTCAGTCTAATATTTTCCAGCAGATATCAACTAAAAGATGCATAAGAAACAGGGGCGTAACTAGGGTATTTGGCATCCAGGGTAGATCTTATATTTGGCACTTCCCACACTTTAAAATGTAAAAACACCCACAAAGAAATATGTTTCTGAGAAAATGTATTACACAAATTTGCCTCCAAACAGCATGTTTATGGCATATTTGCCACCAAATAGCTTATCTGTGCCATCTTTGTCTCAAATTGGTCAGTGCCCCCAAACAGCTGGGGCTGCTTGTTCCACCTCTGGAATCTTAGGATGTGAAGGGTATGGGTAATAAGAGGTTAAATGTTTTCTGCATTCTGGTGATAAAATGCTCTGGGAGGTAGTATTTTTCTGCAGAAAATCCTGTAATTAGCTGAATTAGTTGGTGAGAAAGTCTCCCTGCAGCTGCTTGTATTTATTATTTAAAGATAAATTATTCCAGGGTATTAAGCAAGTATGCCACTCGTAAGAAACTAGGTAGTACACAAATAATTTATCTTTAAATAGTAAATAGAAGATACCATTAGCACTCATTTTTGTTGTCAGGAGAATAAGGACAATGAACCTTTTCAACTAAAAAGAAGGTATTTCATTACAGGATGTCTTTTTAGTCACAGCTGGGATGAGGCTGGCCAACTGGATAAAGCAGCATCTCTCTTCCCAATGAAGTAATGGGTTCAGTCTGTCAAAATAAAAACATGAACATATGTAAATTAGATTTTTTTAACACACAAAGTGGTTGGACTGCATTACTGTCTTAGTTAAGTTTGTTAACTACCATACAAAAGCATCTTCAACCCCCTGATGACAATTGACGGTCCGGGCACGCCATGCAGTTAGTGACAATTGACATGCCAGGACCATCACGGCTTTGAACAGTGTTGCTGTAATGTATATGGCATCAACGTCTGCCATATACTGTAAGGCGGCGGACGCCCGTTTCAAAAGAGTGTCTTTGAAATGCCCGCGTAAATGGAACACCGAACACCCACCCCAGGACTGTGAGTGATTTTGCCACTCTCTAGATGGCGGAGGGTTCTTTAAAAAAATAAGAGTTTTGGCAAATGGCAAAGTTTCCAAAAGGGTCTCTTCAGACCCTCCTGAAAACTCTGGCTTCACTTGCAGATGAATAACAGGTACTGCATTCAACCGTGCAAGCTCAGCTTTCTAATCACAATGTGATTAGGAAAATAAATGTAAAAAAAATAATCATTAATAAAAAAAATAACAATAGTTAAAATAAAATAAAAAATGTGAAAATAATTTCCCACTGATGTAACCATCAAAAAAGTATATCATCAGAAGAAGTCACACCCACAAGAGCATCCACAGGCAGGGATAATACTGCTTTTACAATTTTTTCCTTCATTTTGCATCTCCATCCCCTGGTTATATTGGAAGAACCTTACAGCCATACCCTTAGGTGCGACCGTCACACCCATCCCAAAGATTCTACCTTCAAGACAGATAGGAGAGATTCCTGGCATGGTTCGTGTTGCTGCCTACACCTCCTTTCAAAGACTACTCCCAGCGCTGAACCATTTTTCTGTATATATATATATATATATATATATATATATATATATTATTTTTTATGAGCAAAGGGTTAAGAGAGTTATCTGTTAAAATACTGGCATGTTAAATGATCATGGGGTGTCTACTTTTAAAAAATGTGTGATTTGATGGGGTAAATTGAAAAAGGATGAACACATGTCTAATTTCCAATTTGAAAAATGCACACGTCCCAAATTTGGCCTTTTAGCCCCCAAGCAACCCAACAAACCCATGCATGCTTGGTATCACTGTACTAAGGAGATGTTGAACTCATATTGGGGTGTTGTGTGATATATACCAGAAGCTATAAATTTATACCTAAAGTACAATATGTGTGGGAAAAATACACACAAAAATAATACTGCTAACTTTGGCAAAGGCTGGTGGTAGAATTAGTGCATGAAAAGAGTTACAATACCAGCATTTGAAATACACTAGAGTGTCTAGTTTTCAAAAACATATGGTTTTATTGGGCACACTGAATTGACCAGGTTCAAAGATGTACCAAATAGGGCATGGGCAGTGGATCACCAAAAAAAGTACTGAAAAATGTGCATGCCCCAAATGTGGCCCTTTTGCCCCAAAACAGCCAGGAAAACCCATGCGTGGGTGGTATCACTGTACTCAGTAGATGTTGCTGAATACATATTGGGTGTTGTGTGACAGTGACATATACCAGGACCTGTTAATTCATACCTGAAGTAAAATGTGTGTAAAAAATGACTACCACAAAGTTTGACAAAGACTGGTGGTAGAATTAGGGCATGGAAAGAGTTAAAATACTAGCATTTGAAATACCCTGGGGTGTCTAGTCTTCAAAAAACATATGGTTTGATCGGGTAAATTGCATCGGCCAGCTTCAAAGATTTGGAAAAAATGGTTTTGGAATAGCAACTTATACTAATTACCCCATAAAAAAGCAAAAAAAACCCTAAAAACTTAGTTTAGTATTACTAAACGCAGGACAAATAGTAGAATCTTTTTAGCAGGTTTTATCATTAGCTTTTATATTTGTCAAGTAAAAGTCAGAAAAAGTCATTTTTTTCTAAATTTTCCACCATATTTTATAGTAAATGATATGATACAATCAAAATAATGACATCTAAAGAAAGCCCTTCTTGTCCTGAAAAAAAACAATATATAACTTGTGTGGGTTCAGTAAACGGGAAAGAAGAAAATTACAGTTTAACACGAACACCACAGATATAAAATCAGCCATTTCCATGAAGAGGTTAAACTAGGAGACAAATGTACTAAATAATAGAATCAATGGCTAGATGGGGTAAATTCAGCCTTATAAGTTTAAATCTAAAATAATTCTAAACCTTGAACACTCCAGTAAAAAGCCTACTTACAAAGCATGTAGAATTGTACACCCACATTGACAAAACATTCTGTGCTGGTGGGCACTTAGACCTTTTGCTCTGCTCCACCAAACCAAGATTAAATAATCACTAGTAAAATATAAGGGACTTTGTAAACAGTTTTTTGGTGGGTGAGAGTGCCTCTTTCCTCTCATTCCAGAAACATTCCAAGCTCTACAAACCAATATCTAATGAAAAGCCCTTTCAAGAACCAAACAACTTTCCTGAAACAACCCAAGCCCTCTGCAAACCAACATCTTGGAAGACACTTGGGGCAGAAGGAAAAAAGACATGAGGGCCAAACAGAAGAAAAAATCTTGAACAGTTGAAAGGATGAGTATTCAGACCAATTTAATCAGGGTTGTTACGCTCATAACTTTTGCCCTACAATTATTCCACCCGTTTCCCCACACCATTTTCTTTTCTCTTTTGTTTGCATTCTTTTTGTCCCTCTTCTTTTCCTCACCACTATTTTATTCCTGAAAAGAGTTTTTTGTTTCTTTGGTTCCCACTCTTACCCACCAATAAAAGCAGATTATGAAGCCTACACCATCCCCTTATCTTTTGCTATTGATTATTTAATCTCTGTTTGGCGGAGGAGAGCAAAATGTCTAAATCGCAGCAGGCACAGATTCATCTATGACAGGGGTGTCCAAGTTTTTTCTGCAGTGGGCCACTTCATCAGAATTGTATACGTGCAAGGGCCGCACTCATTTTTCACTGTGAGAATATGGCCTTTTAATAAGATATAGTAACATAGTAACATAGTTCATAAGGTTGAAAAAAGACCAAAGTCCATCAAGTTCAACCTATATACCTATTGTGTCCCTACTGTGTTGATCCATAGGAAGGCAAAAAACCCTTATGAAGCAGATGCCAATTGCCCCATACCAGGGGGAAAATTCCTTCCCGACTCCAAATATGGCAATTAGAATAAATCTGTCCCTATTAATCTAATATCCATAACTTGTAATATTATTGCTTTCAAGAAACACGTCCAGTTATAGATACAGTCCTGGGTATAAATAGGTCCTGGGAGTGATCTCTGTACTGTTCCCTTATATATTTATACATAGCTATTAAGTCCCCCCCTAAACCGTCTTTTTTCTAAACTAAATAACCCTAATTCTGATAATCTTTCTGGGTACTGTAGTCCTCCCATTCCCCTTATTACTCTGGTTGCCCGTCTTTGAACCCTCTCCAGCTCCACTATATCTTTCTTGTACACTGGTGCCCAGTACTGTACACAGTATTCCATGTGTGGTCTGACTAGTGACTTGTACAGTGGTAGAATTATTTCCTTGTCATGGGCATCTATGCCCCTTTTGATGCACCCCATGATTTTATTTGCCTTAGCAGCAGCTGCCTGACACTGGTCGCTACAGGTAAATTTACTGTTAACTAAAACTCCTAAGTCCTTTTCCATGTCAGTCGTCCCCCAGTGTTTTCCCATTTAATACATATTCCCAGCCTGGATTTTGCTTCCCCGTGTGCATAACCTTACATTTATCTGTAATATATATTGTAGTTTTCCTCCCCCCCATTCCCCGTTAATATGCAAATTAAATAAAGTAAATGACAAAAAACCTTTACTTTTCCTCTCACTGATTTTCTAGACCTAGAAAGTTTTGTGACTACAAATTCAGGATTCTGGATAAGTAAACTAACAGTAATCACAGTCCCATCATGCCTAGGTTCCAGCACTTACACATCCATGCTATCACACACACACTCATTCATTCCGCTTCCTCTGTGCAGTACAAAAGACCCTCCCACAGGTACTAAGCAGAGCTCTTGTGATCCCGGTTGCCCTGGCTGCCGATCTTACGCGGGCCGCAACTCGAGGTGCCAAGGGCCGCATTTGGCCTGCGGGCCGCATGTTGGACGCCCCTGATCTATGATGTTAACTGCTGCAAGGATAAGTCTTTTTCCTAGTCATTACAAGGAAAAAGACATCCCTGCAGCAGGTCTCTCATAATCTAACCATCATTCGGGAAGCAGTTGGTTGGAGTATACACATATCTTAATAGCTGGCCGGTTACTGTGGAATTTGTCTTGTCACATTATAGTTATGCCACTATTCATAACATGTGTGAATGTTCATAAATAACTAACGCAAAGTGCAGCTGGAGGTCATATTTGATCTTGTATGACACGCCTATCTGTGTAAACTAGAAATCTTCTATGCACATTATCTGCATGTGGTCTAAACCACTAGGCACACTGTTAGGGACAACACTGTGACTAAAATTAATTCACAGCTGGATTGGCCATGGGGCAAATTCATAGAGATGCACTGGGCTAGATTTGCATTTCAATTGCATTAAGAATGTCATTCACTGTGGGCTTGTGTGCTTCAACTCTAAGTGTAAGCATCAGGGTGCATTTTCCCCCTGGGAGACAGAGCTTGTTTTCATTATGTTACATTCATTTATAAAGCACATATTCTGTAGTGCTATTAAAATAGGCATGCAGTGTTAATTGATGATAACATTAAAGTTGACAAGATGCAATTTGACAATAAGATTCATACAAGTTAAAATAGGAGAAGACACTGCTCTCTTCTGGTTCACTTCCTACCTCTCTGATCTCGTACCTTCAGCATCTCCATCTCTAGTACCACTTCCTCTCCCCCTGTAAGGGTCCCGGGGTTCGGCACCTACCGGGACGCCCGCCCGTCCAATCCGGCAGGTCCCGCGCCGTTCGCGGCGCCTCCTCCACGGCAACTACTAGACGCGTGCGCGTCACAACAATACTTTATGCGTTCCCTGCCGCGGACGGCGGGGAACGCGCCTGAGTGACGTCACGCACGTAGGCGTGGCGTTCATGAGCGGGCAATTCAAAAACTGAGCACTGAGACTCATTCAGTGCTCAGTTATTGTGCTGTGCAGTTCGTGTGTTTCTCGCCCTTCGTTCCTGAGTTTACCCTTTGTGCCCCAGACCCGGCTTCGTATGAGATTGACCCTTTGTGCACCAGACTCGGCTTGTATGAGATTGACCCTTTGTGTACCAGACCCGGCTTCGTATGAGATTGACCCTTTGTGTACCAGACCCGGCTTGTATGAGATTGACCCTTTGTGTACCAGACCCGGCTCGTTCAAGATTAACCCCTCGTATACCAAACCCGGCTCCTGTTCCTCAGCCTGCTTCCTGCTTTCCGGTCTCCACCTGTATTTGTTTTTTGGAACTCCTCGTGAGTTCCCAACACCCCCTCTCAGTTGGGGTACCCCAAGGCTCAGTTCTAGGATCCCTTCTCATTTGGCTTTCAATACCACCTGTATGCTGATGACACCTAGATCTATCTATCCTTCCCTGATCTCTGTTCCTGTGTCTCAGATCGTGTAACTAACTGCCTTGCGTCTGTCTCTACCTAGATGTCTGCACGTTTCCTGAAACTCAACCTCTCCACACCGAACTTCTCATCTTCCCTCCCTCCAATTCTAAGATTCCCGCATCAATTTCCCTCGATGGTAATGGTGCTATCATCTCCCCGTCTCCTCATGCTTGCTGTTTTGGTGTCACCCTTGACTCCGACCTTTCGTTTACCCCCATATTCAGTCTGTCACTAAAAACTGTTGTCTCAATCTAAAAAACATTGCCCGCATCCGTCCCTTCCTAACACAGCATGCCACTAAGGCTCTTGTCCATGCCCTTATCTCCTGTCTTAGCTGGTCTCCCTCTTAACCATCTCACCCCTCTACAATACACCATGAATGCTGCTGCCAGACTTATCTTCCTCTCCCATCGTTTTACTAACGTCTCTCCCCTCTGTCAGTCTCTTTACTGCCTGCCTGTGTGCTTCAGGATTCATTTCAAAATCCTGACTCTTCCTTTCAAAGCCCTTCACAGCGGTTCCCCTCCCTACATCTCCTCTCTCATCTCTAAATACACTCCTCACCGGTCTCTCCGCTCTTCCAATGATCTCCTTCTAGCCTCTCCTCCGATTTCTAGCTCTCATGCGCGCTTACAAGATTAATCTAGGGCTGCCCCTATCCCCTTGAATGCCCTCTCCCGGCCTATCTGTCTCTCCCCCTGCCTTTGGTCCTTCAGAAAATCCCTCAAAACCCACTTCTTTAAGGATGCTTATAATATTGCACATTAATATTCCCCCAAATTCCTTTAGCTCACCTCTTCCAGTCCCTATTCTGCAATACTTACACTAGGGTCCATCCCTTACAATGTTATTTTTACATTTTACCTATTATGTAATACACCCTAAATCCCTCTAGATTGTAAGATCATTTGAGCTCACCTGTTGTCTCTGTAAATCAAACTGTTATGTTACATCCTACTTGTTATGTCCTGTATACCCATTGAACAGCACTACGGAATTTGATAGCGCTATATAAACAATAAATAATAATAGCATCAATTCTATTAGTTCTACAGTTTTGCTATCACTATATTTATAAGTCATCATTATAAACAGCTTGCACATTACCTAGATAAACCTATATAGTTATAACTGTAATCGTGAGACATGTTAAGCTGTTCATAATCAGACGCAACTCGTCGAATCACATGATACACTGATAACCAGTGTATCATGTGATTAAACAAGTTGCTAATCGGTGCTCAGGCATTTACTAAACAAGGCTAAGGCCTTGATTCCATTGCACTGGGGTGAAACCTCGCCTTCCTTCCGAGAGTGGGTTATGAGAGTGGAGGGAGTGCGTGCCCTGGAGGAAATAGTGGCCGGATTAAATGGTCTCGAGGAGAAACATGGGAAGAACTGGTTTTACTGGTCCCGGTATGTGACTTTTAGTCTAGCTTTGTGGTGTGTGATGGGATCTGCGACTTTCCATTGGAATTTCCTGTAAGGTGCTTATACATGCTTGCCCTGTGTTTATAATGTTCTGCTGCACCAGGATCTTGATAATTGCTGACCCCTCCCCTCCCATCTTTCCGTTTCTCTTGTTCCACAAAATCAATAAACTTTGATTTACCAAAAAAAAAAAAAGACAAGTTGCTTTTGATTATGACAAACCCATCCTAAAAATTTACTGTGTCACAACCCTGGGTTAAAAAGTGCCATTTAATAATCAGGGGTTGTGATTGTAGCATATATCTATCTGTGTGAATATCTTATGTGCCTTTGTTCTCGAACTATCCATCGGTACCTCGGGATCGCGGGCTACGGTGCTATTTCACCAAAGAATCAAAGCAGTTCCTGGTCCCTTCCTCAGTAGTATAATCTAGCACTGGAAGTGGTTAACCCTTGTGCTTCCGAGAGGAAGCAACAAAGAATCGACGGGTATACCCAGCCGGGGTACCCAAGGCCCGTCACATACAGTATTGGCCCGAATATAGGGCGCACTTTTTTACCCCACTTTCGGTTTTTAAAATGTGGGTGTGGCCCATATTCGGGTTGTAGCTCAGGGATGCACAGTTCATACTTCCCGCCCAAGCGATTGTTTTGTTTTTTTTCCATTCATCCCTGCTGCAGGTAAGCAGCAGGGTTAGGATCCAGATCCCCCGCAGCACCTCTGGCAGCCGTGGATGTCTGCGCGATGCACATTGACAACCTCCATTGCCAGCACTTCCACCAGGGCTTCTATGGTGGAGCACCGGCGTGACATAACCTTCTGGTGCTCCACTATAGAAGCCCTGGCAGAAGTATCGTCAGCGGAGGTTGTCTACGCACATCGCGCAGACATTCACCGGCTGCCCTGGCGTGCGTAGACAACCTCCGCTGCCGGCACTTCCGCTGGTGCTTCTCCATCATAGAATCCCTGGCACAAGTGCCGGCAGCGGAGGTTGTCGCACAGATGTCCACCGGCCGGCCCCGCTAGACACCAGGGAGTCTGGGGGTGCATTGGTAAGTCACTTCTAGGAAGCAGAGTGGCATATCAGGGTGCATAAAGCATATCTGGGGGGCAGGTGGGCATTTATAGGGGACATAAAGCATATCTGGGGGGCATAAAGCATATCAGGGGTTATAAAGCATATTAGGGACAGAGTGGCATATATTCGGGTGCGGCCTATATTCGAGCCAGTACAGTATATTTCCCCATTAATACCAAATCTAATAGTAAAAGTAACAAAAACTAAATAATTTCCCTAAAAGTCCTCACATCTCTCTTAGTATTTAGTATATGTAGTTGTGCATACATGTAGATTGCGCACATGTCTGTGTCTGTGACAGTACATCTTGCAGAGAAGACACAAGAAGGGGTTCAATTCCATAATGATGCCTTAGAAAACACATAAAACAAACATAGAAAATGTTTTTGATCATTCTGGCTGAAATGTTAGTTTTGATCAACAAAAGCTACAACAGTCCAGGAGAGAAGTTAATTTCAAAAGAGGAGACATTTTAGAACAAAAGGCCATTATCTAAAATTAGATGTAATGTAAGGAAGTTTTACTTTACTCTAGATAAGCAGAGCAGCCTACTGGCAGAAGTGGTAGAGTCTAATATAGTGAGGGAATTTAAAATCCCTTTGACAAGCATTAAGCTTTCTTAAATGTAAGACAAGATCCAGGTCTTATTTATCTTTAGATAAGAAAAATGGGCCGAAAGGGTTCTTTTCTGACTTCAATATTTTTGTTTTCTAACCTTGTGATATTCAACAAGCTCAGCCAAAGTTGCATGCTGCAGTTGATCCACGCCCAGGAAGCCATAAGATGTGCGAGACGCATCTATCATAAAGTGCATGTATCCTTCTTCAGAACGATAAGAGAGAATGTAACCCTTGATCTTTCCACTGATACGCAGCAAGAAACTGCCTTTCACATGGCTTTTTAAAAGATCCTCTGATTCTGCTCTTGATATGATACCTATTGGTGGTAGAGAAGATGAAATGGGAAAGAACTACTAATTAGTAGTTCTAATTAGAGTAGCAACTTTTACCTGAAAATTACAATGCCAGTGTAAAAGCATACCACTAACAGTCTTACTTATTACATAGTACTGATGTGAATATTTTTTATGATTAGATTTGCAGATATGTCTGCATTTGCAAAAAGGAGCACAGGGGTGGGCTGGCGTTGCACCCTGGACTGGCCCAACTTTTTCAAACAAGGCTGATCTGAAATGGGCCTACATGTTCTGGGAGGTGAGAGCTACATGAATAGAAAGACAATAACAAGAAGTGTGGATCTATAAGAGAGAAGCCAGGATGTGTGAATAAAAATTTGTTTTCTAAAGTGATAAAAGCAAACGAACCTTGTATTTGTTAAAAGCTTCTGTTTTGAAAATAATTGTCTGGGGAGCATGTACATTTAAACACCACAGGAAATGTAACTCTTTTACAGAGATCACACAAACTTGCATTTACAAAAACCATTAATTGAATTTTTCAGCATACATTGTAATGTCTACTTTTGCTATACAACCTTGTCAAGTAGCTTACACTGAAATTAAATATGACAGTATGGGGAGTCTTTCAAAAGATACTCAACCCATGGCCAGAGAATGAAATGGCTGAGCCCTCAGAGATACACATCTTTTTTTTTTTTTTTCTTCAGGATATGCATTGCATGGTACCAAGCTCAAAACCTATTATCAGGAATTGTACCAGAGGATTGGAGGAAGGCAAGATTTGGTTCCTATATTCAAAAAGGGTTCAAACTCTGTGCCCGGAAATTATAGACCTGTGAGCTTAACTTCAGTGGTTGGGAAAGTATTTGAAGGGCTGTTTAGGGATAATATTCAAGAATTCATTAGGAAGAACAGTATTATTAACAAAAATCAGCATGGTTTTATGAAACATAGGTCCTGTCAAACTAATTTAATTGCATTCTACGAAGAAGTAAGTGGAAGTGTAGATCAGGGTGTTGCAGTGGATGTAATCTACTTGGATTTTGCCAAGGCGTTTGACACAGTTCCACAGAATAGGTGGAACTGACGGAAATTGGTCTAGAGGCAAATTCTTGTTCTTGGGTAGAACATTGGCTTAGAGACAGAGAACAGAGAGTTGTTATAATTGGTACATTTTCAAGCTGGTCAAAAGTGGTAAGTGGTGTCCCTCAGGGTTCTGTTCTGGGACCATATTTATAAATGACCTGGCAATAGGCGTTGAAAGTCATGTTTCTGTGTTTGCAGAGTAAAGTAATACAGTGCGAGCAGGATATTACTGTGCTGCAGAGGGATCTAGATAGACTGGGGGACTGGGCACACAAATGGCAGATTAAATTCAATGTAGATAAATGTAAAATTATGCAATTCGGGGTAGGGAATGCACAAGCAACCTACACCCTAAACGGTAGTGAATTAGGAGTCACGACAAATGAGAAGGATTTGGGAATTGTTATAGTCAACAAACTAGGCAAACTATGTAACTATATGGGGAGCGGGGTCATCATTTTGCAAAGAATGATTTATTACGTTCATAATATTCCATTACGGGATAATGGAAAAATACATTACGCAGTACTTCAAACAGCTGTACTTGCACACAACACATTTGTGACATTTGGAACATATGTTTGCTTGTCCTAACTAAGTTATACTAAGTGAATCGAATTTAAAATAACAATCTGAAAATATGAAATCTTGGTATAGAAATTGCCAATGTGAATCCCAACACAGAAGCTAAAGACCCACTAAACTTTAGAAATATTTGACTTTTCTGACAGATGCTTATGTTATTTATTTCACAGTGGAATTATCACATAACTAAATATATCTAGACAGAACCTATTTTCTGTACCTTCAGGTGCATGCTTATATCAGCATATATCCCTAATCACACCGGACCAAATGAGCAAATTTCTCTCACTGCTCCTGCAGTAGGAAAACTAATTGCGGATCACAAATTGTAAAGAATATATCCAGTTAAAACCTCCTCTATGAATCTACGTTAAAAGTTAGCTGCTCACTGTAGAAACAGCGGGTGGCTGTTGGTGAGTGAATTTAGGTCTCAAAATGTCATATATTGTTTGTCACCCTGAGAAGACAGTTTGTAACTACCAAAGTGTAATCTCATTTCTCTAAATTCTGGGAGCTCTGTAAGAATAACTTTGGCTTCTTTAAAATAAGTGTTTAAAGTATAGTGGGCCCTCTGGGTCCAACTAAGAATCACATGAAATCTAGTTCTACATTTACAGTACTAAACCAAAGCTTACCATGAAACCATGGTGCAATGGAAGTTGCTGATCTTGCAAATCCCGCACTTAGCTGCTCTTCCTTAAACCATTTTATGATATTTTCTTGGGTGGAAGCAGAATTCACTCTTCTGACGCCTTGTCTTCTCTCGGATCTAAAAAACATCCATGCAAAACATTAGAAACAAGAATTTCTGTCAGTCCAAACTTTATAATTTCTATTTAATTGATTAGGAGTGCATACATTTAGTCAGCTTGGGCACTGATCTGACACAATGAAGTTAATTCACTAAACTATGAACCAGGTTTCTAATGTAGCATGTAATTAATTGTACTTTTTTATGCTCATTAACTACACGGTGCATTATGTAGAAACAACAGGCCCTGCATAATTAAATTGATGAAATGTATTGAATATCATATAATTTCCCTGCCTGGGGCACTAACACTGCAATAGCGACATTCGCACACCCATATAATAGTCAGAAATTTAAGATCAAAGGTTACTTTACTTGTGGTAACTAGTGGGACATTTAAGTATGTAGATGATAGAATCACAGGTAATGATAAAGCCTGCAACCATAGGGCAGGGTGCCATGAGGTTGCGGGGGCAAACAAAGGTCATGGTTATCATTATCAGGTATAGGCTGTGGGGTCAAGAAAAGGTCAGGTAGTTTGTATAAAAAAAAATAAAAATGTGAAGCTTATGTAAGTTTTTGTGTTTTGCGCATGCGCTAGCACTTTGCCGCGTTTTTTAGGGGTCTCGCGCTGCCGCGTGCCTGCCTCGCAGGTGCTTTGCGCTGCGCTATGGGCGGGAAAATCACCTATAGAGTCGTTTTGAGGGAGCTGTTCACTTACCTGGCGAACCGCTGAGCCGATACTGCACTGACCTTTGAGTCTGGTGAGCAGTGGCGAGGCTGGTAAGCTGAAGACGCCATGGAAGAATTGATGAAAATGCGCCCTCCCACCCACCCTGTATTATATTGTTCTGTATTTTTTGTCGTGGCTTTTATCGGGGTATAGTTATCCTATAATTTTAGGGTGAACTGTAAGTTTAAGTTATGCCGGCTGGCTTTTATGGCGGTTTGGCAAGATTATGTGATTTTAGTCGGAGGCTCTGGGCTTGTGCCAAGGGCTTGTTATGTTTTTGATACAATGGTTGCAAAGTTATTTTGTTATATTTGAAGTTTGTATATTTGATAAACCAAATAAAAGTCCACGGCCTGTTTCATCCAATTTTGGTGTTTTCATTTTTATTTATCTATGTGTGGTTTATTTTGTATGTCTTAATGTCCCTTACTGTCAGAGATCAGAGTTCCCGGCACCGGTGTGGGGAACTCTGATCTCTGACAGCCGGGGAAGGTCTGTGCGATGGACGCAGACAACCCCCGCTGCTAGCCACGCCTCCTTCCGGCTGCAGCGTAAGTGCGTGGGATCTACACGCATAAGGCATTTCTGGAGGCAGAGTGCTCTGTGAAATGCCTTTTAACCCCCTTAATGCCACTCTGCCTCCAGAAATGCCTTTTTAACCCTCTATACGCCACTCTGCCTCCTGAATGCCTTAAACCTCCCTATATGCCACTCTTCCCCATAATATGCCTTTTAACCCTCTAAATGCCAGAGTGGCATATAGGGGTATAAGGCATTTCTGAAGGCAGAGTGGCACATAGGTGGTCAAAAGGCATATCATGGGGCACAGTGGCATTTAGAGGGTTAAAAGGCATATCATGGGGCACAGTGGCATATAGGGGGTATAAGGCATTACTGGGGCAGATGTGCATAACTGGGGGGCAGGTTGGAAAATAGAAGGAAATAAAACCAAAATATTTTTCTCAATCATAGCTTTTATAAAAAAAAAAGTAGTTTAGATGAATTAACATTTACTGGTAAAACTTTTTTCCTATAGGGTCGTCTTATATTCAGGCTTTTTCTTTTTTTCCTAAATTAATATTCAGATTTGGGGGGTCGTCTTATAATCAGGGTCGTCTTATAATCGAGCAAATACGGTATATATATATTTTTTTAATGGTTAGAGGTCCTCTTAGGGACTACCTAAACATGTTATTAATGCCAGTGATGTCACAATGACATCACTTAGCTCACTTTAGTGCCGGCTTCTGCTGTCAGGGGGGAATCCAGGCGGTCAAACGACAGCGGCAGGGATGTGTCCCTGGCGCTGCAAGCAGGGCTGGACGTACCGGTAAGTCCATAGGGCATTCTTGGGATGCGTTGTTTGGACTTACCGGTACGTCCATAGGGTATTGAAGGGGTTAATAGCCCTCAAATGGTTCAATGAGGATTATGACCTTAGACCGTTTTTATGATACTTCTGCTATGACACACCACAGGCACCACCCAAAAGTGCCCCATGGACAATTGTCCAAATAATGTAAACTCCCAGGCAAGAGATTTTATCACCTTTCTGGTTACAGCTAATGGTCTTAGAAGGATGTCTAGAAGCATGCAGCCTGCTGTGAGCGTATGCAACAATTTGTACCCTCAGGAACTATGTATGCTTTACCCTGTCTTCTACGTAATATCTTAAATCTCTCTCCCAGTAATGGGCAGACATTAACTCATTAAAACCCTCATGGCCTTCTATGCCATCACGTATGGCATAGAACACAGAAAAAAAAAGGTTGGAATGCAGCACTCAGAGTGAGATGGTGCACAAGCCAGGGTACCTCCAAGTCCATCAATAAATCCAAAATAAAGAAACATCATAATAGAAAAGGATATAATCTTTCCAAATTGGATAGACAGGTTCTTGTAAATTTAGAATCTAATGATAAATTGGTGTTTAGGCCAGCTGATAAGGGGGGTTCACCTGTGGTAATGAATCAGATTTATTATGTTAAAGAAATTGAAAATCAACTTAGTGATCGTGTGAACTTAATGCAGACCCTCTTCCAAAGATTAGAAGGTTAATATTTGATGTTGTGGACAATGCAGTACAGGATTATGTCATTGATGGAGCTTTAAAGGATTTCCTGATGAAAGAATTTCCTATGACACCTGTTCTTTATATTTTACCTAAAGTGCATAAATCATTGACCCAACCTCCTGGTAGGCCCATTGTAACAGGGGGTGGACTCTGTATTTAGTCCATTATCTATCTTTTTAGATAGGATCTTTAGTCCTTTTCTCATTCAGAATCTTATTGATACCACTGATTTGTTAAATAAAATTGCAGATATTAAACTTAAAGATCAGGCTATATAAGTGACCTTTGATGTAGCAAGTCTTTATACTTCTATTCCCCATGTGGATGGTTTAAATGCTATGGAAACAGCAGCTAAGAAATTGGTATATAATGGAGCCTCTTTAAATTTTTTAATGGACTTATTACATTTGGTCCTATATGAAAATTATTTTCATTTCGATGATAGATTTTTTGGACAAATTCGTGGTACAGCTATGGGCTCAAATGTGGCCCCGACCTATGCGGGTATATTCATGGGCATATTTGAGGAGAAGTATATATATCAATTCCCAGCATACCCTCAACATGTTAGAATATGGTATAGATATATCGATGATATACTTTGCATATGGGAGGGCCCATTTGAACCCTTACAGGAATTCTTAGTCAATCTTGATTAATTTTCGGATAATATTAAATTTGAGATGACATGTGATAATACTAAGATTAACTTTTTAGATACTATGATCCAAAGAAAAAATGAGTCTCTGATAACCGATATATATATATGTTAAACCGACTGATAGAAACAATCTTCTTAGATATGACTCGGCCCATCCAGAAAGATTGTTAAAATCATTACCAAAAAGTCAATTTTTCAGAGTAAAACGGATTGTTTCTGACGAGGAGACACAAGAAACCAGATTTAAAGAGATGTCAAAAAAGTTTTTAGATAGGGGTTATCCCCCAAATTTATTGGATGATACATATAGATCAGTTAAGAAACCATCTAGAGTGGATCTGTTATCTAAAACAGATCAGACTGGCTTTTGTGTCCGATTTTGGTACCCATAGCAGAGCTGTTACAAAGATTTTTAGAAAACATTGGCATATATTATCTGATGGTTACCCAATGATAAAAGAGTTTGCATCGCCCCCTCTTATGGCATATAGAAGGGGTGGGTACCATGCGGGATCAACTGGTCCATGCTGAGTTTAAAAATGTTAAACGTGATAACTCACAGCGGTTTTTGGGGTTAAAAAATCTTAAATCCCATTAGACATGCAAATCATCCTATGTGGTTTATATACTTACGTGTCCTTGTAACCTTTTATATGTGGGAGAAACTACACAGAAGATCAAAAGTAGATTTTCCAAACATAAATCCACCATCAAATTAAGAAAATTGGATTTACCGGTCACTTTGATGAGTTGAAACATAAATTGACGGACCTTAAATTTCATGTTATTGAACAGGTATCTAGACCTAAATGGGGGGGGGTGATCGAGTTAATATTCTTAAACAACGTGAATCATGGTGGATTTATGAATTGGATACATTGTTTCCAAATGGACTCAATAGGGAATTGGATTTAATGCCACTGTCCCCCCCCCCCGAGATATGCTGCCACTGTCCCCCCCCCCCGACGGGTGTCTGCTCTGGTAAGTCGCGGGGGCAGAGGTAAAACGCATCGTGCGGATGTTCACCGTGGGAATTCCCGGCAAGTGAGATTGTTAAAGCACATCGTGCAGACGTGCCGGCAGCGGAGTCTGTTTACGCGCATCGCTGCTGCCAGTGAACGTCTGCACGATGCGCTTAGACAACCTCCCGTGCCGGCACCTCCCCCGTGGGAAGTGATGGCAGGGGAGGCTGTCTGAGCGTATCAGAGAGTAGGATGCAGGTCCCCTGCACCGCTGCGGGGGATCTGCATCCTAAGCCTGCTGCCTGACCGGCGCCCGGAACTGCATGTCCCGGGCGTCGGGCGCTAGACCCCGAATATAGGCCGCACCCCCACTTTAAAGACTTAAAGTAGGGGGGGAAAAGTGCGGCCTATATTCGAGCCAATACGGTATATTTTTATATAATGATATTCTTATATATATTTATTAACTTAAACATTATCCTTTATCTTTTAGATTTTGTTTATTTCAGCTCGGCTGATGGTTATTCCGGGATGCAGCTGGTCCTGTAGGTTTATTTAATGCTTCTTTGTAGATTTTGAAATTATGAAATATGGTGCAGCTGCGTTGACAGACAAATATGGCAGACTGATCTTTAATATTGTATATTATCATGTTACAATTTTGTTACAGTAATATTTCTAGATCATATAGTGTCTGTATTTGTTGTACAGTGTTGATTTTAAACTTGTGTACACCTTTTTGATATGATAATAGATATTTATTTGTAGTATATCTTTCACTTCACTTTCATATTTATTCAGACTTTTAATATAATGATATTTATTTATATATACACATTGGTCAGTTTGCACTGTCATTTTAAATTGTTATGTAGGATCGGGTGTGTCCGACCCCTTAATCACTTGTTTTGCATAAATATTTCAGCGTGTGCACTTATGTTTCTAAGGCTTGAGAAAGACCTGTGTGTCGAAACGTTGCGTACGGCATAGACGTCATGAAGTTAATAGCTGCACATGCTCCTGTGCGCACCACTACCTGCCAGTTTTTGGTGCAGGTATCTACCTATTAATCAAGGCATTCTGTGGGAACCACTTAGCAACCACCTATGTCACATGACTGCTGTGATTGGCTAATCACAGCAATCACCAGACACACTAGGTGTGTTTTTGCCTTCATTTTCAGTGTTACCTGTTCGTCGATACAGTTGTGCTCAAAGGTTTGCACACCCTGGCAGAAATTGTGAAATATTGGCATTGATTTTGAAAATATTACTGATCATGCAAAAAAACCCCTGTCTTTTATTTAAGGCTAGTGGTCATATGATGACATTTATTATCACATAGTTGTTTGGCTCTTTTTAAATCATAATGATAACAGATATCACCCAAATGGCCCTGTGTGTCAGCAAGGTGTCAGGGAGAGTGGAGGACTGGAGGGATCAAGCAAAGTGAAGAGTCAGGTAAGTTGGCAAACTAGGGACATAGTTGGCAATGAGAAGCTGTTTAGTGACAAAGATGCCTATGGGAAACTGTGGACAGAGTTTGTCACTAAACAGCTTTCCATAGTACCGTGCTTTGTGTCAACGATGGCTATGGGAAACTGGGGACAAAGATGATTATGGGAAGCTGTTTAGTGACAAATATGGCTATGGAAAACTGGGACAAAGATGACTATAGAAAGCTGTTTAGTGACAAATATGACTATGGAAAACAGGAAGCTGTTTAGTGACAAAGGTGGCACTGGGAAGCTTGGGACAAACATAGCATTGTTAAACTGTTGACACTGTTTAACTGCTTGGGGACCAAGATTGCACTGTTAAGCTAGTTATGGTGCAAAATGGCACTGTTTAGCTGTCTGGGTGTAAACATGGCACTGTTTAGCTGTGGGGAGCAATATCGCAACCATTTAGCGGTTTGGGGACTAAGATGGCACTGTTTAGCTGTTATGGTCCTGTTTGGGGACCAGGTTGGCACTGAATAGCTGTTTGGACATAAAGATGGTGCTGTTTATCAGTGCCATATTTACATCCACGCAGGTAATCTGTTTGTAGACAACATCACATAGCACCGGCTACTATTCAATATTTAGAACAGTGGTTTTAAACAATAAAATTGAGTGCTTAAATTTGAAGGAGAACCTTACATTTAATAAACTGGTGGTAGTAGATGAAGTTCTGAATTTGGGCTCTCTTTCAATAAAATGCCTTTATGAATAATACACTTGTGTTTGTCCACACCTTCAGTTTCCTCCAGTGCTGAAGTGGATGGTGACAACACCGATGTTAAATGGTCAAAAACATTTCTGAAAGCTGGACCCGAAAACCTGTCTAACCTCTCAGCATTCCATTCCAAGGAACAAAATGCAACATTGAGCTGATAAAATCTGAACTTCTGGTGAAAATCTATTTTGACATGGACTGTCATTCTTTTTACAGCTTTGTAAAACAAAGCTAAAAACAATAAATACACATTTAGGCAATAGAGTTAAAAACGTGTTACTAATGTGAAAAGGTTTGATAAATGTCACATTGCCATACGAGTTGAATTAGATACAGCATTAATATATCAGAGAGGTTATAGTTAGAATTTATTGTATTGTGAGAATGTTTTTTTCAGGAATATATTTATTTAAAAAAATGCGTAAACTTTTTTTTGCAGTTTGTCATGTATGGTTAGTAATTTATACATGTTAAAAGTTTCTGCTCATTGAGAAACAATAAAAAATAGTAATTTTACTTACCGTAAATTCTTTTTTCCTTAGTGTAGTGTCAGTACCACGGGGTGTCGCTCTTCCTGGGACAAGGACCTAGAACCGAAGAGGTTAAGATACCTCCTAACCCCTCCTACTCCTCCCTATAAGAGCCCCGGCAACCCTCATACCTTCAGAAAGTACCAAGAAACACAAGATAGCTTGCAAAAAATAATTTTAATACAAAAATGCACAGGGAGGGATATATGTACTGACACTACACTAAGGAAAAAAGAATTTACGGTAAGTAAAATTACTATTTTTCCCGTCGTGTAGTGTCAGTACCACGGGGATATAGCAAGATGACCCCTCCTGGGTGGGGAAAAAACGGTCACGAGGTAACTGCCTGAAGCACCTTACGCCCGAAGTCAGCATCAGAGGAGGAGAAGATGTCTAGCCGGTAATGCTTGATAAACGTGTGAAAGGAAGACCAAGTAGCTGCTTTGCATATTTCTTCTGGAGATGCCGAAGACCTTTCAGCCCAGGATGTAGCCATAGCTCTGGTGGAGTGAGCAGTAATGCGGGATGAAAGAACCTGACCACTGAGAGAGTAGGCTAAGCGAATAGTATCGGAAAGCCATCGAGATATCGTGTGCTTGGAGGCCGCATTGCCTGTGGATCTACCAAAATAATTAACAAACAATTGATCCATGGAGCGGAAAAAAGCAGTGCGGTCTATATAAATTCGTAGAGCTCTGTGGACGTCTAAAGTGTGCCAGAGTGATTCTTCCGGAGTTGAAGGAGACGGGAAGAAAGAGGGCAAAATTAATGGCTGATTGACATTAGCTTCAGAGATAACCTTGGGCAAAAAAGAAGGTTTAACATACAGGACGACTTTATCTTGGTGGAAAATAGTAAATTCTGGAGCCGCGGAAAGAGCTTGAAGTTCACTGACCCTCCTCGCTGAGGTAATGGCCACCAAAAAAGCCGTCTTGAGGGATAAAAATTTTAGAGATACCTCTTCCAAAGGTTCGAATGGTTCAGAGCAGAGTGCTTGGAGGACCAATGACAAATCCCAGGAGGGAAAATGCGAACGTCTGGGAGGCCGTTGAATGATGGCAGCCTTAAAAAAACGTCTGACGAGAACTTGGGACGCCAACTCCGACAGGAGAAAATGACTCAGGGCTGAAACCTGTCCCTTAAGCGTCGAGACTGTGAGACCCGCTGAAAAACCTTCCTGCAAAAAAAACCAGAACAGAACTTGTGGGGGGAGAAGAGAAATCCAAACCTTTGGAGACACACCAGTGGAGAAATTTATTCCAGACTCGAAGATAAATAGTGGACGTAGATCTTCGTACTGAACCCAAGAGGATTTCTGACATAGAATTGGAAACGCCTCTGCTCTGGAGGATCATCCTTGCAGCAGCCAGGCCGTCAATCTGAACTGCAGAAGAACATCCTTGGACAGGTTCTTGTTTTCCAGAAGATGGGAGGAAACTGGCAGCTCCCATACTGAAATCGCCATACTGAGCAGCTCCGAAAACCAACTTCGATTCGGCCAATAAGGGAGAATAGCTAAAACCCTGGCTCTGTCTACCCGAATCTTTAGGAGGATCCGAGGAATCATGGCTACTGGAGGAAACACATAAGCCATCTTGAAAGACCAAACCACTGACATTCCGTCTAGCAGGGGGGGATTGTCCTGCCTGTAAAGGGAGGCGAAAACTGGCAATTTCCTGTTTTGTCTGGTCGCCATAAGGTCTATATCTGGTAGGCCGAATCTTTGAACTAGGAGAGAAAAAATGCTCTTGTCCAGGGACCAGTTTGCTTGGGAGCAACGAGATCTGCTGAGATCGTCTGCCAGACAGTTGTCTACTCCTTTGATATGTGTCGCTGCTAAATCCTCCAGGTTTCTTTGGGCCCAGCGCATGAGATGGTCTGAAAGGTCCTGTAGCCTTGGAATCCGAGTGCCACCCTGTCTGTTTATATATGAGACTGTGGTGGCATTGTCGGACTGGATTCTCACAGCTTTCCCCCGTAATCTTGGACCGAAGGTCTTGAGTGCCAGGAACACAGCTTTTAGTTCCCGAAAGTTTGATGATTGGGCTTGATCGATTAAGGACCAACTGCCCTGACTGCAGAGGTCGAGTAGATGAGCTCCCCAGCCTACCTTGGAGGCATCCGTGGTGAGGGTGATCCAATGACGTGGTAGAAAAGATCGCCCTTGGGTGAGGCGCTCCTTTGCTTTCCACCAATTCAGCCGGAGTAAAACCTCCCTGGATACCGTGAAGGTAACATCTAGATCCTCCGGTCTCCTGGACCACTGTTGTAGGATGTCCCATTGCAGGGGTCTCAACTGCGCTTTGGACCAGCTTACTGCCGGAATACACGCTGTAAGACTGCCCAGGATACTCATAGCCAACCTGAAGGAAAGGGTTGGATTTTGTTGCAGAAAGGAAACCTGATTCTTTATCTTCTTGATCTTGGAGCGTGGGAGATAAAGTCTCGAAGAGACGGTATCCACTATGAGCCCCAGAAACTGGATCTTCGTAGTTGGAATCAGGTTGGACTTTTTGTAATTTATGATCCAGCCGTGTTCCCCCAAGCATCGGGTCGTAAAGCTGAGATGTGCCCGGAGCTCCTGAGAAGAACTTGCTTTTAGCAGCCAATCGTCTAGATAAGGGACGACTGTGATCCCCTCTTTCCGTAAAGCCGCTGCAATAGGAGTTAAAAGCTTTGTGAAGATCCGAGGAGCTGACGACAGGCCAAAAGGGAGAGCAGTAAACTGGAAATGACGAACTCTTGTCCCGACTCTTATGGCAAACCTGAGATATTTCCTGGAGGCTATGGCGATATACACATGGAGATAGGCATCTTTTAGGTCTAACGTAACCATAAGGTCCCCTTGTCTCAACAGGCGGGTAACCGTGAGAATGGATTCCATTCTGAAGTGACGGTAAGGAATATATGCATTGACTTTCTTTAAATCCAGAATTGGACGGAAGGACCCATCCGGCTTTGAGACCAGGAAGAGACGGGAATAAACTCCCTGAAACTCCTGATACTTTGGAACAGGCTCTATGACACCCTTTTTTAGAAGGGTAAGGCTTTCGGCCAACAGTGCTGAGTTCTTCACCTGAGAGGGGTAACACGAAATCAGGAACAGAGGACGAGGAAAACTGGAAAACTTTATCCTGTACCCGTCCGCAATGATCCTGAGGACCCAGGAATTGTTTGTGGTTTGCCTCCATTTTGGTAGGAACCATTGCAGACGACCTCCAACACCGTCAGAACTTCCTACCCTCTGGTTTCTTAGGGTGTTCCTGAAACTTTCTCTCGTGTTGTTTACGAAAGGCTTGAGTCTTGAAAACTGGTTGAAAAGGCCTGGAAGGTCTATACTGGTATCGCTTGTTCCATCTGCTTTTCCTATCCTGAGGAAGTGCCTTTTTAGTATCAGACATGTGTCTGATCAGTTCCTCCAAGGAAGAACCGAATAGCTTGGTTCTTTCAAAGGGCAGATCGCATAGAGTAGATTTGGAGGCAGTATCTGCTGCCCAGGAACGTAGCCATAATGCCCTTCTGGCAACGGAAGACAAACCCATGTTACGGGCTGAAAGCTTAAGGCCCTCTTCTGCAGCTTCCAGCAGGAAGCTATTAGCCAGTGTCAGGTTTTTAAATAGTTTAGATAAACCTTCATCCATAGATTCTGAAAGACTGCCCTCTAAGGACTGCAACCAGACACCCTGCGCTTTAGCCACAGATGCGCTAGACAACGCCACTTTACACTGGAATCCAGATGATTGGTAAATACGTCTGCAAGACGTTTCTGCCCTCTTATCCATAGGATCCTTAAGACCAGCCACTTCACTAATGGGAATGGTCGTACGTTTGGAAAGCTGGGCTATCTGGACGTCTACTTTAGAATGGTGTTCTGGAGGCATATAGGGGTGTATAAGGAATATCTGGGGGGGTGGCAAATAGGGGGTTAAATGCATATCAGGGAGGCAGAGTGGCATATAGGTGTATAAGGAATATCTGGGAGGCAAAGTGGCAAATAGGGGGTTGAAAGGCGTATATGGGGGGGCAGAGTGGCATACAGTGGGTATAAGGCATTTCTGGCCTTTATTTTGACACTAACAGTAAGGTGACCAGATTTTTAAAGTTAAATTGGCAAATGGTAAAAAACATGTTATATGCATATTTTCTTCAAACTATATATGCAGTGTATATAGTATGTGTTTATGAAGTGATTGTATGATAGATATATACACACGTTATTTCTCATATTTTGTCTATGAGATAAAAACCAGGACCCAAACAAACATGCCAGGACAGGCTCTGCCACACCGACACCCAAACCAGGACAGACTCTGCCACATCAACACCCAAACACGCACACCAGGACAGGCTCTGCCACACTGACACCCAAACACACACCAGGGCAGCCTCTGCCACACCAACCCCCAAACACACACACCAGGAAAGGCTCTGCCACACCGACACCCAAACACACACACCAGGACAGGCTCTGCCACACTAACACGTAAACACACACATCAGGACAGGCTCTGGCACACCAACACCCAAACACACACCAGGATAGGCTCTGCCACACACCCAAACACATGCATCAGGACAGGTGTAAACTAAGCATTATAAAATGTATTTTCTACACTGCTTTGCCATTAACCCCTCTTTTATATTTAATGTGTATTAATGCCCCAGCCAGGCCTCCCTTTTGTATTGATTAATGTGTCCCCCCCCCACGACCTTGTGTATTGATTTATGTGATGCCTACCAGCCAACCCCCTCCCCTGTGTATTGATGCCCCCACCTGCTTAGTATTTATTTGTGTGATGCCAGCCACCCTCTTGTCTCTTGTGATGCCACCCACCCCTGTTTATATTGATTTTGTAATGCCAAAACCGAGTCACCCCTCCCCTTTTGTATTATTTAATTTTTAATGATGTCCCAAAGCAATCCCCCCCCCATCACTTGAATATGGGTCCCCTTTCCTCTAACTATTTTTTTGGATAATACTTACATTTTTGCTTTTCTTTTTTCCTGTTCTCCGATGTGACGATCCTCTCCCCATCATGAGGAACTCTTCTATGAGCCTGCTCCTTTGAGCGTCACATCTTGAAAGGGGTGGACGAAGAGCCTCACCGAGGCAGGGTGTGTGCACGCTGGTCACGTTAATTTTATTATGTGGCCTGCGGAGGCGGTCTTACGGACGTTTTGAATCTCTCGGCCGCACTTACAAGACTAAGATCCAGATCCCCCGCAGCGCTGCAGGGGACCTGGATCCTCCTCTCGCCGATGGAAGTCTGCTCGATGTGCACAGACAACCTCCGCTGCTACCTGACACTTCTGCCGGAGCTTCTTTGATGAGACATTCCGGTGCTCAGTCATAGAAGCCCCAGCGGAGGTCCCGGGTAGCAGCGGAGGTTGTCTGCGTGCATCGTGCAGATGTCACAGGCTACCCCCCACTAGGGATGCATTGTAAGTTGGGGGGGGCATACAGGGGGAATAGGGCATATCAGAGGGGCATAGTGGCAAATGGGGGGTATAAGGCATATAGGAGAGCAAAGTGGCATACCAGGAAGGCAGAAAGGCATATAGAGGGTATAATACATATCTGGGGGCAGAGTGGCATACCAGGGAGGCAGAGAGGCATATAGAGAGTATAAGGCATATCTGGGGGGCAGAATAGCAAGCTGTGGGGCATGTTGGCAAATAAAATGAAATAAAAAACTAAAAAATGCATCTTCTCAAGCATAGTTTTTATTAAATATGAAAAAAATGTTTACATGTGAATTAATATTTGTTAGTAAAACTTTTTCCTATAGGGTCTTTTTTTTTTTAAATTAATATTCATATTTTAGGGATATACAAATAGAATAACATTAATGCGATTGCCTCTTGAAGCGAAGAAGGAATTTTTCCCCCTGATGGCAGAATTCGAAGTAGCTTATATTAGGGTTTTTTTGCCTTCTTTTGGATCAAGAATACGAAGGTTAGGTAGAAGGGTTGAACTTGATGGACTTAGGTCTTTTTTCAACCTTATGAACTATGTAACAAAAGGAGAATCATGGTTAACCCCCTTTGTGACAGGACTATTTTTGGCATTTTGGCCCTTCATGGCAACAGCTGTTTTTCCATTTCTTTGGTGTTTGTGTTGTCTGTAATTTTCTTCTTTCTTGTTTGCTGTACCATCACAAATTATATATAATACAAGAGGGGCTTTTTTTTACATGCCATTATTTTCATACTCATATATAATGTATAATAAAAAATAATAAGATATGGTGAATTGGTTGTTTTTTTTTTTAAAAAATGGCTTATTTAACCCCTTAATGACAGCCGTGTACAGGCTCAAAATGCATTGTTTTCAATGGGTTTAGGGACCGCCCATTGTCCTTAAGGGGTTAAAAAATATTTGTCTTGCATTTATAAATACCCATAGTATCATGCGACGTTCTGGAATATTATTGATGCATTTCAGCAACACCAGCTGAGAGCTCATTCTAGCAGCACCGCACTGCCTTTCAATATGGCGAATGTGATAGCTCCGGAGGTGTTAGGCATGTCAACTGTCGTTAACTGTATGTTTTTCTGTGAAACGTCACGTCAATTGTCACAAAGGGGTTAAATAAACAATATAAAAATGCTGAAAATGTTCCAGGTTTTTGGGTCTGCCCTGCCAGTACAGAAGAGGTTAAGAGTTATTCTGTTTTAACTGCTGAAGTTATTTAAGATGATTGCCCTCTGAACATCTGTACACCACTGAGCTGATTATTGGTGGACTTTGACTAGTGAAATGATGCTGCCCATTTTGCATCTTGACTGACAATATTTTGGGAAGATTGTTGGCCACTTTTGCATGCTCACGGTTTGCAAGTGCTGACATGACTATTAGGACTCTTATTGGTACACTGCATTGTTTGTAATGAAGTTTACTCTATTTTTGATTATATACCGTATTTGCTCAATTAGAGGACGACCCTGATTATAAGATGACCCCCCTAAATTTGAATATTAATTTAGAAAAAAAAAAAAAGCCTGAATACAAGACGACCCTACAGGAAAAAGTTTTACTAGTAAATATTAATTTGCATGTAAACTATTTTTTCATACTACTTAAAAACTATGCTTGAGAAAAATTAATTTTTTGAGGTCTGATTATAAGACGAATATAAGATGAGGGGTAACCCAATATAATACTCAAAATACAAAAAAGTGAAGCGCAATATTCTAATTAAATATAAGTATTACACCTTCTGGTGAAGTGTTGCTGCACAGGAACAAACTCCCCAAACTCCCCAAATTAAATACAATCAAAACCACACAAGTGTCTGCGCACCCAAATAATAAGTGAGTAAATTATATGTGCAACACAAAAATAATATGTATCCCACACAAGTACCAGTGTGGGATAAAGAAACTCCTAAGGAAACCATTACACTCTATGTATGGTCATATTTATGCCCTTTAAATTGTAAGGGTCCGATCAGCTTAATAGCATTTTTTTTTTTTAAGACCTACTTTGATATACTACACCATAATTTTTTTTCTTTCTTTTTTCTCTTCCTTTTATATATGAACCTTTTGGATACTGTGTGTGGGAACTCTCGCTGGAAGGGTATCTTTGTACATATTATTTTTGTGTTGCACATATAATTTACTCACTTATTATTTGGGTGCGCAGACACTTTTGATTATAAGATTTTTCAGAGCATTTGAGTTTTGACATTGAGTTTTTACACAAATATCAAGGTGTCAGTCAAAAATGATTAGAATCTTAGGATTTTACTCGAGCTGACTTATTCTCTAGAAAACAAGTAATTGTTGGAAACCAAATCAATATTCCTGGTCTTAGAACATGCTCCTACCTGCTTATGCCAGAGTTGTTCACATAAGTAGCAGGTTTTGGTTTGGGAGGCAAGGGTGGACGCTTCACTTCTCCAAAACTTTTGGCCTTTTCAGCCACACTACCTCTTTCAATGGCTTGCATCGAAAGCCTCTTATAGTCGTCCCGGGCTTGTTTAGCCATAGACCTCCTCCGCTGATCAGCTGCTTTTGACTTTTTTACTACAACATGACAACACAATTTAATAACTCAGTATTACATCAGCATTACCCAATTTAAAACTGACAATACTTGCATGTAACAGACTATATCCATCATTTAGTAACAACAAACGTATTCCACCAAAGATATGTCTCCCATAAGAAGAAAATGTATAACAGCTATTTAGCACATTAGCAAATTTATAAAACCATTTTAAAGCATTTCTTTAAAAAGACAGTCACAAGACAGTAATTAATAAAAAGACCAGCGTAAGCTGGTCATTTCTTTGGAAGGCTCTTGGGTCTTGGGAAGTTAACTTCTTTGGTTAATTTTTTTTTAATTAAGTTTGTTTCTCCCTCTGATCTCCCCTCTGCAGTGATCCCACTATGATTAGCAAACATGGCTCATAGCAATGCATAGGTGATAGCAATGTGTATTATCAGTCAGCAGTGGGAGCAATATGAGATCCCAGCAGGGTCTGGACACAGCATTGACATTCCCAGCATTGACACCTAACGGAACAGAATGCCTTATCGCCCATTAAAGCGATAAAGGTGCACCCTTACAGGAGATCTGTTAGCAGGAAGCTAGAAAAGCTTGCGTCTGCTGACAGGGGAGAGTCCGGGCTGTTGTTTGTAAGCACTGTCAGTAAGTATATCAGATGGCAGGAGATATGTTCATCTTAATATATCTACTGTGCTGAAAATAGCAGAAGGGGCACATGCATGTATTTACCATGTACTTTAAAATGACCTCTCATATATCATATCCATTAACGCTTTTGATGTCCATAAAAGTTGTGTCGAGATGTCCCTTCGGACGAACCAGTAAGTCCAGTCTTTTTTGCAGCAGTAGGGACATCTCCCTGTCACCATACTCTCTAGTATGGTGACAGGGAGATGTCCCTACTGCTGCAAAAAAGTAGGGGTGGTGGTCTAAGGGGCCCCCTTTGCAAATGTGGAGATATAGTCCCCACAGATGTGGCAAAACACACCTCCCTGCACATGATACACTCACTTCCAGTCAGCTCCAGTGCTGGCCGAGAACGCAATGAGCATATGTGGAAAGTGCTCCGATTATTTTCAATGAGAGCACTTACCAGCTGCTGTCTGGTTGCTTCAAGCAACCAATCAGTGGTAATACCACAGAAGAGGGCAACTACAGCAGCAGGGCTGCATCTTTGTGTCTGGTAAGCATTTTTCTTTTTTTATTTTCGAATAATGCATGCTAAAGTACACCTTGAGTCCGTTTAACTAATATTTTTGGCTCATATCATTAAAACTTACATGTCTCCTGCCACTCTGAATCTTCTTTCTCTAAGTTTATTTTAACCTCTTGTGCTTCTTTCCAGTTCATGTAAATTTCCTGCGTTCTTTCCTCTAGCCTTTCAATCCCTTTGTCGTGCGTCTCATAGTTCATAGTTTTTTTCTGTAACAAAAGGACTTTCAGCGTTGTGTTCCAAATTAAAAAAAAAAAAAAAAAGAAAGCATCACGAAAATAAGAAACAGAGGGAGCAATACACACACACACCCAAACTCTCACTCTTGCTTGTTTTTACCTGGAGCCTGGCTTGAGCTGCTATAGGGTGGCATACAGGTCACATATAGGGTAACATGATACCACTGATCTCCTGCCTTCCATAGTGGGCTGTCCAATGGACCTGTTCAATGGGGCAATTGCTCCTGGGTGTCATGATCCTACCCAGGCTGCGGAGCTGCATACCTGTCGTGTTTCAGTTTCCTTCTTTTACTTCGATCCATTCCTGGATTTCCTGTTGCTCTGTTCTGATCTTCCATTCCTTGCTTCTGCTTCAGCTCTTTGCTTTAGCTCTGTTTCCTTTATAAGGTGTGCCCCACCCGTGTGTTCTGTTTGTCTCAGTCTTCAGTCTAAGGTATGTCTCAGTGCTATGTGTTTGGATTACATGTTTGGTTTGTTTCGTTTCGTACCACTGTCAGCAGGGATTAGCGTTAGGACCCCACTGTCATTGGAGTACTTTGGCGTAGTGGTGGGCTAAGCATACTATGGCCATATGATGTGACGGAATCTCCAATTGTTATCTCATAGTTCTAGGCTAGTTCCTGTATTCATGTTTGTCTGTCTCTTATGTTTCTTGCCTGGTCTCCCTATCCCTTGCTTGTTATGTTTCAGCCATATTCTCTGCTTAGCTTCCACACTCCCAGCCTGCAGCATCCCGCACATGAGTCTTGTGCTATGTCTCATGCCTGTTCCAGGGTCCCTGCAGGATTTACCTTCATTCTGGTTTATATCCGCTGCTATATTAGGGCGCTGGTATCTGGCTGCACAACCCTAGATGCTCAACACCTGGGTGAGTGCCGTTTGTCCCGCACCAGGCCCTGTCCTGAGACTCCGCTACTGCATACTGAACTCCTGAACTCCATCTTCGGGCGCGCTGGGTCATTACAGTCGTCCGTATGTGTCACGGGTTGGGTCCAAACAGATGACTAAAAGACCCAGCGCGCCCAAAGATTGTGTGCAGGAGTTACGGTGCAGTAGTGGAGTTGATCTAGGGATGTGCAGCCAAACACCAGTGCCCTGATATAACAGCGGATGTAGTCCAGAACAAAGTCAAATCCTGCAGGCACCCTGGAACCGGCATGAGACATCACACAGGACTCATGTGCGGGATGCTGCAGGCTGGGAGTATGGAAGCTAAGCAGAGAAATATAGCAGACACATAACAAGCAAGGGACAGGGAGACCAAGCACGAAACATAACCAGACAAGATATACATATTACTGAGCACAACAGTGAACAAGACAAGGAATAAACATAACTAGACAAGATATACATAACACAGGGCACAACAGGGAACAAGACAGGACACCCCGCTGCTGGGGATACAGGACAGACTGACACACATAAATACAGAAACTAGCCTAGGACTGTATGATAACTATTGGAGATTCCGTCACATCTTATGGCCATAGTATGCTTAGCCCACCACTACGCCAAAGTACTCCAATGACGGTGGGTCCTAACGCTAATCCCTGCTGACAGTGGTACGAAACAAACCAAACATGTAAACCAAACACATAGCACTGAGACATACCTTTAGACTTAAGACTGAGACAAACAGAACAAACGGGTGGGACACACCTTATAAAGGAAACAGAGCTGAAGCAAAGAGCAGAACTAGAAGCCAGGAATGAAAGATCAGAACTGAGCATATGGAAATCCAGGAATGGATTAAAGCAAAACAGAAAAACTGAAGCAAGATAGATATGCAGCTCCGCAGCCTGGGTAGAACGTGACAGTATGGACCCAGTTCCCTGACACTGGGCCAGTCCACTCCTGACAAGAAACCCAATCTCCTTCTTTTATCCCCTGGTGTACCTCTTTTTTTAAAGGAGCTCAGAATGTTTGGTGGATGACAAATTCCAGTCTGGACACTAAACTTGTAACCTGTAGGTATAGTGGCTCATGTTCCCAAGCAACTTCACAAGGTGAATGCCTGATTCTCTTTTGAATATGTACTATGAGGTTGGATGATTAAAGGTCAGCATTTTCTCTTTGTAGCTCTTCAATAGTTTGTAGATAACTATGAGTAAATACATGTTTATTTCAAAAACACAATTAAACCGTTTCAGTGCTGGAAATTCTGAACCAAAAAGGTTCAGGGACACAGTTCCAAATGTCAACCTTAAAAGATGCAAGTTGAGGTGTAAAGTGCTATCCAGGGACCACCCAGTGTCTAATGTACTAAAAATGTAATCATCCACATATCTGCCATAAGCTAGGGTAGGTGGTTGTGGAGATCGCACCGGAGGCCAGGCAGAGGTGGTAGCCAACCGTTCTCTTCTTCTTTCACGAAGGCGGCGGTCAATCTGGGTGACAAGTGTAATAAAGTCCTCCAAACTGGTAGGGATAGAGGTGCAGGCAAGCTCGTCATTCACGGCCTCTGAGAGACCCCAGCGGAATTGGTCGTGTAATTCTGCCTCGTTCCATGAAGAGTCAAGAGCAAGACGACGGAATTCGGTAATATACTACTCCACTGGTCTTTTCCTTCAGAGTGGATGTGGCGGATGAGGCTCTGAAAGGGTCATCGTAGAGGGTGTCAAGGCCAGAAATCCAGGACCGAGTTTTGGTTGTGGATCAAATTATGTGCCCACATCTGAGGTTCTTCCGCCAGCAGGGCGATGACTGTGTGAACCTTAACAGTCCGTAGCATAGGTTCTGGGCTTCAAATTAAACATGATTTGACAGGAGGTGTTGAATGTGCGGTACTTGGTACGATCTCCAGCAAATCTCTCAGGAAGCGGAATAGCTGGCACTAAGGCAGAAGCTCCCTCCGGGGCTGGAGCAGGAGAGGTAGCGGCAGCTTCAGATGCAGCTCCTTGATGGAGCTGAAGTTGATGCACCTGTTATCTAAGGTGATGTTGACTGGTCTGCATCTCTTGAAAGGATTGTGTCATGGCTGCCATTTGCTGAGTCAGGGCAGTAAGGGCCTCTGTAAATCCTGCGGGCTCCATATGGCTCTGTTATTATGTCAGGATATATATCAGGAACAATCCGGAAAGGATCACAAATAGGGAAACGGAGCTCAGTATGCAGGAAGAGGCACTTAGCAGATAAGGCCCAGGCAGAGTCAGGATAAGCCACGGTACGGTACACGAGCAGGCAGCGAGGTACAGAAGGGTCAGGCAGATTCAGAATCAGGACACGAGCCGAGGTACGGTACACGAGCGGGCAGCGAGGTACAGAAGGGTCAGGCAGATTCGTAGTCAAAGGAGAGCCAGGTAAATGCACAGATAAATCACGAGCCGTTTAGTGGATAAGGGTCAGGCAGGAGCGAGGTCAGAGGAAAGCCAGGTAGGTACATGGTATAATCACAGGGAAGAAGCACTCAGGATGTAACAGGAAGCACAATAACTGAGCACTGAGCAAAGCTCAGTTTTAAACTTGCCGCTTGGGGGAAGCTCCGCCCCTGTGTGGGAAGCCACTGCAGCGAGTCCCCGCGAACAGTGTTCGGGGAACAATAAAGTTAGAACGGGGCGCGCACGCGCGCCTGGCAGAAGCCGGACAGACAGAGGAAGACGCGCTGGATCCAGGTAAGTTGCCGCGTCCAGGTAAGTTGGTAAGTTACCGGATCCAGGTAAGTTGCCGCGTCGGGTCGCCGGACCCTGACAAAGTCTGACCTTGCCATCTGAATGTTGCAGCTGGAATCGAGACTCATCAGACCAGGCAACGTTCTTTCAGACTTCTATTGTCCAATTTTGGTGAGCCTGTGTGAATTGTAGCCTCAGTTTCCTGTTCTTAGCTGACAGGAGTTGCACCCAGTGTGGTCTTCTGCTACTGTAGCCCATCTGCTTCACGGTTCGATGTGTTGTGCGTTCAGAGATGGTATTCTGTGTGCCTTGGTTGTAACAAGTGTTTATTTGAGTTACTGTTGCCTTTCTGTCATCTTGAACCACTCTGACATCAATAAGGCATTTTTGTCCACACAACTGTGTGGACAACTCTCTGTAAGCCCCAGAGATTGTTGTTGGGTTGATTGGGTTGTACATGAAAATCCCAGTAGATCAGCAGTTTTTGAAATATTCAGAGCCTGGAACCAACAACCATGTCATGTTCAAAGTCACTTAAATCCCCTTTCTTCACCATTCTGATGCTCGGTTTGAACGTCAGCAAGTTGTCTTGACCATGTCTACATGCCTAAATTAATTGAGTTGCTGTCATGTGATTGGCTGTTTAGCTAATTGTGCAATTGAACAGGTGTACCTAATAAAGTGGCCCGTGAGTGTATATACACACAAGCCCTTCAGTGTTTTGTTAAAGGGGCGGAGTCTCTGAGCACAGCGTCTTCCGCCCTTTTGAGGAAGTGCTCTGTGAGGCCTTGGTCAGAAGAGTTGGTACCGGGAGAAGAGAACAGAAGAAAGAAGACAAAAAGAAGAAGAGGCAAGAGAAGAAGTGGAGCTGCAGGAAGCGAGGCAAGGACATAGACGCATTCATTAGACAACGTAGGGAGACATTAAGAGAGCATGAGCAAGAATTTGAGAGAGCATGAATAAGAGTGAGGGAGTAAAAAAAGCAACAAAATGCTAATGAAAAATTATGATAAAGTACTGCCGTAAATGTCTGGCTCAGCATACAGTTTTGGGAGTTATGGTATACCACTGTCAATTTGTGGCTCAGTATATAGTGACCGGAGTCATGCTCTACCAACATCTTTGTCTGGATCACTATATTATTGCTGAAAGTGGTAAAGCAAGACTTCTATTATTATAGGAGTCTTGCTTTACCACTTTCAGTCTAGATATATTATGGGAGTGGTGGTGTACCACTGTCAGGCTTAGTATACATTGATAAGTTATACTGTACCACACTCAATATCTGGCTTACTATTTAATGATGGGAGTTATGCAGTAGCATCATTTGTGCCTGATTTAATATATAATGATGAGAGTTATTCAGTACAACCATTAGTAATTCTGTATAAGTATGCGCCGGGGGGGGGGGAAAGATGGATAGAAAAAAGGTAGAATAGTACTGTCTGGGAGAGCTGCTAGACACCTGAATGAACTGTTTTTCAAGGACAAAGAAATGCTGTGGGAAAAAAAATTGAGGTGAGGGTTGGTAAGAACAACTGAATCGTTAAAATATAAAAACAATTAATTTAATAATAAATGTTCATTTCATAAATGAGAATCAAAACTTCAAAATCATATGATGTTATAATGTTTCTGTCTGGTGCTGTGAGGCGATATCCAACAGCTTCTTCAGAGGTGAGCAAGTGTAATAGCAGATTACAATAACTGCCAAATATAAAGCATAGGAAAAGAATAATGAGTAAAGAGAGAACTTGATAATGATTTATATTTAATAGTTATCCAGTTTTGTAATGAGTATATTTTTGTCCTAACTTTTATCAACAGTTATCCAAGTATTTCCTACTGAGTTGGTAAATTTCTGTGTTTTTACTACCGTATTTGCTCGATTATAAGACGACCCTCAGGGCCGGCCCTACAATGGAGCCGACTGGGGCAATTGCCCCAGGCGGCACTTCAGAAGGGGCGGCAAAAGCGGTTTTTTTTTTGTTTTTTTTGAAGCGGAGGAGAGAGAGAGGGGCACCGAGTGGTTTTCGCTTACCCGCTCGGCGCCCCTCTCTCTCTCCTCTGCGGCGAGTTTCCCTGTTCGGTCTCTGTGCCGGCTTGTAATGCAGAGCGCCGGAAGTGACGTGAATTTCCGGCGCTCAGCATTACAAGCCGGCACCGTGGCAGCACAGGGAGACTCGCCGCAGGACTGTTTAAGGGTAAGTACCGGTGGTGGTGGGGGGTAGATAATGCCGCCCCCCCTCGGCGGGGGGCGGCATTTTAAACTTCGCCCCAGGCGGCGTTAAGTCTTCGGCCGGCCCTGACGACCCTGATTATAAGACGACCCCCCAAAATCTGAATATTAATTTAGGAAAAAAAGAAAGCCTGAATATAAGACGACCCTATAGGAAAAAAGTTTTACCAATAAATGTTAATTCATGTAAACTATGTGAACAATTGTTTGTTAATAAAAGCTATGATTGAGAAAAATATTTTGTTTTTATTTCCTTTTTTTACAACCTGCCCCCCCCAGTTATGCACATCTGCCCCCAGGCTTGCCACTCTGCCCCAGAAATGCCTTATACCCCCTATATGCCACTGTGTCCCATGATATGCCTTTTAACCCTCTAAATGCCACTGTGCCCCATGATATGCCTTTTAACCCTCTATATGCCACTGTGCCCCATGATATGCCTTTTGACCCCATATGTGCCACTCTGCCTCCAGAATTGCCTTATACCCCAGAGTGGCATATAGGGGGTTAAAAGGCATATTATGGGGCAGAGTGGCACATAGGGAGGTATAAAGCAATTCAGGAGGCAGAGTGGTGTATAGAGGGTTAAAAGGCATTTCTGGATGCAGAGTGGCATTAAGGCATTTCACTCTGCCTCCAGAAATGCCTTATGACTAAGCACCGGGGACTCAGAAGCACCGGTAAGTTGCGGGGGGGGCATAACACAGGAGGATCCAGGTCCCCTGCATCGCTGCGGGGGATCTGGAACTTAGTCTCATAATCAGACCTATTTGAGGTCTGATTATAAAACGATCTCGATTATAAGACAAGGGGTATTTTTCACACCATTTGCTCTGGAAAAAACCTCGTCTTATAATCGAGCAAATACGGTATATTTGGTGTAAATTGTATAATTGTACATGTGATTCATTTATTTTGTTGCAAAATTCAAGTACAGCAATGTATCAATTTGTTCAATGATATTGAAATCCTATAAAATCTTTGAGAATAAATATGTCCATAATAAGAGGAGAGGAAAAAAGTATACATATATGATATAAATATATAGATATAGTGTGTGTTATATTTATATATATATAACACACACATACTGTATGTGTAGCATTGTGCAATGCTCAGAGAAATTGCAAAAAACCCAAGGGTTAGATCTCAGACTCTATAGGCCTTAGTTAGCATGTTAAGTGTTAAAGTTCATGACAGTACAATTAAAAAAAGACTGAACAAATATGGCTTGTTTGGAAGGTGCCAGGAGAAAGCCTCTTCTCTCTAAAAAGAACATGGCAGCACATCTTAGGTTTGCGTCTAAAAAAAATAAAAGGTTTCTGGAGGTTTCGTGAGGGGGATGAGTGGAAAACCGCGTTCAGGTGTCGCTATGGCCACTTTGAATACCGAGTGATGCCCTTTGGACTATGTAATGCTCCGGCCATGTTTCAGCATTTCGTTAACGATATCTTTCGTGACATCCTGGATCACTTTGTTATCATATATCTAGACGGCATTCTCATTTTTTCTTCCACACTGAAACTTCACAGGGAGTATGTACGTCAAGTACTTACCAGATTGAGAATCCATGGTCTCTATGCTAAATTAGAAAAGTGTGTGTTCGAGGTGCAAAGCGTGGACTTTTTGGGATACATCCTTTCACCAACCAGTATCCAAATGGACCCCAAAAAAGTGGAGGCCATCCTCCATTGGCCACCACCTATGGACCGTAAAGGAGCACAACAATTTATTGGGTTCGCTAATTATTACCGAAAGTTCGTTAGAGACTTTTCCAAACACATACAACCCATCACAGCTTTGACCTCCAAGACCACCCAGTTCATCTGGTCAAAGGCCGCTCAACAAGCATTCGACTTTCTTAAAACCAAGTTCATTTCCACTCTGATACTTCAAATGCCTAACCCTCAAGCTCCTTTTACTCTCGAGGTTGACGCCTCTTACTCTGCCGTAGGAGCTGTTCTATCCCAAAGACAGGACACCGATGAACAATTACATCCCGTGGCCTATTTCTCACGTACCCTGTCCCCCGCCGAAAGGAATTATTGCGTCGGGGAACGAGAATTATTGGCTATAAAACTGGCCCTTAAAGAGCCTTGCACCCAGTGACTGTTTACACTGATCATAAGGATGGCACACTTTATCCATTATAGTCGCCTTCCTTCAGCCACCGAGACGGCCGCCTTGTTCATTAAGGAGATCTTCCGACTACACGGATTACCTGAAAGAATCGTCTCCGACCGAGGTTCACAATTTACCTCTCATTTTTGGAAAGCATTCTGTACACAACTTCACATGAGCCGTAACCTATCTTCTGCCTACCATCCTCAAAGTAATGGACAGATGGAGCGGACTAACCAGACGCTTGAGCAATATCTTAGATGCTATACGACTTATTTGCAAGACGATTGGAACCAATACCTACCACTCGCTGAATTCGCTTACAATAATCACATCCACCGCTCGATTAAGACGTCTCCTTCCTTTGCCTCGTACGGATATCATCCTTCCATGCTACCAGGAGCACCGATCCTCAGCCCAGTACCCTCGGTTGCCGAACATGTTAAGCGTTTGTCAAAAACTTTTTTACATTTACGCAAGACTTTGGTTGATGCTCAACACCGTTATAAATCTTTCGCAGATCATCACCGGAGAGCAGCACCATCCTACCAACCTGGAGACAAGGTTTGGCTCTCCACAAGACATCTTAAATTAACTTGCCCATTAGTCCTCCTTATTTCCTCCTCAGCAGTGGAATTACAATTACCGTCATCTTTGTCCGTTCACCCAGTCTTCCATGTATCCTTAGTCAAACCTTGGGTCATGAACCCATTTCCTGGTAGACATGCTAGTCCTCCTCCTCCTCCGGTCATCGTAAACGATTCTGCTGAATACGAGGTTAAGGAGATCCTGGATTCACATTTCTTTCGCAATCATCTGCAATACTTAATTTGATGGAAAGGCTATGATCCTGACGAGGACTCTTGGGAACCTGCCAATACGGTTCACGGTCCTGCTCTGGTTTCCTCCTTTCACCGTCGTCATCCTGATCGCCCAGGTCCTCGCAAAGGCCGGAGGCCTTCCATTGGGAGGGGGAACTGTCAGGGAACTTACCTGGATGCCAGCTACGTGCAGGCATCGGATCCGGCACGTCTTCCTCTGCCTCCTCTGTCCGTTCGGCTTCTGCTAGGCACGCGCGCCCCGTTCTAACTTTATTGTTCCCGGAACACTGTTTGCGGGAACTCGCTGCAGTAGCTTCCCACTCGGGGGCGGAGCTTCCCCCAAGCGGCAAGTTTAAAACAGAGCCCTAAACGGCTTGTGATTTATCTGTGCATTTACCTGGCTCTCCTTTGACTACGAATCTGCCTGACCCTTCTGTACCTCACTGCCCGCTCGTGTATCGTACCTCGGCTCGTGTCCTGATTCTGAATCTACCTGACCCTTCTGTACCTCGCTGCCCGCTCGTGTACCGTGTTTCTGACCATGTCCATCCCTTCTGATGGCTACTTCTAGCAGGATAATGAGCCATATCACAAAGCTCACATCATCTCAAACTGGTTTCTTGAACATGACAATGAGTTCAATGTACTCCACAGTCACCAGATCTCAATCCACTAGAGTACCTTTGGGAGATGGTGGAACGGGAGATTCGCATCATGGATGTGCAGCTGACAAATTTGCTGCAACTGTGTGATGCCATCATGTCCATATGAACCAACATCTCTGAGGAATGTTTCCAGCACCTTGTAGAAAGTATACCACAAAGAATAAAGGCAGTTCTGAAGGCAAAAGGGGTCCAACACGGTACTAGCAAGGTGTACATTAAAACAAATATATATTCTTACTAGGGCTGCAACTAACGATTATTTTCATAATCGATTAGTTGGCCGATTATTTTTTCGATTAATCGGATAAAAAAAATGAATGTAAATTTTTCATTTATTTAAAATAATGTAATAAACAAATTATATTAAATACAAACAGCAGAATAAAAAAACTCTGATAAAATGCATTTCTTGCCTTTATTTCGCAACCAGCCCCCCCCAATTTATGCACGTTTGAGCCCAGGCTTGCCACGCTGCCTCCCAGACATGCCACGCTGCCTCCCACATATGCCACTCCACGCTGCCCCCCACATATGCCACGCTGCCTCCCAGGCATGCCACTCCACGCTGCCCCCCACATATGCCACTCCACTCTGCCTCCCACATATGCCACTCCACGCTGCCTCCCACATATGCCACTCCACGCTGCCTCCCACATATGCCACTCCACGCTGCCTCCCACATATGCCACTCCACTCTGCCTCCCACATATGCCACTCCACGCTGCCTCCCACATATGTCACTCCACTCTGCCTCCCACATATATACCACTCCACTCTGCCTCCCACATATGCCACTCCACTCTGCCTCCCAAATATACCACTCCACGCTGCCTCCCACATATGCCACTCCACGCTGCCTCCCACATATGCCACTCCACGCTGCCTCCCACATATGCCACTCCACGCTGCCTCCCACATATGCCACTCCACGCTGCCTCCCACATATGCCACTCCAATCTGCCTCCCACATATGCCACTCCACGCTGCCTCCCACATGCCACTCCACGCTGCCTCCCACATGCCACTCCACGCTGCCTCCCACATATGCCACTCCACGCTGCCTCCCACATATGCCACTCCACGCTGCCTCCCACATATGCCACTCCACGCTGCCTCCCACATATGTCACTCCACTCTACCCCCACATATGCCACTGTGCCTGATACACCTTATACCCCGATACACCACTCCATCCTCCCTAGACATGCCACACTGCCTCCCAGACATGCCACACTGCCCTCCCCACATATGCCACTCCACTCTACCCCCAGATATGCCACTGTGGCCCCAGATCTGCCTTATACACCCTGATACACCACTCTGTCCTCCCCAGACATGCCACACTGCCCTCCCCACATATGCCTTATATACCCTATATGCCTTATACCCCCAGATATGTCACTCCGTCCTCCCCAGATATGCCTTATACCCCCCAGATATCTCATAGTCCCCTCATAGAGTCACAGACCATACTATTATAAATAAGTACTGGGTTAATCTTCACTGCCCCCAGGATTTAGATTCCCCTTAGTTTGCCCCCCTTTATCTCTAACTGCACCTTAAGTTAACTTTAATAAATTAATAAAATTAACCCTCAGTCCTCATCATTAAATTAACCCTAAACACCCTATTAACCATAGCTGCCCCTAAATTAACCCTAAACACCCTATTAACCATAACTGTCCCTAAATTAACCCTAAACACCCCATTAACCATAACTGCCCCTAAATTAACCCTAAACACCCCATTAACCATAACTGCCCCTAAATTAACTCCCACCTCCCCTAACTTTCAGTAGCCCAAATATTAATGTTATACTTACAGTTAGATGAGTGTCACAGCCATGTGATTCTGGCCTTCTGGGAGAAGGAAGGGGGCGGGGCCAGTTGTCACAGTGATTACAGGGAGGGGCTGGTAAGTAGGAGCTGCTGCTGTGAGTCACTAAAACGGATTATATAATGAGGGGTATTTTTCAGAGCGTTTGCTCTGAAAAAACCCTCATTAAATAATCGATAAAATCGATTCAACTAATCGATAATGAAATTCGTTGGCAACGATTTAAATTATCGATTATTATCGATTTTATCGATTAGTTGTTGCAACCCTAATTCTTACATTTAATTGTTACCTGGCTTTCTTTATTGATCATCGCTTGTTCTGGCATCCTTGCTTCTTCCACACTTTTCTTCCATTTCTCTGTAATTTCACTTTGGGTCTGAAGTTTCAAAGTTGCTGACAGTTTGGCTAATTCTTCTTCCTGTGCTTTCCTGTTTGAAAAACAAAATCAACTGTTAATAGCAGGAAAGTTATGAAGTATCAATTTTTTCTACTGATATATTTCAAAGAGACAAGAGGCCACGACAGCAGATTTTTGGAGGGGGGTCATAAAAGCATTTAGATTTGTAAAACAATTTTACCTAATTTGTACTTAATGTGTTAAAATGAGGAGTCCCAAGAACTCAAGAAACACACTAACATGAATGAGCGAATTAAATGAATATTGTTAATACCTTCTGAGGTAGATCTTCAAATAAAAAAGCAAAAGTGCTAATATAATGTCTGCAATAAAAGTGTGAGAAACCACAACCAAATGTAATTGAAACAACACAACTATTGTAAAATAGATTGAACCAATATTACCATATATTCACTCTGATATAGTGTTAACCATCATATATATATTTATATATACACACTATATAGACAAAAGTATTGGGACACCAGACATCTGGGACATTGAGGATATCATTAAATACATTAATATGTACTTGGTTCCTCCTTTGCAGCTATAACAGTTTCTTATCTTCTGGGATGGTTTTTCACAAGATTTTGGCGTGCTTCTGTGGGAATCATTGCTCATTCATCCAGTAAAACATTTGTCAGGCACTAATGTTGGATGAGAAGGTCTGTCTCACAATCTCCATTCCAATTCATCCTAAAGGTGTTCATTGAGGTCAGGGATCTGCACAGGTCATTCAAGTTCTTCCACACCAAACTCATCCAGTAATGTCTTTATGAACCTTTATTGTCATGCCCCAAACTGTTCCCACAAAGTTGGAAGCATAGCATTGACCAAATGTCTTGGTATGCTGAAGCATTAAGATTTCCCTTCACTGGAAGTAAGGAGCCCAGCACAACCCCTGAAAAACAACCCTATACCATTATCACTTCACCACCAACCTTTACCATTGGCACATTGCAGTGGGGCAGGTAACATTCTCCTGGCATCTGCCAAACCCAGCCCACCAGACTACCAAACAGATAATTATGATTTGTCATTCCACAGAACATGTTTCCACTGCTCCAGAGTCCAGTGGCGGCGTGCTGTACACCACTACATCTGTTGTTCTGCATTTTACTTGGTCATATGAGGCTTGCATGCAGGTGTTCAGCCATTGAAACCCATTTCATGAAGCAGTTTTTGTTCTGATATGAATGCCAGTGGAAGTTTGGAACCCTTCAGTTATTGTTGTCAAATTTTATGCATCATGTGCCTCAGCACTTGCGATGACCCCACTCTGGGACTTTATGTGGTCTCCCGCTTTGTGGCTGCTGTTAAATGCTTCCACTTTTCAATAATACCACTTACAGTTGACTGTGGGGACATCTAGCACGGATGAAATTTCACGAATTGACATGTTTCAAAGGTGACGTCCAATCCCAGTACCACGCTTGAATTCACTGAGCTCTTCGGAACAACCCAGGAGTTGGTAACAATGTGTGTAGTCCCTCAATTCAACCTCCTGGAAGCGCTCAGACTTCTGTGATCATACACATCAAAGTTAACTTTCCATGGTATATTTGAATATTTATTATATTTATGGAAATATTAATGAATTTCGGACAATATTGATTATATTTATATAATTCATCCATTGTGTATTAGTATAGTGCGTCCAGCTATTTATGGTGGTTATTGGTATACATATATGTATATATACACACGCTATTGGCCCGATTATAGGCCTATAATGTGGGTTTACCACAGGGATGTACAATCTGTACCGCCCGAAGCCCGAGACAGCAGGGTTAGGATCCAGAGCCCCTGCAGTGCTGCGTGGGACCTGGATCCTCCTCTCTGGCAGCCGGTGGACATCAGTGCGAAGTACCTGCCAGCAGCAGCAGAGGTTGTCTGAGCGCATCGCGCAGACGTTCACTGGTTGCCAGAGATGAGGATCCCCCGCAGCGATGCAGGGAACCTGTATCCTCCTCTCTGGCAGCTGGTGGACATCAGTGCGAAGTACCTGCCAGCAGCAGCAGAGGTTGTCTGAGCGCATCGCGCAGACGTTCACCGGTTGCCAGAGATGAGGATCCCCCGCAGCGATGCAGGGAACCTGTATCCTCCTCTCTGGCAGCCAGTGAACATGTGTACGATGTGCGCAGACAATTTCCGCTGCTGCCACTACTTCCGCCGGGGTTTTTATGACGGACAGCCGTCATAGAAGCCACAGCGGAAGTGTCGACCAGCAGCAGAGGTTGTCTACACACAGACGTCCAGCGGCTGCCCTCGCTAGACACCAGGGAGCCTGGAGATACGGGATGGAGGTACAGGACAGTCAGGCAGCTAGCTGGGTTACAGTTAGAAGGCGGGGTAGGGGGAAAAGCGCCAGGGAGGCTAGTCCTGATCTAGCACACCCCAACAAGTTTGCCCGGTTGGCAGATGAGGGGGATGTTAGTTCAGAGTTAGCAGTACTGCAGCAAGTCACTGCCTCTGACCACCAGAGGGGTGTCTGCTCCAGTAAGGAGGGAAGGAGGAGCGCAGGGCAGGCCAGACAGGTGCTGGTAGTGGGGGACTCAATTATTAGGGGGACAGACAGGGCGATCTGTCACAAAGACCGGGATCGCCGAACAGTGTGTTGTCTGCCTGGCGCTCGCGTTCGGCACATTGCGGATCGGGTTGACAGATTACTGGGGGGGGCTGGAGAAGACCCAGCAGTCTTAATATTAGCCAACAGACCTGACAGAGTAACTAATGTGCAGGTCAGGGGGCATCTAGGAAATAGTGATCACAATATGATACATTATAACTTGTCCTTCAATAAGGGAACTCTTAGAGGAGCCACAAGAACCATGAACTTTAGGAAGGCAAAGTTTGATCAACTAAGAGAAGCCCTTAACACTGTAAATTGGGAAAATGTCCTCAAAAACAAGAGTACAGACACTCAATGGGAGGATATCTTAAATTCTCACTGTGAAAGGTACATACCGTATGGGAATAAAAGAGTCAGGAACAAGAGAAAACCAATGTGGATAAATAAAAATGTAAAGAGGGTAATAAATGGCAAAAAAAAGGCATTTAAGCTACTAAAACAGGAAGGCAGATAAAAGCAGCAAAAGTGGAGACAGAAAGACTCATTGCCAAAGAGAGTAAGACAAACCCCAAAATGTTCTTTAACTATATAAATAGTAAAAAGGTTAAAAATGAAAGCGTTGGCCCCTTAAAAAGTAATGAGGGAGAAGTTATAGACGGGGATCAGGAAAAAGCTAATCTATTAAATATATTCTTCTCTGCTGTATTCACAGAGGAAAATGAAATGCCAGGTAATATACAGCAGGATGTGATAACTGCCCCAGTACATGTCGCCTGTCTAACCCAGGAAGAAGTGCAGTGCCGCCTAAAAAAAATCAAAATAGACAAATCACCAGGTCCAGATGGCATTCACCCCCGCGTTCTAAGGGAGTTAAGTAATGTAATAGACAGACCCCTATTTCTAATATTCAAGGACTCTATAGTGACAGGGTCTGTTCCCCAGGACTGGTGCATAGCAAATGTTGTGCCAGTATTCAAAAAGGGGACAAAAAGTGACCCGGGGAATTATAGGCCTGTTAGTTTAACTTCTGTTGTGTGTAAACTGTTTGAGGGTTTCCTAAGAGATGCTATTTTGGAGTATCTCAATGAAAATAAGTGTATGACTCCATATCAGCATGGGTTTACAAGGGATCGGTCCTGTCAAACTAACCCGATCAGCTTTTATGAGGAGGTGAGCTCAAGACTGGATCGGGGTGAATCGCTGGATGTCGTATATCTTGATTTTTCCAAAGCATTTGATACGGTGCCACATAAAAGGCTGGTACATAAAATGAGAATGCTTGGGCTGGGAGAGAATGTGTGTATGTGGGTAAGTAACTGGCTCAGTGATAGGAAACAGAGGGTGGTTATTAATGGTACATACTCTGAGTGGGTTACTGTTGCTAGTGGGGTACCACAGGGGTCAGTTTTGGGTCCTATTCTTTTTAATATATTTATTAATGACCTTGTAGAGGGATTGTATAGTAAAGTATCAATCTTTGCAGACGATACTAAGCTCTGTAACGTGGTTAACACAATAGAGGACAGTGCACGATTACAAATGGATCTGCATAGGTTGGAGGCTTGGGCTGGGATGTGGCAGATGAGGTTCAACACAGATAAATGTAAGGTTATGCACATGGGGAAGAAAAATCCAGGCTGGGAATATGTATTAAATGGGAAAACACTGGGGACGACTGACATGGAAAAGGACTTAGGAGTTTTAGTTAACAGTAAATTTACCTGTAGCGACCAGTGTCAGGCAGCTGCTGCTAAGGCAAATAAAATCATGGGGTGCATCAAAAGGGGCATAGATGCCCACTACAAGGAAATAATTCTACCACTGTACAAGTCACTAGTCAGACCACACATGGAATACTGTGTATAGTACTGGGCACCAGTGTACAAGAAAGATATAGTGGAGCTGGAGAGTGTTCAAAGACGGGCAACCAGAGTAATAAGGGGAATGGGAGGACTACAGTACCCAGAAAGATTATCAGAATTAGGGTTATTTAGTTTGGAAAAAAGACGGCTTAGGGGGGATTTAATAACTATGTATAAATATATAAGGGGACAGTACAGAGATCACTCCCAGGACCTATTTATACCCAGGACTGTATCTATAACAAGGGGACATCCTCTACGGTTGGAGGAAAGAAGGTTTCTACACCAGCACAGACGGGGGTTCTTTACAGTAAGAGCGGTGAGATTATGGAACTCTCTGCCAGAGGAAGTGGTTATGGCAAACTCAATAAAAGAGTTCAAAAGGAGCCTGGACGTGTTTCTTGAAAGCAATAATATTACAAGTTATGGATATTAGATTAATAGGGACAGAACGTTGATCCAGGGATTTATTCTGATTGCCATATTTGGAGTCGGGAAGGAATTTTCCCCCTGGTATGGGGCAATTGGCATCTGCTTCATAAGGGTTTTTTTGCCTTCCTCTGGATCAACACAGTAGGGACACAATATGTATATAGGTTGAACTTGATGGACTTTGGTCTTTTTTCAACCTTATGAACTATGTTACTATGTTACTATGTTACTAAGTTGTACAGAGTGCCATATATGGGGGGCAGAGTGGAATATCTAGGGAGCAGAGTGGCATATCAGGGAGACATGAACCATATCAGTGGGTCAGAGTGGCATATCAGGGGATCTGAGTGGCATATCAGGGGATCAGAGTGGCATATCAGGGGGGCTGAGGGGCATATCTATAAGTAAGGTGCATTATGAATTAATGGGGGTGTTAAAATGGCTATTGGCTTTCCAAATTTCTGTTTGTATATAACCTAGGTTGCATAATAGATACCAAAAAGTTAAAATACATGTATTCATGTTCATTAGATAAAATACTATTTAACCATTCCACTCATGTATGTTTTCTTTAAAAAACACCTAACTTTAAGGGTGCAGCCTATAATCGAGCCTCTCACATTGTTGTAAAGGAATTTTGTCCCACTCTTTTTTACAACATTGCTTCAGTTCATTGAGGTTTACAGGCATTTGTTTATGCACAGCTCTCTTAAGGTCCCGGCACAGTATTTTAATTGGGTTGAAGTCTGGACTTTGATTGGGCCATTGCAACACCTTGATTTTTTTTTTCAGCCATTCTGTTGTAGATTTGCTGGTGTGCTTGGGATCACTGATGTACTGTTGTATAACCCAATGTCGGCCTAGCTTTAGCTGTCAAAAAGATGGCCTCACATCTGACTCTAGACTACTTTGGTATACAGAGGAATTAATGGTCGACTCAATGACTGCAGGATTCCCAGGTCCCATGGCTGCAAAACAAGCCCAAACCCCCACCAAACCATGCTTGACAGGTAATATAAGATGTTTATGCTGTCTTTGCTTTTTGCCAATTGAACATCTTCACTTTGGTCTCATCTGTCCAAAGAACATTGTTCCAAAAGTCTTATGGTTTGCTCATACGCAACTTTGCAAACATAAAGCGTGCTGCCATGTTCTTTATAGAGAGAAGAGGCTTTCTCTGGGCAACCCTCCCAAACAAACCATACTTATCCAGTCTTTGTCTAATTGTACTATCACGATTGGCAACTATCTTGAATGTTTTCACTTTTGAATAATCTGTCTCACCGTAGAATGATTGTTTGGAAATGGCCTTATAATCCATCCCAGTCTACATCGTGAGGTAAAAGGGGCAGCTGCCTCTTAGGAGGTTGTAGAGGTTGAACTGTGATAGAAGGCAGAAGGTTGTAGTTAATGGTGTCTATACAGAGGAAGGAATTGGCACTAGTATTGGGAACTGTGCTTTTTAATACTTTTATTAATACTATGACAAAAGGTCCTAATGGTATTGTATATCTTTTTCCAGGTAATACAGGTCTGCAACAGGGTAGACATTCCGGGTGGAACAACTCAAATGCCGAATGACTTAAGCAAATTAGAAGAATGGTAGAGAGTTTGGCATCTGAAGTTTAATATTGATAAATGTAAAATAATGCACTTGGGATGTAAAAATCCCAAGGCACAATATAGCTTGGTGGCACTGTTCTGTCAGTGGCAAGATAACAGGGGAACTAAAGTAATTATTTTTGCTGACTTAAAGGTATGCAATAAAGCATCTCAAAAAGCAAGCAGCATGCTGGGTTGCATAGGGAGAGGCATTAATAGCAGGAAGAGGGAGGTGATTATGCCACTTTACAGAGCTCTACTCAGGCCTCACCTAGATTATTGCGTACAGTTCTGGAGACCCCATCTCAAGAAGGATATTGACACATTGGAGAGAGTTCAGGTGAGAGCTACAAAAAATGGTTTTCAGTGGTTTTCCAGGACATAAATTATCAAGAAAGATTATAGGTTCTTAATATGTATATCTTGGAGGAAAGAAGATGTGATAGAAACACTTAAATACTTAAAGGGGTTTAACAAAGTACAGGAGGCAAGCTTATTTGGAAGGAGGATCAATGTTAGAAGAAGAGGTCAGAGGGCCAGAGCCTTAGATGTAACGTAAGGAAGTTCTATCTACTGCAGAGGGTAGTAGATAAATGGAACAGTCTCCCAGTAGAAGTAGTGGAGGCTGATACAGTGTGAATGAATATGTGTGAATGACAGAATATTTGTGAATGAGTATGTGTGAATGAGTATGTGTGAATGAGTATGTGAAAAAGAAATGAGGATTTGTAAATATGTGTGACTATCTTTATTTGTTCTATACCACCTAAAGTGAGTTTGCTTGTGATTTTTCCAGTTGATCTATACCTGTAAGGGTGGGTTTGTGTCTAATTTGGTTGATCTAAACCTGCAATGCTGTAATTCCATGGTTATTGATACAGTGTGAATGAATATGTGTGAATGACAGAATATTTGTGAATGAGTATATATACCTGAACTTCATGAGGGAGGAAAAGATAGGTGTAGTATAAGGAAGAAGGGTATTCTAGGAGTGATGATGAGGAGGAGGCACCACTGGCGTGGCTCACACAGGTCACCTGAACACCTAAAGGCAGCCCTGATCACGGCACACATTCTGTTTCAGGTCACTCACCGGACCCGCAGGATTCATCTGTTATGCAATTGGCATCTCTCCCCTGCCCTTGCTTGTGGGGCATGAGGACATGCCACGCAGAGTCATGCTAGGGTCAAAAGGAGGCAAGTATTTTTGGGGGTTTTTTTGAGGTTTTTTTGGTGTTGGAGTAGAGGGCATATTGTATGCCTGGGAGTAGAGGGAGCAAGCAAATGCTTACCCAGGATCCTATAAATATTAAAGGATGCCCTGCATTTTGACATTATTTTTGTTGAATGAATCATGACATGGAGTAATATGTCATGTGGTGTATTTACCTATCTTTTAGACCTGCTTTTAGAATTTTAGACCGAACTTTTAGGATTTATCTTTACATCTATTTAAATCTGTGTGCAATACTGCTTCATAAAAGCACATTGTGGGAATAAAACATGAAATCAAAGACAATGGATATACTGTATATCCAATTACTCTACTTCAATTGCTTTATGTATAGTAAAATTATATAAAAGAATATATTGAACAATAAAAACAGGATAACATTTCAGTGGTTTGGGACAACGGATCTTTATGGTAACTTTAAAGGAAATGCTTATTCAAGACGGCATTTATTAACCCAATGTTTTTAAAGACACGTTTTGTCCTCCATGTGATTTACCCAGGTAACTTTTCCTAGACCATAAAGAATTATTTCTTTAACTTGGGATGCATAATTTGGGATGCCTCAGTATGTCAGTTTCAAGTAATGTGGGAATTTCAGGAAACTTTTTTTTATTATAGAAGTCTTGTCTTTTCTATGTTTTTGTCCCTGTGATGTGCACTGTGGCTCAGCCCTTTTACAGAAGTGTCACGGCTAGACGAGGTCTCTATGCATTGTGAACTCATCAAGTGGCTCTGTCAGGAAGCAGGGAGGCCTGTCAAACAAAGCAGCCTGGGCGTCTATGACGCAGGGCAGGCTAGGCTCCAGATTTAAAAATCTGGAACTGCTAACCAAAGGTAGCCTAGTGTGGTCCTGCTTCACTACTGTATTGGTTTCTGAAGTTGAGTTGTTGATGCCTAGCTTCTTTGACTACTCTCCTGCTTAGAGATTTTGTTCCTTGCTGTTCATATCTGTGTACTATACCTGGCTTGTCTGACTATCTGCTTAATTTACCAAACCCGACTGTGGCTGAACATCCGTTCTGCATTGCTACCTGTCATCCAATGCTATCTGTCCTGATATTCCACCTGCAGTATAGCCAATACAGGTATCCAGCTATTCCTACAATTGTTAGCCACCTATACCCAGTGCCTAATATACCGGCCTTTACACTATCGGGATCATCTGTCCCTATCACTTATGTTGGGGCTCAACCACTTGGTAGGTGTCTTGGGTCCGACCAGCAATGCCCTGGCATGGGCTTCACATTGGAGTTCCTAAGACATTTGATGTCCCTAGGGAAAGCCGCCACTGCTTCCCTGTCAGTCTCCCAACACTTCTAACCCATGGTGGAATAAGCCATTGAATTGAAAAAATATAGCCCTGTCAGGTGAAGCTCTCATTGTGGCCTTCTACGATGGTCTTTCAGAACGTCTCAAAAAGGAACTGTCCACCAGAAACCAACCAAATTAATTCAAGGAGTTTGCATTTATGGCTTATAGGAGAAAAAGACTGACACAAAACTCCACTTCCCTTGACTCACAGCAGCTTGTGTCTCGGCCCTATGCAAGTTGTGGTTCTTGTTAGAAGAAAGGACCTGCAAAATACTTTTTTTCTACTAAGGCCAAAAGGGTAATTTTGCCAGGTCCTGTCCCAATAGTCTCCTGAAACTATATCCACCTAAGGGTGCTTGTGTATAATAAACACAGAAGCAAGGGAAAAATAAAGTGCTGATGCAGGACAAAGTGCCACTGCTCTGATAAAGTCCAAGTGCTTAATAAAATTTATATGAAAAGCTAAAATATCCATCTCTGTATTCAGTCCTCCTGGCTCAGCTGACTCCAGCAACCAATCTCCTGAACTGGATACGTATCTGAGACATCTATATGCCAAGCTGGAGAAGCATCCTTCTAAGTTCCTCATGTTTCTTTTCTGCAATACATGTGCTTCTTGCTTCAATATAGATCCAAAGAAACAATCTGCTGTTTTGGAATGGCCTCAACCTCAGGTACTCAAACCTCTCAGATGGTTCCTGGGTTTTGCAAATTTTTATAGAAAATTTAATAATGACCTTCTCTAAGAACGTGGCCCCACTCACTGCCATGATAAGAAAAGAAGTGAATTGCAAGCACTGGTCTGAAGAAGCAGTCCAAGCTCTTATTCAGCTTAAACAATACTTTGCTACAGCCCTAATCTAAATTTAATGAAAACCAAATAGCCCAGCACAGGATAACACTTATAGATCCTCAGCGACATGATACAGACACAGAAACAATGGTAGCGCCAAACGGTTTTTAAACAGCCACACAGAAGGAGTTGGTAACGATGGGTGTAGTCCCTCAATTTACTACCGGGATTATACACAGCAAAGAAGACACACCCGCAATGGCACATTGTCCCTGCGAACCAGATAACCACACTTCACACTTCTTCAGGGTAATATTTGTCTTTCCTTGTGCACCCAAAATAAATGTTTTACTCAGACATGTATTCATGGATTACAGACAAGTAAAATTTACCTTTGTTCCTCTGCTTCTTTTTCAGCTTGCTTTTGTGCTTGCTCAGCAATGATCTCATCACAGATGACATTGTAGGGTTTATCTGAAGAGTGTTCACCCATAACCCAAACCCAGACCTCCTGATCTGCGCCAAGTCGCCAATGTACTGATTTCTTTGGAACTAGGAGAAATGTATTTAATGTATATTAATTTAAAATAGATATTAACATAAGATGTTGCTTTTTTGGTGAATACTACAATAAATAAAAAAAGTTATAATGCAGCACTAACTCAACTATACCTGTTCAGGGATACAGTAAGTTACTTTCACTACTAAGGAACTAGGATAAGTGGGATCTACGAAGTTGTGAATTTCTTGGTCTCAAAAAAAGTCTGAAACATAGACAGGTATTTTTGTGTATTTCAGAACAAATTTTCCAACTAGGAGGCTGGAATAGTCTTTGTACTTTTGCAATAGCTTTACCTGGGTGGCATCCTTATAAAGAGTTCACATTTTTCACTGCCTGTCCCTTTCACTGATTCCTGCATAAAGGCATAGGTTGGATAATTTGTTCTTTTACATTCTAAAAACCATTTCTAGACTTTAAAAAAAATGTAAAACAAGAAAAAAAATTCCGCTAATATTCATTATTTTAAAAGAGGAGGCCATGCCAAAGCGTGGTAATTAAACAACTTACATGGTTTCCATTTTTTTGTTGCCTTTATTATTATGGTGTACAGTATTTATAAAGGTGCCAACAATGTAAATAGTATTTCAAATACAATGTGGCATATGACAAGCTCAGGTAGAGGAGAGAAAAAAGTAAACCTAGCTTTACACAAAAATATAAATTGCCCCCCCCCCCAATAATACTGAGTCTCTTATTAGTTCTCAATTAATACACTTGAAGCATCATGCTACCAAGTTGACAGGAGTTGCTAACTGACTATTACTAGACTTGTGCATTCGTCTTCGGGCGAACATGAAAACGAACACGAAGAGTCCGTTTTTTTGTTCGCTCCGAAGAAATGTAGAACAGAATACAGTGCCGGTAAAACGTAGACGAAGACGCACAACCACGAAGAATCTTCGATTCGTCTTCGTTTTCGCGGCGCAACCGCCAAATTTTCAAACAGGAGTGAGCTGATCCTCGTCTGTCCAATCAGCTCGCACTTGTGACTTCACGCTAAGGGTCTCGTCCAATGCCTGTGCTGCTGTTTTTCGAATTCTGAAACCGCCTTTATAAGACCAGAGCTTGCCTGAGAGATCCATTTTTTGCTGTGACTGCTTTGGCAACACTGCTGTGCTGCATCCGAGCGTTACAGAGAGAGATAGTTCTGTGTGAGACTGGTAAGCCCCAGCCTGCCATTTCTCACAGTGTACTCTTCTTCACTTCAGTTCTACTGAATTAATAATTTAGTCATTTTTTAATAGAATTTTTTTTCCCAGTGCTTCTGTCTGTCATCAACTGTGTAGTGCTGTAGTGCCTACTGCCTGCCCTGTCTTCACTTAGATAAATTAAATAAATAATATAATTTATAAATAATAATTTAATAGAATATACCGTATTTGCCCGAATATAGGCCGCGCTTTTTTCCCCCCACTTTAAGTCTTTAAAGTGGGGGTGCGGCCTACATTCGGGGTCTAGAGCCCGCAGCGGTGCAGGGGACCTGCATCCTACTCTCTGATACGCTCAGACAGCCTCCCCTGCCGGCACTTTCCACGGGGGGGGAGTGCCGGCACGGGAGATTGTCTAAGCGCATCGCGCAGACATTCACCGGCTGCAGCGATGCGCGTAAAAACAACCTCCACTGCAGGCAAGTCTGCATGATGTGCTTTAACAATCTCCTTTGCCGGGAATTCCCACAAGGGGAGTCCCGGCAAGGGAGATTGTTAAAGCACATCGAGCAGACGTGCTGGCAGCGGAGGTCGTTTACGCGCATCGCCGCAGCCAGTGAACGTGTGCACGATGCGTTTTACCTCTGCCCCCAAGACTTACCAGAGCAGACTCCCGGGGCCATCTACGCAATACGCGTATACAACTTCCGGTGCCGGCACTTCCGCTGAGTGCCGGCACCGGAAGTTGTATACGCGTATTACATAGATGTCCCCCACCGGCCCCACATGACACCCAGGAGTCTGGTCTGGTAAGTCGGGGGGGGGGAGGGCAGAGTGGCAGCATATCTATCACAAAACTTTGTCAGTCATATACTATAGTATACTATGTAGAGTGTAGACAAGACAACTACTAGTGTCTAATCTAAAATCATTATAGTAATATTATATAATTCATTTTAGCTAGCTTAATAACTACCGCATTTGCTCGATTATAAGACGACCCTGATTATAAGACGACCCCCCAAATCTGAATATTAATTTAGGAAAAAAAGAAAAAGCCTGAATATAAGACGACCCTATAGGAAAAAAGTTTTACCAGTAAATGTTAATTCATCTAAACTATTTTTTTTTTTATAAAAGCTATGATTGAGAAAAATATTTTGGTTTTATTTCCTTCTATTTTCCAACCTGCCCCCCAGTTATGCACATCTGCCCCAGAAATGCCTTATACCCCCTATATGCCACTGTGCCCCATGATATGCCTTTTAACCCTCTAAATGCCACTGTGCCCCATGATATGCCTTTTAACCCTATATGCCACTGTGCCCCATGATATGCCTTTTGACCACCTATGTGCCACTCTGCCTCCAGAAATGCCTTATACCCCTATATGCCACTCTGGCATTTAGAGGGTTAAAAGGCATATTATGGGGAAGAGTGGCATATAGGGAGGTTTAAGGCATTCAGGAGGCAGAGTGGCGTATAGAGGGTTAAAAAGGCATTTCTGGAGGCAGAGTGGCATTAAGGGGGTTAAAAGGCATTTCACAGAGCACTCTGCCTCCAGAAATGCCTTATGCCCCCCATTTAACACTCCCTTCCCCAAATTTACCGGTGCATCTGACTTCCCTGTCATGTAGCCGGGGCAGCGTGTAGATCCCACGCACTTCCGCTGCAGCCGGAAGGAGGCGTGGCTAGCAGCGGGGGTTGTCTGCGTCCATCGCGTAGACCTTCCCCGATTGTCAGAGATCAGAGTTCCCCGCACCGGTGCGGGGAACTCTGATCTCTGACAGCCGGGGAAGTTCGGCGCGATGGACGCAGACAACCCCCACTGCTAGCCACACCTCCTTCCTGCTGCAGCGGAAGTTGTCTGCGCGAATCGCGTAGACATCTACACGCTGCCCCAGCTACACACCGGGGACTCAGAAGTACCGGTAAGTGGGGCGGGGGGGGGACAGGAGGATCCAGGTCCCCTGCAGCTGCGGGGGATCTGGATCTTAGTCGTCTCATAGTCAGACCTATTTGAGGTCTGATTATAAGACGACCCCGATAATAAAACGAGGGGTATTTTTCAGAGCATTTGCTCTGAAAAAAACCTTGTCTTATAATCGAGCAAATACGGTAATTAGCTATAAATTACTACTAGCTTATTTTGCTTGAGACTGTCTGTCAGGTAGAAGGGTTAATAATTTAATCCAACATAAAGATTAACCAGTCCACTACTACCTTTAAACTCAATCTAGAATTTGATAATTAATTTTATTATTAATTAATAATTAATAAACAAATTATTAATAATAATTTACCTAGTTAATAATTTAATAACTTTATAGTTCATTTAATCTTATTAGTACTGGTGCTGCAGCTCTTTAGTTTGTGCTTTGTTTTAGCAACAGCAAGAGACCAAGTCAATTTTTCTTAATTGATATTTAATTTTATTTCATTTGTTTTGCTCACCTCAGTCCATCAGTGAATTGAACTTGTTGGGCTAGTGAGTGCAGCCGCATAAGTGCTGTGTGTTTTTGTTCAGCAAGCAGTGAAGCTAACTGTTTTGCTGTTACATTTTATTTTCTAATTTATTTTCAAGAAAGATTGACTGTGTGACGACTATTAAAAAACAAAATTATTTTGCACATTTTTGTAGATTAAGCAGAAGTAGGACAACTATATCTGTCTGCTTCTGTATCTGATTTAAACTAAAAGTTGTTTAGCCCCATAATATAATTTAATAAATAATTATAATCTTTAATCTTAATCTATAATATATTATATAACATAATATAATAAATTCTAATTAATAATCTATAAGTAATTAAAATTCATAATCTATATTCTATAATCCATAATATAAGTAATTCTAATTTATAATCTATTAATATTATATAACGTAATATTAATTAATAAATCATATACTGAATCTGATTTAACCTCACTTTAGCTTAGTGGGCTTGAGAGCATCTGCCTAGAGTTAGACTTAGAATAGTAAGGAAATATAGCTTTAGCATAGTAGTAGGCTAGGCTCTTAGGCCCGTGTAAATTTAAATTAAAAACAAAATACTGCTATTAATAAATAATATTATAAATAATAAACTGCTGTTAATAAATAGTTAATCTTGAGTTAATAATTTAAATAACTTGAGCACTTTGGCAGATTGCACACAACAGCACAGTGGAGTTGTGCAAGTTTTACTTTTTCAGCAGTAGCACTACACCACACACAACACAAAATTTGAAATGGATCCTCCTTTTGGGACTAAGGAGGGACAAACTCCATCTACCACCACCACCAGTTCTAAGATGCAGCCTTTGCGTCAGTCTAGTCGGCCAAGTAGGCCAAGCTCTCGCTTATCGTTTGGGGAATCATTGCTTGAAGGATCTATGTCATCAAGTAAAGGAAAGGCACCAAAAACAGGCAGTAGTTGTGCTGCTAGGCCCACAAGCTCTATGTTTTTTTACGGAAAGCCTAAAGCACCAGAAGCACGTTCAAAGTTAAAGGGTAGCATGACTAGTACTTCTACTAGCCCAGTGAGTAAAAAGAAGTACCTTTTGCCCCAAGCAGCATCTTCCCCATCCACAAGCAGCATGCAAGGTACCAAGCAGAGCCAAATTAGCAGCAAGACTCAGAGGGGTTTTCCCAAACCAAAGCGATCTAATTCCTTCGTAGGGAAAACCATCACCACCTCTACCACCACTAGTGCTGTGCCTACTGTTCCCACCGATACCGCCACGCCATGTCCTCCTAGCACCTCTAGCAAGCCACCAAGTCCTTACAATATTTTTGTAAAGACGGTTAGAGAGAGGGCTACACATAGTGGAACTCCACCTAGCGAGGTACCAGAGGAGCCTGAGAGGCCAAGTGCAGAGTCTGTTCTTCCTGCTCGCACTACAAGTCATGATATCAATCTTAGCTCCAGCCTAGCAGGAATTCCATTTGATCTGGCTAATGAAGAACTTGACGATGAGCCAGAGGAAGTAGAGGAGATGAGTGGTCAGGAATCAGATTCCTCAGGGAGCAGTGTACAAATGACTAGTGCACAATTTTCCCCTGAGCCTCCACCTTCTCCGCTACGATCATCACCACCACCAGCAGCAAAACCTACCAAATCTGGTAGAGTTAAAGCAATTAGCAGTCCCACTATGGCCAGTACTGGTACCACCAGTGCCACCACCACTAGTTCTGTCGCTGTTCATCCACCCCGAGCAGTAGAAGCAGCACCCAGGGATATGCGTGCCCCAATTTGGGAGCACTTTGAAAATGTCGAAGAAGGGCGCTATGGAAAGTGCAAACATTGTGGGAAGCTAATAAGCAGGGGGAAAGTGTCTGGACATTTTACCAGTGCTAGCATGAAGCATCACCTCAGCACTCAACACATCGCTGTGCTATTGGGGAAAGATGCAGAAGAAAAACGTAGTGCAGGCAGCATAGCTGGTGGCTGTGGTACTACAACAACAACTAGTACCATCTCCAGAGAGAGTGGAAAAACCCAAACAGCTGCTTCGGAGCCAACAGCAGCAACAGCTTGTGCTGGCAGCCAGAGACCAAGGCAGGTTGGAGCACTGCATGTCCAGCCCACACTGGAAGAATTTGGGGCATTCCACTCCAAGAGATCAATGCCCAAACAGCAGGCCAATAAAGTAACCTAACTTATTGGTCAGTTCATTGCCGTTGGAGGGGCATCCTTCTCCATGATTGAAGGGGAGCCTTTCAAACAATTGATGGCGGCTGTGGCTTCACAATACACAGTTCCGTCACGTTCCACTTTCAGTAGGAACATTGTCCCCTCATTGTATCGGTCCTGTGTTTCAGCAGTGAAAGCGGAGCTTTCCAAGGCTGCTGGTCAGTGTGTTCATTTCACAACAGATTTGTGGTGTGCACCTAGCGGCCAGCATGCCTTTCTTTCTTTGACAGCACACTGGTGGCAGCCCGGTGTGTCTAAGGAAGCTGCTGCTGCAGCAGGCTACCGATCATTCCTTCTCCATGCAGAAATGATGGATGAAAAGCACCCTTCCGAAAATATTCTGCATGCAATGAGGAAAATGTTTAGCCTTTGGGTGGGAGCAGAGGCGGGCACCAATGTTGAAGTTGGTTTTGTGGTAACTGACGGAGGTGCCAATATGGTGAAAGCGCTGCGAGATGGTCATATGACCATCGCTGTGCAGCCCACATCATCCATCTTGTAGTCAAGGCAGCAATGTCAGAAGGAACTAATGTAGCAGCAGTAGTTCTGTCATGCTGCAGAAAGATCGCTGGGCACTTTCACCATAGTGTTAAGGCTAGCCAACTTTTGAGGGAAGAGCAGGAGAGGGCAGGTCTTCCCGTACACTGCCTACGACAGGATGTCAGTACGCGGTGGAACTCCACTTTAGAGATGCTGGAGAGGATTTTGGAGCAGCAGAGGGCAATCCATAATCTTGCCTCAGAGCATAATATTTGGATTACATCTCCATTGAATAGGGAGGATTGAACAGTGATCGCCCAGCTAGTGGCAGTCCTTAAACCACAAGGATGCCACAGAAAATTTAAACTCAAACACTGCCAGTCTGGCCTAGGTAATCCCAGTGTTCTCCCATCTAGGCAGCAAGATGGATGTGTTCCTTGAAAACCGTGAGGCTGTTCAAGGTGGCACTCTACATCCTGACGTAGCAGCCATAGTCAGGAAGCTGAAGGATCTGCTAAAAGTACGCCTTCGCAAACGCATGGAAGAAAGTCCCGAAATGATGCTAGCGTGCCTTTGCGATCTAAGGATTAAGGGAAAGCTAGCAATGAAATTCAATGTTCTCAGTAGCTACCGGGAGCAATTGGTTCAAAAGGTGCGTGACTGGCAGCGTAAAATGGGAATGCTGTCCGAGGAGGGAGAGGTTTGCGGCGCTTGCGGTGCGGCAATGCCTGCTACCTCCGCCGATGTAGCCAGTTTACGCTAGGGCCTAGTCTCTGAGCTCTGGAAGTCTGCTGCCAAACGTCTAGGACTGACAGTGTTTGGATGTGAAACAGGTGAGCGGGTCGCCAATTGGCCACTCATTCGCCTTTTAATTTTCAATGCTGGTGGTGGTGCCAGCGTCTCTTCTCTGCCAGTTCGCTTCCAGGCTAGAGTCATGCCTCAAATATCCCTAATGGTAAGGGTAGTTTCTCCCCCTGGCTGCGTCTGTTTGCGGTGTGGCAAGGCCTGCTACCTCCGCCAGTGTAGCCAATTTACGCTAGGGCCTTGTGTCTGAGATCTGGAAGTCCGCTCCCAAACGTTAAGGACTGAAGTGTTTGGATGCTTTGCTCTGGGGTGAAACAGGTGAGCGGGTCGTCAATTGCCCACTCATTCGCCTTTTCCATTTTTCAATGCTGGTGGTGGTGCCAGCGTCTCTACTCTGCCAGTTCGCTTCCTGGCTAGAGTCATGCCCAAAATGTCCCTAATGGTAAGGACATTCTCCCCCCTGGCTGCCTCTGTTTGCGGTGTGGCAACGCCTGCTACCTCCGCCGGAGTAGCCAGCTTACGCTAGGGCCTAGTGTCTGAGCTCTGGAAGTCCGCTCCCAAACGTCTAGGACTGACAGTTGTTTGTATGCTTTGCCCTGGGGTGAAACAGGTGAATGGGATGCCAATTGCCCACTCATTCGCCTTTTCCACTTTTCAATGCTGGTGGTGGTGCCAGTGTCTCTTCTCTGCCAGTTCGCTTCCTGGCTAGAGTCATGCCCAAAATGTCCCTAATAGTAAGGGTAGTTTCTCCCTCCTGGCTGCGTCTGTTTGCGGTGTGGCAATGCCTGCTACCTCCACCGGAGTAGCCAGCTTACACTAGGGCCTAGTGTCTGGATGCTTTGTTGTTCTGATGCTTTGCCCTGGGGTGAAACAGGTGAGTGGGTCGCCAATTGCCCACTCATTCCTCTTTTCCATTTCCATTTCATTCTTTTCCGTCTGATACACAACCAACCAAACATAACACACACAATAATACATATAACACAATGACATAACACATATAACACACACGTACAATTCACAAATCACAAGGACCTTTCCTCCTGTTATTTGCCCTGGCCTTCACTTCTACACTCACTAGCATTAACGCTATAACTCACATTTCACACTATAACATTTTTCCATCCACATACCTGCCAACAGACCCAACTTTTTCAGGGACAGTCCTGCTTTTTTCCAGTCCTGTCCCATCAAATTTAGCTAAACTAGGTATGCTAATGCACGTAGGTAGGTATTGCTGGGTAGGGTAGGTATAAATAAATATAATAAAGTAAATAATAAATATAACTTTAAAATAACTTTAAAACAAAATTAAATTAAATAAACCCCTAATTTTTTTTTAACACCCATTAAAATAAAATTATTATTTAGACATACTTCTTTAACCAAAACACGCAACTGCTACTACTCTTAAACATAACCGTACATTAACCCTAAGCTACTTTTAGTTCTTATCCCACATTTTTTCATTCGCATACCTGCCAACAGACCCAACTTTTTGTTGCAAAGTATGCCATTGTAAATAGGTAGCAAATGTTAGACATGTATTTAAAAGTGGTCTAAAATCGATTTAAAAATGTAAAATAATCCCTATTCTTTTATTAAACATCTATGGATGTGTGACTGTGTATGATAAATAAAGAAGGCCAAGTTCCTTGGAGCATTTGTCTAGGTCTCAGACAAGACAACTGCTCGGAGGAACTCGGCCCTCAGTTTAGGGCAATGTGTATTGTGTACACCTCGGATACCACCATGAAGGTACGTACATGTGCAACTCTATTGGGGGCTCGCCTGCCATCAACGAATGAAGTGCATTCTGCAGTTCTGCAATTCATTCGTTGATGCCAGACTAGCCCCCTTCCGGCAACCAATAGAGTCGCACACACGTACCTTCTGCTGCTGCTGCTGCTCCGATGTGTTCTTAACCCCGTATTAACCCCTGCTAGGCAACCGGGAGAAAACGAAGATGAAACGAGCACGAAGAATGTCCACGAATATTCGCCCGAAGAGAAGACAGGAACAGGCAAAGATTTTTTTTTTCCTGAAGACGAGCACGAAGACGAACACGAAGAGCCCCCTGGTGCCCAAGTCTAATTATTACCATGTAAAACTGTATTTCATAAAATAAAACTGCAAAAATATGAACAGTATTATCATAAAAGTATCCAAGTAAATGCTGAACACATTACCAGGGATACGGTGGATGAGTGTAATCGAGTTAATGATTGACAAACATCTCTTTAAAATTTTCTTCTTTTTGTTGCATAACTTCAGCAAACAATACCGATTACAACAATCCTAGCAACCACAATGTCATTTAAAGATATGCTTACAGTTCACCCCATTGAATATAGCGCGACTTTACCTCAATAAAAGCTATGACATAATAAAATAAAATATACATGTAGCCCTGGCACTAGAACTCCTCCAGTTACCATGGTGATCTAGATATAGCAGACTGTCCTTCATCCGCCAGTATTATGAACATGTGTGTAAGCCAATCACTTGGGATTTTTTTGGAAAGGAAAGGGAGGGTCAAGTCATCCATTTTAGAGATTGAGGACCTGAAGAAGAGGAGCCTGGAGAATCTATTGCATATCTGTGCCCCAGAGATTAAAAATCTGAAGCACACTGGGGCAGAAGAAGCTAAGTTTAGTCAAGCATGAATTAGTGGTTGTCGGAGTTGAATACAGCCTCAACATTTGGTAAAAAAATGCCTACTCTCTTTAAAAGAACAGACCCTGGGATGTGTGAGTTGTTACCAGTTTCTTCCATAAAGTTTTGGTGTCATCCTATCCTGTTATACCAAGATAATACCACCTACTACATTGAAGGGCCCCATCTAAGTGCAACACCGTTTCCCTGGGTAATCTGGGGCTGGGTTAATGCAAATTGGACACAAGCTTTTGTGAGGGGGCATTTTGAAAGTGGGCATTGTTGTCTAAATTGTGCTATTGCATTCTGTATAAATGTTAGGTTAAGAGCTGTGTGCTTACATAGTTTATAGTTACTGATGTTCTAATATCACATAAAGTATAGTCTGCTACAATATATTTAGTGGATGTCATTGGTCTTGTGAAAAAAGGTTTCTACTGTGTCTGCCTTGTTTTTTTTTCTTTTGTTATTGAAAAGTTATTTTCTTAGTGGGTAATATATCTGAAAGGTTCAGATATCCCAGCTAAGTGGAGGCGCTGCGTCATTAGATCCCCAATCTCTACCTGCTATGACTAATATGGAGGTAACCAAGCTGAAGACTAACCCTGCACCCAGGTTAGTCCAAAAAAGGGTTAAATACATATAATATATGAGCGGGCGGAAGGGCGCATCTTCATTAACTCTTCCGTGGCATCTTCAGCTACCCTGCCCTGCTGCTGGCAGTTTCTTTAATATTAGCCCCTGCAGCCAACATATATATATATATATATATATATATATATATATATATATATATATATATATATATATATATATATATATTTACTCACAGAGTCCATTGCACACCATTCCAAATATTCCAAGCCCGGTGCTAGTAACCAGCAGTTTCCATACAAAACACTTTCAAAAAGATGGTCAGCACTCCAGGTCTTTAAATTGACAATTTCATTTTATTCAAAGTCAAGTCGACGTTTCAGTCCTGATGAAAGTCAGTAATGACTGAAACGTCGACTTGACTTTGAATAAAATGAAATTGTCAATTTAAAGACCTGGAGTGCTGACCATCTTTTTGAAAGTGTTTTATATATATATATATATATATATATATATATATATATAAATTTATTTATTAGGGCTGCAACTAACAATTATTTTCGTAATTTCATAATCGATTAGTTGTCCGATAATTTTTTTGATTCATCGAATAAAAAAAACATATGTACATTTTTCATTTATTTAAAATAATTTAATAAACAAACACGATGTTAAAAAGAAACCGCAGAGTAAAAAAAAAAAGCATTTCTTGTTTTTTATTACCCATTTGAGCCCAGGCTTGCCACACTGCCTCCCGGATATGCCTTATACCCCCAGATATGCCACATGCCTCCCAGATATGCCACATGCCCCCAGATATGCCACTCCTCCCTCCCCACATATGCCTTATACCCCCTGATGTGCCACTGTGCCCCCTGATGTGCCACTCCATCCTCCCCAGATATGCCATAGTGCCCTTGTAGATTTACAGCCTCGTTCGCAGCACACTGACACAATACTTTTATAAATAAATAAATAAAGGATTAATCTTCACTGCCCCCAGGATTTAGATTCCCCTTAGTTTGCCCCCCTTTACCTCTAACCGCACTTTAAGTTAACTTTATTAAATTAATCCTCAGTCCTCAGCATTAAATTAACCCTAAAAAACCCATTAACCATAACTGCCCTTAAATTAACCCTAAAGACCCCATCAACCATAACTGCCCCTAAATTACACTAAGCATCCCATTAACCATAAGTGCCCCTTAATTAACCCCCACCTCCCCTAACTTTCAGCAACCCTAACATTAATTTTATACTTACGGTTATGAATTGCTGAGCAGTGTGGATACTATAAGGAAAGGGGCGGGGCCAATCATCAGGGTGACTGTAGGAAGGGACTGGGAGGCAGAAAGGGGAGGGGTCAATCATAAGAGTGACTGCAGGGAGGGACTGCTATCCTCCCTCATCAGCAAATATACTGCAGCCCGCCCTTTAAGATCCAACAATTACCTGCTCCTTGCATCTTCACTTATCACCTCCTCCAATGCCCGCCTACAGAACTTCACTCGCGCAGCACCAACCCTCTGGAACTCTCTTCCCCGTGCTGTCCGACTCTCACCAACCCTATCCTGCTTCAAACGCTCCCTAAAAACCTCTCTCTTTAGGGAACCCTATCATTGACATTAACATCAAAACTTCTCTCTCACCCACTTACAACAGTTCAATTCCCGAGCCAGACATTCACAATGGCACAGCATAACTGCCATATTATATACTGTGCCAGACATTGATGGGGGTACACCATAACTGCCATCGCTATATACTGTGCCAGACATTGACGGTGGTACAGTATAATTGCCATCACTATATATCAGTCATGGGAGTTAGTGTACCACGATCAGATGGCCATCATATGCTTCATGCTTTTTAACATTCTCACAATGTTTCCTTACCTATCTCTGTCTCCTCTCCTCCAGCTCCTCTTTCTCTACCTCTACGTTTTCTTCTTTTGACTTAGTCTGTTTTGCCTCCTCCTACTTTTATTTTCCTTACTTTTCTACTTTCTTTAAGAAAAGGCCTTCTGTTCTGGCAGTGGGTGTGGCAGCGCTAGGCGCAGGGATATGACATAAAAACCTGGCAGACCTACATGTATGCATAGACATTTACAGTGGGGCAAAAAAGTATTTCGTCAGCCACCAATTGTGCAAGTTCTCCCACTTAAAAAGATGAGGCCTGTAATTTTCACCATAGGTACACTTCAACTATGAGAGACAGAATGAGACAACAAAGTCCATAAATCACTGTCTGATTTTTAAAGAATTTATTTGCAAATTATGGTGGAAAATTAGTATTGGTCAATCACAAAAGTTCATTTCAATACTTTGTTATATACCCTTTGTTGGCAATGACAGAGGTCAAACATTTTCTGTAAGTCTTCACAGGGTTTACACACAATGTTGCTGGTATTTTGGACCATTCCTCCATGCAGATCTAGAGAGCAGTGATGTTTTGGGGCTGTCGCTGGGCAACACGGACTTTCAACTCCTTCCAAAGGTTTTCTATGGGGTTGAGATCTGGAGACTGGCTAGGCCACTCCAGGACCTTGAAATGCTTCTTACAAAGCCACTCCTTCGTTGCCCGGGCAGTGTGTTTGGGATCATTGTCATGCTGAAAGACCCAGCCATGTTTCATCTTCAATGTCCTTGCTGATGGAAGGAGGTTTTCACTCAAAATCTCACAATACATGGCCCCATTCATTGTTTGCTTTACACGGATCAGTCGTCCTGGTCCCTTTGCAGAAAAACAGCCCCAAAGCATGATGTTTCCACCCCCATGCTTCACCGTAGGTATGGTGTTCTTTGGATGCAACTCAGCATTCTTTCTCCTCCAAACACGACGAGTTGAGTTTCTACCAAAAAGTTCTACCTTGGTTTCATCTGACCATATGACATTCGCCCAGTCCTCTTCTGGATCATCCAAATGCTCTCTAGCAAACTTCAGACGGCCCCGGACATGTACATGCACGTCTGGCACTCCGTGATTTGAATCCCCAGCGGCGTAGTGTGTTACTGATGGTAGCCTTTGTTACTTTGGTCCCAGCTCTCTGCAGGTCATTCACTAGGTCCCCCCATGTGGTTCTGGGATTTTTGCTCACCGTTCTTGTGATCATTTTGACACCACGGGGTGAGATCTTGCGTGGAGCCCCATATCGAGGGAGATTATCAGTGGTCCTGTATGTCTTCCATTTTCGAATAATTGATCCCACAGTTGATTTCTTTACACCAAGCTGCTTGCCTATTGCAGATTCAGTCTTCCCAGCCTGGTGCAGCCTGAATCTGGTGTCCTTCGACAGCTCTTTGGTCCTGGCCATAGTGGGGTTTGGAGTGTGACTGTTTGAGGTTGTGGACAGGTGTCTTTTATACTGATAACAAGTACAAACAGGTAACAAGTGGAGGACAGAGGAGACTCTTAAAGAAGATGTTACAGGTCTGTGGGAGCCAGATATCTTGCTTGTTTGTAGGTGACCAAATACTTATTTTACCGAGGAATTTACCAATGAATTAATTAGAAATCCTACAATGTGATTTCCTGTATTCTTTCCCCCCATTCTGTCTCTCATAGTTGAAGTGTACCTATGTTGAAAATTACAGGCCTCTCTCATCTTTTTAAGTGGGAGAACTTGCACAATTGGTGACTGACTAAATACTTTTTTGCCCCACTGTATACACATACCTTAATGCTTACACACTTATACATAGAGATCCATGACTGCACGCACATTTTATATACATATACACATATATACAGAGACATTCAGAGAAACATCCATGATTACATACACATTAATGCTCATATACATTAAATATATATCCCTCCCTCCCAGAAGGGAGGGCAACTAGGGACAAAATCCACAGCTGGAATAATTATAACTACAACGAGGCAGTCTCATGTTCTTGATTCAGCCACTGAAGAAGAATGCATATTAACATATTTTGTGAGTACTGTGAAAAACTCCACATTCACATCCCTGGAATGCGTAAAAAGCACAGACTTCTAGTATACAGTATACTATTCTTTAATCTCTTCAGTCCCAGGGGTTTTTGGTACCTCAAGGCCTGGAACAATTTTGCCAATTTTGTGGTATGTCGAGAGGCGAGCCGGAGGGAAATATGTGTGACAGTCTCTTTGCAGTGAGATACCACCTAGAAGCAATGTTCCCTCTAATTTTTCTTCGGTGGTGTGCGCAGAAGATCTCTGTTGTGTAAAATTTTTCAAAGAGGCAAAATTTTGTGCGCACAATATGTTTCTACAGTCCATATAAAGCGAAGTTGGTGTAGCTGAAAAAAAATCACATTGCAAGGGGGGTGGAGCTATATATTTACAACCCTTTTGACTCCATGGTCTATTTTAACCCCTTCGTGACAAAGGCTGATTTTACTTTTTGTACCCTTCGTGACAATGGCCTTTTTAACATTTCTGCGCTGCTCGTGTTTAGCTGTAATTTTCTTCTTTCCCGTTTACTGAACCCACACACATTAGATATTGTTTTTTTCAGGACAAGAAGGGCTTTCTTTAGATGACATTGTTTTGATTGTATCATATTATTTACTACTAAAAAAAGTATAAAATATGGTGAAAAATTTAGAAAAAAATGACTGTTTCTAACTTTTAGTTGAAAAATCTTTTACTCATCTATAAAAGGTAATGAAAAACCTGCTAAATGGATTCTACTATTTGTCCTGAGTTTAGAAATACCCAATGTTTTTATGTTTTTTTGCTTTTTTCTACCCATTATGGGGCAATAAGTACAGGTAGCGTTTTGCTATTTCAAAGCCATTTTTTCCAAATCTGGTAATTCTTCCCCCCATGTGCCATTTCGGGTATCTTTGAACCTGGCCAATGCAATTTACCCCATCAAATCATATATTTTTGAAAACTAGACAGCCCAGGGTATTCCAAATGCTAGTATTTTAACTATTTCCATGCACCATATCTACCACCAGTTTTTGTCAAACTTTGTGGTAGTCATTTTTTTGCATTTGTTTTGTCACACACATTTTACTTCAGGTATGAATTAAAAGGTTCTCGTTTATGTCACTATCACAAAACACCCCAATATGTGTTCAGCAACATCTCCTGAGTACAGCGATACCTCACATGAATGATTTTGCCTGGCTGTTTGGGGGCAAAAGGGCCACATTTGGGGCATGCGCATTTTTCAATGTTGAACTTTGGCATTTGGGGATCCACTGCCTATGCCCTATTTGGTACATCTTTGAGCCGGGCCATTTCAGTGTGCCCAATAAACCCATATATTTTTGAAAACTAGACACCCCAGGGTATTTCAAATGCTAGTATTTTAACTCTTTCCATGCACCATATCTACCACCAGTCTTTGTCAAACTTTGTGGTAGTCATTTTTTTGCATTTGGTTTTCCACACACATTTTACTTCAGGTATGAATTAAAAAGTTCTCGTATATGTCACTATCACAAAACACCCCAATATGTGTTCAGCAACATCTCCTGAGTACAGTGATACCTCACATGAATGATTTTGCCTGGCCGTTTGGGGGCAAAAGGGCCACATTTGGGGCATGCGCATTTTTCAATGTTGAACTTTGGCATTTGGGGATCCACTGCCCATGCCCTATTTGGTACATCTTTGAGCCGGGCCATTTCAGTGTGCCCAACAAAACCATATATTTTTCAAAACTAGACACCACAGGGTATTTTAAATGCTGGTATTTTAACTCTTTGCATGCACACATTTTACCACCAGCATGTTTTCAAAGTTTGCAGTAGTATTTTTGTGTGTGTATTTTTCCCACACACACCTACTTTATGTATGAATTTACAGCTCCTGGTATATGCCGCTGTCACACGACACCCCATAATGTGTTCAGCAACATCTCCTGAGTGCAGTGATATCCCACATGCATGGGTGTGTCATTTTTGTGGGAACTAAAAGGCCACATTTGGTACATGTGCATTTTTCTAATTGGAAATTAGATGTGTGGCCATCCTTCCCCCGGTGTTAATTGGGACGTTGTTGAACCTGGCCAATTCAATTTACCCCATCAAATCATACCTTTTTTAAAAGTAGACACCCCACGGGCATTTAATATGCCAGTATTTTAACTCTTTCCATGCGAGAATTGTTTTAAGCTAATATGCTAATTTTAGGACTTGCTCACAAAAATATATTTTTTATATATATATATATTTTTTTTGTCTTTTTAAAAAAAAAAATTTAACATTTTTTTTCAACTTGGAGGTTCCCCTGATAGTGACATCAGTGGGAAATGATTTTTACATTTTACTAGTTTTTTACTATTTTTTTTCTAATTATTATTAATTTTATTTTATTTTTTAATTTATTTTTACTAATCACACTGTGATTAGAAAGCTGGGTTCCATTGACTTGCATGGTGAATGCAGTACCTGTATTCAACCTGCAAGTGGAGCCAAAGTTCTCTAGATGGTCTGGACCATCTAGCGAACTTTTAAAATTTGTTGGTTCCTGTTACAGGGCAGCGGCCATCTTGCTTGATGGCGAAGATCATCGGCAGCTGCGGCTGTGACCGCTCTCCGGAGCGGTCACAGCCCATCGAAAGGTAAGTGTTTGTCGCTGGATGCCTCCTGATCGAGGCATTCCAGCGACACCATTTAAGTTTAGGAGGCGATCGTCGATCGCCTCCTAAACGCTTTTGAAACGGGCGTCCGCCGCCATACAAAGTATGGCGGATGTTGACGCCCCGTGGAGGGGCCAGAGATGGCCTCTTCGTTCCGATCGCGGCGTTGCTGAATGCCTCGAGGTCGAGGCATTCAGCAACGTTTTTTGGGTGCAGAAAGCGAAAACAGATCGCTTTCTGCACCCGTTTAAAGATGTGCCGGTCCTGGCACGTCAATTGTCGTAAAGCACATGCTTTTCCGTGTCGTGCCAGGACCGGCAATTGTCGTTAAGGGGTTAAAGGTGAAATTCTCACTGCAAAAGTTAATTATGAGCGAATCACGAGCAGGGGCTCCGGGCTGCATAAAGGATCACTCTATATAAATATATATATAATGTGTGTGTGTTATTTTTTTTACTGGGAAAAACTGTATTGCTTCTGTCGTTAGGCAACCATTGACAGGGCTACAGCATAACACCTATCACTATATACTAAGGTACACATTGACTGGGGTACAGCATAACACCTATCACTATATACTGAGGCAGACATTGAAGATGTTGCAGCATAACTGCTATCATTATATACTGAGGCACTCATTGACCAACGTTTGCTATCATTATATACTGAGGCAAACGTTGACGGTGGGGCAGCATAACACCTATCACTATATAGTGAGGCACAGCACAACACCTATCACTATACATTGAGCCAGACATTGCCAATAATGTAGCACAGGGCTTGACAAATTTGTTGTGAATCTAGGCGCCAGCTAAAAGTTAGGAGCCAGGATTTTTTTTTAAACTAACAGTTGGTTAGGAGTGATCTGATCATCATCAGCCCACTTACTAAACTCACAGCATTTGACTTGGAAGCACCCTGGACTTTCAGGTCAGTGCTGTTTTGTTTTTTTTTGTTTGTTTGTTTTTTTTAATATATATATATATATATATATAAACGCTTTCAATGCTGATGTTCCATTGGAGCACAGCATTGACTGATATTTAGTCCCCACAAGCGTGGAATGTGTTATACACAATAACTGAATTGAAGGGGTTAACGCTGCACTGTCGCTCTCATGGAGCAATCAGGCAGTAGTGGGGTGTTGTGTCAGGTCCCCACACTCATGTGGAGACCAAAGAACCCTCTCCCCCTGTCCCTGAAGCTGCCTCTGGCAGCTGGTCTATAGACCAGCCATTGCAGGGGGGAGTCTCTCTGATGACTGCTGTAGGCTTCCATGCTTACAGGAGTCATCAAAGGGCTTGTGGGGGGGGCTCATTTTTGCTGTTGCTGGCCTGCCTGGGCTTCCAGGCAGACCACCAGCAGCAGAGCCCCTTACAAATTGGGAATTAACCCCTAAAATGTCGCGATTGCGGCATTGAAGGGGTTAACGCTGCCCTGTCGCTCTCATGGAGCGATCAGGCAGCAGGGGGATGTTGTGACCCAATCAACACTGAACCCCCTTTCTTGAAGCTGCCTGTGGCAGCTGAAAACACTATTGCAGGTTTTCCTGCAATCGCGGTTTCAGCCTACAGGATCACTCCGTGGGAGTGATCTCAGGCTCGGGGGCGGGCTCTGAGTGGCTGTGCTGCAGCAGCAGCGCCCCCGCGTAATGACGCGGGGCATTTTTTTGTGGATGTAAGAGGCTGACAAACTCCTAGGCGCCAGGACAAAATTCTGAGTCGCCATGGCGTCCTGGTGCCTGGGATTTGTCGAGCTCTGATGTAGCATAACCCCTATCACTATATACTAAGCCAAACATTGATGTGGTGTAGGCCTACCGCTTCAGTGTCTGGCTTAGTATATAGCAGGGGTGTCCAAGTTTTTTCTGCAGTGGGCCACTTCATCAGAATTGTATATGTGCGTGGGCCGCACTCATTTTTCACTGTGTGAAAATATGGCCTTTAATAAAATATGCAGATTAAAATAACGTAAATGACACAAAACCTTTACTTTTCCTCTCACTGATTTCTGGGCCTAGAAAGTTTTGTGACTACAAATTCAGGATTCTGGATAAGTTAAAATGAAATACCGTATTTGCTCGATTATAAGACGAGGTTTTTTCCAGAGCAAATGCTCTGAAAAATACCCCTCGTCTTATAATCGAGGTCGTCTTCTAATCAGACCTCATTCTGCTGGGGCCAGGCTGCTTACCGGGCTTTGGTCGCGAGCAGCGTCTCTTCTAGCAGCAGGAGAACAGGAAGCTAGCAGAGTGTCACATAATTCTGCCTCCCCCTCCTTCCTCTGGGGGCGGGGCCAGAGAAGTTGCTCGCACAGCCGGGCCCCTGCAGAAGTCTGCGAGTGGGAGATCTGCAGTTCAGGTAAAGGGGTGGGGGAGGGTTTTTGTGATTAATGTGTGAAGTATGTGTGATTAATGGAATGAATGAGTATTTAAATGTTTGTGAATGAGTGTGTGTGTGTGATAGCATGGATGTGTAAGGGGGGTGGTGGTGGTAGCATGGCATAGGGAGGCTGTAATCACACTACTATCATCCCCATGTTCCAGCATGTACTGGCTGCCCATTGATAGGAGTGTGATTGCTGTTAGCAGTTATATATATATATATACCTCCAGAAATGCATTTTAACCCCCTATATGCCACTCAGCCCCATGATATGCCTTTTAACCCCCTATATGCCAGAGTGGCATATAGGGGTATAAGGCATATCATGGGGCAGAGGGGCATATAGGGGGTTAAAAGGCATATCATGGGACACAGTGGCATATAGGAGGGTAGAAGACATTTCTGGAGGCAGAGTGGCATATAGAGGGTTAAAAGGCACATCAAGGGGCAGAGTGGCAAATAGGGGGGTATAAGGCATTTCTGGGGGCAGAGTGGCAGGCCTGGGGGCAGATGTGCATAACTGGGGAGGGCAGGTTGGCAAATAAAAGGAAATAAAAAATATACATTTTTCTCAATCATAGCTTTTATTAAATATGAAAAAATAGTTTACATGAATTAATATTTACTAGTAAAACGTTTTTCCTATAGGGTAGTCTTATATTTAGGCTTTTTGTTTATTTCATAAATTAAAATTTTTATTTTGGGGGGTCGTCTTATAATCAGGGTCGTCTTATAATCGAGCAAATACGGTAGTTCTATTTATTTTAGGGATACACCGAAATGAAAATTTTGGACCAAAACCGAAAATTCAGGGTTCACTTAGCCAAAACCGAAAATGACCCCCCCCCACATACTTTTAATAAAAGTAAGTTGCACACCAAAATTGTACAAAAAAAATTATATATTATGATTGTTAACAGCACACTCTTAATAAACCACACTTTTAATAAAAGTAACACACCACAATTGGACAAAAAAAAATCAACAATATGACTTGGCATGATAGGAGTGTGATTGCTAACAGCAAACATACTCTTTTCATACCCAGGCAACCAGTAAATGCTGGAACCTAGGCATGATGGGACTGTGATTGCTGTTAGCAGATTGCTGTTAGCAATCACACTCCTATCATGCCAAGTCAGCCAGTAAATGCTGGTACAGGGTGGCTGTAAGTGCAGACCCCATACTGCTGGCAGCATTAATACACAAGGGGGGCAGCTAGCCCAACAATATGATCAACAATATGACTTGGCATGATAGGAGTGTGATTGCTAACAGCAAACATACTCTTTTCATACCCAGGCAACCAGTAAATGCTGGAACCTAGGCATGATGGGACTGTGATTGCTGTTAGCAGATTGCTGTTAGCAATCACACTCCTATCATGCCAAGTCAGCCAGTAAATGCTGGTACAGGGTGGCTGTAAGTGCAGACCCCATACTGCTGGCAGCATTAATACACAAGGGGGGCAGCTAGCCAGGTTTCAGCATGTACTGGCTGACTTGGCATGATAGGAGTGTGATTGCTAACAGCAATCACAGTCCCATCATGCCTAGGTTCCAGCACTTACACATCCATGCTACCACACATTCTCACATTCATTCCCTCACAGGCATACTCATTCACACAACCTCCCCCACCCCCTTACCTACTACAGCTCTCGATGCCACTCACAGACTTCAGCAGGGGGCGTGGCCTCCCGTGTTCTCCTCACAGAGGAGGCAGGACTGGAGCAGAGAATAGACCCTCCCACAAGTAAGCGGCAGGGCATGTGATCCTGGCTGCCGATCTCACGCGGGCCGCACCTCGAGGGCCGCATGTTGGACACCCCTGGTATATAGGGATACATCGAAATGAAAATTCTGGACCGAAAATTCAGCATTCACTTGACCGAAACTGAAAATGACCCCCCTTTTAAAAAAAAAAAAAAAAAAACTGGACAAAAAAAAAACTGGACAAAAAAACCCAACAACAATATTACATGATGTCTAACAGCAATCACACTCCTATCATGCCCAGACAGCCAGTACATGCTGGAACCTGGACCTCATATTAATGTGATTACAGCCTCCCTATGCCATGCTATCCCCCCCCCACAAACGCACCCTACTCCAAGTGTGCGTGTGACTTGGTTCTGATGGTAAAAGGGTTAAGATTCACTATCTGTCTGCCCTAGACCGGAAATAGTGATCAAAATACAAATATCCACCCTTAATACCACCCGCAATTAACTATAATGATATAACTAATATCAAAATAATACTGCCACCACCAAGATAAATGGGGTGCCTTGGTCCCCCAAGCGAATCAGACACACAATATATTTTAACAGAATAATTATGTGATTTTAGATTACCGATAAAATGGTCTAATCAGGTAACGTGAGTCTTTACCAGACAAAGGCAGAACTTACCGTATTTGCTCGATTATAAGACGAGGTTTTTTTCAGAGCAAATGCTCTGAAAAATACCCCTCGTCTTATAATCAGGGTCATCTTATAATCAGACCTCAAAGTCTGACTATGAGACGACTAAGATCCAGATCCCCCGCAGCTGCAGGGGATCTGGATCCTCCTGTCTCAACCCCCCCGCCCCACTTACCGGTACTTCAGAGTCCCCGGTGTGCAGCTGTAATGTAGCTGGGGCAGCGTGTAGACTCACACCGTTTAGACCGGCACCGGCGCGGGAACTCTGATCTCTGACAGCTGGGGAATGTCTGCGCGATACACGCAGACAACCCCCACTGCTAGCCACGCCTCCTTCCGGCTGCAGCATGAGTCTACACGCTGCCCCAGCTACATGACAGGAGACTCAGAAGTACCGGTAAGTGGGGCGGGGGGGGGGAGTGTTAAATGGGGGGCATAATGAAGCCCATGGGGGCCAGAATGGACTAGAGTGGGCCCTGACAGAGTGCTGAGCAGGGCTAGGCTAAGGCAGGAATTGTGGATTTTAGGGGAGGAGTTTTGGTAGGAGGATATTTAAGTTTGGTGATCACAGGGGTAAGGATCCATTTTGTTTAAACCTTACCTGGTGGTGTTTGTCCCACCCTCCCTCCCATTATGTGGTTGAGTTTGTGGAGTAGTGTTGCTGCATTAGTCACAGTTGTGGGCGGTAGCTTGCCAGGTATCCATGGGGTTAATGTGGTGGTATGATCCTTGGTGGTCATAACCGGTGGGAGGTTCCTTGCAAAGAATGGTGCTTGGAACCTCGGGTCCGGGTTGGGGCATCCTGGTATGTCCCCTCCCAAATTGGTGTATGGTATGGTGTTGCTGCATTAGTCACAGTCGTGGGCGGTAGCTTGCCAGGTATCCATGGGGTTAATGTGGTGGTATGATCCTTGGTGGTCATAACCGGTGGGAGGTTCCTTGCAAAGAATGGTGCTTGGAACCTCGGGTCCGGGTTGGGGCATCCTGGTATGTCCCCTCCCAAATTGGTGTGTGGTATGGTGTTGCTGCATTAGTCACAGTCGTGGGCGGTAGCTTGCCAGGTATCCAAGGGGTTAATGTGGTGGTATGATCATTGGTGGTCATAACCGGTGGGAGGTTCCTTGCAAGGAGTGGTGCTCGGAACCTCAGGTCCGGGTTGGGGCATCCTGGTATGTCCCCTCCCAAAATTGGTGTGTGGTATGGTACCTGGATAACTTGGCAAGCTAGGTTGGTTTTGGTTACGTCATTGTCTCTGTTAACGCATCTATGTTTATTATTTCAGGTTTTATAGGACAATGACTGTTAAATAAAACGGCTGTGGCCTTTTCAAACCCATCTTGTGTGTTGGTGTTTTATTTAATTGAGCAAATGAGCCAAGCCTGGCCCGTGAGTCGAAGCTACATCTGTCAGGCATTTCTGGAGGCAGGGTGCTCTGTGAAATGCCTTTTAACCCCCTTAATGCCACTCTGCCTCCAGAAATGCCTTTTTAACCCTCTACACGCCACTCTGCCTCCTGAAATGCCTTAAACCTCCCTATATGCCACTCTTCCCCATAATATGCCTTTTAACCCTCTAAGTGCCAGAGTGGCATATAGGGTTAAAAGGCATATAATGGGGCACAGTGGCATTTAGAGGGTTAAAAGGCATATCATGGGGCACAGTGGCATTTAGAGGGTTAAAAGGCATATCATGGGGCACAGTGGCATATAGGGGGTATAAGGCATTTCTGGGGCAGATGTGCATAACTGGGGGGCAGGTTGGAAAATAGAAGGAAATAAAACCAAAATATTTTTCTCAATCATAGCTTTTATTAAAAAAATAGTTTAAATGAATTAACATTTACTGGTAAAACTTTTTTCCTATAGGGTCGTCTTATATTCAGGCTTTTTCTTTTTTTCCTAAATTAATATTAAGATTTGGGGGGGTCGTCTTATAATCGAGCAAATACAGTAATAAAGAAATATTTACTATGAACAAAAAATCACAGTGCATACAAAAAAGATGATAAACAGATTATTTACACCAGCAGATAAAATAAAAAGGAGAAAAGTACAGAAAACCTAACTACTCACTTGAATGGTAAAGTAACAGTTTTTCTGTCTGTAGGGCTCTGGCAAGGAAAGATGGTGACTTACTCAAAATTAGATCTTGGCCCCTAGTAAGCACACTGACCAATCTTCTCTCATTAACTTTATACTCTTTCTCAGTTCATCTCGAGTTTCCAAGCCGGCCCAGAGGTGGTATAAGCGGAGGGAAGTTGTACCATAAGTGACCTCCCCCTTGTGTGGTGGAAACATATCAGTCAAAATAACTTATTTTCATTTTATCGTCCCTCCTGTGCTCGCCACAGCAATAATTCATGCATTTATGAATTTCTTGTAAATTGTGAAGTCCATAGATATGTTGTATACTTCACAATTCCTTCCAAACTGGTTAAGTTGTGCCACCATGTTTGTACTCTTTTTGTAGGGTGCGCTTTCCCCGTTCTAGGTATGCACACAAGGAGGTATGATAATGAATCTATGAGTTATTATTGATATGTGTTGGATATGACCTGGATATGAAATGGTTTTCCTGACTGCTAGTGGTCACTTAGCATATCAAAGAATCCAGTATCTATGAGGGGATACAGGAATATGGTGAATGACTCAGCTAGTGGACTTAAAGGCACTGCCGCCCTGTTATATTTCACACCTTGCAGAGGGCCTTGGTTGGAGTCCCAGCTTCAAAAGACCAATTTATCTTAAGACCTTTTGGCACCACATGCCTATACGATCGAATTAACCCCTCACATACTGAAATTGGCCATACCCTCTCTACCGGGTAGCAAGTCCATGTACGTATTACACCAGTTGGTGTGACACCCCCCCTTACACATCCATGCTATCACACACACACTCATTCACAAACATTCAGCATAAACTACAGCATAATCACTTAATGTTTTCCTACCTTTCCTCTGTTAGTTACTTTTCCTCCTCTTCGTTCTTCCTCTTGCCTCTTCTTCTTCTGTGTCCTGTCCTTCCGGTGCAGTAAAGACGGTGGGCGTGTCTTCAGTGCTGTGCGCCGGGATATGGCACACAAATTGCAGCGCGCATCGCAAGGGAGCAGGATCGGAGGTCTGTATTATCAGACCTCCTGCTCCCTTGATTGATTTTATGCCGGTTGGAGGGAGATCCTTGATCTCCCCAACCGAGCTTGCTCCTCCAGCGGCGGACATTACTGTCCGTCTGTGGAGGAGTGACAGCGTCACCCTGGACGGCATCCTGGACGGACTGCCCGCCCCCCCCCCCCCCAGCTCCCCGTTAGGTACTGTGCGCACAATTTTAGCGCACAGCTTAGAGGGAACACTGCCTACAAGCTATCTTTTTTTGTAATTCAATGTGGTTAGAGCAATGCGTTATATCTCTCATAGCCTCTTCAGACTCAAGCCATATTTCAATTTTAATTTTTTATAATAATAATATAATAATAATTTATTATTTTTTTTCATTTTAATTTAATTAAAGGGTGTGAGGAGAACTTGTAGAAGTCCCGTGATGGAATAAAAAAGGCTGAACACAAGTCAGAAAAGGGACGTTTGTCAAAGAAATCATCTACTCTTAAAGGGAGAGGATCATTTCATGAATTAAGTTGTAAATCTGGGACCAGCATTTCCATGGAGCTAAGTGGAGTGGCCTTAGTGATATGGTGGAAGGAGGGGGTTTTCCTAGCTACCTGGGACCAAATTTGAAGTGGTGGGAGGAAGTGAAGGTAAGGGAGGGTGATGTCGCTTATGGAGCCATAATAATTGAGCGACTGAATACGGACGTAAATAGCAGTCTTCTCGGGGGGACCTCTTCTCGGTGATGAAAAGTGGCTGCTTGTGAAAGTATAGTGGCCCTGTAATAAGCCACAATATCCGGAGTGCCTAAATCCCCCCCCCTAAATCTAGGAGAAAAGAAGGATTGTTTAGAGGCCCTTGACCTCCCTTTAATATTGATAAAATCATTAAGTACTTTTTGTATATGCGATTAAAAATTTATGAGGAATAGCAATCGGGACTGCTCGAAAAGGGAGAACCATCATTTGGATGGACGCAATGCGTCCAAGCCATGAGAGATCAAAGGAACGCCACCTCTGGATTGTGTTTAAAATGTGCTTCCATAGTGGAATAACATTAAAATCGTTTTGAATAACATTAAAATCGTTTAGTTTAGACAAGGTTCTGGGTAGCATTGCTTGTGTCTTGTTTATGTTAAGTTTGTGATAAGAAATCGGCGCATATTGCTCAAATTGCCCCAACGTTGGTAAAGAAGTGGAAGGGCTCGTAATAGATGCTAAAATGTAATCGGCGAATAAGCCTAGGATGGAGTCCTCACCACCTAGACCAAGAAAACCCTGTATCAGTGGATCAGAGCGTATTCGGTGGGCCAGTGGTTCGAAAGTGGACAACCCTGACGCGTCCCGTTAAAAATCAAAAATGGAGAGTAGAGTAGAGGGCCATAATGGAACAGATCAAGGAGGGCGGGAAAGCGAATTTCCCTAGAACCGACGAAAGAAATTGCCAATGGAGCCTATCAAAGCCTTTTTCCGCATGGAAAGAAATTAAAAGACACAGAATTTTTTTCCGGAAAGCTTCCCAGGAGACGTTGATAAATTTGCGAGTATTATCATTCGCTTGTCTATATCTAACAAATCCCACCTGGTCAGAATGCAAAAGAGATGGAAGTACCTTATTTGCTCGATTATAAGACGAGGTTTTTTTCAGAGCAAACGCTCTGAAAAATACCCCTCGTCTTATAATCAGGGTTGGTTTATAATCAGACCTCAAATAGGTCTGACTATGAGACTAAGATCCAGATCCCCCACAGCGCTGCAGGGCACCTGGATCCTCCTGTCTTATGCCCCTCCCAGCTTACCGGTGCTTCTGACTCTCCGATCATGTAGCCGGGGCAGCGGGTAGACGTCTACGCGATTCGCGTAGGCAACTTCCGCTGCAGCCGGAAGGAGGTGCGGTTAGCAGCGGGGGTTGCCTGCGTCCATCGAGTGTGGGTTGTGGAGTAGAGTTGTGATTGGAGAGGTTGTATAGAGAGGAATAATAGTTAGCAAACTCATCAGCAATGTGAGAAGGGTTCTTCAAGATCAGCCCTTTCGATGACCGGAGAAAAGATGGACCCGCCAGGGTTGAGAGGTGTCTGAGTTTGTTTGCTAACATAGTGTCAGCCTTATTTCCTTTAGAATAGAAACGTTGACGGATCTTCAACAGCATCTGTGCTGTGTGGTGAGATTGGATTTCAGCTAGTTTAAATTTAACATGTTTAATCTCATTGGTGTGTTGGGAGGAGGGGGCTTGTTTGTTAAGACTCAAGATCATACAATTTAAGGAGCAGAGAGTCCTTCTCACCCTCTCGCTCCCTCTGTTTTTAAGAAGTGAAGCTTGTCATGGGAGCCCCCGTGCCATGGGCTCCTGGCGGGGACTGAGTGGCAGCCTCCTTACTACAGACTATGGGCCCTGGTAATGAGTGCCATGTATCCTTTTGTGTGTTTTTAATTAAAATGTATTTTATTATTGCTTTATTTCCTAACTGTTTACACACAGCACACTAAGGTCTGGGAGATAATCTAATCAAGACAATGTGTATTCCTTATTTTAGTGGCGTCTGTATCCTTTTGTATTGTTAATCCCTTTACTGCCCCTGTTGTCTCTGGGATGCAAATTAAGGGGGCGGTTTGTATCCCAATATCTTGTTTTATGTTAATGAGTGTTTTGCTGGATATATCCAGCCGTCTGTGTCTAAAATAAATCAGTTCTCCTCTTGTTGTACCTAAAGACTAGTCTTGCCTGTTTTTTTGGCTACTGGATAGCGATATCCCTTTACTTTGCTTGAGGATATTGCTTACGGATTGCTGGGAATTATTGTCCTGAAGGGAGAAGTCGCTCTTGGCGGAGAGGGACAACCTGAGGTCCCTGGTCGGTCCGTCACAAAGCTATACTAATGATAATTAGTTTAATTTACGATTTAATGGATTCATCTGAAAACAGGGAATTATTAAGGCAAGATGAACCTTTGCCTAAAAAAGGATGAATCCCTTGCAATGATAAATGAACGTAGCGTAAATTTGTCAACTAGGATACAATCTATCCTGGTGTAAGACCGATGTAACGCAGAGAAAAAAGAATAATCTCTTTTAGAGGGGTGATGAAGACGCCACGCATCATATAGTTGAATCTAATGGAAAGATGTAGTAAGTAATGTAGTAATACTTCCTCAGTCCTTACAGGTAGATATGGTTAACAGATGAGGTCACTAGCTAACAAGCTAGTGACCTCATCTGTTAACCATATCTACCTGTAAGGACTGAGGAAGTATCCAGTAGAGGGTCAAGAAAAGCATTAAGATCGCCACAGAGGATAAATTGACCCTTCTTAAGAGATTCTACTTTAGACAACAATTTTTTTAATAAAGTGGACCTGTGACTTGTTAGGTGTGTAGAAAGAGACTAATGTATAATCAATAGAGTTAATAACACAATTAAATATCAGAAATCTACCCCAGGGGTCTGCCGTCTTCCTACTTAATTGAAAAGAAAGTTGCTTAGAAAGAAAAATAGAAACTCCTGCTTTACAAGTTTTTGACCAACAATATGACCATCTCGCAGCGCTTTCACCATGTTTGCACCTCTGTCAGTTACCACAAAACCAACTTCCGCCTCTGCTCCCAAGAAAGGCATGCTGCCCACTAGGTGCACTCCACAAATCTGTTGTGAAATATACACACTGACAAGCAGCCTTGAAAAGCTCCTCTGTCACTGCTGAAACACAGGACTGATACAGTAATTACTGAAAGTGGAACTTGAAGGAACCGTGTATTGTGGAGCCACGGCCACCATCAATTGTTGAAAGGCTCCCCTTCAATCATAGAGAAGGATGCCCCTCCTACAGAAATGAACTGACCAATAAGTCGGGTTATTTTATTGGCTTGCTGTTTGGGAATTGACCTCCTGGAGTGGAATGCCCCAAATTCTTCCAGGGTCGGCTGGACATGTTGCAGTGCTCCAACCTTTTTTGGTCTGTGGCTGCCAGCAGTAGCTGTAGCTGCTATTTGCTCAGAAGCAGCTGTTGGGGGTTTTCCACTCTCTCTGGATATGGTACTAGTTGTTATTGTAGTACCACGGGCACAGCTATGCTGCCTGCCCTATGCTTTTCTGTATCTTTGCCCAATAGCAAAGCGTTGTGTTGAGTGCTGAGGTGATGCTTCATGCTAGCTTATTAGCTTCATGCTAGCTTATTAGCTTCATGCTGCTTATTAGCTTCCCACAATGTTTGCACTTTCCATAGCGCCCTTGTTCTACACTTTCATAGTGCTCCCAAATTGGGGCGCAGAGAGCCTTGGACTGTGCACTGGGTGCTGCTTCTACTGCTTTGGGTGGATGAGCAGCGGCAGAACTAGTTCTGCGAACACTGGGAGATGGCACATTAACCTCACTCTCCGTCTCTAGGCTCTCTACACTGCTACTAACAGTGGTTGTTCTTATTGGCACAGTTACAGTATTGGGGGTGGTACTGTAACTTTGCACTTTTTGCCAGCGCAAACAGGAGTACTGGCCGTAGTGGGACTGCTAATTTCTTGAATTCTACCAGATTTGGTAGGTTTTGCTGTTGGTGGTGGTGATGATGATGATAGTAGCCGAGAAGGTGGAGGCTCAGGGAAAAATTGTGCACTAGTCATTCGTACACTGCTCCCTGAGGAATCTGATTCCTGACCACTCATCTCCTCTACTTCCTCTGGCTCATAGTGAAGTTCTTCATTAGCCAAAACAAATGGAATTCTTGCTAGGCTGGAGCTAAGACTAATATAATGACTAGTAGTAGTGCGAGCAGGAAGAACAGAGCCTAACTCTGCACTTGGGCTCTGTCTCATGCTCATCTGGTACCTTGCTAGGCGGAGTTCCCCTATGTGTAGCCCTCTCTCTAACTGTCTTTACAAAAATATTGTAAGGACTTGGTGGCTTGGTGGTGCTAGGAGGAAATGGCGTGGTGGTTTCAGTGGGAACAGCAGACGCAGCACTAGTGGTGGTAGAAGTGGTGGTCTTGGGAGGCGGATTTTTTTCTACAAAAAGCCTCCCTGGGAAAGAACAAGATCGCTTTGGTTTGGGAACACCACTCTCAGTCTGGATGGGGAAGATGCTGCTTGGGGCAAAAGGCACTTCTTTTTACTCACTGGGCTAGTAGAAGTACTAGTTGTGCTACCCTTTAACTTTGAACGTGCTTCTGGTGCTTTAGGCTTTCCTTTAAAAAAACATAGAGCTGGTGGGCAGCACTACTACTGATTGCTATTGGTGCCTTTCCTTTACTTGATGACATAGATCCTGCAAGAAATTTTCCCCAAACAATAACCAAGAGCTTGGCCTACTTGTCCAACTAGACTGACGGAAAGGCTGCATCTAGGTGGTGGTGGTAGTAGATGGAGCATGTCCCTCCCTCCTTTTCTTAGTCCCAAAAGGAGAATCCATTTCAAATGTTGTGTTGTGTGTAGTGTTTAAAACTAGGGGGAAAGGGAAAATAGCGTAATAAAGAAAAATAGGATTAAAAGAAAAAAATAAGTTTCTCTTCAGTGCTACTGCTGAAAAACGGCGATCACGGCATTGAAGGGGTTAATTCCTGTTTTGTATGGGGCTCTGCTGCAGGTCCAGGCAGACCAGCAACAGCAAAAACGACTGTAGGACTGATCAAAGAGACTCCTCCCCTGCAATCTCCAGTCTATGGGAGATTGTGTCCCTGCTGCCAGAGGCAGCTTCAGGGACAGGGAGACAGGGTTCTTTGGTCTCACACATCACACATGAGTGTGGAGACCAGCCCCCACCCCCTCCATTGCTAAATTACCCCTACCCCCCCTCTTGCTCAATTAACCCCTTCAATGCTGCGATTGTATATGTCCCCCACAAGCTTATGGGGACTAAATATCAGACAATGCTGTGCTTCAATGGAGCATCAGCATTGAAAGAGTTAAAAAAAAATGTAAAAAAAAAAAAAAAAAAATAAAAATGAAAAATGCAAAAAATAACAGCACTGACCTGAAAGTCCAGGGTGCTTCCAGGTCAAATGCTGGGCTGGGCTGATGATGATCAGATCACTCCTGGGCAATAGGAGTGATCGGATCATTATGGCAGCCCATGGATGACCCTGCCCTACAAAGTGAGAGGGGTCATCTAGGGTAATTATGAAAAAACACAAATTATTAATAAAAAAAAACAAACATAATTATCACCTGATCACTTGTCGGTGACATTTTAAGTCGCTGATTATTGATCGATCTCCCTGATTGATGTCAGTGGCCTAAACCTGTTACTTAGAAGTGATCTGATTGTAATTGAGTAATTGAAATGTGCATGTTCCAGTTTTGCCCTCATAGCTTCCTCAAAAAATGCATGAACCATGCATGTGAGGTCTTATTGGAACCCGGGGGATGTTGGTGAACAAAATGTGGTGTTTTCTTCCACTGTTGCACATATGCTGTGCAAGAAATAAATTGCAACATTGAAATGTATGCATTTAAAAATGCAATAAAATAAATTTTCCATGAAATGTTGGCAGACATCGATGAAGAAATGGCTGCCTGAAAACTGTCAAAATTACCCTAGTTGAACACCTTGACTTGTCTGCTGTTCATAAATATATTCTTTTATTGGGTAATATACTGGGGGGGCTTCCAAAATGTCCCAAATGGGATATGGGCCCAGTAAACGAATTACTGAAAACTTGCGCATGTTCCAGTTATGGCCTCATGGCTTCCTCAAAAAATGATGGGATGTTGGTGAATAAAATGTGGTGTTTTCTTCCACCGTTGCACATAAATTGCAACATTGAAATGTATGCGTTTAAAAACGCAATAAAATAAATTTTCCGTGAACTTTGGAAAGAAGAAATGGCTGCCTGAAAACTGTCAAAATTACCCTAGTTGAATACCTTGACTTGTCTGCTGTTCATAAATTATATACGTTTATGGGGTAATTTACAGTGGGGGGCTTCCAAAATCTCCCAAATGGGATATGCCATGGATGGCAGGAATTATGAAGTCAGACAATTCATGAAATGTATATTCTGCTAAATGTAGCTGTGATAAATTGTACATAGGGAAAACCATCCAGGAGTTCCGTAGACGTATATCCCAACATGTGGGCACGATTAGGAGGAAAAGAAAAAGGAGGAAAGAAGAAACATCTTTGGCCCGTCATGTTAATTTTTCCCATGGTGGAGATCTAGAGTCTCTGAGGTTTTGGGGTATCTCTCAACTTAAACTTGGTCCACGAAAAGGGAATCTGGATCGATTACTATTAAAAGAGGAAGCCAAGTGGATCTATAGACTCAAAAGTTTGAGTCCTCTAGGTTTAAATTAAGGTTTCTCCTTCTCAGCCTATTTGTAGATTCTAAATAATAGGACTCTGTTTAATATTGATTATCTTATAATGATTTACTTAGTTTATATGGAGGTATGACTATATTATGGAGACTTACATTGTGCTAGGGATATTTGGGAAGGGAATTATTCAATTGTGATGTGTATAACTATGTATGGTGAATATGCCAAAATGATGTAAATTTGCACTGGTGTTTTTGGATATGGTGCCTTGATGGGATTTGAACCCTGGACCCCAGTACTGCAGGGCAATGGTATAGGCCACTGAGCCACTGTGCTGCCCAGCAATTTGTGTTGGTGAACCGGGTGTAATGTGAATAATAAGAATTACAATGTGTAGGAGATCTAGTAACAATGTTCTGAGTGGAAAGGAACATCAATGATTGGTGAGAATAACTGTCAGTCAATTTCTTTGACTGTTCACCTTTGCGAATTGGAGAGAACCACTGCCCATCATGTATATGGAATTCTATTGGACTATGTGGGTGATGTCATGCTTAGTCACCTTTAAAGCAATTGGCTGGATCTGGCAACACATCTAATACATCGGTAACCATTGGATATGATTGTTCCTTCCCCGAATCCGTGATGTCAAAACGGTCTCCATTTTAGAAGCCATTAGCCCAGACCTCTGATGAAGCTCTGAGGAGCGAAACATGTCAGGGGGGCTACTTGTCTGAGTTTTTAATAAGCCTCTGTTACTGGTCATAATTGAATTATTTCTGTTGTTAGGACTGCAGCCATCAACAGTATGTATGACCTAATACAATAACACAGCTTATGTTACAGTGACGTATACATTTCATGGTAGGACTGGTGACACTGGTGTTTTTAAAAATCTTTTTTTCTTTATACCTTTTAATAAACATATTAATAAAAGTTATGTTTTAGGGTGGGGTTATAATAAGGGTATTTTTTGATCCCGGGAACGGGATTGGTTTGTTTGCAAATGGGATATGGGCCCAGTAAACTCGTTTCTGAAAATTCTAAATTTGAAAACTAAAATGCGCATTTTCCAGTTTTGCCCTCACAGCTTCCTCAAAAAATGCATGAACCATGCACGTGAGGCCTTGTTGGAACCGGGGAATGTTGGTTAACACAATTTGGTGGTTTTTCTGCAGTTGCACATATTCTATACAAAATATAATATGAAATCTAAAGCAAGATTGCAACATATGCAAAAAAACAAAAAAATATACCTCAAAATTTGGCAGCAATTGGCAATAAAATCCCTGTTTGAAAAGTGTCAAAATGACCCTAGTTGTACACCTTGACTTATCTACTATTCATAAACATATAATCTTTGGGGGATAATCAGTATCTGTGACAACTATTGCAGTTATTAGACTACCATGCCAAATTTGAAAAAAATTAGATTTTAAAAATGTGATGCATGCCTTGCAATATTTGCCCTATACTGGTCAAAATAGATGAAAATCCTGGCCATATCGGGTGGTTTCCAAATCAGGACAAGTTAATGAATATATTTTGGATAATTTTTTCCCATTGGTTCAATGTGTGTACAATTTGTATGTATACAAAACTGTAAAAAAATGATTTTTTTCCATTTTTCCCCACTTTTTCCAGTTTATTTCAAACAAAACAATGTACTACCCAGCTAAATATGGTTTCAAATGAAAGCCCTACTTGTGCTGAAAAAAAACAATATATGATTTGTGTGGGTGTAAGAGAGAAATTACAGTTGAAGAACAACATAGCAAAAACACAAAAACGGCTCCGGTCCTTTAGTGACACCTTTGTATCAAAATCCCGGTCCTGAAGGGGTTAAACAACTTTTACTTGAAATCCGATACAGAAGCACACAGATATAGTTCTACTACTTCTTCTAAATCTACAAAAATTTGCTGAATTATTTTCTTTTTTACTAGTACTACAGCTACCTTGAAGCTTTGCTTACTACAGTTGTCGTCACACAGTCAAACTTTCTTAAAAATAAATTAGAAAATAAAATTTAACAGCAAAACTGTCACGCGCTCCGCTACGGGTCCTACCTCCGTCGCGCACGCACACCGCTGGGCGCCCCGCCTCCGCTACCTCCGTCGTGCACGCTTGTCTGCGTTGCCGTAGCGACGTCACGATGGTACGTGACACACACAACGTCACACCCGATGTCACACGACGTACGCGACGCATGCATCGTCGAGGTCCGTGACATAAGTACCGGTTTTGCGCTGTTTGTCTGTCTCTGTCTCCTCTTCCTTTATAAACCCGATTTCCCTTGTTGTCATTGCCCGTTCTAAGCGCTACTTAGCTTTTGGGTGTGCTTTTCATGTCATTTGATATTTGCCTTGTGTACTGATCTCTGCCTGTTACCGACCACGATTCTTCTCTGCCTGCCTACGAACTCGGAATGCCTTCTATTGCCCTTGACCTCGGAACCTTGACCCTTCTCTAAGTGGAGCCTACCTGGTCCCAGTGATTGTTCGATCTCAGGGGCTCATCCACTGGGTGAGAACTATTGTTTGGGTGACTAGTGCCTATCTGCATTGTCGGGTCCACCTCTTCTACCTTACACCGTGACAGAAACAGTTAGCTTCACTGCTTGCTGAACAAAAAACACAGCACTTATGTGGCTGCACTCACTAGTCCAACAAGTTCACTTCACTGATTGAGTGAGGTGAGCAAAACAAATGAAATTAAAATTAAAAATAATATTAAGAAGAAAAATTTACTTTGCTGTTGCAAACACAAAGCACTGCAGCGCCAGTACTAGAAAGATTAGCTTAACATTAAAATTAAAATGTATTAACTAAATTATTAACTAAATAAATAATTTATTATTAGGGATTTCTTATATTAATATAATTAATACTAAAATTATCAACTTCTATTTTAAGCTTAAGGGTAGTAGGGGACTGGATAATCTTTATGTGGGATAAATTAACTCTTCTACCTGACAGAATGTCTCAAGCAAAATAAGCTAATATAATATAGCTAATTTAGCTAGCTAAAATGAATAATAATAATTTATATTATTATTAAATATTAATGATTTTATATTACACACTAGTAGTCGTCTACACTACTATATACTATACGTCTACACAATATTATTATTATTGTCACCTTCTACCAAGGCTGTGGAGTTGCATATCTCTGTCTTGCTATAGTTTCTCTGTTTTGCTTAAGAATGCAAAAAAACAATGTTGCAGAATCTTGTAATACCTTTTTTATTGGACTAACAGTATTTAAAATAATAGACGAGCTTTCGGGAGTCCTCCCTTTATCAAGTCAAAAGCATTTCTGACCAAGCAAGTGAAAAACACAGTTTAAAACTGACCAGTACATGTTCTGATACAGGGTTAAAACAGGGGTTAAAACAACACGGTACAGAATTTGCAGACAAAAAACTAAGAGGGTCGTAAATAGTAAATAGTGGCATATACTGCACAGATAAGGCTAGGGGGGGAGCAGGGGTAAGCATGTAGGAGAGAGAGAAGAAGAAAAAAAAAAAGGCACAGGTTATAGGAAGTTTTGATGTGCTAAGAAGCTCAAAAAAATATGATTTTTACAATCATAAAAATGTATCATTTTGGCTTCAAATGTCTTTCTTTCTTGGGTGTTTTTGAAATGACCTCTCAGTGTTTTGATTTTAAGGTCATATATGGAGTGACCTGTTTGGGTAAAGTGGTGCCCAACTGGAGTGCAAAAGTTTTCTTCATCATGATGGTTGATGGAGTATCTGTGCAGATTCATCCTTTTATTAAGTTGCTGGCAGGTTTCACCGATGTAACACCCTATAGTACATTTGGTGCATTGAATCATGTATACAACATTTTGTGAAGTGCATGAGTATGATCCTTTAATATTGTATGTCTTGTTGTTGTGGGTGGCTGTGTTGCTGGTACAGATGTGTTGGCAAAGTTTGCATCTACCCCATACACCACTATAACTCACCCATACACCACTCTGCCTCCTCCCCCCTCCCATACACCACTCTGCCTCCTCCCCCCTCCCATACTCCACTCTGCCTCCTCCCCCTCCCATACACCACTCTGCCTCCTGTCAGCAACGGAGGTTCACAAGACACCAGGGAGCCGGGTAGAGAGGCAGAGTAGTGTATGGGAGGAGCCAGAGTGGTGTATGGGAGGGTGGCTCCCATATACCCCTCTGACTCCTCCCCCCTCCCATACACCACTCTGCCTCTCTCCCGATTCCCTGGTGTTTTGTGAACCTCCGTTGCTGACAGGCACTTTCACTGCAGCTTCATAGAAGCCTCAGTGTAAGTGAAGCCAGTAACGGAGGCTGTCTGTGCGCAGACGGTGGGGGTCTGGACAATGTGCACAGACAGCCTCCGTTACTCGCCTTCACTTCCGCTGGGGCTTCTACATCATGTGATGCTGCCACTGCATCGTAGGAGCGGAAGTGGAGGGGAGAGGCGGAAGTTGTCACTGGCTGACAGTGAGGGGAATTCAGGTCCCCTGCAGCATTGCGGGGGATCTGGATTCTAGTGTTATAATCCGATCTCTGTTTGAGGTCGGATTATATAAGGAGAGGAGTTTTTTGATCTGAAAAAAACCTCTTTTTATAATCGATAAAAATCGATTTCATTATCGATTATTATCGATTTTATCGATTAGTTGTTTCAGCCCTACAATTGACCCAGCACTGAAAAAAAACCTACTTCAGTAACACACTGTACACTGTGAGAAATGGCAGGCTGAGTAGTACCAGTCTCACACACAACAATCTCTCTCTGTAACGCTCTGAAGCAGTACAGCAGTGTTGCCAAAGCAGTCACAGCGAAAATGAATAGATCTCTCATGCAAGCTCTGGAGGTTTCTGATTTTAAAAAAAAAGGCAGCACAGACATTGGATGAGCCCTCGGCATGATGTCACAAGAGTGAGCTGATTATTGGACAAACGAAGATCCGCTCACTCAATCTGTGTTCTCCTCTTCTTTGATAAATTGGCGGGCGAACCACGAAAACGAGGACGATCACGAAGAAACAATGAGTCTTCGTTTTGTGTGTCTTCGTGTACGTTTTGACGCTACGTTTTTCGGTTTGAACAAACTAATTAAAACCAAGAAGGGACTGTTGTGTCTAGGGCTGCAACTAACGATTATTTTCATAATCGATTAGTTGGCCGATTATTTTTTCGATTAATCGATTAATCGGATAAAAAAATGAATGTACATTTTTCATTTATTTAAAATAATGTAATAAACAAATTATATTAAATACAAACAGCATAATAAAAAAACTTTGATAAAATGCATTTCTTGCCTTTATTTCACAACGCTGCCTCCCACATATGCCACTCCACGCTGCCTCCCACATATACCACTCCACTCTGCTTCCCACATATACCACTCCACTCTGCTTCCCACATATGCCACTCCACGCTGCCTCCCACATATGCCACTCCACGCTGCCTCCCACATATGCCACTCCACGCTGCCTCCCACATATGCCACTCCACGCTGCCTCCCACATATGCCACTCCACGCTGCCTCCCACATATGCCACGCTGCCTCCCACATATGCCACTCTGCCTCCCACATATGCCACTCTGCCTCCCACATATGCCACTCTGCCTCCCACATATACCACTCTGCCTCCCACATATGCCACTCCACGCTGCCTCCCACATATGCCACTCTGCCTCCCACATATGCCACTCCACTCTGCCTCCCAAATATACCACTCCACGCTGCCTCCCACATATGCCACTCCACGCTGCCTCCCACATATGCCACTCCACGCTGCCTCCCACATATGCCACTCCACGCTGCCTCCCACATATGCCACTCCACGCTGCATCCCACATATGCCACTCTGCATCCCACATATGCCACTCCACGCTGCCTCCCACATATGCCACTCCACGCTGCCTCCCACATATGCCACGCCACGCTGCCTCCCACATATGCCACGCCACGCTGCCTCCCACATATGCCACGCCACGCTGCCTCCCACATATGCCACGCCACGCTGCCTCCCACATATGTCACTCCACTCTACCCCCACATATGCCACTGTGCCTGATACACCTTATACCCCGATATACCACTCCATCCTCCCCAGACATGCCACACTGCCCTCCCCACATATGCCACTCCACTCTACCCCCAGATAAGCCACTCCACTCTACCCCCAGATATGCCACTGTGGCCTTATACACCCTGATACACCACTCTGTCCTCCCCAGACATGCCACACTGCCCTCCCCACATATGCCTTATATACCCTATATGCCTTATACCCCCAGATATGTCACTCCGTCCTCCCCAGATATGCCTTATACCCCCCCCAGATATCTCATAGTCCCCTCATAGAGTCACAGACCATACTTTTATAAATAAGTACTGGGTTAATCTTCACTGCCCCCAGGATTTAGATTCCCCTTAGTTTGCCCCCTTTATCTCTAACTGCACCTTAAATTAACTTTAATAAATTAATAAAATTAACCCTCAGTCCTCATCATTAAATTAACCCTAAACACCCCATTAACCATAACTGCCCCTAAATGAACCCTAAAGACCCATCAACCACAGCATCCCCTAAATTAACCCTAAAGACCCCATGAACCACAACAGCCCCTAAATTAACCCTAAACATACCATTAACCAAAACTGCCTCAAATTAACCCCAAACACCCCATTAACCACAGCTGCTCCTAAATTAACCCTAAACACACCATTAACCATAGCTGCCCCTAAATTAACCCTAAACACCCTATTAACCATAGCTGCCCCTAAATTAACCCTAAACACCCTATTAACCATAACTGTCCCTAAATTAACCCTAAACACCCCATTAACCATAACTGCCCCTAAATGAACCCTAAACACCCCATTAACCATAACAGCCCCTAAATTAACTCCCACCTCCCCTAACTTTCAGTAGCCCAAATATTAATTTTATACTTACAGTTAGATGAGTGTCACAGCCATGTGGTTCTGGCCTTCTGGGAGAAGGAAGGGGGTGGGGCCAGTTGTCACGGTGATTACAGGGAGGGACTGGTAAGTAGGAGCTGCTGCTGTGAGTCACTGAAACGGTTTATATAATGAGGGGTATTTTTCAGAGCGTTTGCTCTGAAAAAACCCTCATTTAATAATCGATAAAAATCGATTCAACTAATCGATAATGAAATTCGTTGGCAACGATTTTCATTATCGATTATTATCGATTTTATCGATTAGTTGTTGCAGCCCTAGTTGTGTCTGTATAAACAAAACCTAAAGGATATCATGTGCCCAGTTTATATTTTATCCTGGTGTAAACAATCTGTCATAAATGGAATTGCATGCTAACCTGCTGCAGACCCTGGTCCACACTAATGTCATGATAATGGGGCGATGTTCAATTTCCATTTCCAACTAATTGTTTAACAATTCAATCGAAAACCCTTAGTAGTCTAGAGGTAAAGAAAATCTGTGCACTCAATCGTTTCTGATGTGATATATAGGTCATTTAATGCATCTAATGGTTCCTATCGATTTTTGCGTTATCCATATTGCAGAATTTCCCATATGCATTTGCCCTTTCTCCAGCTACACAGGAGATGTGTTTGGCTGAATGGATCTCCATACACGTGATATACATAAAGCCAGTCAGCTCCAGCACGGCTCAGCTAACATGGTAAATGCGGGATCTATTCAGACCTACTTGAGAATGTGCAGCAAGAACTACCATTTTTTTCAATGGGAGTGCTTTCCTGGCAGTGATTGACTGCCTAACCCCAGGTACCTCAAGTTCCGGAGCAATTTTGCCATTTTTGTGCTATGTCGGTTGAGCAATTATTCTCTTTTCCTGTGAATAGTGTACCCATGAAAACTATATATTGTTTTTGCAAAGAGAGATAGAGATTTCTTTTGATACCATAGTTAGATGATTAGCTGAAAATTTAGAATGAGAAATTTAGTAAAAACTAGCGAAAATTTGAAAAAAAACACCTAATTTTTTTTTATAAATTTTCCCTCTGAAGTGATGGAAAATCCACTCCAAGTTTATCAATTCAGGTGTCCTGATTTCAGAAATACCTAATTTATATACTTTCCCAGCACTTACATACTATAAGGTGTACATTAGTCGTATAATTTTTATTAGACTTGGGCACCAGGGGGCTCTTCGTCTTCGGGGGAAAAAAAATCTTCGTATTCCGCGAATATTCGCCCGTTCCTGTCTTCTCTTCGGGCGAATATTCGTGCTCGTTTGATCTTCGTTTCCCTCCTGGTTGCCTAGCAGGGGTTAATACGGGGTTAACAACAGATCGGCGCAGCAGCAGCTGCCGTGAAGGTACGTGTGTGCAACTCTATTGGTTGTTTCGCCAGGGGGCTGGTCTGACATCAACGAGTGAATTGCAGAACGCACTTCATTCGTTGATGGCAGGCGAGCCCCCTGCCGAAACGACCAATAGAGATGTACACACGTACCGAGGTGTACTGTACACAAAATGACCTAGACAAATGCTCCAAGGAACTTGGCCTCCTTTTTATCATACACAGTCACACATCCATAGATGTTTAATAAAAGAATAGGGATTATTTTAGATTTTTAAATTGATTTTGGACCACTTGTAATACATGCCTAACATTTGCTACCTATTTACAATGGCATACTTTGCAACCACCCAACTTTTACTGGACAGGACTGGAAAAAAGCAGGACTGTCCACCAAAATCTTGGGTGTGTTGGCAGGTATGCGGATGGAAAAATGAACTAAAAAATAGCTTAGGGTTAATGTACGGTTATGTTTAAGATTAGTAGCAGTGCACTGGTTTGGTTAAAGATGTATTATGTCTAAATAATAATTTAATTTCAATTTTAATGGGTTTTTAAAAAAAAAAATTAGGGGTTTGTTTAAATGTATTTTAAAGTTAGATTTATTATTTAGTACTTTATTATATTTATTTAATGTTTATACTAGTGCTACCTACCGAGCTATAACTACCTACGTGTATTTGCATACCTAGTTTAGCTAAATTAGATGGGACAGGACTGGAAAAAAGCAGGACTGTTCCTGAAAAAGTTGGGTCTGTTGGCAGGTATGTGGATGGAAAAATGTTATAGGATGAAGTGTGAGTTATAGCGTTAATGCTAGTGAGTGTAGAAGTGAAGGCCAGGACAAATAACAAGAGAAAAGGTCCTTGGGATTTGTGCATTGTACGTGTGTGTGTTATGTGTTATGTGTGTGTTATGTTTGGTTGGTTGTGTATCAGAAGGAAAATAATGAAATGGAAATGGCGAATGAGTGGCAATTGGCGACCCACTCACCTGTTTCACCCCAGAGCAAAGCACCCAAACACTGTCAGTCTTAGACGTTTGGCAGCAGACTTCCAGACACAAGGCCCTAGCGTAAGCTGGCTGCTCCGGCGGAGGTAGCAGGCGTTGCCACACCACAAACAGACGCAGCCAGGGGGGAGAAACTGCCCTTACCATTAGGGACGTTTTGGGCATGACTCTAGCCAGGAAGCGAACTGGCAGAGAAGAGATGCTGGCACCACCAGCAGCATTGAAAAATGGGAAAGGCGAATGAGTGGGCAATTGGCGACCCGCTCACCTGTTTCACCCCAGGGCAAAGCACCCAAACACTGTCAGTCTTAGACATTTGGCAGCAGACTTCCAGAGCTCAGACACAAGGCCCTAGCGTAAGCTGGTTACACCGGCGGAGGTAGCAGGCGTTGCCACACCGCAGACCTCTGGGGGGAGAAACTGCCAGGGGGGAGAAACTGCCCTTACCATTAGGGACATTTTGGGCATGACTCTAGCCAGGAAGCAAACTGCCATTGAAGAGACGCTGGCACCACCACCAGCAGCAGCAGCCTTGGGAAAGGCGAATGAGTGGGCAATTGGCGACCCACTCACCTGTTTCACCCCAGGGCAAAGCATCCAAACAACTGTCAGTCCTAGAAGTTTGGCAGCGGACTTCAAGAGCTCAGACACAAGGCCCTAGCGTAAGCTGGCTACACCGGCGGAGGTAGCAGGCGTTGCCACACCGCAAACAGAGGCAGCCAGGGGGGAGAAACTACCCTTACCATTAGGGACATTTTGGGCATGACTCTAGCCAGGAAGCGAACTGGCTGAAAAGAGACGCTGGCACCACCACCAGCAGCATTGAAAAATGGAAAAGGCGAATGAGTGGGCAATTGGCGACCCACTCACCTGTTCCACCCCAGAGCAAAGCATCCAAACACTGTCAGTCTTTGGCGTTTGGGAGCGGACTTCCAGACACAAGGCCCTAGCGTAAATTGGCTACACCGGCGGAGGTAGCAGGCATTGCCACACCGCAGCAAGTGCAACCAGGGGGAGAAACTACCCTTTCCATTAGGGACATTTGAGGCATGATTTCAGCCAGGAAGCGAACTGGCAAAAGATACTGGCACCACCACCAGCAGCAGCGTTGGAAACGGAAAAAGGTGAATGAGTGGGCAATTGACGACCCGCTCACCTGTTTCACCCCAGGGAAAAGCATGAAAGTCTGTCAGTCCATGGCGTTTGGGAGCGGACTTCCAGAACTCAGACACTAGGCCCTAGCGTAAATTGGCTACACCGGCGGAGGTAGCAGACGTTGCCACACCACAAACACGTGCAACCAGGGGGAGAAACTACCTTAAACATTAGAGAGAAAAAAAATTAACTTTCCAAGCTAAGAGCTGGGTAACCCAACTTGGGCAGATTGAATTTAAGAAAGGCAATCTGCTCCATCAGATGAGGTGCCATGCGTGAGCGCTGTGGACTCAGTATGTTTCCAGTCATAGAAAACATGCGCTCACTTTGAACAGTGGTTGGCGGACATGATAGAAGCTGCTGCGCAACCCATGAGAGTGCAGGCCACACACTCTTCTTTTCATCCCAGTAGCTAAGAGGATCAACATTAGGCGTAGAAGGAACTTCACAGAGGTAAAGTTTGACCATTTCAGCAGCACTACTCTCCTTTCTGCTGCTAGCTCTGTCAGATGGTCCAACTATACTCCCAAGTGCCTCTTCCCAAAACGCAGCTGCTCCACTCAGCTGTGTTGTTGTGATGCTTGTGGCACTGCTGCTGATGCTGCTGCTAGGAGTAGCAGACCACATGATCTCTTCCTCCTCCTGCACCTCTCCCTCCTCGGACAGCATTCCCATTTTACGCTGCCAGTCACACACCTTGTTGACCAATTGCTCCCGGTAGCTACTGAGAACATTAAATTTCAAAGCTAGCTTTCCCTTAATTCTTGGATCGCAAAGGCACGCTAGCATCATTTCGGGACTCTCTTCCATGCGTTTGCGAAGGTGTACTTTTAGCAGATCCTTCAGCTTCCTGACTATGGCTGCTACGTCAGGATGTAGAGTGCCACCTTGAACAGCCTCACGGTTTTCAAGGAACACATCCATCTTGCTGCCTAGATGGGAGAACACTGGGATTACCTGGGCCAGACTGGCAGTGTTTGAGCTTAAATTTTCTGTGGCATCCCTGAATGGTTTAAGGACTGCCACTAGCTGGGCGATCACTGTCCAATCCTCCCTATTCAATGGAGATGTAATCCCAATATTGTGCTCTGAGGCAAGATTATGGATTGCCCTCTGCTGCTCCAAAATCCTCTCCAGCATGTCTAACGTGGAGTTCCACCGTGTACTGACATCCTGGCAGTGTAAGGGAAGACCTGACCTCTCTTGCTCTTCCCTCAAAAGTTGGCTAGCCTTAACGCTATGGTGAAAGTGCCCAGCGATCTTTCTGCAGCGGGACAGAACTACTGCTACCACATTAGTTCCTTCTGACATTGCTGCCTTCACTACAAGATGGATGATGTGGGCTGCACAGCGCACACCAACAATATGACCATCTCGCAGCACTTTCACCATATTGGCACCTCCGTCGGTTACCACAAAACCAACTTCAACATTGGTGCCCGCCTCTGCTCCCACCCAAAGGCTAAACATTTTCCTCATTGCATGCAGAATATTTTGGGAAGTGTGCTTTTCATCCATCACTTCTGCATGGAGAAAGAAAGATCGGTAGCCTGCTGCAGCAGCTTCCTTAGACACACTGGGCTGCCACCAGTGTGCTGTCAAAGAAAGAAAGGCATGCTGGCCGCTAGGTGCACTCCACAAATCTGTAGTGAAATGAACACACTGACCAGCAGCCTTGGAAAGCTCCTCTTTCACTGCTGCAACACAGGACCGATACAATGAGGGGACAATGTTCCTGCTGAAAGTGGAACGTGACGGAACTGTATATTGTGGAGCCACAGCCGCCATCAATTGTTTGAAAGGCTCCCCTTCGACCTGCCTTGGTCTCTGGCTGCCAGCACTAGCTGCTGCTGCCGCTATTGGCTCAGAAGAAGCAGCTGTTGGGGTTTTTCCACGGCCACCAGCTATGCTGCCTGCACTAAGTTTTACTTCTGCATCTTTCCCCAATAGCACAGCCTTGTGTGGAGTGCTGAGGGGATGCTTCATGCTAGCACTGGTAAAATGGCCAGACACTTTCCCTCTGCTTATTAGCTTCCCACAATGTTTGCACTTTCCATAGCGCCCTTCTTCAACATTTTCAAAGTGCTCCCAAATTGGGGCGCGCATAGCCGTGGAGTGTGCCTTGGATGCTGCTCCTACTGCTCGGGGTGGATGAACAGAGGCAGAACTAGTGGTGGTGGGTCTGGTGGTAACAGTACTGGCCATAGTGGGACTGCTAATTGGTTTAGATTTGCTAGGTTTTGCTGCTGCTGGTGGTGGTGATGGTGATGATCGTAGCGGAGAAGGTGGAGGCTCAGGGGAAAATTGTGCACTAGTCATTTGGACACTGCTCCCTGAGGAATCTGATTCCTGACCACTCATCTCCTCTACTTCCTCTGGCTCATAGTCTAGTTCTTCATTAGCCAGATCGAATGAAATTCCTGCTAGGCTGGAGATAAGACTGATATCGTTGTGAGACTCGTGACTAGTAGTAGTGCGAGCAGGAAGAACAGAACAATCTCTCTCTGTAACGCTCGGATGCAGCACAGCAGTGTTGCCAAAGCAGTCACAGCGAAAAATGAATGGATCTCTCAGGCAAGCTCTTCGATTCTTCGTGGTTGTGAGTCTTCGTCTTCTCCTACGTTTTGCCGGCACTGTATTCTCATCGGCGTGTCTTCGGAACGAACAAAAAAATGGCCTCTTCATGCTCGTTTTCATGTTCGCCCGAAGACAAATGCGCAAGTCTAATTTTTATGCTTATGGCTTAACGGGTTTGGGGGTTGTGAACAGGGGCAGGAGGGTTATAATGGGTAAATGTTGTGTTAGGGAATGGGATGTAAGGTTTTTTATTATCTTTTTTGTAAATTTTGTATTTTTTTATATATTTTTTTTTTAAAAATGGTTAGAGGTCCTCTTAGGGACCTCTTGAACATGCTATTAATGCCAGTGATGTCACAATAACATCACTCAGCTCACTTTATTGTTTTTTATTATTATTATTTATTGTATTAGTGATTTAAAGAAAAAAAGAAAATCACTAACCTTTTTATTTTTTTTACTCCGTTTCATTTTTCAGCATGGGAGGAGGGTGAGAAACATGGTTTCTCACTCTCCTCCCCGCGATCCCCCTGCACCGATCACACTGTGTTCTCTATGCAAGTCCCCACAGACTTGCATAGAAATCACAACATCTGTGCCTCATCGGAGGACCTTCTAGGTGACGCCAGCAGATCGGACAGCGGAAAATAGACGATGCTGGCTTCTGCTGTCAGGGGGAAGTCCAGGCCCGTGCAGGGCGTACCGGTACGTCCATAGTGAATTCTTGGGATGCATTTTTTGGATGTACCGGTACGTTAAAGCGTAACTGAAGGGGTTAAAGCAATCAGTGGCAAGAATCATTGGACCACTGAGGACCTACAGAGCTGGAGCTACTACCCACAATAAGTACGTGCTTTATTTATTTGTAAGAATGCATATTAAAGTACTCTGTAAATACTTTAATATGCATTCTTGCATTTAGGAGTCGGGCCTTAAAACCTTTACATCAAAGGTGAAACTAAATAGTATCTGAACTAAGTCACAAGATATCTACTAGAGCAGTCCTCAGAGTAGAGAATTAGTGCAAAATCAAGTCAGTCAAGGCCAGTTTCTAGTTTACTTTAACAGTAACATTTGATGTGTTAACAAGTGGTTAAGATTAGACACAAGACTGTGTTAGTATCACTATTTCAATAAAATACCAACATCAAATTTACACCAAGTAGAATATGATTTACCTTGCTTTGGCTTCATGATCCCCTTTAGAGCTTCATTTTGTTCAATTATTGCTTCCCTTTCTTTCCACCTTCGGATTTGTTCTTCCCTCATTTTAAAAAATAGGATGTGTTTCTGTTCTTCACTGAGCTCTTCCAGGAGCTCTGGGTCAATGTACATATTGGCTAATATCTGTTTCAGCATGGCTGATGCTTATTTTGTTTCTTGTGATTTCTCAATAGATCCTCACGATGAAAGTCCCAGTGGCAGCCTAACTATACATTTTTTTTCTTGATACAGTGAAATTGACAAAATCGGGGAACTTAACAAAGAATCCACGATATTGACTGATAACCTTCCTGAATACCCCTGAAGACCAAAAAAGGAAAATTACTGAAGATGTTAATAAATATCTTAAAACTACTGATTCTCTACCATATTTGTTATTATAATATTTTATCTGAATATATAGCAACATGTGAAAAGAAAGCAAAAAAAAACTAAATTCCACGTTTAAAATAAAAAAACGAATATAATACTTCCCAAATGTAAGCAGCTGCCAGCAGCACTCTTCCTCAAAGTGTATACAAAAACGAACAGTAGAGCGCATATACATAAGGGAAAAAATGGAGCGCATATACATAAGGGAAAAAATAAAATACAAATATAGTGCAATATGTTAAGACTGAAAAGAGCTTTAATATGGTGTAAGATCCACTCACAAGCAGGCAGTATCTTCGACAGAGGTGGTCTCAAGAAAGTCTGAATATACTTACAATTAGATGTGGCACAACTACAACGATAGTGTGCATAAGCGTTTTATGACTCAACTGTCCTGTAGCTGCAGATAGTCCGGCATGATCTCTTGAACGTCTCTGAACGCGTTTCCCCAATAGCTCGTCAGCTTCCTCAGAATAAATTTCAAAAAAGAGAAAATTTGCAAGTGCTCTGTGTGCTCGTCCGTCTGTTCTTATAGGTAAGTATTTCCGGGTTTGTACGGCGTCTCGTCCTCACGTACGTGCGGAATCGACACGTACAACGTTTTCACACAAGACGTACGGAGTGGGACCTTACCAAAGCAGGCATCCAATCCCGTAGCCGTTATACCTTCCACTACTAGTGATGGGAAGTTCGGATCATTAAAGTGAATCGGATCATTTCGATTCGTTCACTGAAATGATCCGATTCATGATCCGGATCTTCGGATCACTCAGTGTGTCTGCACGGAGTTACTGTTTTCCAGTAACTCCGTGCAGGCACACTAACGATTGGCCCCGCCCCTTTCATTATGAATCCTCCCCCCTGCCTCCAGTGATGTCAATGAAGGCAGAGAGTCGTTCAAAGATTCGGATCTTACAGGGATCCGAATCTTACAGTGATCCGGATCACTGTAAGATCCGGATCACTGTAAGATCCGGATCATTGTAAGATCCGGATCATTGTAAGATCCGGATCATTGTAAGATCCGGATCTTTGAACGACTCTCTGCCTTCATTGGCATTGTAATCATTCAGAGAATGTCACCATACTGTTATAAATAATACATTCATAATCACTGCCCCCAGGATTTACATTCCCCTTTACCTGCAACTGCACCTTAAGCTAACTTTATTAAATTAATTAAATTAACCCTCACCATTAAATTAACCCTAAACACCCCATCAACCATGACTGCCCTAAAATTAACCCTTAACACCCCATCAACCATGACTGCCCCTAAAATTAACCCTTAACACCCTATTAACCATAACTGCCCCCAAATTAACCCTAAACACCCCATTAAGCATAACTGCCCCTAAATTAACCCTAAACACCCCGTTAAGCATAACTGCCCCCAAATTAACCCTAAACACCCCATTAAGCATAACTGCCCCCAAATTAACCCTAAACACCCCATTAAGCATAACTGCCCCCAAATAAACACTAAAGACCCCATTAAGCATAACTGCCCCCAAATTAACACTAAAGACCCCTTTAAGCATAACTGCCCCCAAATTAACACTAAAGACCCCATTAAGCATAACTGCCCCCAAATTAACCCTAAACACCCCATTAAGCATAACTGCCCCCAAATTAACCCTAAACACCTCATTAAGCATAAATGCCCCTAAATTAACACTAAAAACCCCATTAAGCATAACTGCCCCCAAATTAACCCTAAACACCTCATTAAGCATAACTGCCCCTAAATTAACACTAAAGACCCATTAAGCATAACTGCCCCTAAATTATCCTTAAACACCCCATTAAGCATAACTGCCCCTAAATTAACACTAAAGACCCCATTAAGCATAACTGCCCCTAAATTATCCTTAAACACCCCATTAAGCATAACTGCCCCTAAATTAACACTAAAGACCCCATTAAGCATAACTGCCCCTAAATTATCCTTAAACACCCCATTAAGCATAACTGCCCCCAAATTAACACTAAAGACCCCATCAACCATACCAATTTATTAGGTAATTTATCTGGAGTACATGCAATTAATTTAGGGGCAGTTATGGTTAATGGAGTATTTAGGGTTAATTTCAGGGGCCGTTGTGGTTAATGGGGTCTTTAGGGTTAATTTCAGGGGCCGTTATGGTTAATGGGATCTTTACGGTTAATTTCAGGGGCAGTTATGGTTGATGGGGTATAAGGGTTAATTTTATGCTGATGATTGAGGGTTAATTTAATTAATTTAATAAAGTTAACTGTAGGTGCAGTTATAGGTAAAGGGGGGCAAACTCAGGGGAATCTAAATCCTGGGGGCAGTGTGAACATTATTAATGTATTTATTTATAAAAGTATGGTATCAGTGATTTTCTCTGAATGATTCGAATCTCTGTAAGATTCGGATCCTTGTAAGATCCGGATCCCTGTAAGATTCGAATCATTCGACTCTTCGGTTCATTCGACTCTTCGGTTCATTCGACTCTTCGGTTCATTCGACTCTTCGGTTCATTCGACTCTTTGAACGAATCTCTGACTCTATGAGTCATCGTTCCTGTGAGAATTAATGAGCTGTAACCTGACCCCAGAGTGCTCTGCAGATGACTCACAGCTCTAGGATCAGGTTACAGCTGCATGATGATTCACAGACTGAACCGCTACAAACGAATCGTTCAGTCTAGTGAACCGACTCATCCGGATCACTAAAAAGAACCGGATCAAATGAACGATTCGTTCATGATCCGGACATCACTATCCACTACAGGAAACGAACAGATCCGCGGCATCAAAATGAAGAAGCATCACAGAGCAAAAAGGACGAAGATCCATCTCCTTCTTTATAAATCTCGATCTCATATTCCGGAACTTTTACTTACACATGAAGTAAAAGTCACCAATATATAAAGTATAATTTATTAAAACAATTCTTGTTGGGTCCCTTATTACTTAGCTCATTTGATGATATATATCTTAAGCTTTTTGGAGGAGACGGCTGAAAACATACACAAAATCTATATTATATCAACATATACATTATATCTGGTGTAATCCAGATGATTTTACCCCCATGTAAAATGTTAACCCCATAAGGACAATAGGGGTTATTACTCGTAGTATATTCACGGACAATGGCCCCCCATGTGCCATTTCGGGTATCTTTGAAGCCGGCCAATGCAATTTACCCCATCAAATCATCAAAAAACTAGACACCCCAAGGTATTTGAAATGCTGGTATTTTAACCCTTTCCATGCACTATTTTTACCACCAGCCTTTATGAAACTTTATAGTAGTACATTTTTTTTGTATTTTTTTTCACACATGTTGTACTTCAGGTATAAATTTATCGCTCCTGGTATATGTCCGTGTCAAACAACACCCCAATATGTGTTCAGTAACATCTCCTGAGCGCAGTGATACCCCCCATGCAAAAAAAAATAAAAAATAAATATGGTAACATGTAAAAAGCCCCCCCCCCCCAAAAAAAACCATTTAATAAGCAAGTCCTAAAATTCTTTATCTTTACAAACCCATGGGTTTGTTGGGTTATTTGGGAGGTAAAAGGCCGCCTTTGTGAGGTTTGTATTTTTATGCCATTTAGACATCTGATCCTACTGCCCCATGTCCCATATTTGAAGCCGGCCAATTCAATTTACCCCATCCACTCATGCATTTTTTAATACGAGACACCCTATGGGCATTTGTAATGCCAATATTTTAACTCTTTCCATGCTGGAATTTTTGTAAAGATAAAGAAGTTTAGGACTTGCTTATTAAATGTTTTTTTTGGGGGGGGGGCTTTTTACATGTTACCATATTTATTTTTTATTTATTTATTTTTTAAAACATTTTTGAACAATAATTTTTTTTGTAATATAGGTTCACACGTTCTTGTAAGTAGTAGATGTCAAAACGATTTCTGCAACATGCTTCAATCCTCTCTCTTCTTTTTCTGCTTCCGGAACCACAATCTTGAATGAGCTCTTCAATCTGCCGTCCTTTACAGATGCAAATGTAATGGTCGCTGGCATTCTCCCTTGCCTTGGTACTGATTCCCAGAACAAGCGACCCCTTATCGGGACCCCCTATAGCAGCATCTTGCTTAAGACATCAGAAGATGACGATGCCAGAAGGCTGAGGGCCGCATTCCGTCTGAAGAAGAGACCTACAGGTCTCAGTTCAGCTCCTCTCCAAACCAAATATAAAGAAAGATTTATTTGGTCTGAAGAGAAACCAAAGTCCAGGCAGACCAGCAACACCAAAAAAGAGCTCCTGGCTCCAACTTCTGTTTAGATGACTCTGGCTCACTTCTTTCCTGTTCATTAACACAATGGCTCCCAGAGGGCTCCACATCAGATCTTTCCTCTGCTTCATCCTCCGAGACCACCAAAGAAGCTCAAAGGGCAGGAGTCGAGTAGGCTTCCCCACATGGCCCCTTTCCCTCAGAGGTAGAGCATTCAGGAACACTGATATATACCCTCCTATATGTCAGAGATGCCACTGTGCCCTCTTATACCTCCTATATGCCACTCTGTCCCCTCATATGCCTTATAGCCCCCTATATGCCACTGATATGCCACTCTGTCCCCTAATATGCCTTATACCTCCCTATATGCCACTGATATGCCACTCTGTCACCTAATATGCCTTACACCCCCTATATGCCCTATAGTCCCCTATATGCCACTGTGCCCCGATATGCCTTATACCCTCGATATGCCATTGTGCCCCCTGATATGCCTTATTGCCCCTATATGCCTTTTACCCTTGATATGCCACCATGCCCCTGATATGCCCCTTACCATTGATATGCCAGCATGCCCCCTGATATGCCTTTTACCCCTATATGCCACTGAGATGCCACTGTGCCCCGTGATATGCCTTATGCCCCCCCTGATATAAGAAAAACTGACATCGCTAAAATAGGTATAAAAATAAATGCTTTAATAAATATAGACAAAAAAAAAATATACAATATATATAAATATATGGACACTTATAATCAAATATTAAAGCAATCAAAAAATAAAAAACACAAATTAAAGAATGCACATAATTAATAGATCCCGAAAAAATTCTACCTGCCACTTCTGCCTGCCCCACCTGGGGTTAATATATCAACAGAAGAAACACGGGGCAAATTAGCATAAAAATAAAGATAATAGTCCAGGGTTAGCTTACCCAGTGCTGCTTACTTGACCTGTTTTTCTTCTGTTGATATATTGACCCCTGGTGGGGCAGGCGGAAGTGGCAGTGAAGGGAAGTAGCGGAGGTTGCGCACATCGCAAAAATCCAAATCCCCTGCAGCGCTGTAGGGGACCTGGATCCTCTCTGGCAGCCGGTAGGGGTCTGTGCGATGCGCGCAGACAGCCGCTTCTCCCCTCCACTTCCGTTGGGGCTTCCATGATGGAAGCCGCACCGGAAGGTCACGTTACGCCGGGTTCAGTAATAGAAGCCCCAGCGGAAGTGGAGGGGAGAAGCGGAAGTGGAGGGGAGAAGTGGAGGATGTCTGCTCGTTTTGCACAGACCCTCACCGGGTGGCAGAGAGGATCCAGGTCTCCTGCAGTTTTGCGGGAGATCTGGATTCTACTGTTATAGTCCGATCTCTATTTGAGGTCGGATTATAGAAGGAGGAGCATTTGCTCTGAAAAAAATAATTTTATAAATCGATTTTCATAATCGATTATCGATTCGTTGTTGCAACCCTAAAACCAATTAATTTCCAATCTACTCAGCAACCAAATAAAATCCAAAAAGTAAAAATCAGGGTGGTAACAAAAAGATCACTATATCTCTCTGTATTAGTCTTACTAATACAACAATTAAAATAATTTAATAATGTCTAAAGAGTACTAGTGAAATTTCTAATATATGCAAATAATGTCAAACTTCAGTTACAGGTAAAAATACCTTTTACATCATTGTCAGTATTATGGGTTATAAACTGCCGTCTCACAAGCCGTGTTGTATACTATTTCCCAGAAGGGAATTCTATATTGAAGTAGACAAAATTCACCTCTATTCAGGAAAATAAAACCATTATATTTACCACCACTTGTTGTTGTAGTCCAACTGGTCCTTGTAGATATCAATCCAGGTTCAGTGGAAAAATGAAGTGGAATGAAAAATAACTTTCTCAAAGTTATATATATGTTAGAAACTCAAAGTAATTATAAGAGTCAAAATATGGTGCCAAAATCTTGTGATGTTCCAAAATTCCAATTGTCTGGGAGTCCTTAAACTGTTTAAAACATAAGCTTTTAAAGACAGGGCTTGAAATTCTCCAATCATAATTGTGGGTTTTACCCATTATAATTAGGACTTCTTAGCATATTTGTACCACTGTATTTCCATCATTTTCCTCTAAGAGATGCTCTGGTATAAGAAATGACAATTACATATACATCTGGAATTTGTCCTTGATCACACATATCTCTAGACGTTCCCTCCTAGGTAGTAAATCAGTTTCAGTGGTCTTGCAATGTATCCCCCATTCCAATTTACATTCCTAGAGATAAGCAGCTTCTACTCCTTAAGTTTTCCCATAGAAGATAAGCAGCTATAATAAAAGATTCTTTGTTCTCAATTATAGAGAGAACAAGGATTAAAAATAAAACATTATATGTTTAAGGAAACAAAATAGTTCTGACTCCATTTTGTGTTCATATAAAATTCACAAATATAAAATACTTGTTTTCCAGCCTAAAATATCTGACAGGCCACCACCTTCTATCCTCTTCTCCAGTGCTAACCCCTAACAAAACAAACTTACAGAGCTCACCTCATATTTGTAGGCCATTACCAGATAATACCATTACCCAACTGGCCTCACTAGAACCTCTCTCACCTTTCGTTTTAACCCTTTCCTGCCCAGACACAGCAGCCTCTTTTTATAACAATACACCTGCTTCATCCCTCGACACAATAGCTCCAATTACTACATGTTACCCCCGACAATTTAAACGCCAACTTCTTTCTTCAGAAGTGCTGCTGCACGGCTGAACACTTCTTCAGAAAATCCAGCAAAGACTTTACTCACTATAAATTCATGCTTTACACCTACAACTCTGCCCTCTCTCTCGCCAAACAGCTCTACTTCTCCACTCTCATATCCTCCCTTTCTTCCAACCCGCGATGCCTTTTTCTACTTTTAATTCCCTTTTCTGTCCCTCCACACCCACACCACAAACCTCTCTCACTGCCCAAGATCTTGCTACCCACTTCAAAGAGAAGATCAAGACTATTAGACAAGACTACTACAGTCTGGTTTCAAACCCCTTCACTCTACTGAAACAGCTCTAACAAAAGTCTCCAATGACTTGCTATCTGCCAAAGCAAAAGCTCACTTCTCTATTCTAATACTATTGGATCTCTCTGCTGCTTTTGATACTGTTGATCACCACCTTCTTCTAGACTCACTTGCTTCTATAGGCATTCGAGATACAGCTCTCTCCTGGATCTCCTCATATCTGTCTAACAGTTCCTTCTCGGTCAACTTCTCTGGCAAGACATCATCGCCCCTTCCACTTTCGGTTGGCGTCCCCCAAGGTTCAGTCCTTGGCCCTCTGCTATTCTATCTTTATACTTCATCTCTCGGCAACCTAATCAACTAATTTGGCCTCCAGTATCATCTATATGCAGGTGATACCCAAATCTACCTGTCTTCTCCTGATCTCTCTCCATCTCTCATGTCCCATATTACCAATTGCTTGTCTGCTATTTCTTCATGGATGTCACAACGCTACCTGAAACTTAATATTTCTAAAACTGAACTCATTATCTTCCCTCCCTCCATCTCCACTACCAGAATTCTCTATCACCATTAACAACACGACTATCCCTCCTACTAACCAGGCCCGATGCCTTGGGGTCATTCTTGACTTTAACCTTTCCTTCATCCCTCACATTCAGTCCCTCGCCAGATCCTGCCGCTTGCACCTCTCTGCTTCATTCACTCATTCATTCACTTACTGCAACACTCTTCTGGTTGGCATTCCACTGTCTCGACTCTCTCCTCTACAGTCCTAAATGCTGCTGCTTGGCTTATCTTCCTTGCACGTCGCTCCTCTTCTGCTTCCCCACTCTGTGAAACCCTCCACTGGCTCCCAATTACCTTTTAGAATTACATTTAAAATCCTGGTACTAACATATAAGGCCCTCCATAATACTGTTCCTCCATACATTTCTGCCCTCATAACCAAATACTCTCCTACTCGATCCCTACGTTCTTCCCATGGGCTAAGGCTCTCCTCTTCACTTATCACCTCTTCCTTTTCCCGTCTACAAGATTTCACTCGAGCTGTCCCATATCTCTGGAATCTACTCCCAACTGTCACGTATGCTAGCACCAAAGGCACTCACCGCAGGAGATCTTCTGCACAGGGAACCACCAGGTAAATCAGGACGATCCCAACCATGAGGAAGCCGCAGTGATAGCAGAGAAAGGTAGGTACTGAGCTGAAGCAGCGAGGCGCAGCAAGCAGCAGGTGAGTAGAACAGGTAGTCAGAAGAACCAGGGGTCAGGTACACGATGCAGCTAGTCAGACGAGCCAGGGGTCAGGTACACAAAGCAAGTAGTCAGACGAGCCAGGGGTCAGGTGCACGAAGTGGGTAGTCAGGTAATCAGGAGTCACAGGCAGAGGTACAAAATCAGCAGGCAAGGGGATAGTCAGGGAAGCAAATGGTCAACCAAAGCAGCAGCAACAATCTCAAACAAAGTGAATGGACCACAACAGTGTGACTGTGAAGAGTACTACTGGGTTTTTAAATCCGGCGCCACCTAAAGCCACGCCCCCAACAGTGCATCAGGGGCGTGTCCTAAGACGTCCCTCTAAGTCACGGCTCCAGCCGTGGGAATTGGCTGCGCCCCCAGTGGAGACCGGCGAACCGGTAAGTAATCCTCTTTGGGGATTCCTATGGCGGCGAACAGTTTTTATTCTGTTCGCTGCCGAATCCCCAGACCTGCCTTCTCGCTTCTTGCACCGGCGATCGGCCTGCTGATTGCCAGTGGAGGAAGATCGGGAACAAGGGCACCTCGGAGGTTGCGTGCGGACGCCCGCCCGCCGGAAACGGAGCCCGAGATCTCTTCCTCGGGTCTCCGTGACTGGCGAGCGGACCGCCACACATTAGGACCCGGGACCGAACCCGGGACCGTGACACCAACGAACCTTCAGCATTCACCCTCCCTCCCAACATTCAAGAAACATCTCAAAACCCACTTCTTCAGAGAAGCATACCATCTTAGCTGCTAGAACTTCCTTGTCATTGATACAACCACCACACTACCTCTCACCCTTTCTCTGTGCCTTATGTTTGTCACCCCATTCCCTCAAGATTGTAAGCTTGCTAGCAGGACTCTCTCCATCTAATGAATCGGCTTGTCTTAGTCTGTCAATTCTTGTCTTGTCATACCCCTTGAATATATGTATTGTATTAAGCGCTGCATAAACTGTTGGCGCTATGTAAATAAAGGATAATAATCAACACCCAGATACACACACACACCAGGACAGGCTCTGCCACATCGACACCCAAACACATACACCAGGACAGGCTCTGCCACACTGACACCAAAAAACACACACCAGGACAGGCTCTTCCAAACCGACACCCAAACACACATACCAGGACAGGCTCTGCCACGCCGACACCCAAAAATACATACCAGGACAGGCTCTGCCACACCAACACCCAAACACACATACACCAGGACAAGTTCTGCCACACCAACACCCAGACACACACCAGGACAGTCTCTGCCACAGCGAAATCCAAGCACACACACCAGGACAGGCTCTGCCACACCGACACCCAGACACACATACACCAGGACAGGCTCTGCCACACCGACACCCAAAACACACATACACCAGGACAAGCTCTGCCACACTGACACCAAGACACACACACCAGGACAGGCTCTGCCACACCGACACCCAAACACACACATACACCAGGACAGGCTCTGCCACACCGACACACAAACACACATACACCAGAACAGGCTCTGCCACACCGACATCCAAACACACATACACCAGGACAAGCTCTGACACCCAAACACACACACCAGGAAAGGCTTTGCCACACCAACACCCAGACACACACACACCAGGACAGGCTCTACCACACCGACATCCAGACACACAAACCAGGACAGGCCACACTGACACTAAAGATGCACCGAAATGAAACTTTTGGACCGAAACCGAAAATTCAAAATTCACTTGGCTGAAAACCGAAAATGACCCCCCACCCTTTAAAAAAAAATAAAAAAATAACCACACTTTAAATAAAAGTAAGTAACACACCAAAATTGGACAAAAAAAATCAGTATTAATATATATGATTGTTAACAGCAATTACACTCCTATCATGCCCAGGCAAACAGTACATGCTGAAATTTGGATATGCCTAGGCATGATAGGAGTGTAATTGTTGTTAGCAATCATATATATTTAATACAGCAATCACACGGCTATCATGCACAAGCAGTCAATATATGCACATCACTTACAGCCTTTCCTGTGCCACTTACACATCCATGCTATCATACACACAATCTCAGAAACCAAAAGTTGTGATGAGATCTGCTTATTGAAATAGAGAAAATAACACAATAACTAGAATGTTTTGTGTTCTAAAGCAGTGGTCCCCAACCACCGGGCACACACCAGGACAGGCTCTGCCACACCGACACCCAGACACACACACCAGGACAGGCTCTGCCACACCGACACCCAAACACATATACACCAGGACAGGCTTTGCCACACCGACATCCAAACACACATACACCAAAGCCCAAATAAATTACAGAGATTAGACAGAGTGGAATCAAAACATTTGCTACTGCAAAAACTTTTAGATGAAAAAGTTCCAGTTCAGCCAGTGTGTATGTAAAAGGTTCTCGCTTAAGGGGAAGAACCAACGGGAATTATCCCCTGTACAGCATAATGAAATCATGCCTTACAATTAAATTGGGTTTCACAGACTCCCAACCACCATCTGCGACTATACCTTTGTGATGAGATCTGCTTATTGTAAGCAACTGGGCTGCGCGGCGGGTGTTTATCTTTTTTTCATTTAGTCCTGCTGCGGGCAAACAGCAGGATGAGGATCCAGATCACCCGCAGCGCTGCAGGGGACCTGGATCCTTCTCTCCGGCAGCCTTCTGCCGTGAACTCTATGAAGGAGTGCCAGTGTTATGTGACCTTCTGGTGCTCCACCATAGAAGCCCCAGCAGCATTGGAGGTTGTCTGAGCGATTGTGCATAGACTTCCCCCGGCTGCCAGAGATAAGTGGACCCCTATCCTCTATACTCCTCTCTGGCAGCCAGAGATGGCCTGTGCAATGCGCGCAGACAACTTCCGCTGCTGCCAGCACTTCCGCCGGGGCTTCTACGATGGAGCATCAGCATTGAAACCCCAGCGGATGTGACGAGCAGCAGCAGAGGTTGTCTACGTGCATTGCACAGATGTACAATGGCTGCCCCCACTAGGCACCAGGGAGTCTGGGGGTGCATTGGTGGTCAGAGTGGCATATCTGGGGGGGGCAATAAAGCATATCTGGGGGGGGGCATAAAGCATATCATGAGGCAGAGTGTCATATCAGGGGAGCAGAGTGTCATATCAGGGGGCATAAAGGCACAATTTTATGTTCTTTTTATGGATGGAAAGACAACCAGGGAAGTTGCAAATACATTTTATTTTAAATTTAATAATAATAGAAGTAAAATGCACAATAAATGTAATGCACTTGAATCAAACCCAAAACACCCCGCCCGCGGTCTGTGGAAAAAATTGTCTGGGGACTACGCATTCGGGGGGGGTATCTCTAGATAAGTAGAAAATTAAAAAGCCCAATTTACTCCTACAGAAAGTAATGTTACAGGAAACAAGTGACGAAACACACACCAGGACAGGCTAAGCCACAACAAAGCATTAAAAATTTATTTTCAACGCTGCTCTGTTATTAAACCCACTCCCTTTTGCATTTTTTCCTCCTTGTGTATTGATACCACAGTCAGGCCCCCATTAGTATTGATTAATGTATTCCACCCCACAGCCTTATATATTGCCCCCCTTTATGCATTTATGCCCCCACACCCTTGTGTATTGATTTATGCGATGCCCCCAGCCTTCCCTTCCCTTCCCTTGTCTATTGATGCCCCCACCACATGTATTACCTCCAGCCACCCCTGTTTATATTTATTTTGTGATGCCACAACCTAGCCACCCCCCTTTTGTATTATTTAATCTTAATGACTTTCCACTAAACCTTTTTTTTTATTTTTTTTGGAAATACTTACATTTTTGTGCCCAGCAGAGGTGGTCTTTCAGCCGAGCTTACTAATCACAATGAGATTAGTAAAATAAACAAAAATAGTTTAAAAATATTTATATTAAAAAATGTGGTAACGTAACACCATCAGGAAAACCATCCAATTCCAAGAAAATGTTAAAAAATTATGTATCACTTCTATGATGGAGCACCAGCGTGACATAACCTTCCGATGCTCCATCATAGAAGCCCTGGCGGAAGTACCGGCAGCGGAGTACCGGCAGTGGAGGTTGTCTACACTCATTGTAGGGTATTAAAAGGCAGTCTTTGGGAATGAATTGTAAGCCACTGTTTATTATATAATCCACCAGTAGCAGAAGCAAAAATCCCCAAATTCCTACAAACAAAATCCTAGCTCATCTGAGCTCTTATTAACATAGATGTCCCTTATATGTATATATAAATACGTATATGTATTGTTACAAAATACCCCTTAACTTGGTATTCTGTGCAGGAATCTTTGCTCACACACAGTCTTCCAGGTTGCAGAGACAGCTCAGACACAAGGAGGGTTAAATATTTTTTATTTTTTTTAGTTAAGATAGGCACAACAGAACAAAACAAAATCCTTCCTCTAATGAGCACTAACTAAACAAAGTTCTCGCACTGCGGTTGGATGGCTTATCCGTTACCAACAAAACCAGGCTACATGTAATAGCAGCAATCAATAATATAGCAGCTCTCTCCCTCTCTCTCAGGGAGCCAAATGATCTCCCTCAGCTGCTCATAAACTGTGGAGTGGAGCACTGGCCCACGCTGCTCTCCAAGTGTTCCACCCCAGGGACCCAAAATACACAACATGGAAGCAATAATTCCAAACATCTCCCTGGGGCAAAATACAAGGGGATATATACACTCCCTCCATTATTATCCCATGTCTGTCACAGATATAGATATATATATAATATAGGGCTGCAACAACTAATCGATAATACCGTATTTGCTCGATTATAAGACGACCCTGATTATAAGACGACCCCCCCAAATCTGAATATTAATTTAGGAAAAAAAAGAAAAAGCCTGAATATAAGACGACCCTATAGGAAAAAAGTTTTACCAGTAAATGTTAATTCATCTAAACTATTTTTTTTTAATAAAAGCTATGATTGAGAAAAATATTTTGTTTTTATTTCCTTCTATTTTCTAACCTGCTCCCCAGTTATGCACATCTGCTCCAGAAATGCCTTATACCCCCTATATGCCACTGTGCCCCATGATATGCCTTTTAACCCTCTAAATGCCACTGTGCCCCATGATATGCCTTTTAACCCTATATGCCACTGTGCCCCATGATATGCCTTTTGACCCCCTATGTGCCACTCTGCCTCCAGAAATGCCTTATACCCCTATATGCCACTCTGGCATTTAGAGGGTTAAAAGGCATATTATGGGGCAGAGTGGCATATAGGGAGGTTTAAAGCATTCAGGAGGCAGAGTGGCATATAGAGGGTTAAAAAGGCATTTCTGGAGGCAGAGTGGCATTAAGGGGGTTAAAAGGCATTTCACAGAGCACTCTGCGCGATTTCACAGGAAGGTCTGCGCGATGGACGCAGACAACCCCCGCTGCTAACCATGCCTCCTTCCAGCTGCAGCACATACCAGGGAGTGATATGGCATATAGGGGAATATAAGGCATATCAGGGAGCACAATGGCATATAGGGGTATAAGGCATATCAGGGGCAGAGTGGCATATCTGACGGGTATAAGGCATATCTGGGGGCAGAGAGGCATATAGGGAGGTATAAGGCATATAGGGGTGTGAATATTGATTATGTGCCTTCAGCTTCTCAGCGGATATTTTATGTTAACCCTGAGTGTCCTTTTCTGTGTGACTCTATGTGCACTCTTAAGAGTGGACAGATGTTTTGCTATTTCTTGCTCCAAGTAAGTTAAGAGAAACTGACCAAGACTATTCAATGACCACAATGGGAGGGTCAGAAGTAATTGATCATCTCAGCTGCAAACACGGTCTTTGCCATAAACTGACCATAATAGGATGAATGGTTTTCTGTATCTTTCTGTATGTATATTTCAGGACACTGATTATTTGCTACGTAGACAGATCTTAGCACGTAGCTGTCTTGTTTGTAAAGGTATATAAGACATGTGTTGTTTTATTGAGTGGTAGTAGTCTGGCTGATGACACTCCCTCGTGTGCACGAGCAATAAAATCTGCTTATTCAACTCTTTTGGGAAGAATCTCTCAGTTATTGAGCATTCACAGTTGGGGGCTCGTCTGGGATCCCACACTTCGGACTCAGGATCCAGACGTTGCAGACTCACGATCCTTTACCCAACATTGAGCTCATCTGAAAGAAGGCAAGAGGCATATCTTTTAAAAGAAAGCCTTTAGTGTAAATTATTGGGCAGAGGATACGGGGGTTGGCCACTGGGTACCTATCTGAATGACGGGATCCATAAGAGTTGAGTAACTAAGATAATACATGCATGTTATTCTATTTTGTATGTTTATAAGAAGTAAGTTATTGTATTGTATTGTATTGTCAGAAGTTGCAACTAAGTTGAGTACATAGCCTAACCCTCTATTGTAGAGTACATAGCCTAACCCGCTATTGTAGAGTACATAGCCTAACCCGCTATTGTAGATTTGTGTTCTTTCTCCAGAGTTACCCTGTGGTGTCCTCTAGAAACCATGATTAAGAAGCATGGCAAAGAGATGGGAAAATATATGCATAAATATAAATTAGCCTCAGAATCAGATGAGGATAATTTTTATTGTTGACCCTCACAGGGATCTTTAAATATGGAATCCTTAAAAGGACTCCATATGAGTTTGAAGAAAGACATGTCACATGTCTCCAAAAATGAATGGAGAGTGTTTTATATGTAGTTTAGGGAAGGTTTCAAAATCTGGAGAAAGCATAATGAGTCTGCTCCACTTGAAAACTCCCAACACCCTCAGGCGGCCACCAGTTCCCTTTATCCTGTTAGGAAAGAGGAAACTGATAAGAAACTGCAGAAAAAATCTCAGAATGTTGTTCTTGTTGATAAGTTATATCCTCCATTGCTTACTAACAATGATTTTTGATGATTTAATATGTAATCCTTCCCTTATAATCATATTGCCCCTGGAGCTGATGTTCCGGTTCTCATTCCTGAACCTGTTCACACCCCATCCCATTCTGTCCCAACACCCTTTTCATCTCTATCACCCTTATCCCAATCTACTGCTTGCCCTCCTGCTCTGCACCCAATTTCCCCTACTCCTTCTATTGATGTTAAACACCCCTATGATTTAAGAAATGCAGTTGTTCAGCCCATTTTCCCTGTTGTTCCTAACCCTAATACTATCCTGTCCTCTATCCCTTCAGAGGCTAAATATTTCACTGTAATTGATCTAAGTTCTGCTTTCTTTAGCATACCTTTGTATAAAGACAGTCAGTACCTATTTGCATTTACATATCAAGGGCAACAATATACGTGGACACATATACCCCAAGGCTACACTGAAAGTCCGGCCCTATTTTCTCAGGCATTGGGACGAAATCTTAGTGACCTCATTCTCCCTGGTGGCTCCACACTTATTCAGTATGTGGATGATTTACTTGTCACATCCTTTACTGAAGAAGTGTGTGTTGCAGATTCCTTTTATCTGTTGCATGGGGCTGGCTAGGAAAGGACATAAAGTGAACAAACAGAAATTGCAGTGGTGTCACCCTGAAGTTAAATACTTAGGACAGCTTATTCCCCATGGTTATAGGTCTATCTATCCTGATAGATTGACCCCTATTATCAATTGTCCAGTGCCCCGTACAAAGAAACAGGTACGTGCTTTTCTGGGAATGGCAGGATACTGTTGACAGTGGATACCTAATTTTTCTGCCCTCTCTAGTCCACTGGTTCAACTAACCAGGAAAGAAGTTTCTGAATTAGTCCCTTGTGATGCAGAAACTGAAGAGTCCTTTATTTCTTTGACAAAGTCTCTTTGTGAGGCCCCTGCCCTGGGTCTTCCAAATTATGATTTAACTCTATTTTGTCATGAGTCCGATGGACAAGCCACAGGTGTATTGACACAGGTACATGGAGGGCAAAAAAGACCTATTGCTTACTATAGTACACCTTTGGATGCAGTAGCTCAAGGTTTCACCCCGTGTCTTAACGCAGTAGCGGCTGCTGCTGTTTTAGTGGATCAACGTCAGAGTATAGTACAGGGACAGGGACCTTCGTGTCATGGTACCTCATGCTGTATCAGCACTACTACTGCGAAGGTCCACCCAATTGACTAACAGTATATGAACAATACATAGGTGTTCTATCTTGAACCCTGCTACTTTACTGCCTACAGACTTGGTAGTTCAAGATCATGACTGTTTAGAAATCACAGACATACAACAGACACCTAGAGATCAGCTATATGAAACACCTTTTACAGATGCTGTTCTAAATATGTTTGTAGATGGCTCATACTTCATTGACCCAAAATGACAAAGAAGGACTGGCTACGCAGTTGTTGACGGTTTTCAGGTGACTGAGTCAGGACCTTTACCTGCTAATTTTTCGGCACAGGTGGCCGAGTTGGTGGCTCTCACTAGAGCATGTATAATAGCTACAGGAAAGAAAGTGAATATATATACCGATTCTAGATATGCCTATGGAGTTGTGCATGATTTTGGTGCCATCTGGCGATTGCAAGGTTACCTTACTTCATCAGGTTCCCCTATTCTTAACCATACACATGTAAAAGCATTGTTAGATGCTCTTATGATGCCTAGTGCAATAGCTGTAATTAAAATTGCAGCTCATACCAAGGGCACTGATGCAGAATCGAAAGGCAGTGAGTTAGCTGATAAATCAGCTAAAGAAGCGGCAGGCTTGCCCTTCACAGAACTTTTTCACGGAGCTGCTAATGCAGACCCCACCTCACTAACAATTCCCATTGATTTAAAGAAATTTTATTCCCAAATTGATGAGAAAACTCAGCAATATTGGGAACAAAAGGGAGGAGTGGAAGAAAATGGTTTTTGGCATGGCCCTCAAATTTTTCAACAATTACCAGCTTTACCTCCTGATTTGGCTCCCTATATTATCAGAAAAGCGCATTGCCTGAGTCATGTGTCTAGCAAAGCAATGATTAAAGCTATACAAGCTGATTGGTGGGCCCCAGGTATACGACCCCTTGTTAAAGAATATTGTGAACAATGTGTTATTTGTCTACAGCACAATGTGGGTAAACAAGTACAAATACAAGGGCATGTGAGGACTCCGTGACCCATGGGACCCTTTAGAAGTTTGCAAATTGACTTTATTGAAATGCCAAGATCTTTGCATTATAAATATGTCCTTGTTATAGTGTGTACATATTCCCGCTGGATAGAAGCCTACCCATGCCAACGTGCAAAGAAACTACTACAGGAATTTATTCCTAGATATGGTATACCTCTGTACATCTTTTCAGATCAAGGAACGCACTTTACAGCTGATATAGTACAGGATCTTGCTAGAGATTTAGGTATTGTGTGCCATCTGCATTGTCCATATCACCCTCAGAGTGCAGGAAAAGTAGAAAGAGCTAATGGAGTCTTAAAAAATAAGATAAGCAAGATTTGAGCAGAAACCCATATGCTCTGGCCAGAAGCTTTACCCTTAGCATTAATGTCTGTTCAAAACTCAGTTCATGCAGCCATAAAAGTTACACCTCACAAGCTCATAATGAGACGTCCTATGCTAGCAGCTAATTCTCTAGAAGTATTAGTGCATGATCATGCTATGATAGACGACACGATTAGCGTGTATTGTAAGACTTTAATGTCTTTAAGTCTCTCAAATCACAGATGCAAGCAGTGCGCATGGACAAAGAGGACGACAAAGAAATTCACCAAATCCAACTAGGAGAATACATATTGGTCAAAAGTTTCCAAAGAAAGAAAGTTCTTCTACCTCGCTGAAAAAGGCCCATATCAAGTCTGCTTGTAACTAACAGAGCTGCTGTAAAGGTAGCTGAGATTGCTTCTTGGATTCATTGCAGCCATATAAAGCTTTTCCCAATTCTAAGGAAATCAACACCTTAGTCCTTCAACAGGCACAATAATCCTAGCTGACTAACCAACGTGGGAAAGCCGAGAAAGGTCAAGAGGCCACTCGTGAAACCATGCAGCAAAATATTGGAAAAGCCGAAAGAAAGATCTAAATGTTTTTTTGCATGTCTTGTTAGATTTTTATGGGATTGTGCATGTTGGTAGAATACTTGTATCAGTCTAATACAGAAGTGGTCAACTCTATTGTCAGACACAAAAGGGAGTTGATTAGATACCATGGGAGAGGGATGGCTTGTATTTTGACATAGGCAGAATGTTTTGTGGAGCTTCGGGTGTGGATCAGTCATGTTGGGTGTGTGGGTTTGTTCCACATGCTGCGGACGCTCCCTGTGTTGGGTGTCGATCCCTGTGCCAGGTCGGGGGTTTCACGGGAACTAGGTAATGGGCTTAGTTTTATAAAGCGATGAGGAATGGGATCCATTTGGCCTTGAAAGATGGTTCGGTTCACTTGGAGCAAAACTGGTGACTGGTATGATTGTGACTTTGTTTGTTATTGTATGTGTGTTATGTTTTCTTTCTGCTAATTAAGGCGCTGAGTGTAAAGTGTACTGGCACTAGCCACTCACTGCCTTTGTTGGAAGGTGAAGAATTCCCCCGATTTTAAAGACCCGGAAACTCTGGATGATACATTGTATGATGATCCACATGAAATGGAATTAATGGACACATGGTTCGCTATGCAACAAGCTCCATCTCATCCAAAAACAATTTATTGATTACTTAACAGCAGAGGCGTATCTAGTGAAAATAGCGCCTATGGCAAGCACTGAAATTGCGCCCCTGTTCAAACTTCCACACATTAATTCACACTCTTTACTACCCCCTCCCTCCCTTGTCACTTTCTAACCCCTTTCCCTACTACCCTTGTCCTCTCCCCCTTTGTAGTTCTCTCACCTTGAGGTCCAGCGACGGGATGCGGGGGGAGAACGAGGGGCGCCGAGCCGTTGCTAGGCCGCTCGCTGGTGCCCGCTGCTTCACTGCTGAGCGCCGAAATATAACGTCATATTACGGCGCTCAGCATGAAATGCCGGCACCGGGACGGAGGTAGAGGCCTTGTGGAGGAGAATGAGGGGCGCCGAGCCGTTGCTTGGCGCCCCTCTCTCTCCTCCGCATCAAAAAAAATAAATAAAAAAGACAGCGTTTAAAAGCCGCTCACTGGCGCCCCCTTTCAAATGGCGCCTATGGCACGAGCCATAGCTGCCATACCCTAGATACACCTCTGCTTAACAGGATCTGTTAAGAATAAAAAGGGAGGACTGTACATATTGATTATGTGCCTTCAGCTTTTCAGCGGATATCTTATGTTAACCCTGAGTGTCCTTTTGTGTGACTCTATGTGCAATGAAAGGTTAAGAGTGGACAGGTGTTTGGCTATTTCTTGCCCCAAGTAAGTTAAGAGAAACTGACCAAGTCTATTCAAGGACCACAATGGGGGGGTCATCTCAGCTGCAAACATGGTCTTTGCCATAAACTGGCCATAATAGGATGAATGGTTTTCTGTATATTTCAGGACACTGATTATTTGCTACGTAGACAGATCTTAGCACGTAGCTGTCTTGTTTGTAAAAGGTACATAAGACATGTTGTTTGGCTGATGACACTCCCAATAAAATCTGCTTATTCAACTCTTTTGGGAAGAATCAGTGTCTTAAAGTTATTCACAGGGGGTATAAGGCATATCCAGGGTCAGATATGCATAACTGGGTAAAAACAAGAAATGCATTTTTCTCAATCATAGTTTTTAAATATTAAAAAAAATTGGTTTACATATTAATTAATATTTACTAGTAAAACGTTAATGTAAAATTTATGTTTTTTTATTCTGCTGTTTGCTCATTAAATTATCTTAAATGAAAAATTTGCATATTGCTTTTTTATCCGATTTATCGATTAATTGAAAAAATCATATGCCAACTAATCTACTATGAAAATAATAGTTAGTTGCAGATATATATATATATATATATATATATTAGGGCTGCAACAACGAATCGATAAAATCGATAATCGATTATGAAAATTGTTGTCAAATTCTCTGAAAAACTCCCCTCCTTCTATAATCCGACCTCAAATAGAGATCGGATTATAACACTAGAATCCAGAGCCCTCGCAAAGCTGCAGGGGACGTGGATCCTCTCTGCCACCCAGTGATGGTCTGTGCAAAACGCACAGACATCCTCCGCTTCTCCCCTCCACTTCCGCTGGGGCTTCTATTACTGAACCCGGCGTCACGTGACCTTCCGGTACGGCTTCCATCATGGAAGCCCAAACGGAAGTGGAGGGGAGAAGCGGCTGTCTGCGCGCATCGCACAGACCCCTACCGGCTGCCAGAGAGGATCCTGGTCCCCTGCAGCGCTGCAGAGGATTTGGATTTTAGTGCGCGATGGGCGAAACCTCCGCTACTTCCCTTCACTGCCACTTCCACCTACCGCACTAGGGGTTAATATATCAACAGAAGAAAAACAGGACAAGTAAGCAGCACTGGGTAAGGTAAGCCTGGACTATTATCTTTATTTTTATGCTCATTTGTCCTGTGTTTCTTATGTTGATATATTAACCCCTGGTGGGGCAAGTAGAATTTTTTCGGGATCTATTAATTATGTGCATTCTTTAATTCTTTTATTTTTTGATAATATTTGATTTATTGTTTATATTGTCCATATATTTATATATATATATTAATATTGTATTGTGTATTTATTTTTTTGTCTATATTTATTAAAGCATATATTTTTATACCTATTTTAGCGATGTCAGTTTTTCTTATATCGGGGGGGCATAAGACATATCAGGGGCACAGTGGCATAAAGGGGCTATAAGGCGTATCAGGGGGCACAGTGGCATGAAGGAGCTATAAAGCATATCAGGGGGCACAGTGGCATCTCAGTGGCATATAGGGGTAAAAGGCATATCAGGGGGCATGGTGGCATATCAAGGGTAAAATGCATATCAGGGGGCATGGTGGCATATCAAGGGTAAAAGGCATATAGGGGCTATAAGGCATATCGGGGCACAGTGGCATATCAGTGGCATATATGGGGCTATAAGGCATATCAGGGGGGCACAGTGGCATATAGGGGGTATAAGGCATATTAGGGGACAGAGTGGCATATCAGTGGCATATAGGGGTATAAGGCATATCAGGAGGGGTATAAGGCATATCAGGGGACAGAGTGGCATATAGGAGGGTATAAGGCATATATAGGGGCAGAGTAGCATATAGGGGGTATAAGGCATTTCTGGGACAGAGAGGCAAGCTGGGGGTGAGATGTGCATAACTGGGCAAAAATAGTTTACATGAATATTTACTAGTAAAGCTTTTTTTGGTATTTTTGGGGTTCTTGTTAAAATATAGCTTTAATTATTGTCAGTAAAATAAGAAGGCAAATCGTGAAATGCCATTGTAAATTATAACTTTTTATTTTATTTTTTTAAACTTCTTTATTACACGGAGAAGACAAAGCATATAGCATAATGACAAAGTCATATACAGACAAGATGACAAAATAGGCATATACAGATACAAGTGATGTACAATATAGTATCACAGACAGTGCAAACAATAATCCGAGTGACCAAAAATAAAGTTAAGCAAATGACAATCATGGAATCGACCATAATGCGTAGAAAACAAAAACAAACATGTTACACACATGTACAAACCCGTCCGTCAATAAGATCAAAACCCTGGTATGGGGCGAGTACCTTTCAAGACCTGAAGGCAAAACCACCCAGTAGTATTAAAGGTTTGAAACAACGACAGCCTGGTATCGCCATCCAGTGTCGCAATATACGGGGACCAACGATTAAACAAAAATTTTACTTTGCTCTCTTTATGAAGAACGGCTTCAAGCCAATCCATTTGAAACAAAAAGCGCAACCGCGACAGGACCAAAGGCAGCGTCGGCGGTTGGGGAGCAATCCATTGTGACAATATAGCCCGTTTTGCAACTGCTGAGAGAATGAGCAGGATAAATTTAGCTCTCGCTACAGTGGGAGGAACATGGTCAGGAAGTATACCAAAAATTGCCCATTCTACAGAGATCGCAAAACGAATGCCCAGGGTGTCTGTAATATACAATTGCAAAGCATTCCAAAATGGGGTAATAGAGCTACAGGACCAGAGGCCATGAAGAAGATCGGCCTCAGGCAAGTGGCACTTAAGACACCGGGAATGGTCTGATAAGCCCATTAAAAACCGGAGCTTGGGGGTGACATATGCTTTATGCAAAATCTTAAGGAACATCTCACTGTAGTCCCTAGACACCAAGACTTTAGAATTGCACGTATACGCCTGGAGAACCCGTTTTGGACTCAAATTCGGAAAATCAGCTTTCCAAGAGGTAACACCTGTTCTGTGGGACTCCCAATCGATGACCGGTCTGATCAGAGTATATATTGTGGACATTGTGAGCATTGTGGCGGGGGACAATATCGTTATCTGGTCCAAAGGGTTATTGGAATTAGCCCCAGAAAGGTAAGGAAGTAGAGTGTTAACATAATTACGAAGTTGAAGGTAGTGAATAGGGTGAACCTGAATAGTAGAGTATTTAGATTGGAACTGCAGGTAGGACAGTAATTTACCTGTTCGCGGGTCAAGAAAATCACCCACAGCGCGACCCCCCGCCCGGGCGAGTCGTTTAAAGACACCATCCTCCCTCCCATGCTGAAACTGCGGGTTACGGACCAGGGGCAAAAACCGAGAATAGTGAACCTCCAAACCCAGGCGACGTCTAACACGCTCCCAGGCCTTCAACGTGTGAAATAACAATGGATTGGAGACAACGTCCGATGGTAAGTTAGCTTTAGACAGATGCAGGAGAGAGGCCAAAGAAATAGTTGGAGAGAGTTGTTGCTCCAGAGTCACATTAGTGAATCTAGACCTGCCACGCAGCCAATCCGCCACATAACGATAGTTAGACGCCAAATTATAGTCCAGTAGGTTAGGTAAATTCACCCCACCATTATGAGCAGGCTGTTGGAGCTTTACCAACGAAATTCTAGCTTTTTTGTTAAACCACAGGAACTTACGCAGCAACGCATTATGACATTGGATGTCCTTCTTCTTCAAGGAAATGGGCAGCATATGAATCGGATATAATAGTTTTGGGAAAAAGTCCATTTTATATAGGTGGCATCTACCTAAAAAGGAAAGATTAAATTTGGACCAAGATTTAAAAGAGTCTTCCATTTGACGCAACAATGGGGGAAAGTTTAGTTTATAAAGATGTGCCAAATTCGTGGGAATAGTAAGGCCCAGATATTTCAAAGAGGGAAGTTGAGTCCAATTAAAGGGGAACGACCCACCCCATCCACGCTTAGCCTGGGGGAAAATGGGAAGCGCCTCAGTCTTAAGTTTATTTATCAAGAAACCCGAGGCCTTATGAAATCGATCAAATAAGTCAAGTAGGTAAGGCATCGCTGCTTTGGGGTTAGAAAGATACAACAAAAGATCGTCAGCAAAGGCAGCAATCTTTAACTCAACATCACCCACCCTGATTCCCTCAAGCTCGGCGGAACGCTCGATGACACGTATTAGAGGTTCAATTGCCAGATTAAAAAGTAGAGGGGACAGGGGACAACCTTGACGAGTACCTCTGCCAAGGGAGAACCAACGGGAATTCATATTATTCACCGTAACCTGAGCCATCGGCAAATGGTACAATGCTCGAAACATCTGAATGAAAGGTAAACCAAAATGATGGAATTTAAAAAAACTAACAAGGTAGGGCCAGGAAATTCTATCAAATGCCTTATCAGCATCACAACTAATTACGATAGAGGCCCTACTATCCGTAAGCTTGGCAGTAAGGATAGCTGAGATAAGGCCTCTAATATTTTGAGTGGAGTGGCGCCCTTTAACAAAACCAGTTTGGGAGGGGGAGGTGAGTTTCATTAGGATAGGTTGCAATCGAGAGGCCATAATTTTGGTAAATATTTTTAGATCTTGGTTCAACAAGGAAATGGGGCGATAGGAGGAGAGCAAGGTAGGGTCCCTGTGAGGTTTGGGAAGGACTATGATGCGGGAGGCTGTAAATTCTCACGGGGGAACCCTTCCTTGCAAAAATCCATTATAAACATCAGTAAGATGTGTCGGCAGGCACGTAGAAAGAAGTTTATAGTATTCAGGCCCCAGGCCATCCGGGCCTGGGGATTTGCCGTTAGGAAGGGATTTTATAGCAGCGGCAATTTCAGGAGGGGTAAACGGTTTAATCAAACGCTCGCGGTCCGCAGGCGACAGTTTTGGAATATTAGCCTGCCTAAACATTTGAAGCATCATGTCGGGGTCATTGGATTCTGAGGAGTAAAAATCCTCAAAGTACGTAGCAAAGAGTTGTGTAATTTCACTAGGTTCGGTCACAACCGAGTGGGAAGCGTCCTGGAGCCGAGTCACATTATGACACTTAGACTTAGAGTGACGGATAAGATTGCCCAAAAGCTTGCCGGATCTATTGCCCCAGCGGAAAAAGGTATTACGAGTATAATTATAAGAAAGCTGCGCCTTTTCAGTGACCCAAGCATCGTAGAGGGATTTAATTTCTTTATACGCTTTTAGGGTATCTGGACTCGGGTGAGTTTTATGGGCAGCATATGCCCTGGAAAGATCATCCGTGAGTCGGACAAGTTTGGCTTCGGCCTCTCTCCTGCGTCCCACAACATAAGCAATGATATGTCCCCTCAAAACCGGCTTAGAAGCACCCCAGAAGAGATCAGGGTCATCGAGATGTTCATGGTTATCATCGACATAGTCATTCCATTTTGCAATCAGGAATTGTTTAAACGCCTCCGAAGTATATAAATAAGTAGGAAACCTCCAATTACGGGACACCTGATATGGGGAAGCCAGACAGATATCTACCCAGATAGGGGCATGGTCGGAGATTACAATTTGACCAATGTGGGCATCCTTTAGCCTGTGTAAAAATAACTCGGGTATGAACAGGTAGTCCAGCCTAGAAAAGGAGTTATGGGGATGAGAGTAGAATGTATATTGTTTATCCGTCGGGTTAAGAAACCTCCAAGCATCCCGCAAACGGAGGTGATCCAGCATAGGTAAGGAGGTGAGGCCGACAGGGCGAGAGGAAGGGCCAGATACATCTAAGGAAACGTTGGCCACTAAATTAAAGTCACCCCCCAAAATAACGTTAGGGGCCGAAAGTTCCAGCAGGAGTGAATAAATTTTGGCCAGAAAAGCGGGCTGATCAGAATTGGGAGCATATATATTGACAAAGGTGAAAGACTCCGTAAACAATTTAACCCTTAGAATAATATATCTTCCCTCCGGGTCACTACTCTCAGACTCTACAACAAAGGGCAACCGTTTGGAGAGGAGGATAGTGGCACCTCTAGATTTTTTTGTATACATGGCGGAGTAACAAGCTCGAAGCCAGGGGAGGGCTGGCAGCCTAAGGCCTGGGGGGCAAGTCTAGTCAACTGGCCCGTTGCACCATCAAAGCGGCTGCGAGCGACATTGAAAGCGGCCGTCGTGCGGCAGTCACTCCACCAGCGCCTAATGAAATTAAAGTGGCCGGATTGCACGCACCGCATGCCTCAGCTCTTCATCCCACCACTTTTAAGACGTGGGAAGAGGAGCTGAGGCATGGCCATTGGGTCTGACAGCCGCATGATGCAGGGGGGTACCTAGAGTATTTGGCACCTGTGGCAGACCCACACTTTAAAACTGCATAGTTTCTATGGTTAGGCAAACATTGACAGGGGTACAGCATATTTGTTATCATTATATGCTTAGGGATTATGCGGTACCACCGTCAATGTGTGCCTATACATTGAGCCAGACACTGACAACCCCTATCACTATATACTAAGCCAAACATTGATGTGGTGTAGGCTTACCACTTTAGTGACTGGCATAGTATATAGTAGGGATGCAACGAAATGAAAATTCTGGACTGAAACTAAAAATTCAGCATTCACTTGGCCAAAACTGAAAAAAAAACCAAAAAAAACCTTTAAAATACTTTATTAAAAGTAACACCAAAATTAGACAAAAAAATCAACAACAATATTAACATATATATACACACAAACACACATATATATAACAACAATCACAATCCTATCATGCCCAGGTTCTAGCATGTGCTGGCTGACTTAGCATGATAGGAGTGTGATTGCTGTTTGCAATTATATATATATATATATATATATTAATACTGTCATTGAATTATTCTGTCCAATAAAAGTGTTAACACACCGAAGTTGGACCAAAAAATAATTTATAACAGCAATCACACTCCTATCATGCCTAGGCAGCCACTACATGCTGGAATCTGGGCATGAAAGGAATGTGATTACGGACTCCCTATGCCAAGCTATCCCCCAACACTTACGCATCCATGCTATCTGAAACCCTCATTCACAAACATTCAGCATAACACCCATCACTCTCACACACTTACATTCAGCATAACACCCATCACTCTCACACACTTACATTCAGCATAACACCCATCACTCTCACACACTTACATTCAGCATAACACCCATAACTCTCACACACTTACATTCAGCATAACACCCATCACTCTCACACACTTACATTCAGCATAACACCCATCACTCTCACACACTTACATTCAGCATAACACCCATAACTCTCACACACTTACATTCAGCATAACACCCATCACTCTCACACACTTACATTCAGCATAACACCCATCACTCTCACACACTTACTAATCCACTCTTTCCTACCTTTTCTTCTTTCACTCTCACTTTTCCTCCTCCTCCTCTTCTTCTTCTTCCTGTCCTTCCGGTGCACTGAGCGCGGAAGACGGTGGGCGTGGCTTCAATGTTGTGCCGCGCGCATCGTTTCTGAAGGCGTGCCGGCATGGTGGCACCCCTCAGATGAGCGGCAGCCGGGGCGGACTGCCCCCCTCCCCCCCACGCCAGGTACGCATGACGGCCGCATTCAATCCTGCTCGCGGCCGCTTAGTTTTTAACTTTGCGGCCGCAGCCGCATTGAATGCTCGTCCGTCCGGCCCACCGGCCCGGATTTAGGGCGGCCTGGGGGGCAATTGCCCCCCTGCCCCCCGGCCCAGTCCGCCCCTGCTCGAAGCCATGGAGCTTTTAGCGTATTTTTGACAGGGTCACACCAATGGGTTTCTTGGAGATAAATAACATCCGGACGCATACGTTTAAGATGGGTAAGAACTTTTTTACGCTTAACAGGTGTATTTAAACCTTCCACATTCCATGATACAATACGCAATGAGGATGGCGCATCACATCTAACATCTGACGGTAGCACAACAACAGTGACAACGGAGCCAGGAGTTCATCCAATGCCCCACTGAGGAAAAGATAAAGCAAAGAGTGAGTCGGAACATGTTGGCTTAGGGAGGTCCCAGCCAGCCCCCCCAAACGCCCAACAGACCATGTAGAGAACAAAACTGTACATCACTAGCTGTAAAGTGCTAAGCTTCTCCCATTTTTTGTTTTTTTGCATAAACCAAAACGTGGCACAATGAATCGTGTGCCTAGAAACACAACAGAATAACCAAAAAAAATAAGCATAACTAAGAACCATCAAAACAGTGTACAATGACAAGTAAAGGTGAGCCGGAAGATACCTAACCAGACACCAACGGTTTTCAAAGATCTCGAGCCCTAGGAGAGACAGGCGGTGAGGAACGAGGCAGAGAAGCAGGGCGAGAGCGAGAAGAGGGAGGGGGGGAGGCCCCAGGCACTGCCGAACTTCCAGTCGGAGAGGGAGATCTGGATCCAGCGTGAAGAAATTCCTTGGCCGCTTGAGGGCTATCAAAAAAGTAGGCATGTCCCTCATGGGTAATCCTGAGCTTAGCAGGATAGAGAAGAGCGAATTTCACACGCTTGTTGTAAAGTTCCGTACAGATTTCGGAGAACTGGCGTCGCTTGGCTGTGACCGCCGCAGAAAAATCCTGGAAAAGTAACAGCTTAGTTTTGTGATAATAGAGTGATGTAACCTTTCTATAAGCGTCCAGGATCTTGACCTTGTCAGAATAGTTCAGGACCCGAAAGATCACCGCCCTAGGGCAAGATGTAGTAGAAACTGGTAATTGACCAATACGATGTACTCTTTCAATGATCAGTTCACCTTGAGGAAACACCAGGTCCAAGGACTTGGGAAGCCAGGTCGTTACAAGGTCATGCAGCGCTGTGCCCTTAACTTCCTCAGGCAGACCAACCAGACGCAGGTTATTGCGCCTACTATGATTCTCAAGATCATCTATACGTTCCTGTAACGATGTAATTAAATGATCCTGTGAGCGGAGAGACGCAGCCATGGAGACGTTCCCATCTTCTACGTCAGAGACCCTGGATTCCAAAGTAGTAATTCTCTGTCCCTGAGAGACCAACTCAGCGAGAACGGCATTAATGGAATCAGACAACTTTTCAAGCTTGACATCCAAGAGTGGAGATATGACACCAATAAGGTCTTGAGCCGTCAGTGGATCTTTGGAGGAGGCGTCGGATACGGAGTGACCCTCCGCTACAACAGAGCCCGGCCCAGGAGGTAGAGCCGGTTTGAAGGACGCTGTGGATTTATCTCTTGTCTTGCTTTGTCGAGTGGATGTTTTAGGTGGTGGATCCATATATTTCTCCATGCGTAGACCAGAGGCCGTGAGGAACTCACCCCCAAGAGTAGGAAAGAGCGAGACAGCACAAGGAGATACGACACAAAACTACAATCCGATCACAAAAATGATGATAAGGTTAAGCAATCAAACATACATATACGCATGGATATAGCACAAAAGCAATAAGTGTATCACAACAATGGGTAAGATACCCAGGCGCAGTCACTCCAAGATATGAACCCGCGCGGTCAGAACGTGACGCAGTCCTGCTTGACACGATGCACACCCCTTCCAAATTGGGCCCAAACCACCCAACCTAACTAGAGCCCACCCGTAACCCTAACCTAACTAATGATGAACAACAAAAAAAAAAACAAAAAAAACAAAAAAAAAACAGAGTCCCGCGATGAGTAGGCAGACAATTCAGCCGAATATCCAGCAACCCGAGGAATAGTGAAATGGAAATAATAATATGTCCCCAATATGTCCCCAACACCCCTTCCTAACCCTCCCAACCTAACTACAACCCTCCCGTACCCTAGCTAACTAATGGCAAATAAAAAGAACTAAAAATAATAAAAAAAATAAAATTAAAAAAAAAATTAAAATAGACCAGCCCTGCAGGTACACTGCTGGGGCCTACCTGACCAGGTACCGAGGTCAGCCGCAAGATGCAGCACCGTGAGGTGCAATGTAACGTAGGGCCGTCGAGCCGCAGCAGAAGGAGTAACACAGACTCCGGCACAGCGTGGTCGTCAGCTTTAGAGTAGCCGGGCAGCAGAGGCCCTCACCCAGCGCACACGAGGAAGGGAAACAGCCCCAACCCCGTCGCCCGCCACGGAGGACCACGGCAAAGACAGAGCTCACCACCGGAGCAGCAGAAGGCAAAGGGAAGGACGGCACCGGTACAGCGGCTGGATCCGGTAAGGCAGAGCAGAGGAAGCACCCCTCTCCAGGCCTAGCATGTGCGGTCGTCACACGGCTCCCGGGGAGTGAAGAAAGAGGGCAGCGTGGCCAATAAACCCGCGATCCAACGCCGAGTAGGTACACCTCAGCAGCGATGGTAAGTTGGTGCAAAATTTACGGGCCAAACGCTTGGATGGATGCCGATTGTGTTAGCCCTCACGGAGCTCGTCTAAAAAGCGGCCATCTCAGGGGCCCGCCTCCCGGAAGTCCATAACTTTTTATTTTAAATAAATGAAAAATTTGTCGGCCAACTAATCGATTATGAAAATAATCGTTAGTTGCAGCCCTAATATAATATATATATATATATATACATACATACCTGGGATTGCCGGGTAAGCACTGTTGGGAATTCTCCTCTCTGGCAGCTGGGGAAGGTCTGCGCGATGCGCGTAGACAACCCTCGCTGCTGCCCACGATTTCGCCGGCGCTCGGTGACAGAAGCCCTGGTGGAATTGCCGGCAGCAGCTGAGGTTACCAGACATGAGGATCCAGGTCCCCTGCAGCGCTGCAGGGGATCTGGATCCAAGTCTCATAGTCAGACCTCTATTTGGGGTATCTTTCAGTGTGTTACAACAATATTATATATATATATTTATATATATAGTTGCTAACAACAATCACACTCCTATCATGCCCAGGCATCCAGTACATGCTAGAACCTGGGCATGATAGCAGTGTGATTACAGGCTCCCTATGCCATGCTACCCCCCCACACACACTTACACATTCATATACTCATTCATTCCCTTAATCATGCATACTTGCTCATAGACTCTCCCCCACCCCCTTACCTGAATTGCAGATCTCTCACTCGCAGACTTCTGCAGGGGCCCTGCTGCTTCCCTCGGTGTGTTGCTGTATGAGCAACTTCTCTTCTCGTGCCCCCAGAGGAAGAAGGAATGACTCCGCTGGGTTCCTGCTTTTCCTGGCCAGTACAAGAGACACTGCTCGCACTAAGCAGCCTGGCCCCCGGCGGATGATTATTTTCAGCCGTTTTTTTAATTTCTGCATTTTTCAGCCGATATATTTCGGTGCATCCCTAATTATATATATATATATATATATATATATATATATATATATATATACACTGCTCCAAAAATTAAAGGGAACACTAAGATTACATATCCTAGATCTGAATGAATGAACTAATCGTATGACATACTTTCATCTTTACTTAGTTGAATGTGCTGACAACAAAATCACACAAAAATTCTCAATGGAAATCAAAGTTATCAACCCATGGAGGTCTGGATATGGAGTCACACTCAAAATCAAAACCACACTACAGGCTGATTCAACTTTGATGTAATGTCCTTAAAACAAGTCACAATGAGGCTCAGTAGTGTGTGTGGCCTCCACGTGCCCGTATGACCTCCCTACAATGCTTGGGTATGCTCCTGATGAGGTTGCGGATGGTCTCCTGAGGGATGTCCTCCCAGACCTGGACTAAAGCATCCACCAACTCCTGGACAGTCTGTGGTGCAATGTGGCGTTGGTGGATAGAGCGAAACATGATGTCCCAGATGTGCTCAATCGGATTCAGGTCTGGGGAACGGGCGGGCCAGTCCATAGCATCAATGCCTTCCTCTTGCAGGAACTGCTGACACACTCCAGCCACATGAGGTCTAGCATTGTCTTGCATTAGGAGGAACCCAGGGCCAACCGCACCAGCATATGGTCTCACAAGGGGTCTGAGGATCTCATCTCGGTACCTAATGGCAGTCAGGCTACCTCTAGCAAGCACATGGAGGGCTGTGCGGCCCCCCAAAGAAATGTCACCCCACACCATTACTGACCCACCGCCAAACCGGTCATGCTAGAGGATGTTGCAGGCAGCAGAGCGTTCTCCACGGCGTCTCCAGACTCTGTCACGTCTGTCACATGTGCTCAGTGTGAACCTGCTTTAATCTGTGAAGAGCACAGGGCGCCAGTGGCGAATATGCCAATCCTGGTGTTCTCTGGCAAACCCCCACCTGTGGACATCGGGCCCTCATACCACCCTCATGGAGTCTGTTCCTGACCGTTTGAGTGGACACATGCACATTTGTGACCTGCTGGAGGTCATTTTGCGGGGCTCTGGCAGTGCTCCTCCTTGCACAAAGGAGGTAGCGGTCCTGCTGCTGGGTTGTTGCCCTCCTCCAGGCCTCCTCCACGTCTCCTGATGTACTGGCCTGTCTCCTGGTAGCGCCTCCACAGCTCGCATTTATGTGCCATCCTGGACAAGCTGCACTACCTGAGCCACTTGTGTGGGTTGTAGACTCTGTCTCACGCTACCACTAGAGAGAGCATTCAAAAGTGACCAAAACATCAGCCAGGAAGCATAGGAACTGAGAAGTAGTCTGTGGTCACCACCTGCAGAACCACTCCTTTATTGGGGCTGTCTTGCTAATTGCCTATAACCTGTTGTCTGTTACATTTGCACAACAGCATGTGATATTGATTGTCCATCAGTGTTGATTGACTTCGAGTAACATTGTGTTGTTTAAGTGTTCCCTTTATTATTTTGAGCAGTGTATATATATATATAGGTATGTGCATATACCGTATTGGCTCGATTATAGGCCGCACCCTTAAAATTTGGTGCTAATTTAAAGAAAAATGATCAGCTCTCCAGATATGCTTTATGTCCCCTAGACATGCCACTCTGCCTCCCACCCTAGACTTACCAATGCATCCCCAGACTCCTTGGTGCCTAGCGGGGGCAGTTGGTGGACATCTGCACAATGCCTGTAGACAACCTCTGCTCACCACTGTCTGTGTGCATCGCACAGATGTTCATCGGCTGCCAGAGAGGAGGATCCATGTCCTCTGTAGCGCTGTATAAATATGTCCTTTTACCTCCAAACAACCCAACAAGGAGAAGCATCAGTTGTTACCAAAACTGTAATAAATATGTTTTATGTTAAAAGTGAACTGTTAGGCTAGGTTTCCACTTGGGTTTTTGTCCTGCGTTTTTTTTCTTGATGAAAAACGCCAAGAAAACTGCCACTGCATTTTCCTGCGTTTTGGCGTTTTTTTCTGGAGTTTTTTCTGGCGTTTTAGCCTTTCTGTGGAAATTGCTTTTTTTGACCTTAGGCAGTTTTTCCAGCCTTTACAAGTTAGCAGTTTCACCCAGCTAAAAGGGATTATGATAAATGGCAGGTATCTGCCCCCGATGTCATTTACTTGGTAGACCCCTTTGTCTCTTTTCTGTGGTTTGTAAGGCATGCTTTATTCCGAATGTCTGCTCCTCTAGGAAGATTGGCCCCAAATGATGGTGCAAATTGTTTGCTGTTGCTTTTGGCACGCAGGATCCAGTTGATGCGTCGGGTATGTTTGTTTGTAATGGCATGTTTGTTCCAAATGGTGTAAAATTCAATATGAACCAGTCCAGGACTTTGTTTTGTGTGAAACTGTTTGTTTTCAGCCTATTTCTTGTAGGACACACAGATACTGGGTCCATCCTCTGCATTGTAACTGTGGAAAAAACGCCATAAAAAACGCCAAGGCAATAAACCCACATGGCTTTTTCATGGCGTTTTTTCTCTCCCATAGACTTCTATTGGAGAAAAACGCCAAGATTTCCTTGAAAAAACGCCAGAGTGCGATTTTGAAAAACTGCCACAGAGCCCAAAAAAGCAGAAAAACGCCAAAGAGGACTGAAAAAACGCCAGACAGAAAAACGCTAAGTGGAAATGGCATTTTGCGATTTCCTATTGAAAAACAGCTAACATCTGGCTGCTGCGTTTTTCCACTAAAAAAACGCCAGGTGGCGCTATTGGCGTTTTTATGGGCGTTTTTAGCATAAAAAAACCAAGTGGAAACCTAGCCTCAAGGCCTCAAATATTTACCAGTTTAGGGATAGACCATTTCTTGTTAATAATTTGAGATGTTACTTAAAACAAAAAGTCTTAATTTCAGTATCTAGCCTTTGGTTATTTGGATGCAGAAGCGTACCTATTTGACACCCAGGGCAGATTGTGTATGTGGTGACCCCTTCACTTTAAAATGTAAAGACACTCTCAAAAAAATTATGATGGCAAGCATTTTTATTTCACAAATCAGTAAGATGTAATTTGTGGGTGACTTTAAAGTGTGTGTGGGATGGATGTACGACTCCACACATCTTGTCATGGCCAACTGTCTTGCCTTGCTTATTCCTCCTGCCCAGCTAATCTCTACTGCTGAGTCCTGAGAACAGAATTTGAAAGCCTATGTTGTTCTGACTGAAGTCCTAATTAATATCTAGAGATACTTTGTTGCAATACTTCATCTCTTCTGAGTGATACATGTTGGCAATTAATCAGATATTAACCCCTTAACATCCACTGACGGGCCAGACACGTCACGCCAAAAAACGGTCAGGTAATGACCAATGACGTCCCTGGCACGTCATTTCATTAAACAAGCTTAGAAAGTGATCTACGAGATCGGCATCAGGGGCCATGTCTGGCCCCTCACTGGGACAACAACATCCGCCATACACTGTATTAAAATAGTTTTAAAAGAGTTTAGGAGGCGATCAAACTTCAAATGGTGTCGCTGAAATGCCTCGATAGTGAGGCATTCGGCGACACGAAACACCCACCCCAGGACGCGCCGTAAAGTTGGAAAAGTTTGCTAGAGGGTCTCCAGACCCTCTTGAGAACTCTGGCTCCACTTGCAGGTTGAATATAGGTACTGCATTCAAGCATGCAAGTCAATGGAGCCCAGCTTTCTAATCACAATGTGATTAGTAAAATATTTTACAAATAATTAAAAAAATATGAAAAAAAAGCTAAAAAAAAGTGGTAACATTTAAAAATAATTATGCATCAGAGGAACTATCCAGTTCCGGCATAATGTAAAAAAAAGTCCAAAAATAATAAAATAAAAGTTTATTATTATGAGCAAGTGTTAAAATTAGCACTGTATCTTCACAAAAATCTTGACATGGAAATAGTTAAAGTAAAAGCATTTCAAATACCCAAGGGATGTCTACATTTAAAAAAAATGAATGGTTTGATGGGGTAAATTGGAGTGGCCGGGCTCAAAGTTGGGGCATAGGCACAGACTGACCAAAATGGGGAGAAAAAGTGCACTTCCCAAATGTTACCTTTTAGCCCCCAAACACCAGACAAACCCATGCATGGGTGGTATTACTATACTCAGGAGATGTTGCTGAACACATATCGGGGTTATGTTTGATAGTGACGTATACCTGGAGCTATACGTTTATACCTGAAGTACAATTTGTGTGAAAAAAATACAAAAAAATTACTACCACAAACTTTGGCAAAGGCTGGTGGTAGAACCTCATGCATGGAAAGGGTTAAAGTACCTTGGAGTGTCTACTTTTCAAAAATATAGAAACATAGAAAGTGACGGCAGATAAGAACCAGTAGGCCCATTCAGTCTGCCCAACCTGCCCAGTACTTTCCTTTAGTTCCTGCCCTTATCCTATACCTAGCTTGGCCTTATGCCTATCCCATGCTTGCTTAAATGCCTTTACAGTATTAACATCTACCACTTCTCCTGTGGTAGATGTCCATGCGTCCACTACCCTTTCCGTAAAGTAACATTTTCTGATGTTACCATTAAACCTTTGCCCCCCTAGCTTATGACTATGTCCTCTTGTTGTGGTAGTATTTCTCCTTTTAAATTAACTATCTTCCTTTATCTTGTTGATTCCCTTTAAGTATTTAAATGTTTCTATCATTTCCCCCCTGTCACATCTTTCTTCCAGGCTATATAGGTTAAGATCCTTTAACCTGTCCTGGATCCATAAACCATTTTAGTAGCCCTTCTCTGAACTTTCTCCAACATATCTATATCCTTCTGGAGACACGGTCTCCAGTACTATACACAATACTCCAAGTGAGGTCTCACCAGTGATCTGTACAACGGCATGAGCACTTCCCTCTTTCTACTGCTAATACCTCTCGCTACACCAGGGCTCGACAAATCCCAGGCGCCAGGTCGCCATGGCGACAGAGAATTTTCTCCTGGCGCTTAGGTGTATGTCAGCCTCTTACATCTACAAAAAATTGCCCCCGCGTCACCACCCGGGGGCACAGCCACTTCGAGCCCGCCCCCAAGCCTGAGATCACTGAGACTGAGACGGTTCTTCGGTCTCCACATGAGTGTGGGGACCTGACACAACACCCCCCTGCTGCCTGATCGCTCCATGAGAGCGACAGTGCAGCGTTAACCCCTTCAATGCCACAACTGTGTATGACACATTTGTGGCATTGCAGGGGTTAACATTTGTCCTCAAAAGCTTGTGGGGACTAAATATCAGTCAATGCTGTGCTCCAATGGAACATACGCATTGAAAGAGTTAAAAAAAAAAAAAAAAACGAAAAAAAAAGCAGCACTGACCTGGAAGTCCAGGGTGCTTCCAGGTCAAATGCTGTGAGTTTAGTAAGTGGGCTGATGATCAGATCACTCCTGGCCAACTGTTAGTTTTAAAAAAATCCTGGCTCCTAACTTTTTTAGCTGGCACCTAGATTCATAACAAATTTGTCAAGCCCTGCGCTACACAACCAAGCATTCTGTTGTAATTACCTGCTGCTCTACTGCATTGTCTGCCTACCTAAATCCTCAGAAATAATTACCCCTAAATCCCTTTCCTTACACGTTGAGGTTAGGACAGTATCAAATATTCTACACTCTGCCCTTGGGTTTTTATGCCCTAGATGCATTACTTTGCATTTATCCACATTAAATGCCAGTTGCCACCACTCTGACCATTTTTCCAGTTTACCTAAATCATTTGCCATTTGGCTTCTTCCTCCAGGAACATCAACCCTGTTGCAAATTTTTGTGTCGTCAGCAAATAGATATACCTTTCCATCAAGACCATCTGCAATATCACTAATTAAAATATTAAAGAGAATGGGTACAAGTACAGATCCCTGAGGTATCCTACTGGTTACAAGACTTTGTTCTGAATATACACCATTGACTACAACCCTCTGTTGTCTGTCACTCAGCCACTCCTTAATCCATTCAACAACATTGGGATCTAAACTCAGAGATTGCAGTTTATTTATAAGTCTTCTATGTGGCACAGTGTCAAATGCCTTACTGAAATCCAGATACGCAATGTCTACTGCACCACCTTGATCAATTACTTTAGTCACCCAATCAAAAAAATCAATAAGATTTGTTTGGCATGATCTTCCTGAGGAAAACCCATGTTGTTTTTGATCTTGAAACCCATGTGACTTCAGATGTTCAACAATCCTTTCCTTTAACATTGTTTCCATTAATTTCCCCACTACAGATATAAGACTAACTGGCCTGTAGTTGCTACTTTTCAATCCCCTGGGACGACTCCCGTTACCAATGATTTGTTAAATAAATCAGTTAACTGTTTTGCTAGTACACCCCCCAAGCTCTTTTAATAACTTGGGGTGTATCCCATCAGGCCCCAAACCAAATATATGGTTTGATGTTGTAACCTGAATTAGCCGACTTCAAAGATGGCCCTATTAGGTCATGGGGCAATAGGACCAGATGTAAAAGTTCCAAGTTAAAAGAATGCGCACTTCCTAAATGTGGCGTTTTATCTCCCAAAAAACCCCCATACATGGGGGTATCATTGTACTCGGGAGATATTGCTGAACACATGTTGGGGTGTTGTTTGAAAGTGACGTATACCAGGAGCTGTAAATCCATACCTAAAGCGCATTTTGCTTGCATTTGAAATACCTTGAGGTGTCTAGTTTTCAAATATATATAGTTTGATAGGGTAAATTGCATTGGTCGGCTTCAGAGATACCTGAAATGGCTCATGAGGCAGAATTACCAGATTTGGGGGAAAAAATTATTTTGAAATGGCAAAATGCAACTTGTACTTATTGCCCAATAACTTGCAGAAAAAAGCAAAAAAAAAATTGGGTATTTCTAAACTCAGAACAAATAGTAAAAGATTTTTCAAATAAAAGTGATAAAGTTTTTTTTTTTCAATTTTTCATCATATTTTATTATTTTTCTTTAGGAAATTAAATAATATGATCAAAAAATGGCATCTGAAGAAAGCAATATATAACTTGTGTGGGTACATTAAATGGGTGAGAAAAAAATTACCGTATTTGCTCGATTATAAGACGAGATTTTTTTCAGAGCAAATGCTCTGAAAAATACCCCTCGTCTTCTAATCGGGGTGGTCTTATAATCAGACCTCAAATAGAGGTCTGACTATGAGACTAAGATCCAGATCCCCAGCACCGCTGCAGGGGACCTGGATCCTTCTGTCTCCCTCCCATTTAACACCAGTGTTAAATGGGGGGGGACAGAAGGAAGACTGCTGCCCCGGTATACAGCAGGAAATTGGAAGCACCGGTATGTGTGTGTGGGTTGGGGGGTGTCAAATGGGGGGGAGACAGAAGGAAGACTGCTGCCCCGGGAAAACAGCAGGAAATTCGAAGCACCGGTAAGTGTGTGTGTGTATGGGGGGGAGTGTTAAATGGGGGCATAGGGCATTTCTGGAGGCAGAGTGCTCTATGAAATGCCTTTTAACCCCCTTAACGCCACTCTGCCTCCTGAAATGCCTTATACCTCCCTATATGCCACTCTGCCCCATAATATGCCTTTTAACCCCCTAAATGCCAGAGTGGCATATAGGGGTATAAGGCATTTCTGGAGGCAGAGTGGCACATAGGGGGTTAAAAGGCATATCATGGGGCACAGTGGCATATAGAGGGTTAAAAGGCATATCATGGGCCACAGTGCCATATTGGAGTGGCAAGCCTGGGGGCAGATGTGCGTAACTGAGGGGCAGGTTGGAAAATACAAGGAAATAAAATCAAAAAAATATTTTTCTCAATCATAGCTCTTATTAAAAAATGTAATAGTTTACATGAATTAACATTTACTGGTAAAACTTTTTTCCTATAGGGTCGTCTTATATTCAGGCTTTTTTTTTTCCTAAATTAATATTCAGATTTTGGGGGGTCGTCTTATAATGAGGGTCGTAATCGAGCAAATACAGTACATCAAAACACGAGCACCGCAAAACTGTTAAAACGGTCCCAAAGGATACAAAAAGTGAAAAACAGCCTGGTCCTTAAGGGGTTAAATTCTATATATTAATTTTCCATGAGGCTGTTAATGGCCATTCTGCACCCTATTAGGACCATCCTGTTGGTTGCAAACTATAGCCAGAAAGTAAAATGTACTTTAATAAGTAAGATATTAAAGATGCGGTTTCAAACAGTATGAAAGTAGTTGTGGGAATTGCCAGACACCCCTTTCCTAAACGTGCGTGATTCAATTTCAGTCCGTTTTAAACTACAAGACCTTAAAGCCACCACCCCCTCCGTGAGGTCAGAGAGGGAGTGGCAGACCAGTGAAGACTGACAGGATTAAACACCCTCCTTTTAAAATGGTTTCAATATGTTTTTCAGTCTTACATGGAGGAAAGCTGTATTTTTTATACACTATAGTAGTTAGCTCAAGCATAAAAAAAACAAGTTATTCCTTTTAATTATGTCTCAGCCACCTTGTAATGAGTATACCAAGACAAGAAGCAGATCCCAGGAATTGTTCCTGGAAATCCCCAAGTAGAAATGCACCCATCACCCTCTTTAACAGATACTGTATACTAGCATTATTAACTACTTTGGTAACTGATTATTTTAACAAAGAAGGAAATGATCCAGAATACATAATAAATGGAACTGAACATTGGTATAAATCAGAGTCAGGAACACTGTTTCTGTAAGCTCAAAGTTCAGAGAACAAAAGGCAAATATGTACTTACCACAACCTCAAGAAGCAATCGACTTATTTCCTGTATGACAATCCCTGTACCAAAGGCAGGGCAATTATTGCACCGAAGGTAGAACTAGTTTGTACAGGGCTGGAATCAAACCTCTTATCTGCATATCTCCACCTTGAAGTCGGTCTGGAAATGATTAACAGTATTTGTCTGATATTTGTGTTGATTACAAGCGCCATCTTCTGTATGCCTTATGTTTTGCATGGTTCAAAACTGCACACCAAAATGGGTGAACATGTGAAATGAGTTAAATAATAAAAATAACTTACATACGGTTACAGTCAATGTTCCCTCTAATTTTTCTTGGGTGGTGTGCGCAGAAGATTTCTGTTGTGTAAAATTTTTCCCAGAGCCAAAATTTTGTGCGCACAATATGCTTCTACAGTCCATATAAAGCGAAGTTGGTGGAGCTGAAAAAAAAAATCACATTGCAAGGGGAGTGGAGCTATATATTTCCAACTCTTTTGACTCTATGGTCTATTTTAAAGGTGAAATTCTCACTGCAAAAGTTAATTATGAGCGAATCACGAGCGGGGGTGTATATATATATATATATATATATATATATATATATATAAACACTTTCAAAAAGATGGTCAGCACTCCAGGTCTTTAAATTGACAATTTCATTTTATTCAAAGTCAAGTCGACGTTTCAGTCATTACTGACTTTCATCAGGACATGTAATGACTGAAACATCGACTTGACTTTGAATAAAATGAAATTGTCAATTTAAAGACCTGGAGTGCTGACCATCTTTTTGAAAGTGTGCTGGTTACTAGCACCGGGCTTGGAATATTTGGAATGGTGTGCAATGGACTCTGTGAGTAAATATATATATATATATATAATTATTTTTTTATTGGGAAAAACTGCATAGCTTCTGTCGTTAGGCAATCATTGACAGGGGTAACACATAACACCTATCACTATATACTGAGGCACGCACTGACGGTGGTACAGCATAACACCTATCACTATATACTGAGGCACAGCACAACACCTATCACTATACATTGAGCCAGACATTGCCAATAATGTAGCATAACCCCTATCACTATATAGTAAGCCAAACATTGATGTAGTGTAGGCCTACCGCTTCAGTGTTTGGCTTAGTATATAGGGATGCACCGAAATGAAAATTCTGGACCGAAAATTCAGCATTCACTTGACCGAAACTGAAAATGACTCCCCTTTAAAAAAAAAAAAAACTACTTTATTAAAAATAACAAACCAAAATTGGACAAAAAACCCAACAACAATATTACATATATATATATATTGTGGTAAAGTGTATGGGAGAGTGGTTGATGGGATATATGTCTCACCTGGTTACCTCAGCCAGGCCTGGTAGCAAACCCAGGTGCTCTCAGGTGAGGCTTCCTAAGCTCGTTACTGGGGAGGAGGCCTTAAAAGAAAGGGCTGTTAGGTTTTCAGAGGGAGGGAGACACTGAATGAAGGAGCAGCTACAGCCAGCGCTGCAGCCCACCAGGTATGAAGCTTTACCCCATACAAAACTGGTTACTTTGCTTTGCGTCAGACCTTAGGCTGCTAGAGAGGTATCCAGAAACCCTGGAGTCATAGGCGTAAGGGGAACATGACCCTGCCAGCACTACAGGACGGTGCACATGGTATTAGGGCAGGAAAGGGTTAACTCAGCAAGGGTTAGCACGAGGTGAGAATGCACAGGGAACGTGGGGGAAGTCACAAGGAACGTGACTGTAGGGGGAAGGGGACAGGGCTATAAAGCCCCTCTAAGCACACGTGCAAGGGGCAATTACTGAACACCACAGGAGCAGTTTAGCAGTTTCCAGTCTCTTGTCTCCTGTCTCCCTCTGTGTGTGTTCGTTTTGTTTTCTTTCTTACCTTGCAGGTCTTCATGGAGGAGCTGCTGTCAGCCATCAGGGAAGAGGCTAGGACCCGTGGGATGGAGTGGCTCCGTGACCGCTTTGCTGATCTGGTTCCTCCTCCTCCTGCTGCTGCTGTGGCTGCTGCACCTCCGGTGGTTCCTGTGGAGCGTGGGCGGACGAGTTCCAGGGCCCGTCGGCCTCCTGTGCGCCTCAGCCCTGATGCAGATGTCGTCCCCAGTTCCCAGCCTGCACGCCGGTCCCGGGATGCTGCCCGGTCGCGTAAACGGCCGGCTTCACGGGAGCGTGGTGGCCCCGCACGGGCCCGAGGTTCGCATTCCGGGCCTCGGTCTGCCCGCTCCCCATCTCCTGCTGCCAGTGTGATGTCCGTGGCGGCTTCCTGGAGCGCTCTGGATGAGCCTGACTTGGAGGATTCCTCCCCTCCCCCTGCAGCTCGTGGTGAGCAGCTGGCTCCAGCTGCTTCTTCTCGTCCTCTCATGTCTCGTGACTCAGCGTCTCCTGCTCCTGTTCGTGTCGGCAGGACGCCCTCTGGTGGCCGATCTCGGTACCAGTGTTCTTCTACAGCGGGTCCTGGCTCCCTGCCCGCTCGAGGACGTCAGGATGATGATGCTGTTGCTGGTCCCAGCTCTGCAGCTGGTGCTCCTGGACGTGTGACCCCGGCAGGACCCGTGGCAGGCAGTGGCACAGCCCCCCAGCCTGGTGAGTCTTTGGGGTTTCCTGTTTTCTCCCCCTCTCTTTTTCCTCTTTCTTCACAAGCTGTTTCGGGGTTGACAGTGGGTGCTGGTTCTGTATTGGGGTTGGCTGGGAGTGATAGGAGTGAGGTTCGGTTGGATGTGTTGGAGGGTTTGCGACAGTTTCTTAGGTTATTTGAGGGTGGGTCTGGTCGGGCTGCTGGGGCTGTTGGTCCTCAGTTGCCGTCTCAGGTTTGGGATGCGTCGGCGGGTTCGGGGCCGCCCGTGGCGGCTGCCCCCGTTCCGGTTGCGTGTTCTGTGGCGTCTGTGGGGGATACGTCCGCTGTTGCTGCTCCCGTGGTTCCGGTTGAGTCGGCGGCTAAGGATTCAGAGGTGGAGCGTTTGTCGGATTTTGCGAAGGGCGAGGTGTATGTCTGTTATGAAGGGCCGCTGGGGGCCCATCTGAAGAGTGATGTGAGGGAAAAGATCTGGAAAGGTGAATACGTTGAGATTTTCTCCTTGCTTCCTTTAGAGCGTTTTAATTTGGATAAGCCGTTGAAGGGTGAGGATGCTAAGAAGATTGAGAAGGAGGAAAAGCGTAGACACCGGCTTATCCCGCGTACTTTTAGTAATTGGTTGCAGGCTTTTGCGATATTGGCTAGCGTCATTGGTGAAAAGGCGCCGGAAAATTGTTCGGCTTTGTTTTGTTATCAGGACAGTATTGGTGAGGCTTACAGGACGTATGGGGGTGTTGGTTGGTTACGCTATGATGAGCAATTCCGTCAGAGGAAGGCTGTTCGTCCGTCTTTGCGTTGGGATCAGAAGGAGATAGCTTTGTGGTTGAAGGTGATGACTCCCTCTAGGTCTGGTTCCCAGCCCTTTCGGAGTGGCGCCTCCGCGTCGGGGGCTGTCGCTGCCAAAAAGGGCATTTGTTGGCAATTTAATGACGGGCAATGCTTGTGGGGTAATGCGTGCAAATTCCGGCACGAGTGTACCGGATGCAGCGGCAGCCACCCTTACTCGAAGTGCTATAAGAAGGATAGGCAGCCCAAGTCGGGATCTGCTGGTAAAGGGGGTGTCCCCGGTGATCGTGGACGCGATGCTTCCTTGGCTTCGTGAATACCCAGATAGGGATGCGGCCGTTTTGCTTGAGCAGGGTTTTTCGTTTGGTTTTAGGATCCCTTTTTCTGGTGATTCTCGGGGTTTTGTTGCTAGGAATTTGAAGTCTGCACTTTTGCATCCTCAGGTTGTCACGGATAAGATTGCTAAGGAGGTGGAATTGGGGCGACTGGCGGGCCCCTTTTCTGAATTGCCGCTGGCTGACTTGATGGTTTCCCCGCTGGGTGTGGTGCCCAAGAAGGAGGAGGGTAAATTCCGTTTGATTCATCACCTGTCTTACCCAAAAGGCAGGTCGGTGAATGACGGCATTGACAGGGAACTTTGTAGAGTTTCGTATACTTCTTTTGATGCTGCCATACGTTTGGTTCGGGAGGCTGGGCCGGGTGCCTTGATGGCCAAGGCTGATGTGGAATCTGCCTTTCGACTCTTACCTGTTCATCCTGAGTGTTTTCGGTTGCTTGGTTGCCATTGGGCGGGTTCTTTTTATGTGGACCGTTGTTTGCCCATGGGTTGCGCGATTTCCTGTGCGCATTTTGAGACGTTTAGTTGTTTCCTGGAGTGGGTTATCAAGCGGATTGCGGGTGTCCATTCACTTGTTCACTATTTGGATGATTTTTTGTGTGTAGGTCCAAGGGGTACGTCAGTTTGTTTGGTGTTGTTGGAATCTCTGCGTTTCGTTATGCGGCGTTTTGGTGTGCCGCTGGCCGAAGACAAGACTGAGGGTCCGTGTTCTGTGATACGTTTTTTGGGGATTGACATTGATGCCGAGCAGCTTTTATGCAGGATTCCTTTAGATAAGGTTATGGATTTGCGGGCTCATGTCTCCCGAGCGCGTGCTGCCACTAAGATTACGTTGGTGCAGTTGCAGTCTCTGTTGGGCAAACTGAATTTTGCTTGTCGGATTATGCCCATGGGTAGGGTGTTTTGCAGGCGGTTGTTTATGTCGACCTCCGGGGTGCGGTCGCCCCATCACTTCATTCGATTGACGCGGGAACTTAAGGAGGATCTCCGGGTTTGGGATATGTTTCTCTCTCATTACAATGGTAGGTCTTATTGGATGGCGGATGCTGTCTTTAATGATGACATGTCTTTGTGGACTGATGCTTCCGGCTCTGTGGGCTTTGGTGGTTTCTTTCGAGGGGCTTGGTTTGCTGGTACGTGGCTGGTTTGAGTTTGGCTTCACTAGGAATTTGACGTTGTTAGAGTTGTTCCCTATTGTGGTGGGTGTCGAGGTTTGGGGTGACAGGTTTCGCGATGAGTGTATCACTTTTCGGTGTGATAATTTGAGTGTGGTCTTTGCAGTTAATAATCTGTCCTCTTCCTCTCCTCCGGTGATTCGGTTGTTGCGCCATTTAGTCTTCCGGTGTCTGCAATTGAATTTGTGGGTCAGGGCGGTGCATGTCGCCGGTGCTTGTAACAGTGTCGCTGATGCTTTGTCTCGACAGCTTTGGGACCGTTTTCGGGATTTGGTGCCGGCCGCAGATCCAGTGGGGGTGGAGGTTCCAGCCTGGATTTGGAGCGTGGTCGAGGATGGGTCTTGAGTCAGGTGGCTCGGTCGCTGGCTCCGTCCACCTTGTCGGCATACACCAGGTACTGGCAGGACTGGGAGGCGTCCTTGCGGGAAGTTGGTGGTCCTGCTTCGCGGGAAGGCAGACTGTCCGTTTTGCTGTTCGTGGTGGGCACGGAATTTTCTCGCGGGGTTTCTGTGGCGAGCATTACTAAGCGCCTGGCGGCTCTTGCTTTTTATTTTAAGATGCATGGGGAGGTGGATTTGACTAAGGAGTTCTTGGTTTCCCAGGCTATGAAGGGCTATCGGCGTGGTTGTAGACGGGTGGATAGTCGGCGTCCTGTCACTTTTGATTTGCTGGGGCGTTTGTGTGTTTGTTTGCCTGGGGTTTGCTTTTCTGAGTTTGAGGTTTGTCTTTTTCGTTTGAGTTTTGTTTTGGCCTTTTTTGGTGCTTTTCACATTAGTGAGCTGGTTAGTCCGAGCACCACTACGGTTGGGGGGTTGCTGTTTTCTGATGTTTTGCTTAGGGATCGGTCTGTTTCTCTTTTGGTTCGTCGTTCTAAGACTGATCAGCTGGGACGGGGATTTCGCGTCTGTTTGTTTGGTTTGGAGGGGTCTGACCTTTGCCCAGTCGGTTGTTTGCGTTCCTTTTTGGCTGTGCGGCCGCCTGGGGATGGTCCCTTGCTGGTGCATGTGAATGGGAGTTCTCTGTCTCGCTTTCAGTTTTTGGCGGTTTTCCGCAAATGCTTGTTGGCGTGTGCCTTGAACCCGGGGGAGTTTGGGACCCATTCTTTTCGGATAGGCGCGGCCACCCAGGCGGCTAGGTGGGGTCTGGGTGAGGATGTTATCAGACGGATTGGGAGGTGGGAGTCTGGGCGTTTTCAGACTTACGTGCGTTCGCACCTGGTGTGACTTGTTAGTCATTTTTCTTTCCTGTTTGTCCTGTGTTTTTTCGTTTTAGGTTTCTCGGGATGCCTGATCTGGATTCTGGGCCATTCATATGTTTACTGGGCGGCACGTAGGGCCAGTGTTCGTCCTCGCGGTCGGCTTTTGGGCCTGGATCCGGACCTGGTACAGGGCAGATGGCTTGGTTTTCGGGGCTTGCGGTGGGAAGGTGTGCGTTCTGAGGTGGATTTTCAGGTGCATCGGCACGGTGCCCCGCACATTTTGGTTCTTCATGCTGGTGGTAACGACCTTTGTACCAGGCCGGCCAGGAAGCTGATTAAGGACATTAAATGTGATTTGTTACGTTTGTGGGACAGTTTTCCGGGGATGCTCTTGGTGTGGTCTGGGATTACCCCTCGGTTGTTTTGGCGGGGAGCGAGATCTGTTGTGGGTATCAATAGGGCCCGTAGGAGGGTTAATCGGGCTGTTTCTCATTTTGTGGCACAGCATGGTGGCCTGGTGGTGTCGCATTCTGATATCGAATCTGACCCGGCTGGTTTGTTTGCCCGGGATGGGGTTCATTTGAATGCGGTTGGTATGGATTTGTGGTGTCTTGAGGTTGGGGCAGGATTGGAGAGGGCGTTTGCTGTGTGGCGGGGGCAAAGAGCTAGTAGGGATACAAGCTCATTGCCTGTGGCGGAGGAGTTCCCTGGAGAAGTTTGAATGATAATGGGAGTGGCAAGTTGATGGTTTTGGTTAGAGGTTAGAGTTAATGCCCTCCCTGTACAGGATTAAACAAAGCGTTAAGGTGGAGCTCCCCTATCCGACCCGCGGTCGCTTGGGTGATTGTGGTATCCGGCGGAAGGGGTAGTGTGAAGCCATTGTTTGGTGTTTAGGTTGGGAACCCTCAGCTGTTTGTACACAGGTGTACAGAAGACTGTATAGTATTTATACAGAAGTTATTATTAAAGTGTTTTATAATAATTTATAAGATGTTAAATAAAGTTATGTCGAGACATTTGTTAAATAAATGTCTCGGCCTTTTCTAAATCCAATCCTGCTGGTGTCTGTCTCTTATTTCGGGTTTGAGAAATGGGGAACCTCCTGGGTATGGGCAGTGCAAGGGTCATGCTGTTTAGTTAGAGCCGGACAGGCTTATAGTTTGTTTTGTTTACAAGGTGCTCTGTGATTACAACATCTAAATAAACACGCATTTACGTTGGAAACCTGTGTGAAACTGTCATTGCCGCCCCATGCGTGAGCTGTCCCCTACAATTGGTGGAGAATGCAGGCACAGTTGTGCTAGGAACAACGGCGGGACAAAACACAGCATATGAATTTTGTGGACATGTAAATGGCCGGAAGCATATGTCCTGAGTGAAGGCTGCAGCACTGTAAGGCCCATCCGGCACAATGGAGGAAGTGATAAAGCAGCTGATACAGGCCAACCTGAGACATGAGCAGGCCTTGGAACAGCAACGGAAGTTTCATGCAGAGGCTTTTCACGCCCAGCAACATGCGCAACAGCAGACTATGGCCCAACAACAGGAAACGAATCGCCTGTAAATGGAGCAGATTGCTGCGCTCAGAGAGACTGTTGTGGCTCAGCCCCAACAAGTGGAGGCAAGCCCCCTTGAGACTGTTAACGTGAGGAGGGCCGTTCAGCGGGGCTTACAAAAAATGACACCCGACGACGACGTTGAGGCCTACCTCACCGTATTTGAGAGAGTGGCGGAGAGAGAGAGACTGCCAGTTGCAGAATGGGCAGAAGTGATTGCACCCTTCCTGACTGGTGAACCGCAAAAGGCCTACTATGACCTCGGGGAGCAGGATGTCCGGGACTATACAAAACTAAAAATGGAGATCCTTGCTCGCATGGGTGTTACGCCCGCTGTTCGGGCCAAGAGAGTCCACTGTTGGAAATACACCGTGGACAAGCCTGCCAGGTCCCAGATGTATGACCTTATTCATCTTGTACGTAAGTGGCTGGAACCAGAATCCACCACACCAGCCCAGATTGTGGAAAAGGTGGTAGTGGACCACTACCTCCGCGCCCTCCCGGCGGAGCTACAACGGTGGGTTGGGCATGGAGACCCCAGAACTGCCGAGCAGCTGGTCAACATGGTGGAAAGGTTCATAGCAACCGAGGACTTCCTCCGTGAGGTCCCTGCGGCACCAACACCTTCCAAGACTGTCAGACCCGCGACAGCTGTGGGTAAGAGAGTTCCAGCTGGAGGTTTATGGAAAAATGTGAGAGAGAGCAGGGCTCTAGAGTTTGGGCAAGGGCAAAAGACTGATCCTGAACCCCTGGGACCCCACAATCCTAGAAAGGGCTCCCTACTAAGGAAGCCAGGGACCCCCCAGTGCTGGAGGTGCCATGAGTGGGGACACATAGCCGCCTATTGCCCTCTTAACTCAGAGCCCATGGTGTGTGACGCTAGTCGGCGTCAGTCCCTGTTTGCAGAACCTGTTTGTGCAGCCATTCCAGAATCAGAGACTGAGCCGCATTTTTGTATGGTGAAGATACGTGACTGCTCCGTGAAGGCACTTTTGGACTCGGGTAGCCTGGTGACTTTGGTTCGGGCCGGCCTTGTGACTATGGACTACGTGCCGAACAAGCACATAAGAGTGCTATGCATCCACGGGGATATTGTAGCTTACCCTGTGGCCCCCATTAAGTTGGTGACCCCATCTGGAACTGTGACCTACGAAGTCGGAGTTGTAAAAAGACTTATGCATGCGGTTATATTAGGCCGCGATTTCCCCTTGTTCTGGGAGCTGTGGAGAAGGGGGAACGTTTCTGCAGCTGGGGAACAAACTCCGGCAGAGTCTGTACCCCTCCCTGTAAGTAATGGGTCAGGTGAGACGGCCATTGGGAACAATGATACCAGTAAGGGGCATGATGAAAAGGATCTAGGCCCATCTGAAATGTATAGTGAAGATTCTTTCCCCTTGCAGGTGTTAGCTGGGGAGGAAGAAGAAGAAACTTCCCTACCCGGCCAACAGGTCTTAGATTTAGAAATGTCTCGGGGTAACTTCGGGACCGAGCAAGTGAGAGACCCCACTCTGGGAACTGCACGGGCAAATGTCACGGTAGTAAATGGGGTACCACAGGAACCCGAAGCTGACCAGAAATTTCCGCATCTTGCTATGAATGGGGATCTAGTGTACCGGATCACCAAAGTTAACAAGGAAATTGTGGAACAGCTTCTGGTGCCAAAACCATACCGACACCTGGTGCTGGACATAGCCCATAACCATGTGTTTGGGGGGCACTTGGGGACTAATAAAACACAAGAGAGGGTCCTCCAAAGGTTTTATTGGCCTGGGGTATATGAAGAAGTAAAGAGGTATTGTGAGTCATGCCCCACATGCCAGAAGAGTGCCCCAACACCACACTTCCGTAGCCCCTTGGTGCCACTTCCCATCATTGAAGTACCATTTGAGAGAGTTGCCATGGATTTGGTAGGGCCCATTGTCAAATCAGCTAGGGGACACCAATACATATTGGTTGTCTTGGATTATGCTACCCGGTACCCAGAGGCGGTACCCTTAAGAAACATGGCCTCCAGAAATATTGCTAGGGAGTTGTTTTACATGTTCTCTCGCACGGGGATCCCTAAAGAAGATCTTACTGACCAGGGTACGCCCTTTATGTCACGGGTCATGAAAGACCTGTGTAAGTTGTTTAAAATCACTCACCTCCGTACCTCAGTGTACCACCCTCAAACAGACGGGTTAGTGGAGAGGTTTAACAAAACCCTAAAGCATATGCTAAAAAAGGTGGTAGAAAGGGATGGTCGGGATTGGGACTGTCTTTTACCCTACCTCATGTTCTCTATCCGGGAGGTGCCCCAAGCGTCTACAGGGTTTTCCCCCTTTGAGTTAGTCTATGGCCGACATCCACGGGGTTTGTTAGATATTGCCAAAGAAACTTGGGAGACCGAGGCCACCCCATATAAGAGTGTTATTGAACATGTGGCTCAGATGCAGGAGCGAATAGCGACGGTGATACCTATAGTTAAAACGCATATGCAAAGAGCGCAGGAGGCCCAGAGCAGAATTTATAACAGATCTGCCAGGTTGAGGGCCTTTAATCCTGGGGACAGGGTCCTGGTTTTAGTGCCCACCGTCGAAAGTAAGTTTTTAGCCAAGTGGCAGGGTCCCTATGAGGTTGTCGAGAAGATGAGTGAGGTGAACTACAAGGTCCATCAACCGGGCAGGAGAAAACCCTTCCAGGTTTACCACGTAAACCTGATCAAGCCGTGGAAAGAGCGCGAGTCTTTGGGGGCGACCCAGGCAGGGGTCAAAGAAGTGGGGCAACCAGTTCCCCCAGTAACAATAGGAGAGGCACTGTCAGTGCCCCAGAAGCAGGAGGTGAGGGAGTTCCTGCAGGAAAACAGACGCATGTTTTCGGACCAACCTGGCCGTACCCACCTCATAAAACACCATATCAAAACTGAGCCTCACAGTAAAGTGAATCTGAAGCCATACAGGATACCAGAAGCCCGTAGAGAGGCGGTATCCACGGAGGTCAGGCGCATGCGTGAATTAGGTGTTATTGAGGAATCTACATAGTGCTAATCCCAAAGCCCAACGGGACGTGGAGGTTCTGTAATGACTTCAGGAGATTAAATGAGGTCTCAAAGTTTGATGCGTACCCCATGCCCCGAGTGGATGAACTGGTTGAGAGGCTTGGGAAGGCAAAACAAAGGGTGGTAAGTCAGTGATGGTAAAGTGGAACCCCGAGGCAGAAAGGGCTTTTCGGTGTCTGAAGTCTGCCCTGTGTGACCAGCCAGTGCTCGTTTCCCCTGATTTTAGGAAACCATTTCTGGTTCAGACGGACGCATCTGCTAGAGGTTTGGGGGCAGTTTTGTCACAAGTGGTTAATGGGGAAGAACACCCAGTGCTGTACTTGAGTAGGAAACTGACCCCAGCCGAGGAAAATTATGCCATAGTGGAAAGGGAGTGTCTCGCCATCAAGTGGGCGTTGGAGTCCCTGAGATATTATCTCCTGGGCAGGGAATTCGTGTTGGTGACTGACCATGCTCCTCTGGCATGGATGAAACAGAATAAGGAGAGGAATGCAAGAGTGACCAGATGGTTTCTCTCCTTGCAAAATTTTAGATTTACAGTGGAGCATAGACCAGGGAAGTTACATGGGAATGCGGATGCGTTGTCCAGGGTGTACTGTATGGTTGCTGACGCTGTCCGGACCTCTGGTCTGGAGTCGACGGGGGGGATATGTGGTAAAGTGTATGGGAGAGTGGTTGATGGGATATATGTCTCACCTGGTTACCTCAGCCAGGCCTGGTAGCAAACCCAGGTGCTCTCAGGTGAGGCTTCCTAAGCTCGTTACTGGGGAGGAGGCCTTAAAAGAAAGGGCTGTTAGGTTTTCAGAGGGAGGGAGACACTGAATGAAGGAGCAGCTACAGCCAGCGCTGCAGCCCACCAGGTATGAAGCTTTACCCCATACAAAACTGGTTACTTTGCTTTGCGTCAGACCTTAGGCTGCTAGAGAGGTATCCTGCTGTTTAGTTAGAGCCGGACAGGCTTATAGTTTGTTTTGTTTACAAGGTGCTCTGTGATTACAACATCTAAATAAACACGCATTTACGTTGGAAACCTGTGTGAAACTGTCATTGCCGCCCCATGCGTGAGCTGTCCCCTACAATATATATACAATTTTAGGACGTGTTCGCTCTCGAAAAGTTATGTGCGCGCGCACAAGCTCACAGCTTAGAGGGAACACTGGTTACAGTTGTAGGACCTCCAAAAATAACTAAAGAATGCAACTACTTTTCAATAGTTTACACTATTTCACATCCAAGGGGTTTTAGCCTTTGTGTCTTTGTTCAATTAATACTCCCCCTTCTCTAATGTAGTGTACCTACACAAACAGCAGGGTTATAGCAGGGCAGCAGGGTTATAGATTTTTTTCTACTCCATGCTGGAGTTATGGATGAGCAGTACATACTAGCTCACAATTCGGAAGTGCTTAGGAAAATGCTGGTGCAGTAAACTGGATGACAACAGGCAGGCATAGTAGTGGAAATGGAAGTTGTGGTGACTGACTGGGCAGCCAACATGAAAACAAAAGCCTAAACTAGGGGGAATGGGGTTGACAACCTACAAAAGGTTACTGTAGGTGATTGAGGGACTAAGGGATACCGGAGGTGGTGAAATCCGAAGATCTCATCCCTGGAAAAACCATGGCCATCAACGGAATTGGCGGGTGCGTCCTGCAGTGCCAATTTCACAAATGCATCTGGATTGGGGTGTGGGTAAAGGTTTGTGGGAGGTGGGGGTGTCTGAGGATATTCCTGTTAATGTTTTGCTGGGCAAGGATTTGGGACAATTTATTTGTAAACCCAAAGGGCTGAAAGATGGCCATATACACCCTAAGGTACTATGTGACTGTGTGGGGAAAATGGGTGGCTTGGGAGGTACAGAAGGTAAGGGAAGGCCTGTGTTACCTGAGGCTGTTTCTCCCAAAGATGTTGTGGGGGATGTAGAAGGTTTTTTGCATGTGTACCAGGGGCCTAGTCCCAGGGAATCAATGTTAAAGGGAGGGAGTAACTTAATCCCTGATGTGCCAGAGGTTCAGGAACAGGGAGTCTACAGTGGCTCTTCTGGTTCCATGTCCCCTGATACTGAAAACCGCAGTGTAACTGTGGGGAACCTGGTGGCCACAGGATTCAGGGATGCTGGGAGTGAATGTGTTCACATGCCTACAGAAGTTGTGAGCCCTGAAGGTATTGTCCCTCGAAAAGGCATGTTACTCACAGGAGTTGGGGGCATGTACCCTGAAATGACTATAGCACATAAGTACCTTTATCCGCGTGCGGGCAAATGTTTGCAGGTGGTAGGGGTGTCGGCAGATATTTCTGTAAATGTTTTGCAGGGCAATGATTTGGGCCGGATAGTTGGTCAGTGTGCTCCAGGAAATGTTGAGGTACTTTGTGAAAGTTTTGAGACCCTGTGTGACATAGAGGGGGAACAAAAAGACACTAGGGGGCGCTCGTGTATACCGGTTGTAAAGAATGAGAGAATAAAAAAGAAAAAATATAATTGTGTAATATCCAACACAGGTGATTTCGCTGTAAGTCTATATAATATTATAAATATTTACTTTCATAGCATCCCTTGGTGGATGTATGTGAACACTTTTAGTATTTTGGCACGTCAGCCTTAAATAAATAGCTTTTATTACATACAAAAAAGTGGTTTTAGCCTGATTCCATTTTGGGACCCAGTCCCATACACACAGAACTTTGAAAAGTGCTACAAGAGGAGCAGAGGAAAAGGCACCTGACGTGTAAGGGTTAATAAACCCCTCCAAAAGTGTAAGTGCATTTATGTATTTGCGTGCTACAAACAGTGCATGATAATACACCATTGGGGTCCCTACCTGTCTCTCTGTTTTCTTACATATATCTATTGCATACACATCCGGAAGACAGGATGATCTATTGAAGCCTGCATACAAGTGAACACTGTAAGTGCATTATATAGACTTACAGCGAAATCACCTGTGTTGGATATTACACAATTATATTTTTTCTTTTTTATTCTCTCATTCTTTACAACCGGTATACACGAGCGCCCCCTAGTGTCTTTTTGTTCTTGTTTCTAAACACCTGGAGAGTGTTTTTGTACGGGTTGCAGCCGAGTATCCGGGAAATTCAAACAACATAAAGGGAAGTATTCTTTATTGTTTTTTTCTCTATATACCCATTCCACACTGGTTTTCATCACTTCTTTTTTGACATAGAGGGGGGACAGAGAATAATGGATAGCCTGTCTGTGCCTGAACCAGTAATATCTCATCAAAGAGACAACAGGGTTTTTTTGCAATGTGATGTTCAGAGCAAAAAACCTAGTTTAAATGCTATAGAGGAGGGCTTGATTTAACCCTTGTGTAATGTCAATTCATGAATTGGCATTTGGTATGCAATATAATGTGTTTTTTGTTTGTTGTTATAGTCATTATTGTGGGGTTTGACCAGGAAACCTCTAGTTTGTAACACCAGGCCTATGCCATAAAATGTACTTAGAAGATAACTGTTTCATGTAAAGAAATCAAGACACAGTAAGCTGTTGGTTTGAGGAATCATGTTGAACTGTATAACTACATCCAGGTCAGAGGTTGGAACAGGAAGTACAAGGCAATGCAATATTACCATAAACAAACAGTGACAGTATTTGCATAATAACTCCATAACATCTCCCCTTTTTTGCATTCAATGCAGAATTTGTAAGCAATTAGCTGAAAACAGATCCTGAACAGTCTAAAACATAACATACTGTGTTACTGGTAAATACGCTACAGATTGAGTGTATCTGGTGGTCTTGAAACTCGACCGCTATGCAGAGCCACAGGGATTTTGCCCAAAAGGTGTTGATAAGGGGCTGCCATTGTTCCTGGCTGGTGTGTTTGCCACAGAAGAACATACTGGTACATGCGGCTGCATTATGTCATCCTCATTGTATCCTTCTGATATGACAGCAGTATTGTCTCTGCCTTGCTTACGTGGTCCAGTAGGACTAGGGGCATTGAGCGCCTCGGTAGGGTCCCGTGCAGGATGTTCATAGGTTTGTTCAGCCACTCGCAGGTCAATTCGATTGCGTCGGTAGAGACTGCCTTCCACATCCACAAAATATGAGCAAGGAGCAACACTCTGAACACAGGTACCCAGTCTCCAGTGGCCAGTCCTGTCACCAGGGAGTGGCTTCATACGGATTGGCTCTCCAACGCTTAATTCAGGTAATTCTTTGGCAGAGACATCGTATGTCAGTTTGGAGATCTGTTTCCTCCTTCACAGTTTCTCCAGTACAACTGTTACCACACAAGGTTCAAGTAATTTGTTGGCCACTGGCAATGAAGTCTTCAGTCTCCTTGACATCAAATGCTGTGCAGGACTACTGTCCATGCCTTCGGTTGGGGTGTTCCTCCAATGTAGAATGGCTTTCCATGGGTCATTTCCATCATACTTGGCCTTTTTGCAAAGATTCTTTACTATCTTTACAGCTGATTCCGCTTTGCCGTTAGCTTGCGGGTGGCGTGGGGAAGAGGTAAGATGTTCAAACCCCCAATCTGTAGAGAACCATCTAAATTGCTCACATGAAAATTGAGGTCCATTATCCGAGATTACCCTGTCCGGCTGTCCATGACGTGCAACCTGTGATTTACAACGCTTCATCGTAGTTTCGCATGCTGAACATTGCGTGCTGAACAACGACTAACAAAGTCTCTAATCTCATTTTGCATGTTGGGCCAGTATAAGCTATCTCGTGCCTGCCTGTAGCATGCTTCTCCACCAATGTGACTGGCATGTATACGTGTCAGCATCTCCGATCTTAATGATTTTGGAATGATGACCCTTGACCCTTTGTACAGTTGTCAGGCACGTACCTGCCGGCAGCAGCCTGCACCCGCTGCTCGCCTCCAACAGGGAAGGCGCCGACGAACGGCAGGGCGTCCGTCCGTTCATCGCCGGCGTCCTTCGCGGGCTGTGTTCTCCGGAGCTCCTCTCCTCGTGTCCTCGGAGGGAGCGAGGTTCGCGGGTGCCGCGGTTGCAGGAACGCCGAGGTGGGGGGTGGTGCTGCAGCATGCTGCTCTGAAACCACCTCCCTCTGCAGTCCGTGGGGAAAGAGACAGAGGGGGCGGGACGGAGGCTTTTTATACAGGAGGGGCGGTGCTCCCAGCACCGGCTCCCTCACTGAACTGTATGAGGGGTTGTACTGTGGGCGGGTCTGTAGGCGTGACGCGTGACGTCACGCCTGAGATCCCTATAAAACACCTGAACACCATCATGTCAGTGCTCAGATATTCTGAGACGCTCAGTGCATTACAGAGTGTCTTCAGTTCTGTGCTCCTGTTCCTATAGTGACCTAGTAACCTTGCCTGATTGTTTCCTGAACTTGACCTTGCTGAACTTGACCTTGCTGAACTTGACCTCGGATTACCTACTGACCTTGCTTACGGATTGCTGCCTGAACTTGACCTCGGATTACCTACTGACCTTGCTTACGGATTGCTGCCTGAACTTTGACCTTGGATTCCCTACTGACCTCGTTTGCTGATTGCTGCCTGAACTTGACCTCGGATTACCTACTGACCTTGCTTACGGATTGCTGCCTGAACTTGACCTCGGATTACCTACTGACCTTGCTTACGGATTGCTGCCTGAACTTTGACCTTGGATTCCCTACTGACCTCGTTTGCTGATTGCTGCCTGAACTTTGACCTCGGATTGCCCATTGACCTCGCTTATTGATTACTGCCTGAACTTTGACCTCCGTTTTCCTATGGACTCTGATTTTGATTTATAGTCTCCCCTGCATATTGGGCTCCTCCTCCCTTCACACCACAGGTGCAAGTCGGCGCCTGTCATAATATCTGAGCCTAACCATGGAGTCCGCAGGGTTAACTGAGGCTATCACCTCCTTGGTCCACCAGGTTACATCCCTGAATAGAACCGTGGGGGAACTCCAGGCCGGGCAAGCGGACGTACAGCTTCAACTACAGGAGATACGCTCAGGGCGAAGGCCTGCCAGTCCGTTGCCAGTAGAGACGCCTCCTTCTGCGGTATTGGAAGGGGCCACAGCACTTGAACCCCACGTTGCACTACCCGATAAATTCTCTGGCGACAGGTCCCAATTCCGTACTTTCATTACTGCTTGTCAAGTGATGTTCACTCTCAAGCCACGGACTTATGCATCAGACCGTATTAGGGTACACACCGTGATTACGTTACTGACAGGTGAACCACAACAGTGGGCTCATCATCTCTTACGAGTCAATGATCCTGTCTTAGAGTCCTGGGCTTCTTTCCACCAGGCTATGGGGAAAATATACGATGACCCTCTCAGAGCCGCTACTGCCCAGAATACCTTACGTCATCTCCGACAAGGAAGAAGACCAGTGGAAGAGTACGTCACAGAGTTTCGTCAAGCAGCAGTTGAGACCGCCTGGAATGAGGCTGCTTTACTGGACCAGTTCCGTTTGGGTCTGTCTGAGGCTCTGAAGGACGAATTGGCGCGCACTGGTGTTCCATCATCACTAGAGGCCCTAGTTGACTTATCCATCCAGATTGATCGTCGGCTACGTGAACGCAGACAGGAACGTTCCATGGGGGCTAGTCCTCCTAGGCGCCGTGTGTACCAACCTCCTGTTCATCAACCATCATCAACCACCGCACAGACAACCGAGGAACCCATGCAGATAGGACTCTTCAGGGGACCTCTCTCAGCAGTGGAACGCTCCAGAAGAAGAACATTGCACTTGTGTCTTTACTGCAGCAAAGCTGGACATGTACTCCGTGAATGCCCGGAGAGACCTAACAAGTCAAGAGGTGAGCTGTTGTCCATCCACACTGCTGTACCTCCTACTGTTTCCCGTTCAGCCCCTCATTTATCCATCTCTCTTCTCCTGCAGTGGACTGATTCTTCCATAACCACCATGGCCATGGTGGATTCAGGAGCCAGTAGTAACTTCATGGACACTGGTTTTGCCTCGAGACACCACATACCCCGTCACACCAAGACAACTGCGCTCCTCATACACCAGGTAGACGGCAATCCATTGGCCTCTGGACCCGTGACCCAAGAGACTGTACCTCTTATGATGCACCTTGGTACCAGACACCACGAGCGGATTAGTTTTGATCTGGTACAGTCACCATTGTTTCCAGTCATCCTAGGACTGCCATGGTTGAGACAACACAACCCACACATCAACTGGGAGACTGGGACCCTCACCTTCTCTTCACACTTCTGTCTGGACGCCTGCCTTCTACCACAAGAGCCACCATTGGGTCGGTTGTTTTCTCTGGACTTGTTGCCATGTAACAAAACTCCTGTTTGTCTTCCTTTGGTGTACCGTTCATTTTCTGACGTCTTCGAAAAGAAAGGGGCTGACAAGCTTCCACCTCATCGCAGTTATGACTGCCCCATTGACCTGCTCCCTGGAGCACCTATACCGTATGGGCGCATTTACCCTCTGTCGGGACCGGAACTGTGAGTCCTAAAAGAATACATAGATGACGCTCTCAAAAAAGGATTCATACGACCATCCACATCTCCGGCTGGAGCAGGACTGTTTTTTGTCGGAAAGAAAGACGGGGGGCTAAGACCCTGTATCGATTATCGGGGCCTCAACGAAATCACAAGAAAAAAACGATACCCACTGCCCCTGATACCTGAATTACTAGACCGTCTCAGCTCCGCTCACATCTACTCCAAATTGGACCTTCGTGGGGCCTACAACTTGGTCCGGATAAGAAAGGGAGATGAATGGAAGACAGCCTTTCGGACTCGGTACGGGCATTTCGAGTACACTGTGATGCCATTCGGGCTTTGCAATGCTCCTGCTACGTTCCAGCACTTTCTGAACGACGTATTCCGTGACTATTTGGATGTATTCGTGGTGATATATCTAGATGACATCCTGGTTTATTCTGAAACTCTTGAAGAACATCGTCTCCACATGAAAAAAGTTCTCACTCGGTTGCGTGAACACAACCTGTATGCAAAGCTTGAGAAATGTGCGTTTGAGACAACCACAGTGGAATTCCTCGGATTCCTCCTAACTCCCCAAGGACTGCAGATGGATGACAAGAAAATAAGAGCGATTTCTGAGTGGACCTGTCCTACCAATAAGAAAGAGGTACAACGCTTCCTTGGATTTGCGAACTTTTACCGTAAATTCATAAGGGACTTCTCCAAGATAGTCCAGCCACTTACCGCATTAACCAAGAAGGACAGCCGGTTTGTGTGGTCACAGCAAGCCCAAAACACCTTCGACCTCTTGAAACGTCTCTTCACCTCTGCTCCCATTCTTGCGTTTCCTGACCCAGCAAAACCATACGTCTTGGAGGTAGACGCCTCTGAATCCGCCATAGGGGCCATTCTGTCTCAAAGACAAGGCGCACTGGACATCCTACACCCGGTTGCCTTTTTCTCCAAGAAGTTAACTCCCTCTGAAAGAAACTATGATGTCGGTGACCGAGAGTTACTTGCCCTGAAATCTGCTCTTGAAGAGTGGCGGCACCATTTGGAGGGTGCTGCTCATCCAATCCTGGTCTACACTGATCACCGGAATTTGGAATACCTACGCACCGCCAAGCGATTGAAACCCAGACAGGCTCGTTGGGCATAATGGACAATAACCAGAATGCAAGAGGCACGGAGGAGACTATCCTTCAGAGTGGCCATTTCCTAGCAACCTCACAATCAGTATGGGAGAAGCTCCGGTATTTTAGCACTCCTGAAAGAACCCCTACCACTCCAAGGCTCACACGCCGTGACGGTCTACTCTTTTCTCATGGAAGGGTCTTCGTACCGCCACCTGTTCGTCCTGAGATTTTACGGCTCCATCACGCGACATTAACGACCGGTCATGGTGGAACCAAGAAAACAGAAGATCTCATCAAACGCTTGTTCTGGTGGCCAGCTCTGCGTAAGGATGTTACAGCATACGTGTCCGCGTGTCAAGTGTGTGCCAGCACTAAGCCTTCTCGACAACACCCAGCTGGGCTCCTACACCCTCTTCCAGTTCCCAAGCAACCATGGACTGACGTGGCGATGGACTTCATCGTTGAGTTGCCTGCTTCACAAGGATACACCACTATCCTGGTAATAGTGGACCGTTTCTCCAAAATGGCCCACTTCATACCTGCCAAGGGCTTACCCACCTCCACGGAGACTGCCAACTTGTTCCTGAGAGAAGTCTTCCGTTTGCACGGGCTTCCCAACACCATCACGTCCGATCGAGGCACACAGTTCACCTCCCGTTTCTGGCGTGCCTTCTGTCAAGGACTCAATATACAGCCCAAGCTCTCCTCCTCGTTCCATCCACAGAGCAATGGTCAGACCGAGAGGGTTAACCAAATACTTGAACAGTACTTGCGCTGCTTCGTAACGCACCTACAGGATGACTGGTACCAGTTGCTGCCTACCGCTGAGTATGCATACAACAACCAAACACAGAGGTCTACTGGGTATTCTCCATTTTTTGCTAACTACGGTTTCCATCCTTCCTCGTTACCTGATTCCCCTGTATCAGACTCTGTGCCTGAGGCCGCCACAAGACTCCGGCGGCTCCTTCAATCGTTTCGTTTCATTGAACACAATCTCATCAGGGCACAAAAAGGGTATAAAAGCTATGCCGACCGACTACGCTCACCAGCTCCCTGCTATCAACCAGGAGACAAAGTCTGGCTTTCAACCTCTCACCTACGCCTATCCTGCCCCACCAAGAAACTCGGCCCCCGGTTCCTAGGACCTTTTTCTGTCATTTCTATGGTTGGTTCTGCGGCAGTTCATCTCCAACTGCCTCAGACCTTTCGTATTCACCCTGTGTTTCACGTATCATCAGTCAAACCATGGGTGCCTCCTGCTCATCCCTCTACAGATCCTCTACCTCCTCAACCCATTGAAGTGGCTGGCGAAACGGAATATGAGGTCCAACACATTCTGGACTCCCGGATCCGACGCGGTCGTCTTGAGTACCTCATCCACTGGAAAGGGTACGGGGTGGCAGACCGTTCCTGGGAACCGGTGGATAACATTCACGCTCCTGCCAGACTCCGTTCCTTTCATCGTCACCATCCTAATCGTCCTCGCCTTGGGCGCCCCCGGAGGGCTCGCCTGGGGAGGGGGTCCTGTCAGGCACGTACCTGCCGGCAGCAGCCTGCACCCGCTGCTCGCCTCCAACAGGGAAGGCGCCGACGAACGGCAGGGCGTCCATCCGTTCATCGCCGGCGTCCTTCGCGGGCTGTGTTCTCCGGAGCTCCTCTCCTCGTGTCCTCGGAGGGAGCGAGGTTCGTGGGTGCCGCGGTTGCAGGAACGCCGAGGTGGGGGGTGGTGCTGCAGCATGCTGCTCTGAAACCACCTCCCTCTGCAGTCCGTGGGGAAAGAGACAGAGGGGGCGGGACGGAGGCTTTTTATACAGGAGGGGCGGTGCTCCCAGCACCGGCTCCCTCACTGAACTGTATGAGGGGTTGTACTGTGGGCGGGTCTGTAGGCGTGACGCGTGACGTCACGCCTGAGATCCCTATAAAACACCTGAACACCATCATGTCAGTGCTCAGATATTCTGAGACGCTCAGTGCATTACAGAGTGTCTTCAGTTCTGTGATTGTTTCCTGAACTTGACCTTGCTGAACTTGACCTCGGATTACCTACTGACCTTGCTTACGGATTGCTGCCTGAACTTGACCTCGGATTACCTACTGACCTTGCTTACGGATTGCTGCCTGAACTTTGACCTTGGATTCCCTACTGACCCCGTTTGCTGATTGCTGCCTGAACTTGACCTCGGATTACCTACTGACCTTGCTTACGGATTGCTGCCTGAACTTTGACCTCCGTTTTCCTATGGACTCTGATTTTGATTTATAGTCTCCCCTGCATATTGGGCTCCTCCTCCCTTCACACCACAGGTGCAAGTCGGCGCCTGTCAACAGTACACCATCCTGAATGCCGATTTCATCTCGGAAAGTCCAGTATTCTCTCACAATTAATGGCACCTCTGCTTTTGAATCTGGCCAACCATAAAGAACAACAGACTTAAGTGCTTGCAAGCTCTCATCGATTTCTGTGTGCTGTCTTATCTGAAGCAATCGTTGGTCTGTGGCATTTAAATAGTCTGAATGATTAATCTGCAACAGGTCATCCAGGTGCAGCTGAACATTGCAAACTGTGTGTTGTGCACACTTGGGTGTACCACCCGCTGCTGTAGCTCTGCTAAGAGTGTCACTAAGTACATTTCAGGTCCAGGTTTATAGACAACATTTAGGCAATAGTTTTGTAATGTGAGCAACATGCTCTGTAAGCGTTTGGGTGCACACAAAAGTGGTTTCTTGAAGATAGACATCAGAGGCTTATGGTCAGTTTCTGCCGTGATCTCGTCACGACCATAGAGGTAGTGATGAAAGCGCTGGCAGGCAAACACAATACTCACACATTCCTTTTAGATTTGTGCGTAGTTTTGCTCAGTAAGGGTCAGTGCCCTTGAAGCAAAAGCGATAGGCTGGTCAGCTTGCAATAGGCAACACCCAAGTCCACTTTTGCTTGCGTCACTTTGAATAGTTACAGGTTTTGTAACGTCATAGTACTTCAGGACAGGTGTATCCATGACCAAACGTTTGATCTCCTGCACCGCATTATCATGCTATTGGTTCAATACCACTGAGTCCAGCCAATGTTGTTTTCGTTGATACACCTTGTTACAGGGTCACCGTACCCAAGGCTGGGTACCCCTGTTTGAGGGCTGAGGAATCACCAGTCAGTCCCTCATACGGATAGCACTCAGCTATCCACGGATCATCCAGACCACCATTCGTAGTAAACCAAGAAGAACTCTCTTTATTACAAACACACAGAATTTATACAATCTCAATGCAATGTGTACCGAACCCAACCCCCAATCCCATCAGCCACATCCCCTCACAAATCCCATCAGTATACAGGGGATGTATCAGGTGAGGGGATTACAGAATACAATGGGTTCCCCCACCTGTGTTATCCCCCCTGTAGTGCGGGTGCCGTCTGGGCAGACAGGGCTGTGTTGGCTGATTAAGAGCCCCAGCCAGATTATAGGATCGTCTCTTTGAAGGCTGGGGCTGAAGCCACATCAGTCTCTGGGCCGGTTACACAATAAACACAATATAATATATTACCGGGTCACAGTATACAGAACCGGACACAAAAGTGCTCCGTGACCCGGCTAAACTTCATATGACATATGAGCCAGCTAGCCTGGCCCTGTCACACACCTCTGGTGCAACGGATACTCCAAAAGGCAATTTGAGCCATCTTTTCCTGCCCCAGGGAGTCCAGAAGGTTGTCATGTAGCTACTTGCATTATCCAATTTACATTGTAAAAATGCATCCCAGGCATCAACAAGTGTGAACAGACGTGCCTTAGGCAGCTTGTACAAAAACATCCTCGAGAGTTGGCATGATGTAGTGGGATCTCCTCAGTGCCAGATTCAAGAATTTGGGATCTATACATATTCTTAGTTTATCAGGCTTCTTTACAATCACCATGTTACTTATCCGTTGGTTCAGTCACTGGTGTAATATTTCCATCAGCCTCATACTAGTCGAGTTGTGCCTTAACTGCCTGCTTAGTGGCTACTGGCACATTGTGTGGTGCACATTGGACTGGAGGGACACTCACGTCAAGGTCAAAATGAACTTCCCCTGGTACAGATTCTACAGGTCCAGTAAAAGCATCACTAAATTCCTGTAATAGCAGTTATTTTGTCAAGGGCCCTTTGAATTGATTGTCCATCACGTTGAGCTCTGCAGGGATGGAGAAATGTATCAGCCCTAGACGGTCACAGGTTGAGCGGGATAATATTGGCTTTTGGCAGGCTTCCACAATTTCAAACTTTAGCTTGTGCCTCAGTCCACGTATGACACATTCAGTCTTGAAGAGTCCTAGAGATTTCATAAGGTCACCTGAGTATAACTGGTGTCACTTGGCAGTAGACGTGCTTCTGGTGCTAACTTAATTTTGTCTCTCAAGCACATCACATCATATGTTGCTCCTGAATCAAGCTGGCAGGATTGGGGCTTATTATTTAAATTTAAAGTGACAAACCATTTCTTTCCTCTGGTTTGCACAGCACCTATCAATTCACTGCTGTATATCATTTCAGCGGTGTGTGGTTCTTCCTCATGTGCAGAGGAGTTCTCCATGGTGTGTAACTTTCCTATTGATGGTTGTCTTTTACTTGACAAACATACTTTAGCAAAATGATTTGTTCTTCCACAAGACCTACAAGACTTCCCATAAGCTGGACACTGCTCTTTAATTCTTTGATGCAGAGTCCCTCAATATTTGCACGCTGTAGGATCGGCAGCATTTGTGCTAAACAGGCGGCGTTGTTGCTGCGGTTTGCTTATGTGGTGTCTCTGCATTGCAATATTTATGCTGTCGGTCTGCTGTCTGTCCTGGTCCATAACTTTCATACGCCTGTCAGTGAGCTCCGCTGTACGGCACATTTCAATGGCTGTGTTTAAAGTTAAGTCATGTTCTCTTAGGAGACGCTTGCGCTGGTTCTCACTAGCTATACCGAGAACAATTTCGTCCCTTAATTCATCCCTTAGTGTGCCATATTCACAAGTTGCTGCCTTTTCTCTCAAGCGTGTAACAAAGTTATCAAGAGATTCTCCCTCTTCTTGTTTGCAGCATCCAAACACATATCTTTCATATATGACATTTTTAGCGGGTTTGAAATAAACTTCCAGTGCATCTAAAATTGCTGTAACATTCTCTTGCTGCCCTACTGTGAGGTTCAGATTGTGCTTATACACATGCCTACATTCACTGCCTCAGAGTTGCTGCCTGCACTGCTGCAGATTTCTCATTCAACCCTGTAGCCAGGGAATAATCTTCAAATTCAGCTCTGAAATTGCCCCAATTGCTGCTCCAATCCCCACTGATTCTCATGCCCTCAGGGGGAGGTATGCAATTCATGGCTGCCAAATGTCAGAAAATCCACAAAGAACAGTCTTAGGTTGTAATTCACAAACCTGTGCAGTATCCCAAAGCTGCTGTGCTCCAAACAAGAGGCTCAGTTCTGAATCTAGCCACTTCTGACACCATGTTTCATGTAAAGAAATCAAGACACAGTAAGCTGTTGGTTTGAGGAATCATGTTGAACTGTATAACTACATCCAGGTCAGAGGTTGGAACAGGAAGTACAAGGCAATGCAATATTACCATAAACAAACAGTGACAGTATTTGCATAATAACTCCATAACAATAACGATCACCAGAGCCAAATGTGGGGGGTCGTAAAGGATATTGGGACATGTCCTCTGAATGACCCAAAAGTCAGAGCATAACCACATAAAATAAAATACTGAGATTATGTGTATGTATTGTGAGAGGGTCCAATATGAATGTATATTTAGATTGCCCAGGTTGTATCCTTTTGTTGGGTAGCGAACATGCCCAGCTGGTGTATTTATCCCCTGAGAGATAAGAATGGCTACTTTCCAAAAAAGATAAACCTAGTGTGTTTGGTATCTAAATATTCACAAAGATATGATGAATATAACCAAAATTATAATGGTCTATTGTAAATGGCTAGTTTTGGGAAGACTACTGTATTCTCAGGTAGAAGTCTGCACTGGGCTCCTGGCAGGTATGATGGAGTGGACCATAAACTGTCAAGGCCAAACCCCTCTGACCCACCTAGGGGGCTGGTCCTTTTAGGAACAACCAGGGTTCAATATAAGAAGATTGTAGATCTTGAGAGAGAGTCTTTTCTTTTAACAACACAGAGAACCTTTAACATCTGAATCTACCACAAGGATTATATATATCGGTAATTATATATATAAGAATTTCTTGTGTTTTCTCCTATTTGATTTTATGGACTGTTTTGTAACTTGGATTCATAATGTCATTTATTTCTGCATGTTTGTACACAGCACCCACTGCTTAAATAACCTCAAAACGGCGATTACTTTCCGAAAATGGGGAAACACTCGAAGACTACTGCTACCCCTAAACACTCTCAGTCGAGAGAAAGAATGATGCGTACCTCTGTGAAGTAGTTCTTCCAGAATCTACCAGATTTTACTAGATTCCATAACTAAGGCCTCGCCACCTGGCAGTCCTGGGAGCCTGGCCTCGCATTTGCCTTCTGAATCCGGACAAGATTCTGTCCGCTGCATCTGCAATCTAATCAAGATGGTGACAATTGGCGGGGAACCTTGAAGGATTTACCTACGAAATCGGATCTAATTTCCATCATCAGGGATGCCCATGTACCATTGAAAGCAGATCTCTCCGACATCAAAAGAGACCTGCAACAGATGGGTGATAAGGTTTCCCTCCTGGAAACCGATACTGTTTCTACCCGATGCTGTCACGGAACAACTCCATCTACAAGCCACAACCATAGCCCGCCTGATGCAGAAGGTTGAGGATCTGGACGACCAGGGGCCGACGGTCCAACTTACGGATCCGTGGGATCCCGGAGTTAGTAATCGGGACAGAGATCTTCACAGTTATTAGTGTCATTTTTAACCGCCTTCTTCACCAACCTGAGGACACTGCGATTAAATTTGATCGAGCCCACCGGGCTCTGCGGCCTAGACAACCTGATGATCGCCCGCCACGTGACATAGTGTGCTGCCTCACGGAATATGCAGTTAAAGACGCCATTCTAGCTGCATGTCGCAATATTGGCACTCTGGAGTGGGAAGGCCACGCCCAGTGGCGGAACTACCGGGGTCGCAGGGGTCGCGGGTTGCTGAAAACCGCTCGGCAACTCTTGGGCCCCCCTGACTGACAGAAATCCAGGATGCCTCTGCTCCCCGCCGCTGCCGCTGCCGCTGCTGCCGACGTCGCCGACGTCGCCGCCGCCGCCTGCCTCAGCGCTGCCCAGAGTACAGTGTTGGGAGCGTGAGGCGTTTGTCTCGGGTGCCGGCGCTTCACGCTCAGCAGTGAAGCGCCGGCACCCGAGACAAACGCCTCACTCTCCCAACACAGGAGTTGATGGTAAGTGACCTACAAAGGGGGGGGGTAAATCGTGAGAAGGGGGGGTAGGGAGAGAGAGGGTAGATCGTGAGAAGGGGGGGTAGGGAGGGAGAAGGTAGATCGTGAGAAGGTGGGGTAGGGAGGGAGAGGGTAGGTTGTGAGAAGTGGGGTAGGGAGGGAGAAGGTAGATTGTGAGAAGGGGGGTTTGGAGGGAGAGGGTAGATTGTGAGAAGGGGGTAGGGAGGGAGAGGGGAAACTGTGAGAAGAGGGTAGGGAGGGAGAGGGTAGATCGTGAGAAGGGGGGTTAGGGAGGGAGAGGGGAGATTGTGAGAAGGGAGGGAGAGGGTAGATCGTGAGAAGGGGGGTTAGGGAGGGAGAGGGGAGATCGTGAGAAGGGGGAGGGAGGGAGAGTATAGATCATGAGAAGGGGGTTAGGGAGGGAGAGGGGAGATCGTGAAAGGGGGGAGGGAGAGGGTAGATAGTGAGAAAGGGGGTGGGGGCCCTTAACAGATTCTCGCACCGGGCCCTGAGGTTTCTAGTTACGCCCCTGGCCACACCATTCAGGTATTTCCTGACTTATCCCCGATTATGCTCCAATATCGTAGGATGCTTCACCCCCTTACATCTGTGCTGCGGGAAGCCGCTATCCCGTACCAATGGGGATTCACGCTTTATTGTACGCCGAGCTGACGATGTCCCGGGGTTGCTCGAGAAATTAGGCCTCCCGGCCATACCTATCCCTGATTTGGAATTCTCCTACGTTGCACCACCAAAATTGAGCGACCCGATCCGTGACTGATCTCCCAAGCCTCAGAGGCGACGCAAACCCAGACCAGGACTGCACCTGGCGCTGTGAGGGAACTTCATATATTTGTATACCATCTCTAAGCATCAATGCTCTTACAATATATGAACCTCTTTGTCAGGCTGGAGGAAGCGAGGAGAGGAACCCAGTACGCAGGCTACCTTCCAGGAGATGAGGGAAGGTTAGATGATAAGGCAAATCAGAGACGGTCCAAAGGTCAGGGTTGGAGAGACCAGCGTAGTCCGAAAGACGAGCCAAAATTCAGGGTTGGAGAGATCAGGACAAACGAAGTACAAAGCCAAGGGTCAAACCAGAAATCACGAAATCGGGAGCGCAAACTAAATAGTTCTGTCAGGGAAAATAACTGAGCACTGAATGAAACTCAGTGCCAGTTTTTAAATCCTCCACTAGATGTCGCCCCTCCTCCTTGCGTGGTGCCGTTGACGTGCATTCCCCAGGCTACGTCGTGCAGGAAACTAGAAGAGGCAGGAGGGGGCGCGCGTGCACGCCTAACACAGTCAGAAGGAGCTGGTTCCGGGAAGATGGAGGATGCGGCGTGGGAGACAGTACCTGCTATCGGCGGGTACTCGGGTGAGTTGCTGCGGCGAGGATTCTCTCGCCGTGGACCCTGACAGTACCCCCCCCTGAGGGGAGGCCTTCCGACTCTAGCGAGATTGGGACGACCAGGATGGCGTTGGTGAAAGTCTGATATTAACCCAGGGGCATGAATGCCACTGGCAGGTTCCCATGAATCCTCCTCCGGCCCGTAACCTTTCCAGCGAATGAGGTATTGTAAGCGGCCCCTGTGACGCCGGGAATCCAGTATGTTTTCAACTTCATATTCTTCGACATCATTAACTAGGACGGGCGCTGGAGGATTAAGGGATCGACCCGGATAAGGGTTGGCAAACCATGGTTTAAGGAGGGAAACGTGGAATACTGGATGAATCTTTATGGTGTTAGGTAGATGGAGCTCAACTGCCACGGGAGAAATGAGATGGGAGATAGGAAAGGGTCCTAAGAATTTTTGGCCCAATTTCTTGGTGGGGCAATCCAACCGAAGATGTTTAGTTGCATATTGTAGGTAGAAGTCAGTTCTCTCATGTGTTCAGAAACTGATGGCACTTCACATGAACCCGGGGAACCTGGGAGCATAATGGGGTGATAGCCATAGTTGGCGTAGAAAGGAGACGTATTAATGGACTGATGGAGGTGATTATTGTAGGCGAATTCCGCCAAAGGTAAGTAGCTATCCCAGTCATCCTCTAGATATGTAGTGAAGCAGCGTAGGTATTGTTCAAGTGTCTGATTCGTCCTTTCTGTCTGCCCATTACTCTGTGGGTGAAAGGCCGTGGAGAGTGATCGTTGAACATGCAATTGTGTACAGAAAGCCTTCCAAAACCGGGAGGTGAATTGGGAGCCGCGGTCCGAGATTATGTTAACTGGGAGTCCGTGTAGTCTCGTATAAACAGGGAAGCAGTTTCGGGAGCGGAAGCAAATTTGTTTTTGAGAAAATGAAATGCCTTCTGGGCTGCCTCAGTCCACATGAATCTTTGTTTCTTGGAGGTGAGGTTAGTAATGGGTTGAATTATTTTGGAGAAATCACGTATGAATTTACGGTAAAAATTAGCAAAACCGACGAATCGCTGTACTGCTTTACGATCTACAGGTGTGGGCCAGTTGAGGATAGCTGTCACTTTCCTAGGATCCATTTCAATGCTGCTTGGGGATAGGATATATCCTAGAAATTCTACTCTTTGTACTTCGAATACAAGATACTGCCTCTTCTAGTTTCCTGCACGACGTAGCCTGGGGAATGCACATCAACGGCACCACGCAAGGAGGAGGGGCGACATCTAGTGGAGGATTTAAAAACTGGCACTGAGTTTCATTCAGTGCTCAGTTATTTTCCCTGACAGAGCTATTTAGTTTGCGCTCCCGATTTCGTGATTTCTGGTTTGACCCTTGGCTTTGTACTTCGTTTGTCCTGATCTCTCCAACCCTGAATTTTGGCTCGTCTTTCGGACTACGCTGATCTCTCCAACCCTGACCTTTGGACCGTCTCTGATTTGCCTTATCATCTAACCTTGGAAGGCAGCTTGCGTACTGGGTTCCTCTCCTCGCTTCCTCCAGCCTGACATAATAACTGAGCCTAATTATGGAACCCGCAGGTTCAACCGACATGACTGCTGCCCTTACCCAGCAGTTGTCTAATGTTCAACACACGCTGCAAGAGATCCAGGCTGAACAACATCATCTGAGGCAACAGGTACACCACCTGCAAATGCAACTTAATGCTTCTACTGACCAAGCTCCTATTGTTACACCTGCTGCCGTCCCACCTGTTATGGAAGGCGCTCCAGCTCTCGGGAGAACCCCAACTCTGGGCACACCATTTATTGCACAGCAATAACAGCGTATTAGACTCTTGGAGATCCTTTCGGGAGGCATTAGACTCTCTCTACGAAGATCCCTACAGGGTCTCCTCTGCAGCAACCACCCTACGTACTCTAAAACAAGGTTGGCGTCCCGTGGAGGAATATGTCACGGAGTTCAGACGCCTGGCTCTGGAGTCTAATTGGAATGAGCCAGCGCTTCATGATCAATTTCGCTGGGGTCTGTCTGAGGCCGTCAAAGATGAACTATAGCGGACTTCTATTCCTTCATCTCTAGAGGAATTCATACGCCTAGTAACACAAATTGACCGGAGACTACGTGAAAGACCAGCTGGACTCCAGCAAGTGAACCTCAAAGACCCTCAGCTCCGTCTCCCAATGAAGAACCTATGCAAATAGGTATTGTACGAGGCCCTCTCTCAACTGAAGAGAGACAGCGTCGTAGAACTTTAAATCTATGCATGTACTGTGGCAAGGCAGGCCACCGCTACCAGGACTGTAGAGCCCGTGCCCGTTATAAACAGGGTAAGGATCCTACTCCTCTACTATATACACGTCCTGGAAGACGCCCCTGCTTATCTCCTCACCTATCTGTTTCTGTCTCATTACAGTGGACTAAAGATTCCGCACACCTTCCAGCCATGGTAGACTCCGGAGCAAGCGGGAATTTCATCGATTTTGACACTCTGCACGCCCTGAGGATCCCCTCATGTCTTAAAAAGAACCCGGTGGCTATTCAACTGGTGGATGGAAGCCCCCTTAAGACAGGTCCTATTACAAGGGAGACCGTTCCACTAACTCTCAAAACAGGAGAGGGCCATATTGAAACCCTCCGGTTTGATGTTGTTCCTTCTCCAGTATCACCTCTCATCCTAGGCCTACCATGGCTCAAAAAACATAATCTTCTCATCAACTGGGAGACGGGAGTGCTTCAATTTTCATCTTCTTTCTGTACTATAAACTGCCTCAAGCTTGAATCCCTCTGTCTCGCTCAGACTGTCTCGCCGCAGGAGATTCCTCCTCCTTACCGTCAATTCAGAGACGTTTTCGAAAAGAAGAGTGCCGACAAATTACCCCCTTCCAGACCTTATGATTGTCCTATTGACCTCCTACCTGGTGCCGCCATTCCCTTTGGTCGCATTTATCCGCTCTCCGAACCTGAACTCGCCACCCTCAAAGATTATATCGAAGAGAATCTGACGAAAGGATTCATTCGGCCTTCAACTTCTCCTGCTGGGGCCGGTATTTTCTTTGTGCATAAAAAAGATGGGGGGCTAAGGCCCTGTATTGATTACCGTGAACTGAATAATATTACAATAAAGAACCGTTACCCGTTACCACTTATCCCTGAGTTACTTGAACATGCTCGATCCGCCAAGATATTTACCAAACTTGACCTACGTGGCGCTACAATCTGGTTCGGATCCGTAAGGGCCATGAGTGGAAAACAGCTTTTCGATGTCGGTATGGACATTTTGAATACCTCGTCATGCCATTCGGCTTATGTAATGCTCCAGCCACTTTTCAGCATTTTGTTAATGAGGTGTTTCATGATATCTTAGACCACTTCGTCATCGTATACCTGGATGATATTCTAATTTTTTCCTCAACCCTGGAAGATCATCGTGTGCTTTACGATCTACAGGTGTGGGCCAGTTGAGGATAGCTGTCACTTTCCTAGGATCCATTTCAATGCTGATTGGGGATAGGATATATCCTAGAAATTCTACTCTTTGTACTTCGAATAAACATTTTTCAAGCTTGACGTACAGATTGTTGTTTCTTAGACGTTCTAGCACTTGACATACATGCACACGATGATCTTCCAGGGTTGAGGAAAAAAATTAGAATATCATCCAGGTATACGATGACGAAGTGGTCTAAGATATCATGAAACACCTCATTAACAAAATGCTGAAAAGTGGCTGGAGCATTACATAAGCCGAATGGCATGACGAGGTATTCAAAATGTCCATACCGACATCGAAAAGCTGTTTTCCACTCATGGCCCTTACGGATCCGCACCAGATTGTAAGAGCCACGTAGGTCAAGTTTGGTAAATATCTTGGCGGATCGAGCATGTTCAAGTAACTCAGGGATAAGTGGTAATGGGTAACGGTTCTTTATTGTAATATTATTCAGTTCACGGTAATCAATACAGGGCCTTAGCCCCCCATCTTTTTTATGCACAAAGAAAATACCGGCCCCAGCAGGAGAAGTTGAAGGCCGAATGAATCCTTTCGTCAGATTCTCTTCGATATAATCTTTGAGGGTGGCGAGTTTGGGTTCGGAGAGCGGATAAATGCGACCAAAGGGAATGGCGGCACCAGGTAGGAGGTCAATAGGACAATCATAAGGTCTGGAAGGGGGTAATTTGTCGGCACTCTTCTTTTCGAAAACGTCTCTGAATTGACGGTAAGGAGGAGGAATCTCCTGCGGCGAGACAGTCTGAGCGAGACAGAGGGATTCAAGCTTGAGGCAGTTTATAGTACAGAAAGAAGATGAAAATTGAAGCACTCCCGTCTCCCAGTTGATGAGAGGATTATGTTTTTTGAGCCATGGTAGGCCTAGGATGAGAGGTGATACTGGAGAAGGAACAACATCAAACCGGAGGGTTTCAATATGGCCCTCTCCTGTTTTGAGAGTTAGTGGAACGGTCTCCCTTGTAATAGGACCTGTCTTAAGGGGGCTTCCATCCACCAGTTGAATAGCCACCGGGTTCTTTTTAAGACATGAGGGGATCCTCAGGGCGTGCAGAGTGTCAAAATCGATGAAATTCCCGCTTGCTCCGGAGTCTACCATGGCTGAAAGGTGTGCGAAATCTTTAGTCCACTGTAATGAGACAGAAACAGATAGGTGAGGAGATAAGCAGGGGCGTCTTCCAGGACGTGTATATAGTAGAGGAGTAGGATCCTTACCCTGTTTATAACGGGCACGGGCTCTACAGTCCTGGTAGCGGTGGCCTGCCTTGCCACAGTACATGCATAGATTTAAAGTTCTACGACGCTGTCTCTCTTCAGTTGAGAGAGGGCCTCGCACAATACCTATTTGCATAGGTTCTTCATTGGGAGACGGAGCTGAGGGTCTTTGAGGTTCACTTGCTGGAGTCCAGCTGGTCTTTCACGTAGTCTCCGGTCAATTTGTGTTACTAGGCGTATGAATTCCTCTAGAGATGAAGGAATAGAAGTTCGCGATAGTTCATCTTTGACGGCCTCAGACAGACCCCAGCGAAATTGATCATGAAGCGCTGGCTCATTCCAATTAGACTCCAGAGCCAGGCGTCTGAACTCCGTGACATATTCCTCCACGGGACGCCGACCTTGTTTTAGAGTACGTAGGGTGGTTGCTGCAGAGGAGACCCTGTAGGGATCTTCGTAGAGAGAGTCTAATGCCTCCCGAAAGGATCTCCAAGAGTCTAATACGCTGTTATTGCTGTGCAATAAATGGTGTGCCCAGAGTTGGGGTTCTCCCGAGAGCTGGAGCGCCTTCCATAACAGGTGGGACGGCAGCAGGTGTAACAGTAGGAGCTTGGTCAGTAGAAGCATTAAGTTGCATTTGCAGGTGGTGTACCTGTTGCCTCAGATGATGTTGTTCAGCCTGGATCTCTTGCAGCGTGTGTTGCACATTAGACAACTGCTGGGTAAGGGCAGCAGTCATGTCGGTTGAACCTGCGGGTTCCATAATTAGGCTCAGTTATTATGTCAGGCTGGAGGAAGCGAGGAGAGGAACCCAGTACGCAGGCTACCTTCCAAGGTTAGATGATAAGGCAAATCAGAGACGGTCCAAAGGTCAGGGTTGGAGAGATCAGCGTAGTCCGAAAGACGAGCCAAAATTCAGGGTTGGAGAGATCAGGACAAACGAAGTACAAAGCCAAGGGTCAAACCAGAAATCACGAAATCGGGAGCGCAAACTAAATAGCTCTGTCAGGGAAAATAACTGAGCACTGAATGAAACTCAGTGCCAGTTTTTAAATCCTCCACTAGATGTCGCCCCTCCTCCTTGCGTGGTGCCGTTGATGTGCATTCCCCAGGCTACGTCGTGCAAGAAACTAGAAGAGGCACCTTTGTGTATGACATGACACCATATTAGAATGTATTTTTACACTCCCCTATTAATTTGTGATTTCCCTACCCCTCTTTTTTTTCTTTATGGAGGTTTGATGTCAATTCTAACTATGCCAGTCATACTTTCATTTACTATTTACTCTACAAGCCGGTCTATGCTACCCTCCATAATTTTGCTGGGTTGTACTTGTTGGAAATGTCCACTTTTTTACGCTGCGATTATTAATCATTCCTGGGATCTCTATGAGTCCTCGGACATACATTTTCTATCCTGTACCGGACACGGCTATGAGACATTCAACTCCTCACACACACACATACCCCTTATTCATGTTTCTGTTTTTAAACACGCCGTTTTGACCATATCTTACATATGCTGTTAGACTATATTGTTACGCAGTGGGTCATGGTCCCTACATAAATTGTCTCTTGTTTGGTTACTCATTGTTCATTTGTGATAACTATTTTATTATTTTCTTGGCCCCCTGAGCTGACCATCCTGGTTCCCTGTGTTCCAGGTTTTCAGTCTAATCCAATGTCTGGATTGTATGGCTCTCCTATTGCTGTGCACTCATCTCAATGGTGCCCACTTTGTGGAATTACCACATTCTGTTTTGATTTGTGGTTTCCCTTTCTTATAAAAAATGTTTTTCATTGTTATGATGGTGCGTGTCCTCCGACCTCTTGATCCTCCAGGTGTCGTTCTCATGCAACCTAACAAAGTAAACTTTACCACCCTTAATGTTAGGGGCCTCAATAAGCCTGAACGTCGCTCCCAACTATTTCATTTCTTACACTCCACTAAGTCCAAAGTAGCCTTCATCCAGGAAACTGACTTCAAGGCTGGGAAGGAACCGAAACTATACTCTAAAAATTTTCCTTTGATTTATACTTCTAGTTCCCAAGATTCAAAGGCCAAGGGAGTCGCTATTTTTATTCATAAATCCCTACCATTTCAACATGTCGACACCTGGAGAGATTCAGAGGGTAGGTGTATCTTTATCAAAGGCTATGTTATCACTCAAAAGGTTACCCTGGCCTGTGTCTATGCCCCAAACTGTGACCAAACTGGGTTTTTGGTGTCGGCTCTCTGTAAATTAGCAGACTTTTAGGAGGGGATCTCTTTACTAGGTGGTGATTTTAATATGACGCTTGACCCTAGACTGGACAGCTCCTCGGGACGCTCCTGCATTCCCTTTTCATGCATTGCTAAAGTTAAGAAAGGCCTTCACACCATACAACTTGTAGATGCGTGGTGAATTCAACACCCTTCCACGAGAGATTACACATACTTTTCACCTTTGCATTCACGTTAAAAACGAATTGACTCCATTTACATTTCCCATCACAACATCCCTCAGCTCGGCTGATGGTTATTCCGGGACGCAGCTGGTCCTGTAGGTTTATTTAATGCTTCTTTGTAAATTTTTGGGATTATGAAATATTTGACTGGTGCAGCTGCGTAGACAGACCGATCTTTAATATTGTATATTATCATACCACAATTTTGTTACAGTAATATCTCTAGATCATATAGTGTCTGTATTTGTAGTACAGTGTTGATTTTAAACTTGTGTACACTTTTTTGATATAATAGATATATATTTGTAGTATATTTATTACTTCACTTTCATATTTATTCAGACTTTTAATATAATGATATTTATTTATATATACACACATTGACTGGCTATCCTTGCACTGTCACTTTATATATAGACTGGTCAGTTTGCACTGTCACTTTAAATTGTTATGTAGGATCGGGTGTGTCCGACCTCTTAATCACTTGTTTTTGCATAAATACTTGAGTGTGTGTAATAAAATATAGGGCCAATACAAACTTCAAATAATTGGAATAACATATAAATGTATGTGCGTCAAAAATAGGCAGAGTCACTTAGATGCAAACAAAGGTAAAACATTTAATACGAACAAAAATAGAAGAAGAATATAAAAAGAAGATAACAAAAATAATACGAAACAAGTCTTACAAAACCTTCGAGAGGAATTTAGTTCATGACATCTGTCCTATGCATTCCTGAGGATGGAGGGAGGGAGGGAGTGTTGGGACGTGAAAAGTCCGTGGATGGCAAGTACATCTCCCCTCTACCTCTCCTCCCATGCTTCTCCAAGGCATAACTTATATAGGTTTGAATTAATGATGTCAGTCTTGTCAGTCTATTGGTCTTCACCTAATTGGGTAAACATGCTCACTAAGATCTTTACACGTCGAAACCCTATTTTAGGTGGTGGCTGTACGTATACTGTAATGCCCTTTTACAGTTACAACTATACCATGCATTAGCAAGTTACTATCCTATCTATAGAATGCCTGTTCAGCAAATCCTTCATTCTATATTTAAGGTCAAGGAAACCTTGAAGCTTATTATTGAAACATATTAATATATCTTAATAATGATTTATTTATGAACAATGATTACATATCTTTGACTACTGCCTATACCAATAATTATATATGGTCCATTTCTTAATTGAGGTTAGAAAATGTATTAGAATATTTTACAGTGTGTGCACTAATGTTTCTAAGGCTTGAGAAAGACTTTGTGTGTCGAAACGTTGCCTGCGTGAAATAAACTCACCTTATCATTTGAGTGCTGAGCCTCTGCTTCTTTCATTGAGTGCTGCATTCCAACCTTTCTTTCTGTGTATGCAACAGCCCTCTGCTGACCTCCTCCAGTGTTGGCCCCATCACTGTTGGGGACCATGCACCCGTACATGTGACTCTCTCTTTTGGTGGTCTTCCACCCCGGTCGTGGTGCTGGAGAGTGAATGAATCCTTATTATCCCCGCCTGCCCATGTTCAAATCCTTAACAGGGAACTCCGACATTTTTTCAAAGACAATATCTGAACTAAATTAGAGGGTACCCATAAACTTACCTTAGATCCTGCCCTCCTGGTCCAACTGGGCGCTCTGAGGGAGAGTCTGGTATCCCTGGTTAATAGCCATACTAAGAGACAATTATTTTTATGAATCGGTAGATAAGGCAAGCAAACTTCTGGCTAGAGCTCCACGAGCAAAGAGGGCTATGTCCTTTATATCGAAGGTACGAGACCGCTCTGGTAAAGCTCACTATTCTACCCCTGACATAGCTGCCTGCTTACGTAACTATTATGCCTCATTGTACGGTCTGCCTCCCGCTCCTGGCTTGACACCTACCTTTCGGGATTCCCTGCAGCAGTATTTGGACAAATAATTACCGAAATGTATCTCTTTGGCAGATGCTAAATTATTAGACAACCCGATTAGCTTGACCTGCAGACCTCTCCTTGTTATTCTCTTTGAATTTTGCCCCTCTTTTGAAGCATGTCTCACAGGATCTGCGTAAATGGTCCTTCCCGCATGTGTCGTGGTTTGGGAAGGTTTCGGTAGTTAAGATGAATATTTTGCCACGATATCTGTACCTATTTCACACTCTCCCAATTTTTGTTCCCCGGGCTTATTTTAAACAGTGCCACTGAGTTTTCTTAAAATATATTTGGTCTTCAGGTTCTCTCGTTCGCCATAAACTTAAAAGGTAACTGGGTGTCCCGCACCTAGAACTCTATTATCATGCAGCACACCTGCGCAGGGTGACTGAGTGGTCTATACGGGTCCATAAACAATGGGTGGCACTGGAGGAGGAGGCACTTTCACATCCTATACACTCCTTTCCGTGGTTACCTGACATGTGTGACTAGGTGCACGCGTTAAACACCCCACTATCTCCCCGACTCTCCGCGTCCTTAAGAAGTACATGTCCAAAGGCTCGCTGACATCCTGTCCTTGTCCCCTTTTTCCCCTTTCCGATAATCCTGCTTTCAGTCCTGGTTACTTTACGGGGAGACAGTGGCGTCGCTACAGGGGGCAAGGGGGTTATTCCTTGCCCCCCCTGTTGCCACCCCGCCAAATTTGGAACCACCCAACGGATTGCCCAAGGTCATTAATAAATATATTAAAAAGAATAGGACCCAAAACTGACCCCTGTGGTACCCCACTAGCAACAGTAACCCACTCAGAGTATGTACCATTAATAACCACCCTCTGTTTCCTATCACTGAGCCAGTTACTTACCCACATACACACATTCTCTCCCAGCCCAAGCATTCTCATTTTATGTACCAGCCTTTTATGTGGCACCGTATCAAATGCTTTGGAAAAATCAAGATATACGACATCCAGCGATTCACCCCGATCCAGTGATAAGGGAGGGAGTGGGGGTAGAAAGTGATGAGAGAGTGTGGGTAGAAAGTGATAAGGGAGGGAGTGGGGGTACATAGTGAGAATATTGCATTGAAGTAAAGTGTGAATGAGATGCATTGTCTGAATGAGGGAGAGCATGAGTTAATATGTGGATGAATTGTCTGAATGAGGGAGAGCATGAGTTAATATGTGGATGAGTTGTCTGAATGAGGGAGAACATGAGTTAATATGTGAATGAGTTGTCTGAATGAGGGAGAGCATGAGTTAATATGTGGATGAATTGTCTGAATGAGGGAGAGCATGAGTTAATACGTGGATGAATTGACTGAATGAGGGAGAGCATGAGTTAATACGTGGATGAATTGACTGAATGAGGGAGAGCATGAGTTAATACGTGGATGAATTGTCTGAATGAGGGAGAGCATGACTTAATGTGTGGATCAATTGTCTGAATGAGGGAGAGCATGAGTTAATGTGCAGCAGCGGGGGTTGTCTGTCAGAGATCAGAGTTGCCGGTGCCAGCCGGTTACAGCCGGGGAAGGTCTACGCGATGCACGCAGACAACCCCCGCTGCTAGCCACACCTCCTTCCGGCTCCAGCGGAAGTTGTCTACGTGAATCGCATAGACATTTTAACGCTGCCCCAGCTGCACACCGGGGACTCTGAAGTACCGGTAAGTGGGGCGGGGGGGTTGAGACAGGAGGATCCAGATCCCCTGCGCTTTGGTTGCTGTCCAGTCCTTTGGACAACATGCTCTCTGGCGGATGCTATGGCATCTCTCTCGATCGCATGTTGAGAGTTTACCTTTGTTTTCTTCAGTTGTTCTCTGTATTCTATTTTGTTTTTGTTCATTTATGCCTGCCTGGGAAATGTATGCTCGTATTTGCCGTGTCATGTCTTAGTACACACAGCTCTACCGACTCACCTTATGGCTCTTGCACCCATTAAATTTATTTCTCTGAACACCAGAGGACTTAATGTGCTAGAAAAGCGATCCAGACTTTTACTAGACCTCCACCTTCAGAGGGTGCGTATTGCCTTCCTACAGGAGAACCCAAACTGACGAACCACCGATACACATCTATTTTTCTGTCCAGTAACCCACACTCTAAATCGAAAGGAGTGGCGATCCTTTTACACAAACACTTACCTTTCCGTTTGACTGACAGTTGGAAAGACTCGGACGGGCGCTGCATCTTTATAAAAGGGTTTTTAGGGACGCATAAGGTTACTCTAGCTAATGTGTATGCCCCGAACCGCCAGCAACCCCAATTTTTGTCGTCCGTGATTAAAACACTTATGGATTTCCAGGAGGGCCTTACGGTCCTTGGGGGTGATTTCAACATGGTTCTGAACCCCCTTTTAGATAGTTCTACTGGTAGATCACACATCGCATACACTAAGATAAACCGTGTCAAACGCCTCCTACACTTGGCACAACTTATGGACGCATGGACTACACCTACCATTCGCTTCTACATGACAGTTATACACGTATTGATACATTTTTTATTTCGCACCACCACATTCCCACACTATTCTGCCACGATTGGTCCTACTACTTTTAGCGACCACTCCCCAGTCTATATGTCATTGAAGTTATCCTCCTTTCCGGTTCGGCCCTGGAGTTGGCGCCTTAATGAAAACATTTTGTCTAAGCCAACTTTTACCTCCGAAATTGCTGACCTTCTCAAAAACTACTTTCAGGAAAATGATACCCCACTATTCCCACTGTGTGGGAGGCCCATAAGGCAGTGGTTAGGGGGAAGTTTATTCAGATTGGCTCCCTCCTTAAAAAATTGGCACTATCTGAGACACTGGACCTTATTGATAAGATTGCGACCCTTGAACGCTCTCATAAACTCACTAGAGACCCGACGATTCTAACGCAGCTGGGGGTTCTTAGGACTTCTTTGGCGACAATGACGAATAAACGACTAAAACGCCATTTCCTCCTTACCAAACATAAATTTTTAAAATTTGGTGATAAGCCGGGGAGGCTGCTGGCCCGCACCCTACGTTCTCAGAGGGTGGTTAGTTACATCCCTCGGATGGTTGATGCAAAGGGCAAATCCGTATGCTCCACCCCGCAGATTGCTGAGTGTTTTCGTGCTTTTTACCAGAACCTGTATGCCCTGCCCTCTGTCTGGGACACGTGCCCTGACTACACACAAACGCTGGAGGCTTATTTTGATAAATTCCTCCCGCGTCCGTTACCTGCTTCCAAAATTGAGTCATTAAACTCCCCTATCCTGCTGGAAGAACTTACTGAAGCGATTAAATTGACCCAAGCAGGCAAATGCCCGGGCCCGGACGGTCTTACGATCGCATACTATAAAAAATTCCTTCCCTTATTGGGTCCACAACTCGTCAAAGTATTTAATGCCTTAACTTTGGGCGCCCACTTCACGCCCCAGACTAATACCGCTCATATATCTGTGCTCTTGAAACTTGGGAAAGACCCAGAATCTTGTGGGAGTTGCCGCCCTATCTCCCTCCTTAATTCAGATGTGAAGTTACTAGCAAAAATTCTTGCAAACAGATTGAAACCTTTAATACCCAGTCTTATTCACACTGACCAAGTCAGCTTTGTCCCGGGTAGAGAGGCTAGGGATGGGAAGGCGTTCCTGGCTATACATAAGGGGTCCCTCTCGAGTAAGCTACAAGAATGCTCATATAAAATATTGACATGCTGGTACAAGGTACCTGCGGATCTCCATAGATTTGTTCCTTCTGTCCCGGACACTTGCTGGCGGTGCGGGACTACTGGGGGTACACTTTATCATCTCTGGTGGTCATGCCCTACGATTCATAACTTTTGGGAGACGGTCTGGAAGGTTCTTCAACTAGTCTGTGCGCCTGACATGCAGTTCACCCCGGCGACCATGCTCCTACATATGAACCCCCTCCCACATGCTGCTTATAAACGATCCCTGACGATTCACCTGCTCAATGCTGCGAAATCGGTTGTGCATGCCTGGCTCCAGAGAATTATGTTCATTGCTCAAATGGAGGAACTGACTTGGTCCGCTAGGGGCAAAGGTCACCAACATGATCTCTGCTGGTTCTTTTTTTTACTTCTTTCTCTAATCCACTGTACACTTGGGGCGTACTCCCTGCAGGCGTTCTCGTTGGTACTTACCTCTGTTTTTTGTTATGTTTACATGCTGTTCTCCGTATGTCACTCAGCTCCTCTTGTTCATGAGCCATATGATATCTGTTGACTCTCCGTGGAATATGTCTATTGAACTCTTCAGTCTCTTCAATTGTATATTCGCCCTTGTGCCGGAGGATGCCTAAGTTTTTCAGTACATTGTATGTGTCTGCATTCTATTATGTAATCCAATTGGTATATCCTTGCCTGTATACACTTTGTGAATGCTGCATTAATAAATGGAGAATTGAGAAAAAAAAAAAAAAAAGAGTATATGTATGTGATACTGACAGGCCCCATCCGGGCAGCGGAGCCGCACGTCTTTAGTTTACCTTGCCTTGCTACGGTTTTCCTGCCTTTGCAGTACTCCATTCCTGGATGTCCCTATGTTCTGTCCTGTACCTCTGATTCCTTGCTTCCAGTCTTGCTCTTTGGCTCTGTTTCCTTTATAAGGTGTGTCCCACCTGTGTGTTCCGTTTGTCCCAGTGTGCAGTCTACAGGTATGTCTCTCATTGCTATGTGTCTGGGTTTCATGCTTAGTTTGTTTAGTATCACTGTCAGCAGGGATTAGCGTTAGGACCCACCGTCATTGGAGTACTTTGGCGTAGTGGTGGGCTAAGCATACTATGGCCATAAGATGTGACGGAATCTCCAATAGTTATCAAATAGTCCTAGGCTAGTTCCTGTATGTATTTATGTGTGTCAGTCTCATGTAACCTGTATCCCCGGCAGCGGCGTGTCTGTCTTGTATCCCCGGCAGCGGGGTGTCTTGTCTTGTATCCCCGGCAGCCGCGTGTCTTGTCTTGTATCCCCGGCAGCGGGGTCTCTTGTCTTGTATCCCCGGCAGCGGGGTGTCCTGTCGCATTCCCTTTTGTGCCCTGTATTATGGATGTCTTGTCTGGTTATGTTTCTTGCTTGGTCTCTCTGTTCCTTGCTATGTCCTCCTTGCTCTCTCTGTATCTTGCTCACTCTGTCCCCCTTGCTTGCTATGTTTCTGCTATATCCTTTGCTTAGCTTCCACGCTCCCAGCCTGCAGCATCCTGCCCATTTCTAAGTTCTGTTATGTCTCATACCTGCTCCAGGGTGCCTGCAGGTTATTACTTTGTTTTGAACTGGATAACATCCGCTGATATGTCAGGGCGCTGGTATGTGGCTGCACAACCCTAGGTGCTTGACACCCTGGAGAGTGCGGTCTCCTTGCATCAGGCCCTGTCCAACTCCGCTACTGTGCAATAACTCCCTCTAAGCTGTGCGCTTGTGCGCGCGCACATAGCTTTCAGAGGGAGCGCACATGAACAAAAATTGTGCGCACAACCATTAGCGTACCGATGGGGGGTTCAAGGATCTCCCTCTAACCGTCTTTAAAAAAATCAAGGGAGCTGGAGGTCTGTTAATGCTCCCTTTCGATGCGTGCTGCAACTGATGCTGGGGCACAGCACTGAATCCACGCCCACCGCCTCCACTTCAAAGGAAGGAGAGGACACAGTAGAGGAAGAACGAAGAGGAGGAAAAGTGACAAGTAGGAAAACATTCTGTGAGAGTGAGTGAGTAAGTGTGTGAGAGTGATGGGTGTTATGCTGTAGTTTAACCTGAATGTTTGTCAATGAGTGTGTGTGTGATAGCATGGATGTGTAAGTGTGTGTGGGGGGGATAGCATGGCATAGGGAGGCTGTAATCATATTCCTATCATGCTCAGGTTCCAGCATGTACTGGCTGCCTGAGCATGATAGGATTGCTGTTAGCAAATATATTTTTTTTGGTCAATTTTGGTGTGTTAACCACACCTTTATTAAAAGTACCGTATTTGCTCGATTATAAGACGACCCTGATTATAAGACGACCCCCCAAATCTGAATATTAATTTAGAAAAAAAAAGAAAAAAGCCTGAATATAAGACAACCCTATAGGAAAAAAGTTTTACCAGTAAATGTTAATTCATCTAAACTATTTTTTTTTTTTAATAAAAGCTATGATTGAGAAAAATATTTTGGTTTTATTTCCTTCTATTTTCCAACCTGCCCCCCAGTTATGCACATCTGCCCCAGAAATGCCTTATACCCCCTATATGCCACTGTACCCCATGATATGCCTTTTAACCCTCTAAATGCCACTGTGCCCCATGATATGCATTTTAACCCTATATGCCACTGTGCCCCATGATATGCCTTTTGACCCCCTATGTGCCACTCTGCCTGCAGAAATGCCTTATACTCTTATATGCCACTCTGGCATTTAGAGGGTTAAAAGGCATATTATGGGGAAGAGTGGCATATAGGGAGGTTTAAAGCATTCAGGAGGCAGAGTGGCGTATAGAGGGTTAAAAAGGCATTTCTGGAGGCAGAGTGGCATTAAGGGGGTTAAAAGGCATTTCACAGAGCACTCTGCCTCCAAAAATGCCTTATGCCCCCATTTAACACTCCCCCGGCCCCCCCTAAACTTACCGGAGCTTCTCAGTCCCCTGTCATGTAGCCGGGGCAGCGTGTAGCTCCCACGCACTTACGCTGCAGCCGGAAGGAGGCGTGGCTAGCAGCGGGGGTTGTCTGCGTCCATTGCGCAGACCTTCCTCGGTGTGGGGAACTCTGATCTCTGACAGCCGGGGAAGGTCTGCGCGATGGACGCAGACAACCCCCGCTGCTAGCCACGCCTCCTTCCTGCTGCAGCGGAAGTTGTCTACGCGAATCGCGTAGACATCTACACGCTGCACCAGCTACACACCGGGGACTCAGAAGTACCGGTAAGTGGGGCGGGGTGGGGAGACAGGAGGATCCATGTCCCCTGCAGTCAAATAGACTTCAAACCTATTTGAAGTCTGATTATAAGACGACCCCGATTATAAGACGAGCATTTTCTCTGAAAAAAACCTCGTCTTATAATCGAGCAAATACGGTAAGTAACACACCAAAATTGGACAGAAAAATTCAATAACAATATTAATATATATATATGATTGCTAACAGCAACCCCACTCCTATCATGCCCAAGTAACCAGTACATGCTAGAACCTGGGCATGACACGAGTGTGATTGCTGTTAATTATATATATATATATATATATATATATATATATATATATTGTTATTGATTTTTTTTGTCTAATTTTGGTGTGTTACTTTTAATAAAAGTGTTTTTTGTTTTTGTTTTTGTGGGGGGGGTCATTTTCGGTTTCAGTCAAGTGAATGCTAAATTTTCAGGTCCAGAATTTTCATTTCGGTGCCTCCAGAAATGCCTTTTTAACCCTCTATACGCCACTCTGCCTCCTGAATGCTTTAAACCTCCCTATATGCCACTCTTCCCCATAATATGCCTTTTAACCCTCTAAATGCCATTCTTATATGCCACTCTGGCATTTAGAGGGTTAAAAGGCATATTATGGGGAAGAGTGGCATATAGGGAGGTTTAAAGCATTCAGGAGGCAGAGTGGCGTATAGAGGGTTAAAAAGGCATTTCTGGAGGCAGAGTGGCATTAAGGGGGTTATAAGGCATTTCACAGAGCACTCTGCCTCCAGAAACTTACCGGAGCTTCTCAGTCCCCTGTCATGTAGCCGGGGCAGCGTGTAGCTCCCACGCACTTACGCTGCAGCCGGAAGGAGGCGTGGCTAGCAGCGGGGGTTGTCTGCGTCCATCGCGCAGACCTTCCTCGGTGTGGGGAACTCTGATCTCTGACAGCCGGGGAAGGTCTGCGCGATGGACGCAGACAACCCCCGCTGCTAGCCACGCCTCCTTCCTGCTGCAGCGGAAGTTGTCTACGCGAATCGCGTAGACATCTACACGCTGCACCAGCTACACACCGGGGACTCAGAAGTACCGGTAAGTGGGGCGGGGTGGGGAGACAGGAGGATCCAGGTCCCCTGCAGCTGCGGGGGATCTGGATCTTAGTCGTCTCATAGTCAAACCTATTTGAAGTCTGATTATAAGACGACCCCGATTATAAGACGAGCATTTTCTCTGAAAAAAAACCTTGTCTTATAATCGAGCAAATACGGTAAGTAACACACCAAAATTGGACAGAAAAATTCAATAACAATATTAATATATATATATGATTGCTAACAGCAACCCCACTCCTATCATGCCCAAGCAACCAGTACATGCTAGAACCTGGGCATGACACGAGTGTGATTGCTGTTAATTATATATATATATATATATATATATATTGTTATTGATTTTTTTTGTCTAATTTTGGTGTGTTACTTTTAATAAAAGTGTTTTTTGTTTTTGTTTTGTGGGGGGGGGGTCATTTTCGGTTTCAGTCAAGTGAATGCTAAATTTTCAGGTCCAGAATTTTCATTTCGGTGCCTATATATATATAATGGATAGATAGATAGATAGATAGATAGATACTAGGCCAGACACTAAAGTGGTAGGCCTACACCACATCAATGTTTGGCTTAGTATATAGTGATTGGGGTTATGCTGCATTATTGTCAATGTCTGGCTCAATGTATAGTGATAGGTGTTATGCTGTACCACCGTCAGTGCGTGCCTCAGTATATAGTGATAGATGTTGTGCTGTACCACTGTCAGTGTTTGCCTCAGTATATAATGATAGCAGTTATGCTGTACCACCGTCAATGTTTGCCTCAGTATATACTGATAGCAGTTATGCTGTACCACTGTCAATGTTTGCCTCACTACATAATGATAGCAGTTATGCTATAACACCGTCAATGTCGGCCTCAGTATATAGTGACAGGTGTTATGTTGTACCACCGTCAATGTCTGCCTTAGTAAATAATAATATCAGTTATGCTGTACCCCTGTCAATGTTTGCCTAATGATAGAAGCTATGCAGTTTTAAAGTGTGTGTGTGGGGGGCCCACGTACAGGATCCGCCCCCAGGTGCCAAATACTCTAGGTACGCTCCTGCGGACAACAGTTTTTCCCAATTCTTTTTTATCCTTTATGCGGCCTGTAGCCTCCACTCGTGATTCGCTCATAATTTACTTATGCAGTGAGAATTTCACCTTTAAAAAAACATTACAGTAAGTAATACTGTTGTGTAACTAATACTACATTATCACACTATAATGTAGTGTTAGTAACTATGAGCGAGCTATACCAAAAATATAGAATGCTCACGTCCCTTCATAAAGTATGAGCAAGCTTGGAGATTTCACTCAGTGCACATCATGCCATATGTATGCATGCTTGGAACAGCAGTTCCTGGGTCCATATCGCTGTGGTAAGTGTGATCAATTGGTCTCTCTGGAAGCTGAGGTTGGTGCTCTGAAGAGGCACATTGAAACACTGAGAGAGATTGACAATCTTGAGAGGAGTCTCTTGCTCACTGAGCAAAGTTTAGATGGGGCCCATAGCAATGAGGGAGGAGATCAGTCAGAAGGGAGTCAGGCACATAGCTGGGTTGCAGTGGGGAAGGGAAGAGGAAGAGGGAAGCCAGCCCAGAGTTTTTCCCTCCCAACAAATTTGCCCTTTTAAGTGAGCACGTTGGGGAGGCATACTCAGAGGTAGGCTTTCCGGAAAAAGCTGTTCTCTCTAACAGCCGGGAGAGCAGCTCATCCAATGTGCAGGGGATCCGAAAGGAAGGAAAGCCCAGGCAGGTTGTGGTGGTAGGGGATTCAATAATTAGGAAAACAGACAGGGTAATCTGTAGCTCTGATCGCAGCAACCGAATGGTTTGCTGTCTCCCGGGTGCCCGGGTTCGGCATGTTGCGGACAGAGTGGATAGATCCACTCTATTGGGAGGGGCTGGCGAGGATCCAGCTGTCTTGGTGCACATTGGCACCAATGACATACTAAGAGGAAGATGGAGTGTCCTAAAAGGTAATTTTAGGGACTTAGGTAGTAAGATTAAGAAAAGGACCTCCAAGGTAGTATTCTCAGAGATACTACCTGTGCCATGCGCTACACCAGAAAGGCAGCAAGAGATTAGGCAGCTGAATGCATGGCTGAAGTCTTGGTGTAAGAAGGAGGGCTTTGGGTTTTTAGAGCACTGGGCTGATTTTGCTTTGGGGTACAATCTCTATAGTCGTGATGGATTGCACCTAAATGCAAGAGGGTCCAATGTGCTTGGGGAGAGAATGGCTAGATGGTTGGAGGAGATTTTAAACTAGGAATGGGGGGGAGGAATAAATACCGGGCTAGACAGTATAGAAAGGGAAGGCGATTTACTTAGTAACCAGGTGGGTGGATCTGGGGGCTTGGTCTATACAGATAATAGGGAGAAGCATATATTTTGCCCCCCAAAGCAAGGACAGAAAGCGATTGCAGCATCAGTGTTAAATGACAAGCTAAAGGTCATGTCTACAAATGCTCGCAGTTTAGGGAATAAGATCCATGAACTTGTAACAGTTGTGGCAACTGAGAATGTTGATATAGTGGCTGTTACTGAGACATGGTATAATGAGAAAAATTACTGGGACGTATCAATGCCGGGGTACTCTTTATATAGAAAAGACAGAAGGGGCAAGAAGGTGGCCCTATATGTGAAAAATAACATAAAATCTAACTTAATACAAGTTGGCGAGGAGAACATAGAGTCGGTTTGGGTTACAGTACAATTTGGCAAAAGTAAAGTAACTCGCATAGGTGTGATTTATAGACCCCCAGAGGAACTAGATAATCTACTAGTGGAGGAAATAGCTAAAATGACAGTGAAGGGGGATGTTATAATCATGGGTGACTTCAATCTCCCTGATGTGAACTGGAAAACGAAAGTAGCTGGTTGTACCCGGAGTGCGGATATTCTAAACTCTCTACTGGGATTATCTTTAAAACAAGTAGTTGAGGAACCAACTCGTAAGGAGGCCATATTGGATTTAGTGTTCACAAATGGAGATTTGTTAACAGATATTTCTGTAGGTGAAAGTTTGGGATCTAGTGATCATCAGTCTGTGTGGTTTAATATACGAACAGTGACTGAGTCACACCACACAAAAACAAAAGTTTTAGATTTTAGAAAAGCTGACTTTTCTAAAATGAGAATATGTCTATACATATTCTCATTTTAGAAAAGTCAGCTTTTCTAAAATCTAAAACTTTATCAGACTGGGACAATTTAAATGGCGTTCAGGAGAAATGGGATTTTGTAAAAGCTGTATTATTGAAGATAACAGAAAATTGTGTTAGGCTGGTCAGTAAGAGTAAAAAATTAAAGAAACCGCTGTGGTACTCTGCAGAAGTGGCCAAAATCATAAAAGACAAGAAGTTAGCCTTTAGCAGATACAAAAATACCCAAAGTGAGGAAGATAGGCAGATCTATAAAATTAGGCAGAAAGAGGCAAAAAAAGTTATAAGATATGCGAAATCACATGCAGAAGAGAGAATTGCCCTCTCAGTAAAAAATGGAGATAAAACATTTTTTAGATATATAAATGAGAAAAGGAAAGTTAAACAAGGATTAGTCAGACTAAAAACAAAAGGAACATATGTAGAAGAGGCTAAAGGTTTAGCTGACTGCCTCAATTAATATTTCTGTTCAGTTTTTACAGATGAAAATAAGGGAATGGGACCTCAGTTGGGAAAAAAGACTGAATCATTTGAAATATGTGAGTCTATTGAGGCAGAGGTTCTACTTCAGTTGTCTAAGGTAAAGACAAATAAGTCAATAGGGCCTGATGGGATACACCCCAAGTTATTAAAAGAGCTTGGGGGTGTACTAGCAAAACCGTTAACTGATATATTTAACGAATCACTGGTAACGGGAGTTGTCCCTGGGGATTGGAAAGTAGCGAATGTTGTGCCCATTCACAAAAAGGCAGTAGGGAGGAGTCGGGCAACTACAGGCCAGTTAGTCTTACATCTGTAGTGGGAAAATTAATGGAAACAATGTTAAAGGAAAGGATTATTGAACATCTGAAGTCACATGGGTTTCAAGATCAAATACAACATGCCAAACAAATCTTATTGATTTTTTTGATTGGGTGACTAAACTAATTGATCAAGGTGGTGCAGTAGAAATTGCGTATCTGGATTTCAGTAAGGCCTTTGACACTGTCCCACATAGAAGACTTATAAATAAACTGCAATCTCTGGGTTTAGATCCCAAAGTTGCTGAATGGATTAAGGAGTGGCTGAGTGACAGACAACAGAGGGTTGTAGTCAACGGCGTATATTCAGAGCAGGGTCTTGTAACCAGTGGGATACATCAGGGATCTGTACTTGGACCCATTCTCTTTAATATTTGTATTAGTGATATTGCAGATGATCTTGATGGAAAGGTATGTCTATCTGCTGACGACAGCCTGATCTCCCGTGCAGCGGCAGGGATGTGTCCCTGACGCTGCAAGAAGGGCTGGACGTACCGGGACGTCCATAGGGGTTTCTTAATAGGCGTTTTTTTGACGTCCCGGTACGTCTATAGGGGATTGAAGGGGTTAACTATCCTGCAGTCAGGATAGAATCCTGACACACACACCCCCATTTAAGGAGCGCCCACTGGACACATGTGTATGCAAGTAATACCAGAATTAACGTGACTTTTTCTTCTTCTTTTTTTGCTCTTTTTTGTAAGACTTGTTCATTGATTTTCTGGTCTTCCTTTCTTATAATGTTCCCATTGGAGGTAATGACACAATCGAAGGAAAGGTCTGCGGAATACCTCCAGATCGTGCTTGCGCGCTATGGTGCCATTGGAGTCAGGTGGTAAGGCTTCATTGTCATAACAAGTATTGCTGGTATTTGCCACAATAGTTCCAGTGAGGGTATTAGACACGGGCTTCTCAGATGGAAGCAAAGAAGTTGCCTCTAGGACATAATGTAGAGGCTTGTCGGGAGTCACAGTAGCAGGTGCATGGGGAACAATGGAAGTAGCTACTCCAGGGTTTAGTGGTCTCCTCTGTGAAGCCAAATGTGGATAGCTGTGATACCAGCATGTGTGTCCCTCAGAGTGATGTGAAGAGGAGTCAGGGTGGACAAACACAGTCCCGATATGAAGAGCTTGAGGCCGAGGTGGATGTGTAGGGCAGTATGTGATAACGTGCCCCTTCTTACCACAATAAAAGCATAAGCCATTATTCCGTCTTCTAGCCTTTTCTTCAAGGGACAGTGTAGTTTGGAGTACCCCAATTTGCATGGGCCCCTCAGAGTCCAAGGTAGGTGCATCAGTCATGCCAGGAGCATCAAGGCTATGGGTAGGTGTGCCTGTAGGATCCTCTGGGATGATAGAAGTACTCTTAGGAACTTCCGTATGAGGTGTCTATGGATCAATATATGGTCAATATAGCAGGGCAAACCTAGGTCAGGCTTATGTTTTCTTGATCTCTCATGATCAGCAACGTAGTCCTTGCAAAGGTGCTGTTTGCGGGAGCGAGTAGAGGACAAGGAAAAGAGGGATGGTGGGGACCTTCAAATAGAGAGTCCATAGCCTTCAAAAAGGAGTCCCAGGTGTCCAAAACAGGGCTTTGGTGGTTAGCAACTTGTGTGCCCAGGTTTTCAGTTGCCCTGACAACAGGGTGATAGCAGTAATAAAATCTGTAGCATAGGTGCGCGGTTTTAAGGAGAAGAGTACCTCGCAATCCATCTTAAAGGTGCTGTATTTAGAGCGAGTGCCAAAGAATTTCTCAGGTAGAGCAACATCAGGTTCAGGATATACAGGTTCCTGTGTATGGTGTACTGTCTCTTTAAATAAAGTCCCGCTGCAATTCATGAAGAGATTGGGATAGCTGGGACACCTGCAGGGTAAGGGTACTGAGCATCTTACTTAACTCTGCGGACTGCATAATGGTGAGTGCATTCTGTCAGGCTCATCATATTGCAGCCCTTGGAGTCCAGAGCGCAGGAGTGTAAGAACGCAGTGATAGAAACAAACTTCACAAATGACACAAGCGGAATGTTATAGGTATATTACACAAAGCAAATCTCACCATAAGCAGCAGAGTAGGAGGCATATCATGTATACAGACTACTGGGGAGTATGAAGGTAGAAAAGTCCAAGTAAGTATCCAAAATGGGTTTGGGACAGGTAGCAAGCAAAAAGGGGATATCCAGTAGGCAGTCCAGGTCAAACAGGTAACAGGCTGGCAAAAGGGTAAATCCAAAAGGCAGTCCGGGTCAAAAAGGTAACAAGCAGGCAGGTAAATCCAATAGACAGATTGGGAGTGAGAAGGGGTAAATAGGAGAGAAGGGAGTAAGAAGGGGGTAGATAGGGGAGAAGGGAGTGAGACGGGGTAGATAGTGTGTTGTCTGCCTGGCGCTCGCGTTCGGCACATCGCGGATCGGGTTGACAGATTACTGGGGGGGGCTGGAGAAGACCCAGCAGTCATGGTGCACATTGGCACCAATGACAAAGTGAGAGGTAGGCGGAGTGTCCTTAAAAATGATTTCAGGGACTTAGGTAGCAAGCTTAAGGCAAGGACCTCCAAGGTAGTATTTTCTGAAATATTACCTGTACCACGTGCCACACCAGAGAGGCAGCGGGAGATTAGGGAGCTAAACAAGTGGCTCAGAAGCTGGTGTAGGAAGGAGGGGTTTGGGTTCATGGAGAACTGGGCCGACTTCTCTGTCGGATACAGGCTCTACGGTAGGGACGGGCTGCACCTCAATGGGGAGGGTGCAGCTGTGCTCGGGGAGAAGATGGCCAGAAGGGTGGAGGAGTGTTTAAACTAGGTAAAGGGGGGGAGGGAAACTACAATATAGAAGGGGAAGATAGTGTAGATAGAAAGCTGGGGCTTATAAATGTACCTGGGGGTGGAGCGGAGGGAGGGGTTAGAATAGTCAATAGGGATAGGCTTCATAGGGAAAAAAACCATACACCTCTAAATTGTATGCTTACTAATGCCAGAAGTCTGACCAATAAAACTGACGAACTGGAGTTAATAATGTCTGAAGAAAACTATGACATAGTGGGTATAACAGAGACATGGTTGGATGATAGCTATGACTGGGCGGTTAACATACAGGGTTATAGTCTATTCAGGAAGGATCGAAAAAAATGAAAAGGGGGAGGAGTTTGCCTTTATGTAAAGTCCAGCCTAAAGGCCACACTGCGGGAGAATATATGTGAGGGAAATGATAATGTGGAGTCATTATGGGTAGAAATATATGGAAAGAAAAATAATAAAATACTGATCGGGGTTTGCTATAAGCCACCAAATATAATGGAAGCAGCAGAAGATCAATTATTAAAGCAAATAAACAAGGCAGCAAATCACAATGAGGTGGTTATTATGGGGGACTTTAACTATCCCGACATAAACTGGGAAACAGAGACCTGTGAATCTCATAAAGGAAACCGGTTTCTGACTATAAGTAAGGATAATTATCTGTCCCAAATGGTACAGGACCCGACCAGAGGGGGCGCCCTACTGGACTTAATATTAACCAACAGACCTGACAGAGTAACTAATGTGCAGGTCAGGGGGCATCTAGGAAATAGTGATCACAATATGATACATTATAACTTGTCCTTCAATAAGGGAACTCTTAGAGGAGCCACAAGAACCATGAACTTTAGGAAGGCAAAGTTTGATCAACTAAGAGAAGCCCTTAACACTGTAAATTGGGAAAATGTCCTCAAAAACAAGAGTACAGACACTCAATGGGAGATTTTTAAGGATATCTTAAATTCTCACTGTGAAAGGTACATACCGTATGGGAATAAAAGAGTCAGGAACAAGAGAAAACCAATGTGGATAAATAAAAATGTAAAGGGGGCATTTAAGCTACTAAAACAGGAAGGCAGTGAGGAAGCACTAAAAAGCTATCGGGAAAAAAATAAAATATGTAAAAATCAGATAAAAGCAGCAAAAGTGGAGACAGAAAGACTCATTGCCAAAGAGAGTAAGACAAACCCCAAAATGTTCTTTAACTATATAAATAGTAAAAAGGTTAAAAATGAAAGCGTTGGCCCCTTAAAAAGTAATGAGGGAGAAGTTATAGACGGGGATCAGGAAAAAGCTAATCTATTAAATATATTCTTCTCTGCTGTATTCACAGAGGAAAATGAAATGCCAGGTAATATACAGCAGGATGAGATAACTGCCCCAGTACATGTCGCCTGTCTAACCCAGGAAGAAGTGCAGTGCCGCCTAAAAAAAATCAAAATAGACAAATCACCAGGTCCAGATGGCATTCACCCCCGCGTTCTAAGGGAGTTAAGTAATGTAATAGACAGACCCCTATTTCTAATATTCAAGGACTCTATAGTGACAGGGTCTGTTCCCCAGGACTGGCGCATAGCAAATGTTGTGCCAATATTCAAAAAGGGGACAAAAAGTGACCCGGGGAATTATAGGCCTGTTAGTTTAACTTCTGTTGTGTGTAAACTGTTTGAGGGTTTCCTAAGAGATGCTATTTTGGAGTATCTCAATGAAAATAAGTGTATGACTCCATATCAGCATGGGTTTACAAGGGATCGGTCCTGTCAAACTAACCTGATCAGCTTTTATGAGGAGGTGAGCTCAAGACTGGATCGGGGTGAATCGCTGGATGTCGTATATCTTGATTTTTCCAAAGCATTTGATATGGTGCCACATAAAAGGCTGGTACATAAAATGAGAATGCTTGGGCTGGGGGAGAATGTGTGTATGTGGGTAAGTAACTGGCTCAGTGATAGGAAACAGAGGGTGGTTATTAATGGTACATACTCTGAGTGGGTTACTGTTGCTAGTGGGGTACCACAGGGGTCAGTTTTGGGTCCTATTCTTTTTAATATATTTATTAATGACCTTGTAGAGGGATTGTATAGTAAAGTATCAATCTTTGCAGACGATACTAAGCTCTGTAACGTGGTTAACACAATAGAGGACAGTGCACGATTACAAATGGATCTGCATAGGTTGGAGGCTTGGGCTGGGATGTGGCAGATGAGGTTCAACACAGATAAATGTAAGGTTATGCACATGGGGAAGAAAAATCCAGGCTGGGAATATGTATTAAATGGGAAAACACTGGGGGACGACTGACATGGAAAAGGACTTAGGAGTTTTAGTTAACAGTAAATTTACCTGTAGCGACCAGTGTCAGGCAGCTGCTGCTAAGGCAAATAAAATCATGGGGTGCATCAAAAGGGGCATAGATGCCCACGACAAGGAAATAATTCTACCACTGTACAAGTCACTAGTCAGACCACACATGGAATACTGTGTACAGTACTGGGCACCAGTGTACAAGAAAGATATAGTGGAGCTGGAGAGGGTTCAAAGACGGGCAACCAGAGTAATAAGGGGAATGGGAGGACTACAGTACCCAGAAAGATTATCAGAATTAGGGTTATTTAGTTTGGAAAAAAGACATCTTAGGGGGGATTTAATAACTATGTATAAATATATAAGGGGACAGTACAGAGATCACTCCCAGGACCTATTTATACCCAGGACTGTATCTATAACAAGGGGACATCCTCTACGGTTGGAGGAAAGAAGGTTTCTACACCAGCACAGACGGGGGTTCTTTACAGTAAGAGCGGTGAGATTATGGAACTCTCTGCCAGAGGAAGTGGTTATGGTAAACTCAATAAAAGAGTTCAAAAGGAGCCTGGACGTGTTTCTTGAAAGCAATAATATTACAAGTTATGGATATTAGATTAATAGGGACAGAACGTTGATCCAGGGATTTATTCTGATTGCCATATTTGGAGTCGGGAAGGAATTTTCCCCCTGGTATGGGGCAATTGGCATCTGCTTCATAAGGGTTTTTTGCCTTCCTCTGGATCAACACAGTAGGAACACAATATGTATATAGGTTGAACTTGATGGACTTTGGTCTTTTTTCAACCTTATGAACTATGTTACTATGTTACTATGTTAGGGGAGAAGGGAGCGAGACGGGGGTAGATAGGGCAGAAGGGAGTGAGAAGGGGGTAGGTAGGGCAGAAGGGAGTGAGAAGGGGGTAGGTAGGGCAGAAGGAAGTGAGAAGGGGTAGATAAAGAGAAGGGAGGGAGAGGGGGTAGATAGTAAGAAATGAGGGTAGCTAGAATATTGAAATAAAGAGTCAGAATTACTCTTTTATGTTAAGCGTGTTAACATGTGGATGACTTGTGTGAATGACACTTGTGTGAATGAGTAATCAATTCACGGCACGGTCGTGACGTAGGACGCACGTAGCGGAGGCGTGGTTGAGTGCTGGGGGACGAGAAATTGCGCCGAGTAGTTAGGAGTCTCGAGCGGTGGCTTCCTTTCCTTTATTTTTTTCTCCGCAAGCCTGTAAGGCTGTAGAGCTAGCGCTAAGCAACTGTTGTTTCCTGATTTATCTCTAGCTACAAGAAACAGTAGACGCAAATTCTCAGATGTAACGCTCACCTTGAGGAAGATGGGAATTATGTACAGAGGCCTTTTCCAATTAGACTATCCTTTACATTCAGACATCAAGATTATACCTTTGAAGACCCAGAAAAAGCAAAAGCCCTGCTACTACAGGCTGAGGAACCCAATAAGACACTTGAATAAATTAGAAGCTTCACTCCTTTCTCCCTTTTTAATTTATTTATTTAGCTATTTTTTTCTCTATAAATATATATATGGGGGTTTTTTTGTTGCTTTTTTAATAAATAACGTATGTCATATTGACGATTTGTAAGTATGAATTGTTGGTGGATCATGGAATGTTGAATAGTTTGGTATTCTGTACACTAATTTAATTATTACATTTTTTAGTAATATTTGTATTATAGACCACTAATTTATGAATTGATAATATGTTACAAAGTTTATTTATGGATCACTGAATTATGTGGATTTATGAACCATGAATATTGGTGGATCACTAAACAATGGAGTGCTGGATTAGTACACTAATGGTATCATTTTTATTATAGCTCATTGATTTAAGATGCTTTTTGGAATTTCTTTTTCTTCTTTCTCTTAGTTTAAAATCAGCATAACACGTTTGTTTTTTATAATAGATAATTTATGTCATATCGATGATTTATGGATCATTGAATCATGAAAAATTGGTGGATTATGGAATGTTGAATTGTTGATACTTTGTACGCTAATTTAATTTTTAGTAATATTCTTATTATAGATCACTAATTTATGAATTGATAATATGCCACAATGTCGATTTATGGATCACTGAATTATCCCGATCTATGACTTATGAATGTTGGTGGATCACTAAATAATGAATTGTTGGATTAGCATATTGATGGTATTATTTAAACCTTATTATAGATCACTGATTTAGGAATGATTTCAAATTATTTTTAAAAAAAATTTTATAAGCGGACATTTCTTTGTCCTCTATCACCTCCACTTGATTGTGCTCTGATTTTTTTTTTTGGTATCAGAGCAGGAGATTGGTATGTCAGTGTGTAGTGGTAGCGGTTGGGGGCTGTTAGTTGGTGGCGATTTGATGATCTGGAGAATCTTGAATAGACACTATGGGGCGAAATTTAAAATAAAATGGCGAAATGTAAAATAAAATGGTAAAGCTTAACTTAGTTACTATAAATACTCAAGGCTTAAATACTCCTCAGAAGAGGATGTTTTTGTACAAAGCAGTAATTAGAGAAAAGATATCGATTTGCTTTGCCCAAGAGACTCATAGGAATGATGAAGGAGCAACACATTGGAAATTTAAAAAATATCCTATCATTTATTCATCTAATTTACCACTTAAAAAAAGGGGGCGCTGCGATAATTTTGTCTACCGATATTAAATTTGATTATATATTTCATGAGTGCGATCCTTATGGTAGATATGTTATATTTGTAAATTAAATGATACAAAAATCATAATTTATTTGACATTTGGAGGACTCAACACCCTTCGGAAAAGGATTACACATTTTTTGGAAACTGAACAAATTTAATTTAAAATCTGATCTTTCTAAACAAAAACTTTATAAAGAAGCTCAGCAATTCATTCAGATAAATGACAACGGGTCAGTCCAAGAATCCATACTTTGGGGGGCATTTAAATGCACATTAAGGGGTTACTTAATAAAAACTAATGCCTTTGTTTACAAGCAAAAAGGCAGATCCATCTCTGACTCATATATAGCATTTGCAAAGATCGAATGTATTAATAAACTAAACCCTAATCCGGCTCTTATTAAAGAAATAGCAGTAATCCAGACGGAGATTAAATTAAAATTTAATACATAGAATTAAGAAATGTATATTAAATAATAAAGTACTTCTGGATCCTTCACAAATTGCAGAAGCATTTAGAGACTATTATAAATCCCTTCATAATCTGAGATCAAGAGATATCTCTCTTCCTCGTATGGAACGTTTTCTGCGTATTAATTTAACAGACCTTTTTCATTGATTGAAATAAAAGAGGCGATCCCAAATTTAAAACATGGGAAATCACCTGGCCCAGATGGCTACTCAGCATTATTCTATAAGATATTAGATCCCTTGATCTCTCCTTTATGGCTGAGGGTTTTTCATAACATCGGAAAACAAGATGCTACTAATGTTCTCCAAGCTTCCATTTGTCCAATTCCAAAACTAGGGAAAGATCCCCGTTTTGTCACCAATTATAGACCAATCTCCTTAATAAATGTAGATGCAAAGATCTATTCCAAAATTTTGGCAAATAGACTGAGCAAAGTAATTATAGATTTGATCCATCCAGACCAATCTGGATTCATTAGTGGTAGAAATGGAGAAGATTGCGATCTTCATTATACTCTTACTCCTTATATACAAAGTTCATTATACTCTTACTCCCTCTGTCTTCTTGGCTCTTGATGCCAAGAAGGCTTTCAATAGGGTTAGCTGGAATTTCGTGAGTGCTACTCTGGATGCTGTAGGGATTACGGGATTTTTTAAAACAAGCACAATGGCTTTATATAGTACTCTTAGTGCTAAAGTGACAGGGCCCTCTTTGAACTCTACATTTTTTGATATCGCTAATGGTACTTGACAGGGGTGCCCATGGCTCCCTTACTTTATGCTTTAACAATTGAACCATTAGCGATTCTAATTAGATCATCGCAAGACATTGAAGGGATTAATATTAAGGAACAATCTTTTAAAATAACTTTATATGCAGATGATATTATCCTCACTGTGACTAATCCAGAGTTATCGGTCCCTGCGGCCCTGTCAGCCATTCGAGAATTTAGTTTATACTCTAATTACAAATTAAATCTTCCGAAGACACAGGTGATGTCTGCATATCTTTCCCTTGCACAAAAGACTTACCTTGCTGAGTATTATCATTTTGACTATTCGAACGAGTCTCTACTAATTATGAAATTTTGTTGAACAATCTTGTTTCTCAAATAAAAAAATTGAAATCAATAGAGCTGTCTTGGCTCGGTAGAGTTAATATGGTAAAATCTTACTTGATTCCCAGACTTTTATATCTTTTTAGGACAATCCCTCTCTCTGGGACGTATTTTAGATACATTTTCAAAATTGTTTCTCTCTTTCGTCTGGAAATCGGGCAAATCAAGAATTAGTCAGAAAACAATTAAGAGAAGTTTTAAATATCTGGGCCCAGGTTTTCCAGATATGAGAATGTTACATGGAAAGAAATAATAGATCAAATAACGTATCAAGCAAAAATGGAAAAATATTTTTATTCGTTGAATCAAAATCTCTCTAATTATAATGATATATGGTCTCCTTGGTCTAATTACATTCTAGGCACTCATGCATATAATTCTAATTCTATCTCTTAGATATCTTTTCTCTTTGGATTAAAATTTTATTTTCCTTGAGTCTCTTTATGCCATTTTATTCTCTTATCTATTTAGTGTAAAACCCCAATGTCTTTGAAATATCTTCTAATTACTGATAACTAACCTTCTCCATCCTTCTACCGCCACCTTTGAATGTATGCATCCCGTATGAATGTTTGTGCGTTAGTAAGTATGATAAATAAGTGAATAAGTAAACTAGGTTTGATCCGTTTTGGATCTGGGTCCGATTGGTACCTTTTATGGCTTACACATTAGTTTATTGCATGAGCAGTTATAATAATTTTGCTTTATACTGTTATAAAACTGAAGATTACATTGTAAAAAAAAATTGTGTGAATGAGTGAGAGAAGTACTGAATTTGTGAGAATGCATTAATAAATATGTGTAAATGAAAGTGAATTAGTGAGTGACTGTAAAAGTGTTTGTGTGAATCATAGGTGTATAATTGATTTGTCAAAAAGGCAAAGATGGTGCAGGGTGTTTAAGCACTGGAGACCAAGTTGGTACAGGCAACCCTGTTCATGGGACAAAGATGGCACAGGTAGCGTGTTTATGGGACAAAGATGGTGTACGCTCGGCTGTTTGGTGACAATGTTGACTCATGCTGGGCTGTCTGGGGACAAACATGTCACGTCCTATGTGTGTAATTTGGGTGCTGGTCAGGCAATGTGGGCGCCAGGGCTGGCTTTGGGGTGTGCAACCTGTGATCTATGCCTGTAATTTAGGGGGTTTTATCTATACCTTTAAGGCTGAGTTTTTGTGTGAATTCCAATTGATCTATAACTGCAAAGCTGGGTTTTTGTGTTATTCTGTTAATCTTTATATGCTATGCTATGTTTCCATACATCATTTATGTTTACCTGCTAATACAGGATTTGTATGTCTTATTTAGTTGATCAATACCTGGAGTGCTGAGTTTACATGTGATTTCCAGTTACCTGCAATGCTAATGTTTCCATACATTATTTATGTATACCTGCAACTACAGGGTTTTTATTTCTTATTCAGTTGCACGTGCTGTTTCCATGTGTTGTTTATTTGATCTATACCTGAACTACAGGGAGTAGGTAAAAGAGAGGTATGGTTTAGTGAATGGGACTCTGGGGATGATTACAGGGATGATTGTCACGGTGCATTCAGAAGGAGGGAAGACTGCACTGACTCTCACAGTCTTCCCTGATCTGCAGTCAGTGTGGCAAATATTTATTTTTTGGTGTGATAGCGGAGGGAGTGATTGCATGCTAGGGAGAGGGGCCCAAGGAAATGCTTGGGTAGGGTCTAATTATTTCACTATAAAATATATTGGCAACAGGGTCTAATATAGGCAGCAGGGGCAAATATTTATATATATTATCAGCATGGTGTAATATTAATATATATTGGCAGCAGGGTCTAATATTTATATATATATATCAGCAGCAGGGTCTAATATTTATATATATTAGCAGTAGGGTCTAATATTTACCTTATTTGCCCGAAGTGGGGGTGCGGCCTATATCCGGGGCAGGGGCGTATCTAGAGTATTTGGCACCTGGGGCGGATCCTGTATGTGGCACCCCCCCACACATACACACTTTAAAACTGCATAGCTTCTACCGTTATATAACGGCGCAGACACTGAAGGTGGTACAGCATAACACGTACTGTTATCATTATATACTGAGGCAGACATTGACGGTGGTACAGCATAACACCTATCACTATATACTGAGGCAGACATTGACGGTTGTACAGCATAACACCTACCACTATATACTGAGGCAGACAATGACGGTGGTACAGCGTAATCCCTATTACTATACATTGAGCCAGACATTGACAATAGTGCAGCATAACTCCTATATACTAAGCCAAACATTGATGTGGTGTAGGCCTACCACTTCATTAGTAGTAGGGATGCACTGAAACGAATTCTGGACTGAAACCGAAAATGCAGCATTTACCTGGCCGAAACCGAACATGATCCCCCCACACCATTAAAAAAAAAAATCTAACACTTTTATTTAAAGTAAGTAACACACCAAAATAGGACAAAACAATTAAATAACAATATTAATATATATATATATATATAGATGGAATAAGTATCTTGTGATAATACCTTTTTTATTGGACTAACAGAATTTTGGAATGACAAGCTTTCGGGAGCTCTTCTCCCTTTCTCAAGTCTAAAACATTTCTGAGCAAAACGACACATAGAATTCAATGTTGTGTGGCAGAGGAGGGGGCTTACTACCCATATCTGATAAGCGAGGGTGAGATGTTGTAAAAGTATGTGTCCCTCCAGAGGGTCATAAATGTTCTGAGTGGGGAATTTTGAGGGGGGGTTTTAGCACTGCTGAAGATAAATTGACAAAAAAAAACCAAAAAAAACCATAAGATGCTAGTGCTCACATACAGGGAATAGGAATGCAGTGATGAATATAGGGATGGGAATGTATATGTCTACACATGTTATCATATATACAGGTACATATAGATGAACATGGTGCACTTAAAAATACAGTACATATAGCAGGTGGGGGGTTATGTAAAACCTGTGTAGTGGGATAGGAAACCCAAATCGACATTGAGTCCTCTATTCTTGCTGTTGAATAGTTGAATCATTCTGACTTCAAATGTTTGTCTTTCTTTGGTATTACTGAAGTCATTCCTTTCAGTACTTTGATTTTTAGGTCCTTGATAGAATGGTCATTTTGGGTGAAGTGGTGTCCCACAGGGGTGCAGTAGGAATTTTCCTTGTGATGTTTAATGGAATGTCTGTGCATGTTCATTCTGCCATTTAATTGCTGTCTGGTTTCTCCAATGTAGCATCCTAGGTCACATTTCGTGCATTGTATCATATACACTACATTGCTAGATGTGCAGGTATATGATCCTTTAATACTGTAGGTCTTGCTGTTGTGGGTGGCTATGTTGTCTGTGCATATATGTTGGCACAGTTTGCAGTGGGGCCTTTTGCACGGTGTGGTCCCTTTTTCTTTATTCATTCTGTCAGTGGGTAGTTTCCGGTTAATTAATTTTTGTTGCAGGTTTGGGGGTTGTCTGAAGGCCAAAATGGGGGTTTCAGGGAAGATGTTTTTTAGTGTCTCATCTTCTGCTAGCATAGGCTGTAGGTCTTTGATGACTTTCCGGATTTCTTCAAGCGCTGGGTTATAGGTGACTACAAGTGGATGTTGGCGGGCCTGGCCTGTTGTGGGAGGCATTCGAGGAAAGGGGTGTCTTTGGCAATGGCAACATGGACCGATGGTGGGACATTAGTGACAAGCGCCGGAGAGCCCTGCCGCTCACTGCAACAAGTGAACTCAGCCAAGACCTTGAGGGACTAGTAGACAGAGAATGGTGCCTCGAGGCAGAATACTTGGCGCTGTTCGAGGGGAGCTACACCCTGCAGTGTGAGCCGACAGATGTCACAGAGCGAGCTCCAAAGGCCACTCACTGTAATTGGCTGACCTCTGTCCTGCACCAGCAATCCTCGCTCTGGCTGAAACGCCGGCAACAGGACAGAGGGACACTGTTCTCTGCCCAGCACCATGCGCCCCTCCTACTCCGGCTGAAGCGCCGGCACCGGGGCAGAGTGCCGCTGGTCTCTGCTCGCCCCACAGTGAAAGGTCCCTGCCTGCTAGCAGGGACCCACCAGGGCAGTGCCCAGCACCGCAAAATGCCAGACCAGACTGTCACATGTTGTTGTAGAAGGAAATTTGCAAGCCTACGATTCCAGTCTCCCTCAATAATTCTCTTGAGTGAGTCTTTTGTGGTCTGAACCATACACTCAGCTTGACCATTTGAGGATGGATGAAATGGTGCAATTGTGACATGTCGAATAAGATTACTTTCCATAAAGATTTTGAATTCTGATGAGGTAAATTGTGTGCCATTATCAGACACAACTGTATCCGGCTACCCATGTGCAGCAAACAGACTCCTTAGAATCTTTATGACAGTGACCGAGGTAGCAGATGTAACTGGAACAACTTCTAACCATTTCGAAAAAGAGTCCACAACTAAAAAAAACATTTGTCCATGAAAAGGGCTAGCAAAATCTATATTTAAACGGGACCAAGGTGACCTAGTCACTTCCCATAGGTGGAGCATGACGTGTGGATTGACATGGTGCACAGTTCTTTACCCACTTCTCAATAACGTCATCCATTTTAGGCCACCAAACATAACTTCTGGCTAAAGCTTTCATGCAAACTATTCCAGGATGTCCCTCATGGAGGGCATGTAAAACTTTAGCTTGTCCTGCATTTGCAATTACCACTCTTTTCCCCCATAAAAAGACTTGAACTTGTCTTCAACTTTTGCTTTTGGCCACCCCCTCCAAACCCAGTTGAGCACACGGGAGAGCAATGGATCCTTGGCCGACATACAAGCAATATCATTTGCATGTAAAGGAGGGTTTGAAACAGATTCCAACATGAGAACCTCGGACATAGGAGGAACAAGGAAATCAGGAGAAGGCAGGACGATACTTGAACTCACAATCATAAGCATTCAACATAAGGGACCACCTGAGCATGCGTGGGGAAATAATTTGAGGAGTGGGAGTATTGCTGGTGAACAGACCCGGTAAAAGTTTATGATCTGTTACAATAGTAAACCTCCGCCCATAGAAATAGTCATGAAACTTTTTTACCCCGGACACAATAACGCCTCCTTGTCAATTTGGGCATAATTCCTCTCTGTTGTAGATAAGGTCCGTGAATAAAATGCAATAGGAGCCTCAACACCATTTCGCAAAGTGTTACTCAAAACAGTTCCAATGCCGTAAATCATAGTCTACAAGGACACTGTCAGAAGACAACAGCTTCTTTGCAGCATTGAACGCTTTAGTATGAACGTCAGTCCACCTCCATGGAGTGTCTTTATCCAGTAAACGATGTAATGGTTCAGCAACAGTGGCTTTGTCAGGCAGGAAAGAATGGTAAAAAAATTAAGCAACCCTAGGAATGCTTGCAGTTCTTGTTTGTTGGTTGGAACTGGAGCTCTATGGATAGCTTCAACCTTAGAATCAGTTGGATAAATGCCATGTGCATCAATTATGTAACCAAGGAAATCCACACTGCTTACACCAAAAACACACTTTTCTTTTTTAAGTTTTAGGTAAATCAATTTTTATTGTTTTAACATAACAAAAGAAGAGGGGTACAAAAAGAAAAAGGGGGGAGAGGGACAGCAACATCAGAGTGAGTGATCCAGCATGATACAGTACGGTATGATACATACAGCTGTTGTGTGACAGAAGGCGGGCACGACCGTTGGTTATAGATGTGATCATGTCATGAGGTCTGCAATGCACCGTGGCACGCCTGGCGTCGCTACAATACAGCCATAATGTAACATAAGCATCGCAGGCCGTGTCGCAGGCACTCAAGCCCAATGTGGGACGAAATGAGCCCAACCATTAGTTACAGGCGCAACCATAAAGCGAGAGTGGAACATTCTGTGGAGCGCTGCTTTTCATTAGTTGAAAGAACTAGTTCCAGTACATTGCTGGAACAACACAACTCGTAACAAAACAAATCGGTACACCACATTCAGTCACAATGTAACAGAGTCATTAGGAACAGATAGAGTCACAACATAAGGATTCCGCGGACCATGAATCCGCATGGTGCGCAAGTGGCCCAATGAATACAGAGTGAAGCAGTACATACAAGCTCAATGTGGTACAAAATGAGCCCATCCGTTAGGTACACGTTCTGTGGAGCACTGCGATTCATTAAGTGGTGGGACTAGATCCAATACGTTGCTGGGAGAGAGAAAAAAAAAAAAAAGGGGGGAACAGGGAGAATAGGACAGACGGAGAGGAAGGAGAGGACAGGGGAGGGGAAACACATCAGGTGGGATTATGGGGGATGGACAGCGATGTCAGGACGATAGGTGGAAACGAGCCTCGCGTTATCGGGTGCGCTCAGGGTTGTGCGAGAAGAGCCCGCATCGAGTCGGATGATAGATAAGATAGCCAGCTCGCCCAAACACTCGTGTATTTTTCCATTGCATCATTAGACATATGAATGATCTCCTCCATCACTCTTATCTCCTCCACGCGGGACACCCAAAGACGCAGGGAAGGGGCCTCCGAGCGTTTCCAGAATAATGGTATCAAGCTGCGGGCCGCATTGAGAAGATGATGTAATACCGTGGTTTTAACCAGGGTCCGTGAGGGCCCACCATGCAGAAGAAGAGCAAGGCCCGGGGAAAGCGGAATCAACCGACCCATTGCTTCCCCAGAACCTTGCCAGAATGGTTTGAGACTGCTGCAACCCCACCAAAGGTGCAGGTAAGTGCCGGGTTCCGAGCCACATCTCCAGCAGGAAGGATTGCTGCCGGGGAAGAGCCTGGCAAGTGACACAGTGACATCGCCAACAATTTATAGGCTGTCTCCTGCATGCTGGTTGCTGTCACGGAGCTGGCTAGTCCGACCGACTACCTCCGCTGTCTTGTGCTCCCTTAGCCTGGGGCAACACACTTTCCCCGGTTCCCCAGTCACTAGCCGAGACTCAGTGTAGGGTAAAACCAAACGAAGACTGATTTATTTTAGACACACAGAGCTGGATATATATAACACACATTAACATAAAACAAACCTCCCCCTTAATCTGCCTCTCAGAGACAACAGGGGCAGTAACGGGATTAACAATACAATAGGGGGGAGACTGATTTATACAACATTAAACTGAAACAATGGCAGTCACTCCCTGGTTGCAGATCCTGGCTGTCTGCCGGAGATAATCCCCTCAACCAGTGATGAGATGATACTGCTGGGGGTAGCCACAGAAGTCTTTACAAACCCAGGGCCCATAGTCAATAGGGAGGAGGCTGGCAAGTCAGGCTTCTCCAGTGGCCCCAGTGATGGAGGCTTCCGTCACAATTCTCCCCCCTTCGAATTGGACTGACATAGGATGAGACCCCAAACGGGTTGACTCCGTAGTCAGTCAGTTTATTTGGCCCATTAATTCCCTCCCAAAATTGGTGCTCCTGCTGCTGCTGGGGAGATGGGCCGGCTGCACCATCTCCCGGGTACCGCTGGGGAGTGATGCCGCCTGCATCCCCTCCCTGGTGCTCCTGTTGCCGTTGAGGAGAGAGTTCCGGTTGATCCGGTCCTGGAATTAGGTTCTGCTGCTGGGGGGGGGCGGGTCGGCCGCTGTATCTCCCTGAACTCCTGCAGCTTTGGTAGGTGCTGGGTAGAGGCCAGCGATGCTCTGCCTGGTTGCCAGCACTTCAGCTGGGGTTAGGGAATCTTGTGGGTCGGCCTACCGCTGGGGAGGGAGGGCCGGTTCCTCTGCTCCTGGATATGTGAGCTGCCGCTGGGAAGATGGACCTGCTGTCACATCTCTCGGTTCCTCCCACTGCCGCTGGGGAGGAAAAACAAGTTCCTCCGCTCCCGGACATGTGAGCTGCCGCTGGGGAGAAGGGCCGGCTGCCACATCTCCCTGGATCCCTGTAGTCATTGCAGATGTGGGGCAGAAGCCAGCAGCGCTCTGCCCTGTTGCCAGCTCTTCAGCTGGGACTAAGAGATCTGGGCAGACTGCCCAGCATTCTGAGGCCCCCGGTGTGGAGACCGCAGTGTTATCCACCCCTCTTGGGTTAACATCCTCAGATGTAAAATCAGTTAGATCCACAATCTCTGGATCTGGTTGTGGAGCACAGTCGCACAGCTCCGGTATCGGATCTGGATTAGCTGCCCAGTATCCCTCTGACTCAGGGGTGGAGACCGCAGTCCCATCCACCCCGCCTGGGTCAACACCCTCAGCTGACCACTCAATCACATCCACAAAATCCACACAATCCCTGGACACTGGGGCATTCTGTTGAACGCGGTCAAACAGTTTTTTATACGCCTTCTCCAGTTCCCACTCCTGCGTAATTAAAAAGTCTAAATCACCTTTAAGTCCTAGTGCATCTGGGAGGTCCCACTCCCTGAAATCCCGGATGTCCTCAATCCGCCACACTGCCGAAGTCCGGATCCTCCTGAAGACTATCCCATAATAATCCAGGGCCACCAAAGTCATAGCCCTCTGGAGAACAATCTTTCGCAGTTCCCCAATATGCTTGCTCTGTATACCACTGCAGAGCCCTATAGTGATCTTCCAGCTCTACCTCCTGTTGGACCAGCTTGTCCAATTCGGATACCCATTGCTCCTGGGGTTGCTGTCCCAGGAAAGACATCCGTAGTTCCCGCTGGTCTCTAATCTTTTGTTCGGAGCTTGGAAGACACTGACCCCGGCGTATAACAGCCCTCTGCCATACTGACCGTCGAACCACTTGCCTCAGGTTCTGGTATTGTTCTGTAGGCAAAGCAGTGGTGTAGCAGGAGAGGATGACCCGCAGCAGTCCCTGGAATTCGGATACCACATCCATGTCCTTGTCAAGGCGACCGAAGTCTGCCGTCCTGTCGGTCAATCCCGGTAGAAAGTAAGTGTCCCTCAGACTAAGAAGAAATCCCGCCACTTGCCACCAATGTCACGGAGCTGGCTAGTCCGACCGACTACCTCCGCTGTCTTGTGCTCCCTTAGCCTGGGACAACACACTTTCCCCGGTTCCCCAGTCACTAGCCGAGACTCAGTGTAGGGTAAAACCAAACGAAGACTGATTTATTTTAGACACACAGAGCTGGATATATCCAGAAAAACACACATTAACATAAAACAAGATATTGGGACACAAACCTCCCCCTTAATCTGCCTCTCAGAGACAACAGGGGCAGTAACGGGATTAACAATACAATAGGGGGGAGACTGATTTATACAACATTAAACATCAAAGAATGGTGGTCACTCCCTGGTGGCAGATCCTGGCTGTCTGCCGGAGATAATCCCCTCAACCAGTGATGAGATGATACTGCTGGGGGTAGCCACAGAAGTCTTTACAAACCCAGGGCCCATAGTCAATAGGGAGGAGGCTGGCAGTCAGGCTTCTCCAGTGGCCCCAGTGATGGAGGCTTCCGTCACAGTTGCTATTGAGCATTTATGCGCCAATGCACAGACCCCGTCCTATTGTGTGTCGGTCAGAGTCTCGCCGAGAGCGGCCTCCCAAGAGCCAACAAACCGCTGTGGCGAGGAGAGGTCCGCAGCCATCAACAAGCAGTAGAGTGAGGAGATTCCTCCCCTAAGCAACGAATCTCGGCCAGCGAGCGTTTCAAAGGTTGTCAACGCTCTAGAGATGTGGTGTCTGCCCGGGAGAGAAGATGCGTACCGGGTAAATTGGATATATCGGAAGCGTTTGAGCAGAGTGAGCTCCGCGCCAGGGATTGCGCGTTCGATAGGGAGGATGGCGTCCCGTCCCCACACCGTGGAAAGAAGCGTGCGCGGGGGCAACCCCAAAGAAGCAAGGAAACCCAGCTCCATGCCTGGTGGGAAGTCAGGGTTACCTTCAATGGGGGTGAAAGGAAGGTGGTGAGAGTCCCACCCACGCGCCGCAAGTGCCATACCAACAGAGTGGCACGAACAAAAGGGTTCCCCGTCCCGGAGGACTGAAGTGCCCCAGGGCGGATCCCCAAACAAGACGACAGAGGAACCTGCGTAGTGGCCTGTTTCAGTGAGATCCAGAGCTTAGCGGGTGGAGCGAAGCGCCATTCGAGCATGCGCAGTAGGTGAGTAGCGCGATAATATCCCCGAAAGTCCGGGAGCGCAAGTCCCTCTTCTCCTTTGGCCGAATGAGAATCGAGTGCCCTATCCTAGGGCTCTTCCCCTGCCAAACATACTTGATGACTAGGGAACGGAGTTCTGAGAAGAACTCCCTCGGGATGAAGACAGGGAGTGACTGAAAAAGGTAGAGGACTAGTGGGAGAACGTTCATCTTGAGCACGTTGACCCTACCATGCCAAGAGATATGGGGGAAGGACCAACGTCGCAGGTCAAGTCGTATCTGTGCCAAGATCTTAGGGAAATTCTCCCGATAAACCATCGACAAGTCACCGGGGATCCAGGTCCCCAAGTATCGCAAGCTACCCTGACACCACCTATAACCGAACGACCCCCTAACTGACCGCGCCTCATCGGGACAACGAGACGTCTAGGAGCTCGGACTTATCCGTATTAATTTTGAAATTGGAGAGCGACCCGTAGAGCCGCAGCTCCTCCTGCAATACTGGCAGGGAAATCCTGGGTTGAGTCAACGTGAACAACAGGTCGTCTGCGTATGCCGACACCTTGTATGTGTGTCCCGAGCATAGCAAACCATGGATATCTCGATTGTCGCGGATCGACTTCAAGAGAGGTTCCAAGGTCACAGCGAATAAGAGCGGGGATAGGGGGCAACCCTGTCGGGTCCCGTTGTGAATGTTGAAGGGCGTGGTGAGAGCGCCATTTATTCGAATACACGCTGAAGGGGCAAAGTACAAAGTTGCGATCCATAGGAGCCATGATTGACCAAAGCCGAAGACCCGTAGGGTTTGCAACATGAAGTCCCATGCGACCCTATCAAAGGCCTTTTCTGCATCAGTTGACAGGAGGAACAGCCTCTGACCAGTCACCTGGGCCAAGTGAACCGAATTCAGAACTCTATAGGTACTATCACAACCCTCCCTACCCAAAATGAAGCCAGTCTGGTCCGGATGAATTATGGAGCCTAAGACTAACTGGAGTCTAGTGGCGAGGACTTTCGCAAAGAGCTTCATATCAGTGTTTAAGAGGGAGATGGCCCTATAGCTTTGACAGAGTGCCGGATCTTTCCCCTCCTTAGGCAGAACGGAGATCGTTGCCATGAGAGAGTGGGGATGTAAAAAGTTCCCATCTCGCACCCCATTAAGCATCAACGTACGCCTTGTAGTACCTGAGAGTCAGCCCATCCGGGCCAGGGGCCTTCCCAGCTTGCATAGACTTCATGGCAACTCCAACCTTGTCCCCTGAGATTTCGCGGTCAAGGTACTCCATTTGCTCCGCCGAGATTTTGTGGCGAATATGTTTCGCCGGGTAATGCCTAATGAGAGACTCCCTCTGGGCATCTGTGGAATCCCCAGTGAGATTATATACTGATTGGTAATACTGACAAAAGGAGTCAGCAATGTCGGCAGGAGAGCAGGAGGTCAGTCCCCCGGGGGGCGTCCGAATTTTGCTAATATAAAGTGATTGCTGTCTAGCTTTTAGAGCCCTTGCAAGCATTCGCCCGCTCTTATTGCCAAACTCATAAAAATGAGCCTTAGAGTACAAAAGAGATTTCTGAATTTTATAGTTAAGCAATGTGCTGACACGCTTTCACAAGAGTAAAAGTTCCTGGTATTCGTCCTCATTACCTGATTGCTTATGAAGCGATTCCAAGGCAGCTATACGGTCCGAGAGACCCGTGATCTCCTGCGTTCTTGTTCGCTTAATCTGGGTAGTTTTGCTAATGAGGAACCCTCGGATAGTGCATTTATGGGCCTCCCAAACCGCTGATTGGCCCACCCCAACACCTGTGTTTTCCGAAAAATATTGTTGTAAGCGCTCGGAAATCTCACACACCACTTCTTCGTCTACAAGTAAGGATTCATTAAAGCGCCAAGAAGTAGAGGTGGGATGGAACAGTCGTGTCCGAAGGCTCAAGGTGACAGGCGAATGGTCCGAGAGCCCCGCCGTACCGATAGAGCAAGTGAGGACCCCATTTGATAATGCTCCATTAGGAACAAATCTATCCTGGAGTACGTGAGGTGGGCGGCAGAGAAACAGGTATAGTCTCTGCCCTCCGGATGGAAGGCCCTCCAACAGTCCACCAACTTATGTCGATGGAGTATATCAAGTGTTTGAGATGGGACTGAGACAAGCCGGGGGCACCCGAAGTGGTGTCCACCCGGGGGTCGGGAGGGATGTTGAAATCGCCGCCCAGGATCAGCGCACCCTGTTTGAACTCCATCAGGATCCGGAGGATACGCGAAAGCACTGCCTACGGTTGGGTAAGTAAACGGAGGCAAAAGTGTACATTTGACCATTTATCGTACCCTTGAGGAACGTGAATCTACCATCAGGGTCCTGCCGAATATCAAGCACTTGAAAGGGAATCCGGCGTGAGAGCAGAATGGCAGTGCCTCTAGATTTAGAGGACGCATAGTTACTCGTGTACACATGGGGATACAGCAAGTCGCGGAGTGTCGGAGCATGGGATCCTCGGAAGTGGGTCTCTTGCAGCAGCACCACTGAGGGGGAAGTCCGACGGAGCTCCCTGAACAACCGAGAACGCTTCTCTGGGATGTTAAGTCCGCGCACGTTGAGGCTCGTCACCACCAAGGGGGCAGGGCAAAAGGATGTACCCAAAGCGGGCATGGTGAAGGAAAAAGGAATCACCAACTAGACAAGAGAAGAGAGGCAACAAAAGGATGGGGGGGTTTGGTGTAGTAGGGGAGAGAGGGAAAAAAAAAAGGGGGGGGTTGTGAGAAGGATAGGAAAAAAGAGTTTCAACCAAGTAAGGTCAGGAAGCTCTAAATGAGCAGTCAGCAGCAGGTATCGGGTAGAGCAGAGGCAAGGTCGACGGAGTTTAACCAAGACCAGCCGCTCCGTTAGGGTCCCGAACTGCCAGGGGTTCAATGGAAGCCTTGCCCGGAGTGAACTCCCCTTAGGGTCCCCGGGAATCCAATCTCCAAGTAAATAACCAGGAAGGGGTGAATCACATTGCTCCACAGCATTCGCCCATATACATATAGACAGTACATGTGACCATCCAATGTTAAAAACAAGGGGAAAAAACAGGGGGAAAAAATGGAAATGTAAATTATTAAATTCTTCAATCCGGAAGTCTTCACTCTAACCAAAGTTATCTCACTATATATAAAAAAAATACATATGGATGAAAAATTAAGAAGAAGCGTGCAGAAATGTAAAATTAAAAAAAATAATAATCTAAAGGAATAAAAAAGATAAACTAAAGGAAAAATATCCTTCTAATTTTCTCTTCCCAGGAGTCCCAGAAAAATAAAAGTTGTGTTTTAAAAGCTGAGGGTAGCCTAATGGAAGATTCATAAGATTTATTCTCCAAGGTCATATACAAGATTTCTTTTATAGTCGGAACAACTCCTGTTTTCCAATACTTAGGAATAAGGATAGTAGCTGCAATCAGCAAATGACCTATGATGATCTTATCTATTTTAGGTACATCAGACGGAAAGTGTTTAAAAATACATAATTCTGGACCAAGCACTTCAATCTCGCTATTCACAAGCTTAATTATTGCTAATAAAGAGTCCCACATAGGTTTAATTAATGGACAGTCCCAGAAAATATGAAGGAGATTACCTGGGCCATTGCAGCCTCTCCAACATTTAAAACTTGTAGTCATCTTCATGCGAAAAAGTTTATCCGGGGTCAAATACCATCTGTAAATAATCTTAAAATGATTTTCAAAATGTTGTGCGTTTTATGTTAAGCGTGTTTATGATGTCCCGAGAACATATCATTCCAGACAGCTAGATCGTATGTTTTACCTAATTCCTCTTCCCAGGACGATAAAAATTTAAGTTTTTCTGAAACCTTCGAGGAGAGGGAAGAGTAACACAATGAGATAGTACCTTTCCGGTCCGGGGCATTAATATAAACTGTCTCTATATCAGTCAAAGCTAAATGAGACTGATCCACATCAAAATCAGATATATTATATCGTTCTTGAAGAATTTGAATAATTAAGTCATAGTCACATTGTCTGTCAGCATCTAAAGTAAATTTTTTTTTGTAATTTTGGAAATGATAGAGCCGAATTATTTGTAAAGAAATCGTTAATGGAAAAAACATGTTTGCTATTCCAGTAATCTATATCTAGGTCTGGAAGAACATACCTCAAGGAACTAAGTGACATCGCCCTGGACCAAGTAATAGAACCTTGTAATTTATTAAATAATCTATCCCAAGAGAGTATAGCCAATTTAGTTGAGGGGTACATTTTCGTAAACTTGGGACGATTAGAATGTGAAACCCATAAAACATCTTTAATACAAAAAGGTTTTAGTTTATTAATTTCCATAATAAGCCATCTAGGCCAATCCCTGTCCAAATTAAATTTGAAAGCACTAGAGGCATTCGAGGCATAATAATAATTCCTAAAATCTGGCACCCCCAATCCAAAATTGTCTCTAGAATTAGTCAAAGTGGTAAATTTGACTCTGCTAGGCTTCTTCCTCCAGAGAAACTTTAGGCGCGCAGATCGCACCGAATCAAAAAAAGAAATTGGCACACTTAAAGGTACAAAATACAAAAAAAAATACAAAATCTTGGGGAGAATAACCATCTTAATGGAGTGTATTCTACCCAACCATGAAATCTCAAGATTGTCCCACCTCTCAAGATCCAGTAGCAAAGAGGGCCAAAAAGTCTTTAAATTGTAAGCATACACATGTGTCAAATTTTTACATAAATTAATGCCTAAATAGGAAATAAAGGTCTTCCTCCAGTCAAAGTTATATGATCTTTTAAGAGCAGTCAAATCATTCCTCTTTATATGGAATGGTAATGCCTTTGTTTTGGTATCATTAATTTTATAAAAGGACACCACGAAATTCTCTAAGAAGAGAAAATAAATGACCCATAGAAGTAACTGGATCACTTAACGTAAGAATTACATCGTCTGCAAATAAACCCAATTTGTGAGTATCTCCATCTATTGTAACACCCTGAATATTACCATCAACTCTTATTGCCTCAGCCAAAGGTTCAATAGCTAAAGCAAAAAGTAAAGGTGACAAAGGGCAACCCTGCCTAGTCCCATTGGATAAAGAGAATGAGTCGGACAAAACTCCAGAGGCCAGCACTTTTGCAGTAGGCTTCTGATACAAAGCAAAAATAGCTTTTCTTAAAGCAACTGGGAACACAAACCGAATCAAAACATCTTCCAAATATCCCCAATGGACCCTATCAAATGCCTTTTCAGCATCGAGTGATAAAAATAAAGAGGGGTGTTTAGATTTTTGAATATATGAGATCAAATTAATAAAACGTCTCTTATTGTCTGTTGCTTGACGTCTGGGAATAAAACCTACTTGATCGTTATGAACAAGCAAAGGCAATAAATTTGAGATACGATTAGCTAATATTTTCGAGTATAATTTGGTGTCATTATTAATTAGAGAAATGGGTCTAAAATTGGAACACCTATCAGGCTCCTTCCCGGGTTTAGGTAAAGTAGAAATTTGGGCACAAAGGGATTCATCAGGAATATAGCCATTTTTCCAATATTCGTTAAACAATTTCGTTAAATGCGGCAATAAGATATTTTTAAATTTGTGATAGTATAGAGCAGAAAAACCATCAGGACCCGGTGCCTTACCAGATGGAGTATCTTTAATAGCTTGAAGCACCTCCTCCAAAGAAATGTCCGACTCAAGAAATTCAACATGAGCTTCAGGGATTCTAGGGAGATTAATTTTATCCAAAAATTCAGTTATTTTAGCAGAGGTTGGTTGTGTTTCAAGAGGGGAATCTTTAAGGTTATAAAGTGACTTATAATATGCAGCAAAAGAATTAGAAATGTCCCTAGGATGTAAAATTTTCTGGCCAGAATCATCCAATATATAAGCTATTCTAGATTGTATAGTTTTTTTGTTTTAATTTATTCGCTAATAAATTAGAGGCTTTATTACCCTTTGAGTAAAATGACATTTTTAAAGATCGTAAAGTTTTAACAGTCTTTTCCAAATTCAGTTTATCCAATTTTGTTTTCACGTCTTTAATTAAAGCTGAAACAGAGAAAGAAGGGCCTAACTTATTTGCTAAATTTAAATTATATAATTCTTTCTCCAAAGTTTTAACATTTGCAGACGATGTTTTCCTAATATAAGAATTTCTATGAATAAAATGGCCTCTTAACACAGCCTTATGAGCATTCCAAATAGTAGAATATGGAATATCTTCAGTAATGTTTTCTTCAAAATATGAAGATAACGTTTTTTCAGCCAAAATTCTTTCATCTATGTTATTCAAAATGAAATGATTCAGTCTCCAAGGTCTATAAGGGACATGTGGTATTGTTTCATGAATATTCAAAGTAATAGGAGCATGATCTGACCATTTAAAATCTAAGATTTCAGCTTTCTCAATGAAAGATAACATATTTTCAGGCACTAAAAAGCGATCGATACGAGAGTACATATTGTGGCCAGCTGATTAAAAAGTATAATCTCTTTCATTAGGATGTAGGAGACGCCACACATCATAGTAACATCTGGATTGCAACAATTTGGAGCACCTCTTTGCAGTGGACATATAAGAATTTGAATTAGGAGAGGAGTCCTCCCTCGAGACATCACATTCAGGGTCCAATACAAAATTAGTATCACCACAAACAATCACTCTCCCCCTACATTCATCAAGAACTGTTTGCATAACATTTTTCAAATATTGAAATTGGGAACTCGTTGGAAAATAAACATTGAAAATGGAATAATGTACGTTATTCACTTTACCCACCCATAACACATATCTACCTTCAGGATCAATAATAGTTTTCAAAGTCTTGATAGCCAATGATTTGTTAAAAAAAATAGAAGTCCCTCTAGCCTTTGAAGAAAACTTAGAATGAAATTGAATGGGATAATACCTAGCAAAAATGTGGGGATTAAAATCATTTTTAAAGTGGGACTCCTGTATGCACAAAATATCTACACGCTTCTCCCTAGCCTCCTTCAACAATAACCTTCTTTTATGAAAAGAGCCCAATCCCTTAACATTAAAGGACATTATTTTCAATACCATTGATTATAAGGAACAGCAAAAATGAACACAAGAATGTAAATGGCTAACACATAAAATAAAGGGATTGGGCCTAACACATCAAATTTTAAAAACATGGAAGGGTATTGTAAAGGAGGAACAAGCACACGCAGCGAGAGAACTAAAAGAAACAAACTAATAAGTATCACACTTCCAGAGCTTCCATTGATTACAAAATGATAGGTGAAAAATAACAAAACTAAAAAAGAAATGATCCCCTTCCTAATGGGGAACCAACTAAGTTTGGAACAAATAAAATATATACCAAAGATAAAAAAATAGGCCCAAAGAGAGGAGTAAAGAGAAATGAATAATATACTCCTCTCCATTGATGGTAAAAAAAAAGGCCTTACTGTTGGGGGGGTAGTGAGAGAAACCAACAGTGAGGACAGGGATATTGTCATAATTATTAACGTTGCATAAAAACTAATGAAAAAAAATAAAAAAATTAAAGAAATCTATTAAAGACCCACACATAAAAATGAAAAACAAAATGAAAAAAGAATTAAAAATAAAAAAAACCCCACAAAATAATAAGAGAAGAAAAAAAAAAACAAAAAACAAAACATAGAAATAAAATAAGAATGAAAATAAATAAATAATAAGAAAGAAACATTATCAACAAGTAGCCAGTTCTAATGAAGACAGTTAAAAAAGATCTCAAAACTACATGGATAGTTTTAAAACAATATCTGGGCGGTGTCCCTGTAGCAGTGTTTCTTAACAACATATCAATGCTCCTGCAGAGATACTGCAATGTTTATTTAACAAAGAGGTTCCGGTTGTTTACTCCTGAGAACAATAGAGGAATTGGGAAATTCCAAAGATTTGAAATAGGTGTGGCACGCCCAGTCAGTGCCATTAACTTGCAAAAAGAAAACAGAAAAATAGAAAAACATGGGGAAAAAAACAATGTCTATATTTATAGCGCATATATCAATAAATCAAACCTATTACTCCGCAGTAATGGCTTCGTCACCTAATATAGCTGCAGCTCCTGTAAGTTTGGTATGCCTTCTGCGATCAAATCTTTGTCCCTTAGATTCGTGATATCTTGGCGAAAATATTTGTAAAAAATCCTTTCCTTCTTCCGGTGATGTTATAACATAGTTCTGACCATCATGCCTAAATAAAACTTTAACAGGGAATCCCCATCTGTATCGAATATTCAGAGCTTGTAATTCCCTTGTAAGAAATTGAAAATCTTTTCTTCGTGACATAGTGGAAGCAGAAAAATCCTGAAAAAATTGGAGGTTCTTATACTCCTCACAGAGATTAGCACCCTTTCTCACAGCAGTCAGGAACTCATCCTTAACATGGAAGAAATGTAATCGTGCTATAGTGTCCCTTGCAGCCTCCTTAGGAGCTCGGTTGGACTTCGGCAGCCTATGGCATCGGTCAATCAAAATCTCTGGTTCAGCACGATTTTTCAGAACCGAGCCAATCATTCTTTTAACATATGCCTAGATCTTGATTTTGTATGGATTCAGGTATATTTCTGATCCGTATATTATTGCGCCTACTACGATCTTCCAAATCAGCAATTTTTAGTTTACTTAGCTCGAGTTGGTGTTCAAGCAGATCCACACGCTTTTCTAACTCTAGATGTGAATTCTACTGCAGACCAAGAGCCTGTTCAGTACGATCCACTCGAATGTCCAGTTCGTTTATATCCTTCTTAATAACGGAAATCTCTTTCATCAAATCATCACGAATCCCATTCCTGAGATCCGTAAGCAGCTTAATTAATCGAGGTTCCGAAACAGTCATACCTGATCTCTCCAACTCCTCACCCATCTTAGGCTGTTTCTTACGTGGGGATTCAGTTTCTTCAATCACAAGCTTTTCCACAGGTTTCGAGGCACCCGAAGTTTTGGTTGAAAACTTCTGCTTTTGCATCTTCCAATCAGTCCAGTAGTGGTTCGATTCTGGAACGGGTCCACAAATGAATGCTGATTTTTTAATGAAAAAAGCCCAAATCCTCACAGAGCTCTCACACTATGCTGCTATCTCAGTCGATGGTCAAGCCACGCCCCCCTGCTTTTGCATCTTCCAATCAGACCATTAGTGGTTCGATTCTGGAACGGGTCCACAAATGAATGCTGATTTTTTAATGAAAAAAGCCCAAATCCTCACAGAGCTCTCACACTATGCTGCCATCTCAGTCGATGGTCAAGCCACGCCCCCCGTTTTGATATATATCTAATTTGATTTATAATTTTCGGCGAACTTAAAGAATTTAGGATCGGAGATAAAATATAGGGTATCTCTTTGTATTAATATTGTGCATGTGGTCCTACAATAATTGATAGCGTCGTTATTTTGCGTGTGTGATAAAATATTGGTTTTGCCTATTTTGTCTCATTAATATCCCTAACAGGTTCCTGATCTGCTCCTGTTCGGTTCCTGATCTGCTCCTGTTCGGTTCCTGATCTGCTCCTGCGTTACGGCCAGAGACCCACAAGTGGGATATCTGCCGTGTGTGCCCTGCAAGTGGGCTTACCTGTCGTGTGTGCCCCTTCCAGGGGGCTTCTAGTCGTGTGTGAGGGCTTCTAGTCGTGTGTTTTTCTTGTCTAACATTGTAATAAAATATAGGGCCGATACAAACTTCAAATAATTGGATCAACACATATGTATGTGCGTCAAAAATAGGCAGAGTCACTTAGATGCAAACAAAGGTAAAACAGTTAATACGAACAAAAATAGAAGAAGAATATAAAAAGAAGATAACAAAAATAATACGAAACAAGTCTTACAAAACCTTCTAGAGGAATTTAGTTCATGACATCTGTCCTATGCATTCCTGAGGATGGAGGGAGGGAGTGTTGGGACGTGAAGAGTCCGTGGATGGCAAGTACATCTCCCCTCTAACTCTCCTCCCATGCTTCTCCAAGGCTTAACTTATATACACGGTTTGAATAATGATGTCAGTCTTGTCAGTCTATTGGTCTTCACCTAATTGGGTAAACATGCTCACTAAGATCTTTACACGTCGAAACCCTATTTTAGGTGGGCATATTGTAATGCCCTTTTACAGTTACAACTATACCATGCATTAGCAAGTTACTATCCTATCTATAGAATGCCTGTTCAGCAAATCCTTCATTCTATATTTTAAGGTCAAGGAAACCTTGAAGCCTATTATTGAAACATATTAATATATCTTAATAATCATTTATTAATGAACAATGATTACATATCTTTGACTACTGCCTATACCAATAATTATACATGGTCCATTTCTTAATTGAGGTTAGAAAATGTATTAGAATCTTTTACAATTCCCCCTGATGATAGGATAATATCCTTATCATATCTTTTCAAATATACTGTGTAAGATTAAACTGCTGAGGTAGTGTTCTTAAACGCTCTGTGCCTATAGTTGAGATATTAAACTTTTTCCCATCTATCTCCAACTTTTTCAAATCACCTTCTATGCAATATAATCCTCTGTGAAGAGTTTCATTATGCATACAATTTGAAAAGAATGCTCTGACCAATGACTCTTCCTTCATTACTTGAAAAGAAACTTTCCCTATCTTCACTTGAGTCATTAATTCATGCATAGATGTAACACTTTCAATCCTGGCCTCACATGATGAATGATTGTGAAAACAAGAATGATAGACAACCTTTTCTTGCCCTTCATATTACTTTAGAAACAAAGTGAAGACAAGCTGAAACATCTAATTGTTCCAGATTTTCCCATCAAAAACAAAATCTGTATATCTTAAATTATAACGAATCTAATTTGTCCACCAATGTCTCTTGATGTATCAATGTCTGATGTCAGGAGTCGATCCACCTGAACTTCTCTTATCTTATGTAATAACAATGTCTCCTGTGGTAAATCCTTTGTCGGATCATCAATTCCAATTGGCTTTTGGTATAGATCAAACAACACAGCAATCAAAAACTATGCTATCTTGATGTCACGCTTCTTGTATTGCTGTTTCTGAGAAGGTTCTCCTTCCAATAGTTAACAGTTTTGTTCCTCCATTTTCTTGCAGAACTGTGTTCCTGCAAGAACAGAATTTAGTTAGAAACATACAATTTACACTGGTCAACATGTACCCACAGCTTCTGCTGCCTACGGGTATTTTTCACTGTCTTTTCTGTTCTTTGAACAAGGATCATAACTTGACCCATTGTGTCGATTATTTCAAACGGTCCTTCCCAATTACTTTCCCAAGGTCCTGCCTTCCTAAAAGTCTTAATCATTACTGATGCTCCTGTCACAAATTTAGAACAGTGAGGCTGTACCATACGCTGCATTCTAGACGCTGCGTGAGGAAGGATTGTTTTTAAATTCTCCTGAAGTACCTGTAACCACTTAGTTATTGCAATGGCATCTTTCTGTGGAGTAGATAAAAACGGTTCATGAGGAAAGATCAATGGCATTTTCCTTCCTGTCATTAATTCAAAAGGTGTATACTGGGTAGTTGAGGAGCTTGTTCCCCTAATACTCATCAATACCAGAGGTACTGCTCAAGTAACATTTTTGCAATTCTAGACTTAATCGTTCTGTTCATTCTTTCTACAATACCTGCGGACTGAAGATGGTATGGAACATGGCATTGTTGACGTACCCCCAGGATCGCACAAACAGCCTGCATGACTTTGCCAGTAAAATGGCTTCCTCTGTCAGAAGAAATCATCCTTGGGATTCCCCAAGTACAAAAAACATGATTCACCAATGCTTTTGCCCTAGACAAAGCATCATCTTTCCTGACAGGCAACAGTTCTACCCACTTAGAAAATACATCTACCACGACTAATGCATACCTGAGACCTTGTTTACCTGAAGGTAGGGGACCCATGTAGTCAATCTGCAATGTAGACCACGGACCGTCTGCAGGTGCAATTCTTAGAAGTGGAGGCTTTTGTCCTTTAGTCCTGGGGTTTACTTGAGCACAAATGAGACATGACTGAACAACATTTTGTACAGAGTCCTCCATTTTGTCCCAATAAAACTTTTCTTTGAGAATTTCCAGCAACTTTTGCTGACCCACATGACCTAAACTTTCATGATTATAGCGGGTGAATTCCGTCTGCAAGTGTTTAGGCACAACTGGAATAAATTACCTTGCATCCCATAACAAACCACTCCATTTTCACAAACAAAGGGAGGTGTTATTTTATTCTTACATTCCACAATGAACGGATCTTTCATCTGTTCATCACTGAATGAAGGTAGATTTGCTTCCTTACTCTTTACTGGTAGTACTTCCAACGGTTCTAGTTCCATCACTAACTCTCCTGTCAAAGCTGCTTCCTTTGCTAAAGAATCTGCTTTCTCATTTCCCAAAGCAGGTACCTGCTACGGCCTAGTACCTTGACAATAGCATATTGGTTAGGATTTTTAGAAGCAAGCTCAAAAATAGTCTGCAATATATCAACATGACTTAAGATTTTGTTAGATGAATCCACAAAACCTCGTTTTTTCCACACTGGTAAGTAGTCGCTATAGATTATTGTTTTCTTTCTCGTTAATTTCCAATACTGTTTTAACAGCTTCAATTTTTTGCTCTCTGGGCAGAAAAATGTCCTGGTAGTCTATGCTGAATAGCTCGACCAAATGGCATATCCGGTATAATATTGTCCTTTCAAGCAAAATCTAGAACCATCTACAAATACTGGTTCATCAGTTTCCTCTACTTCTTTCCTAAAAAGAGATGGAAAATCCCCCTGAAATGTCTCAACACACTCATGTGATTCACCCTCATATTGCATTAGTTGAGGGAGCACATATTTAGCTTTATGATCCACTTCAATCTGTTTTGGAGACAAAGACAACAACCAATGTGCAAATCTTTGATGTGACACTCCTGGGATACTTTTTTCAAGAAGTAATTTCAAAGTGGAGTGAGGAGTCTGAGGAATTAGTTTGTTAAACCCAACAATATGTTCAGTCGCCTTAACTGCAAACTGTACACCCACCAAATGTCTTGCACACGTTTCAAACCCTTTTTCTACAGGTGAAAGGAGTTTGGAAAAATAGCCAACTATTCTCCATTCTTTTCCCTGTAGCTGCAGTAAAACTGCTGAGACAGCCGTCTCTGAGGTATGAACTTGTAAAGCAAAAAGCTTAGATGGATACACAGTTGTCAAAGCTGGTGCTCTCTGTAAATCAAGTTTAAGTTGTTCAAACGCTTTCTGCTGCTCATCTCCCCATGGACCAAACGAATTATCATCATCAGTACTTTTTAGTAAGTCATATAAGGGTTTAGCTTTTTCAGCAAAGCCCTCTATGAAGTCTCTAGAAAAATTTACAAGTCCCAGGAATTGTCTTAAAGCTTTGAAAGTTGTAGGTACAGGCAAAGCTGCTACCGTTGCTACTCTTTCCTGCAAAGGACGTCTCTGGCCTGGACTTATCAAAACTCCCAAGTACTTAACCTCTTGTTTCAGTAATTGCACCTTCCTTGGATTTAATTTCAATCCTGACTCATACAACATATCAAACAATTCTGCTAACAAGATGATGTGTTCCTCTCTACTCTCTGTTGCCAACAAGATATCATCAACATACTGTAGAATACAATCGTGCCTTGAGAATTTTGATAACACTTTTGCCAATGCCTGATGAAACAGACTAGGTGACGTGCGCCCCTTGTGGTAATCTGCAAAATACATATTGCTCATTCAGAAAAGTAAAAGCAAATTTGTATTGACAACTCCTCTCTATCCGAATACTGAAAAAACCATTACTGATATCCCGTACCGAGAAAAACTTTGCCTTAGCATGATGTCTGCTACAATTGGCGCCACATTTGGGGTACATTTATTAAACATACGCAGATCTAGAAGCATTCTATAAGAATTATCTGGTTTCTTAACTGCCCATAACGGATAATTAGTCACCGAATTTGATTTGCGTATGACGCCTTGTTGAAGTAGTTCTTTTATTTTCCAATAATTTTGGACAAAGGCTCAATTGAATCTGGAGCCAATCAGTACTGTCTCTGAGCTATGGGATCTGTTCCTTCCACTTTAACAACAACATCTTTCATTGTCCCTACCTCATTCTTAGACTGAGCCCATAAAAAGGGATGTTTCTGCACAATTTCTACAAGAGTCAAGTCATCAAAATCCATTTGTGGCCAAACATGATTTGGGGATACCTCCTCAATTAAATTGATAACGGCCACTATACTATAGTCACTTGGATCTATTACTACAGGCCCTTTAAGGTTATTACTTCTCCAAATCACTTGATTCCCTAAATCTTTCTCTCATTACGTCAGCCCCTAAGATATTTTCTGAGCTAGGACAATGCCAGATATCAATTTCAGTACACAAATAGCGAGGAATCTCAAACAAACCACCACTAACCAAAGTTGCTGAAGTATTACCTTTTCCACTTAAACCTACAATCGTGCAAACAGGTGAGTTAGATGTTATAGGCAAAGCTTGATTAGTCACACCTAATTGAGCTCCTGTATCAATTAGGAATGTAATCTCTTTTCCCTGTAATTTTCCCTTGACATATGGTCTGCCACAGTTGTCAGCTGACACTGGAGCTACATAGGTTAACTTACAGAGTGATTGATTCTTATCTAGTCACTGAGAGGGTGTCAGACCCCTCCTGACATTCTTTCCTGTTACATAGCAGTACTATTTGTTGTGAGCTCTTGCACCTGTCTTATTAGTGGAGTGTATGGGGACGTTGACTTTAACTGTTCACCAGTAGGTGGGGCTGTTGGCACCAGCCCATTCTCTTTCCCAAAATGTTGTGTTCTAGGGACAAATTTTCTATTTTTAAGAAATTGTTTACACTGCCACTTCAAATGTCCTTTTTTACCACAATGATAACAACTGACATTTGGTCTGAATATCTTTTGGTTAGTATTATCAACTCGTTCAAAATTAGTAGGATTAGTTTGTGGCATGTGACAGTCATTCTGAGTTAATTCTAGCCGTTTGTCAATTAGTTCCTGTACTGTAGATACTTTTACCTTTACAGTTGACATTTTCATTGCTCTTCTAATACGATCAATGAATATGGCTGCTTCTTGCAAACTAGGTTTTTCAGAGGCAAGCTGAACTGATACAGGATCTAGATATTTAAATTTCCTTACAAATGCTATAATCATTGCCTGTGGTTCATCTCCATCATCAACTCCCATTACCATTCTATAGGCCTTCTCAAATTTCAACAAAAATGCAAAGGGATCATCTTGAAGATTTACTTTTAGAGTTAGCACTTTAATACAGCCTAATATAGCACGGCTTACAATTACTAGAGAATCTCTCCTTATATAGATATGTTTGTTCTATACTATCTGTATAACTATCTTAAGTAGCGAAATATGTGACGACTGACAATTGTTCTCTAAATTTTTAGTTAGCATTTTAATACGTCTTCCACGATCTACACTTACTAGTAAATTTCCTCTTATATAGACATGTTTGTTATCTACTACTTCTATAACTATTTAATCAGAGGTTTATTTGATGATCGATAATGGTTATTTAACTTTTTTGAGACCTTGCACTTTAGCACTATAACATGAATTTACCACTTTCAATAGAGTTTCTCTTTTTAGAGGTTTGGTAAATGCTTTTTCCATGACCATGGTGGACTACTAGTAAATTTATTCCTATATAGACATGTTCGTTATATATTACTTCTATAACTATTTAAACAGAGGTACATCTGATGACCGTCAATCTAACTTTTTTGTGACCATGCACTTTAACACTCTAATATAAATCTATCACTTTCAATAGAGTTTCTCTTTCAAGATGGCTTGGTAAAAATGTTCTCTACTATTCCATGACTATGTAGTAACACAATAATTTATGGGGGTGGTTTTGTCTTTTTTTCCTCCTCTCTTCCTCCTTTCTTGTCTACTATAAGCTCAGGGAACTTTGGTATGACTATATGACTATATATCAAAGTGTATATTTGAAGATTCTAGGGTGACTGGTGTAACATTCTATTATAATTGCTAATAATATTTGAAGATTCTAGGGTGACTGGTGTAACATTGTATTATAATAGCTAATAAGCTGGTAAATATTTATCAACACTTCTGGCGACTTTCCTTTAGCACGGTTTACTTAAAGATTTGATGGAGATTGGTGAGATTGGTCTTGCACTATTGTGTGATTATTGTGAGCGATCAATGTTTATATTTGAAGAGCTTGTGGTCACTGGTGCAATACTGCATTATAATAGCTATTAAGTTTTAAGACGTGTTTAAATTGGATGTTTACTCAAGTTTATCTTTAATATGTTTATTTTGATTTCAGTGATTACAGTGATTCAACTGCCTTTTATCATGTTGTGAATATATATTAACGTTTATATTTGAGGATTTTACAAAAACCGGTATAGCTAGTTTTATCTTTAAATAATCCTCTTCACAATTTAATGCACCACTATGTCATTAAGGGCGAGTCCCAAGACTTTTGGCTATATTTTGTTACATTAGTGATTTTTGTTTTTGTATGGTTTATTGATTGAGAGAATTATAAGCCTATCCCTGCAAACAATACCATCAAATGGGTCCCCCATCAAACTCCTTTTTGAACTTGCAGATCAAATGAAATAGTGCCTACGCAAGGAGAAGATTGATGTTGCATTTTTTCCAAGAGACACACACTGGAGGAACATTGATAAAATTAGATGGGGTGGTATATTATATCCACATACTTACCAAGCCTCAATGTTTGTAAAAGATTCTAATACATTTTCTAACCTCAATTAAGAAATGGACCATGTATAATTATTGGTATAGGCAGTAGTCAAAGATATGTAATCATTGTTCATTAATAAATGATTATTAAGATATATTAATATGTTTCAATAATAGGCTTCAAGGTTTCCTTGACCTTAAAATATAGAATGAAGGATTTGCTGAACAGGCATTCTATAGATAGGATAGTAACTTGCTAATGCATGGTATAGTTGTAACTGTAAAAGGGCATTACAATATGCCCACCTAAAATAGGGTTTCGACGTGTAAAGATCTTAGTGAGCATGTTTACCCAATTAGGTGAAGACCAATAGACTGACAAGACTGACATCATTATTCAAACCGTGTATATAAGTTAAGCCTTGGAGAAGCATGGGAGGAGAGTTAGAGGGGAGATGTACTTGCCATCCACGGACTCTTCACGTCCCAACACTCCCTCCCTCCATCCTCAGGAATGCATAGGACAGATGTCATGAACTAAATTCCTCTAGAAGGTTTTGTAAGACTTGTTTCGTATTATTTTTGTTATCTTCTTTTTATATTCTTCTTCTATTTTTGTTCGTATTAACTGTTTTACCTTTGTTTGCATCTAAGTGACTCTGCCTATTTTTGACGCACATACATATGTGTTGATCCAATTATTTGAAGTTTGTATCGGCCCTATATTTTATTACAATGTTAGACAAGAAAAACACACGACTAGAAGCCCTCACACACGACTAGAAGCCCCCTGGAAGGGGCACACACGACAGGTAAGCCCACTTGCAGGGCACACACGGCAGATATCCCACTTGTGGGTCTCTGGCCGTAACTCAGGAGCAGATCAGGAACCGAACAGGAGCAGATCAGGAACCGAACAGGAGCAGATCAGGAACCTGTTAGGGATATTAATGAGACAAAATAGGCAAAACCAATATTTTATCACACACGCAAAATAACGACGCTATCAATTATTGTAGGACCACATGCACAATATTAATACAAAGAGATACCCTATATTTTATCTCCGATCCTAAATTCTTTAAGTTCGCCGAAAATTATAAATCAAATTAGATATATATCAAAACGGGGGGCGTGGCTTGACCATCGACTGAGATGGCAGCATAGTGTGAGAGCTCTGTGAGGATTTGGGCTTTTTTCATTAAAAAATCAGCATTCATTTGTGGACCCGTTCCAGAATCGAACCACTAATGGTCTGATTGGAAGATGCAAAAGCAGGGGGGCGTGGCTTGACCATCGACTGAGATAGCAGCATAGTGTGAGAGCTCTGTGAGGATTTGGGCTTTTTTCATTAAAAAAATCAGCATTCATTTGTGGACCCGTTCCAGAATCGAACCACTACTGGACTGATTGGAAGATGCAAAAGCAGAAGTTTTCAACCAAAACTTCGGGTGCCTCGAAACCTGTGGAAAAGCTTGTGATTGAAGAAACTGAATCCCCACGTAAGAAACAGCCTAAGATGGGTGAGGAGTTGGAGAGATCAGGTATGACTGTTTCGGAACCTCGATTAATTAAGCTGCTTACGGATCTCAGGAATGGGATTCGTGATGATTTGATGAAAGAGATTTCCGTTATTAAGAAGGATATAAACGAACTGGACATTCGAGTGGATCGTACTGAACAGGCTCTTGGTCTGCAGAAGAATTCACATCTAGAGTTAGAAAAGCGTGTGGATCTGCTTGAACACCAACTCGAGCTAAGTAAACTAAAAATTGCTGATTTGGAAGATCGTAGTAGGCGCAATAATATACGGATCAGAAATATACCTGAATCCATACAAAATCAAGATCTAGGCGCATATGTTAAAAGAATGATTGGCTCGGTTCTGAAAAATCGTGCTGAACCAGAGATTTTCATTGACCGATGCCATAGGCTGCCGAAGTCCAACCGAGCTCCTAAGGAGGCTGCAAGGGACACTATAGCACGATTACATTTCTTCCATGTTGAGGATGAGTTCCTGACTGCTGTGAGAAAGGGTGCTAATCTCTGTGAGGAGTATACAAACGTCCAATTTTTTCAGGATTTTTCTGCTTCCACTATGTCACGAAGAAAAGATTTTCAATTTCTTACAAGGGAATTACAAGCTCTGAATATTCGATACAGATGGGGATTCCCTGTTAAAGTTTTATTTAGGCATGATGGTCAGAACTATGTTATAACATCACCGGAAGAAGGAAAGGATTTTTTACAAATATTTTCGCCAAGATATCACGAATCTAAGGGACAAAGATTTGATCGCAGAAGGCATACCAAACTTACAGGAGCTGCAGCTATATTAGGTGACGAAGCCATTACTGCGGAGTAATAGGTTTGATTTATTGATATATGCGCTATAAATATAGACATTGTTTTTTTCCCCATGTTTTTCTATTTTTCTGTTTTCTTTTTGCAAGTTAATGGCACTGACTGGGCGTGCCACACCTATTTCAAATCTTTGGAATTTCCCAATTCCTCTATTGTTCTCAGGAGTAAACAACCGGAACCTCTTTGTTAAATAAACATTGCAGTATCTCTGCAGGAGCATTGATATGTTGTTAAGAAACACTGCTACAGGGACACCGCCCAGATATTGTTTTAAAACTATCCATGTAGTTTTGAGATCTTTTTTAACTGTCTTCATTAGAACTGGCTACTTGTTGATAATGTTTCTTTCTTATTATTTATTTATTTTCATTCTTATTTTATTTCTATGTTTTGTTTTTTTTTTTTTTTTTTCTTCTCTTATTATTTTGTGGGGTTTTTTTTATTTTTAATTCTTTTTTCATTTTGTTTTTCATTTTTATGTGTGGGTCTTTAATAGATTTCTTTAATTTTTTTATTTTTTTTCATTAGTTTTTATGCAACGTTAATAATTATGACAATATCCCTGTCCTCACTGTTGGTTTCTCTCACTACCCCCCCAACAGTAAGGCCTTTTTTTTACCATCAATGGAGAGGAGTATATTATTCATTTCTCTTTACTCCTCTCTTTGGGCCTATTTTTTTATCTTTGGTATATATTTTATTTGTTCCAAACTTAGTTGGTTCCCCATTAGGAAGGGGATCATTTCTTTTTTAGTTTTGTTATTTTTCACCTATCATTTTGTAATCAATGGAAGCTCTGGAAGTGTGATACTTATTAGTTTGTTTCTTTTAGTTCTCTCGCTGCGTGTGCTTGTTCCTCCTTTACAATACCCTTCCATGTTTTTAAAATTTGATGTGTTAGGCCCAATCCCTTTATTTTATGTGTTAGCCATTTACATTCTTGTGTTCATTTTTGCTGTTCCTTATAATCAATGGTATTGAAAATAATGTCCTTTAATGTTAAGGGATTGGGCTCTTTTCATAAAAGAAGGTTATTGTTGAAGGAGGCTAGGGAGAAGCGTGTAGATATTTTGTGCATACAGGAGTCCCACTTTAAAAATGATTTTAATCCCCACATTTTTGCTAGGTATTATCCCATTCAATTTCATTCTAAGTTTTCTTCAAAGGCTAGAGGGACTTCTATTTTTTTTAACAAATCATTGGCTATCAAGACTTTGAAAACTATTATTGATCCTGAAGGTAGATATGTGTTATGGGTGGGTAAAGTGAATAACGTAGATTATTCCATTTTCAATGTTTATTTTCCAACGAGTTCCCAATTTCAATATTTGAAAAATGTTATGCAAACAGTTCTTGATGAATGTAGGGGGAGAGTGATTGTTTGTGGTGATACTAATTTTGTATTGGACCCGGAATGTGATGTCTCGAGGGAGGACTCCTCTCCTAATTCAAATTCTTATATGTCCACTGCAAAGAGGTGCTCCAAATTGTTGCAATCCAGATGTTACTATGATGTGTGGCGTCTCCTACATCCTAATGAAAGAGATTATACTTTTTAATCAGCTGGCCACAATATGTACTCTCGTATCGATCGCTTTTTAGTGCCTGAAAATATGTTATCTTTCATTGAGAAAGCTGAAATCTTAGATTTTAAATGGTCAGATCATGCTCCTATTACTTTGAATATTCATGAAACAATACCACATGTCCCTTATAGACCTTGGAGACTGAATGATTTCATTTTGAATAACATAGATGAAAGAATTTTGGCTGAAAAAACGTTATCTTCATATTTTGAAGAAAACATTACTGAAGATATTCCATATTCTACTATTTGGAATGCTCATAAGGCTGTGTTAAGAGGCCATTTTATTCATAGAAATTCTTATATTAGGAAAACATCGTCTGCAAATGTTAAAACTTTGGAGAAAGAATTATATAATTTAAATTTAGCAAATAAGTTAGGCCCTTCTTTCTCTGTTTCAGCTTTAATTAAAGACGTGAAAACAAAATTGGATAAACTGAATTTGGAAAAGACTGTTAAAACTTTACGATCTTTAAAAATGTCATTTTACTCAAAGGGTAATAAAGCCTCTAATTTATTAGCGAATAAATTAAAACAAAAAAACTATACAATCTAGAATAGCTTATATATTGGATGATTCTGGCCAGAAAATTTTACATCCTAGGGACATTTCTAATTCTTTTGCTGCATATTATAAGTCACTTTATAACCTTAAAGATTCCCCTCTTGAAACACAACCAACCTCTGCTAAAATAACTGAATTTTTGGATAAAATTAATCTCCCTAGAATCCCTGAAGCTCATGTTGAATTTCTTGAGTCGGACATTTCTTTGGAGGAGGTGCTTCAAGCTATTAAAGATACTCCATCTGGTAAGGCACCGGGTCCTGATGGTTTTTCTGCTCTATACTATCACAAATTTAAAAATATCTTATTGCCGCATTTAACGAAATTGTTTAACGAATATTGGAAAAATGGCTATATTCCTGATGAATCCCTTTGTGCCCAAATTTCTACTTTACCTAAACCCGGGAAGGAGCCTGATAGGTGTTCCAATTTTAGACCCATTTCTCTAATTAATAATGACACCAAATTATACTCGAAAATATTAGCTAATCGTATCTCAAATTTATTGCCTTTGCTTGTTCATAACGATCAAGTAGGTTTTATTCCCAGACGTCAAGCAACAGACAATAAGAGACGTTTTATTAATTTGATCTCATATATTCAAAAATCTAAACACCCCTCTTTATTTTTATCACTCGATGCTGAAAAGGCATTTGATAGGGTCCATTGGGGATATTTGGAAGATGTTTTGATTCGGTTTGGGTTCCCAGTTGCTTTAAGAAAAGCTATTTTTGCTTTGTATCAGAAGCCTACTGCAAAAGTGCTGGCCTCTGGAGTTTTGTCCGACTCATTCTCTTTATCCAATGGGACTAGGCAGGGTTGCCCTTTGTCACCTTTACTTTTTGCTTTAGCTATTGAACCTTTGGCTGAGGCAATAAGAGTTGATGGTAATATTCAGGGTGTTACAATAGATGGAGATACTCACAAATTGGGTTTATTTGCAGACGATGTAATTCTTACGTTAAGTGATCCAGTTACTTCTATGGGTCATTTATTTTCTCTTCTTAGAGAATTTCGTGAAGTGTCCTTTTATAAAATTAATGATACCAAAACACAGGCATTACCATTCCATATAAAGAGGAATGATTTGACTGCTCTTAAAAGATCATATAACTTTGACTGGAGGAAGACCTTTATTTCCTATTTAGGCATTAATTTATGTAAAAATTCGACACGTGTATGCTTACAATTTAGAGACTTTTTGGCCCTCTTTGCTACTGGATCTTGAGAGGTGGGACAATCTTGAGATTTCATGGTTGGGTAGAATACACTCCATTAAGATGGTTATTCTCCCCAAGATTTTGTATTTTTTAAGAGCCATACTTTTAAGTGTGCCAATTTCTTTTTTTGATTCGGTGCGATCTGCGCGCCTAAAGTTTCTCTGGAGGAAGAAGCCTAGCAGAGTCAAATTTACCACTTTGACTAATTCTAGAGACAATTTTGGATTGGGGGTGCCAGATTTTAGGAATTATTATTATGCCTCGAATGCCTCTAGTGCTTTCAAATTTAATTTGGACAGGGATTGGCCTAGATGGCTTATTATGGAAATTAATAAACTAAAACCTTTTTGTATTAAAGATGTTTTATGGGTTTCACATTCTAATCGTCCCAAGTTTACGAAAATGTACCCCTCAACTAAATTGGCTATACTCTCTTGGGATAGATTATTTAATAAATTACAAGGTTCTATTACTTGGTCCAGGGCGATGTCACTTAGTTCCTTGAGGTATGTTCTTCCAGACCTAGATATAGATTACTGGAATAGCAAACATGTTTTTTCCATTAACGATTTATTTACAAATAATTCGGCTCTATCATTTCCAAAATTACAAAAAAAATTTACTTTAGATGCTGACAGACAATGTGACTATGACTTAATTATTCAAATTCTTCAAGAACGATATAATATATCTGATTTTGATGTGGATCAGTCTCATTTAGCTTTGACTGATATAGAGACAGTTTATATTAATGCCCCGGACCGGAAAGGTACTATCTCATTGTGTTACTCTTCCCTCTCCTCGAAGGTTTCAGAAAAACTTAAATTTTTATCGTCCTGGGAAGAGGAATTAGGTAAAACATACGATCTAGCTGTCTGGAATGATATGTTCTCGGGACATCATAAACACGCTTAACATAAAACGCACAACATTTTGAAAATCATTTTAAGATTATTTACAGATGGTATTTGACCCCGGATAAACTTTTTCGCATGAAGATGACTACAAGTTTTAAATGTTGGAGAGGCTGCAATGGCCCAGGTAATCTCCTTCATATTTTCTGGGACTGTCCATTAATTAAACCTATGTGGGACTCTTTATTAGCAATAATTAAGCTTGTGAATAGCGAGATTGAAGTGCTTGGTCCAGAATTATGTATTTTTAAACACTTTCCGTCTGATGTACCTAAAATAGATAAGATCATCATAGGTCATTTGCTGATTGCAGCTACTATCCTTATTCCTAAGTATTGGAAAACAGGAGTTGTTCCGACTATAAAAGAAATCTTGTATATGACCTTGGAGAATAAATCTTATGAATCTTCCATTAGGCTACCCTCAGCTTTTAAAACACAACTTTTATTTTTCTGGGACTCCTGGGAAGAGAAAATTAGAAGGATATTTTTCCTTTAGTTTATCTTTTTTATTCCTTTAGATTATTATTTTTTTTTTAATTTTACATTTCTGCACGCTTCTTCTTAATTTTTCATCCATATGTATTTTTTTTATATATAGTGAGATAACTTTGGTTAGAGTGAAGACTTCCGGATTGAAGAATTTAATAATTTACATTTCCATTTTTTCCCCCTGTTTTTTCCCCTTGTTTTTGTGTTGTTTTTTTCTCTTTCTAGTGACAATTGTTGTAATTGTTTCCCAATTTTATGGTATCAATTTGAATTATTATTGTACACTGTATATTGTATGTGCAATACTATTTGACAGTCTCATATGTTTGATGTTAAAGTTACATTTACTTTTGTTTTGTATTTTATAAAACTAATAAAAAATATTTGAAAAGGTAAAACAATATCTGGGCGGTGTCCCTGTAGCAGTTTTTCTTAACAACATATCAATGCTCCTGCAGAGATACTGCAATGTTTATTTAACAAAGAAGTTCCGGTTGTTTACTCCTGAGAACAATAGAGGAATTGGGAAATTCCAAAGATTTGAAATAGGTGTGGCACGCCCAGTCAGTGCCATTAACTTGCAAAAAGAAAACAGAAAAATAGAAAAACATGGGGAAAAAAACAATGTCTATATTTATAGCGCATATATCAATAAATCAAACCTATTACTCCGCAGTAATGGCTTAATATAGCTGCAGCTCCTGTAAGTTTGGTATGCCTTCTGCAATCAAATCTTTGTCCCTTAGATTCGTGATATCTTGGCGAAAATATTTGTAAAAAATCCTTTCCTTCTTCCGGTGATGTTATAACATAGTTCTGACCATCATGCCTAAATAAAACTTTAACAGGGAATCCCCATCTGTATCGAATATTCAGAGCTTGTAATTCCCTTGTAAGAAATTGAAAATCTTTTCTTCGTGACATAGTGGAAGCAGAAAAATCCTGAAAAAATTGGAGGTTCTTATACTCCTCACAGAGATTAGCACCCTTTCTCACAGCAGTCAGGAACTCATCCTTAACATGGAAGAAATGTAATCGTGCTATAGTGTCCCTTGCAGCCTCCTTAGGAGCTCGGTTGGACTTCGGCAGCCTATGGCATCGGTCAATCAAAATCTCTGGTTCAGCACGATTTTTCAGAACCGAGCCAATCATTCTTTTAACATATGCGCCTAGATCTTGATTTTGTATGGAGTCAGGTATATTTCTGATCCGTATATTATTGCGCCTACTACGATCTTCCAAATCAGCAATTTTTAGTTTACTTAGCTCGAGTTGGTGTTCAAGCAGATCCACACGCTTTTCTAACTCTAGATGTGAATTCTACTGCAGACCAAGAGCCTGTTCAGTACGATCCACTCGAATGTCCAGTTCGTTTATATCCTTCTTAATAACGGAAATCTCTTTCATCAAATCATCACGAATCCCATTCCTGAGATCCGTAAGCAGCTTAATTAATCGAGGTTCCGAAACAGTCATACCTGATCTCTCCAACTCCTCACCCATCTTAGGCTGTTTCTTACGTGGGGATTCAGTTTCTTCAATCACAAGCTTTTCCACAGGTTTCGAGGCACCCGAAGTTTTGGTTGAAAACTTCTGCTTTTGCATCTTCCAATCAGTCCAGTAGTGGTTCGATTCTGGAACGGGTCCACAAATGAATGCTGATTTTTTAATGAAAAAAGCCCAAATCCTCACAGAGCTCTCACACTATGCTGCCATCTCAGTCGATGGTCAAGCCACGCCCCCCTGGGTCACGGGTCTGATGACAAACTTCCATTTATGCTACAATGGGAGAGGGAACTTGGTAAGGCATATGATGTTCAAACTTGGTATCATGCCCTCTCCTCATTTCAGGGGGTCTCAAAAAATGCTACTCATTTCGAAACCAACAGGAAGGTTCTCTTTCGGTGGTATTATGTTCCCTCCAGACTAGCTAAAATGTTCCCCTCCTCCTCTCCCTTATGCTGGAGACAGTGCGGGCAAGTAGGCACCATGCTCCATGTATGGTGGAGCTGTCCTGCGCTCAAACCCTACTGGACAGCTGTTTTCCATCTCATAGTGGAATTGCTGCATATTCCAATAGTGGCTGAGGTGGAGATTGCATTGTTGGATATGTTTCCTCCATCACTAGCCTTCCCACTGCGGAAACTACTAGGTCATGTCTTGATCGCAGCCAAGGTTTGCATTGCGCGCAAGTGGAAAGATCCACTCCCCCCCACGATTCAGGACGTCTTGTATGCGCTTACCCGTACTTATGAACAGATGGCGCATTCCGCCTCTAACACCCCACACATTTTCCATGACACATGGGCGGCCTGGGATGAGTATTATACTGCTACATTCTGCCCTATGCCTAGTGGTTTTATCCTGAATGATTTGCGGACCATTTGGTATCGGAAGGCGACTCTGGCATACCCTTTGGCTTCTTCTCTCTATTTTTATGTCTGATCTCAATAAAAATTCAGTTTCAAAAAATAAATAAATAAGCAGAGTCCCTTAGATGCAAACAAAGGTAAAACATTTAATACGAACAAAAATAGAAGAAGAATATAAAAAGAAGATAACAAAAATAATACGAAACAAGTCTTACAAAACCTTCTAGAGGCATTTAGTTCATGACATCTGTCCTATGCATTCCTGAGGATGTACATCTCCCATCTACCTCTCCTCCCATGCTTCTCCAAGGCTTCTTGTCAGTCTATTGGTCTTCACTTAATTGGGTAAACATGCTCACTAAGATCTTTACACGTCAAAACCCTATTTTAGGTGGTCACTGTACGCATATTGTAATGCATTTTTACAGTTACAACTATACCATGCATTAGCAAGTTACTATCCTATCTATAGAATGCCTGTTCAGCAAATCCTTCATTCTATATTTTAAGGTCAAGGAAACCTTGAAGCCTATTATTGAAACATATTAATATATCTTAATAATCATTTATTAATGAACAATGATTACATATCTTTGACTACTGCCTATACCAATAATTATACATGGTCCATTTCTTAATTGAGGTTAGAAAATGTATTAGAATCTTTTACAATTCCCCCTGATGATAGGATAATATCCTTATCATATCTTTTCAAATATACTGTGTAAGATTAAACTGCTGAGGTAGTGTTCTTAAACGCTCTGTGCCTATAGTTGAGATATTAAACTTTTTCCCATCTATCTCCAACTTTTTCAAATCACCTTCTATGCAATATAATCCTCTGTGAAGAGTTTCATTATGCATACAATTTGAAAAGAATGCTCTGACCAATGACTCTTCCTTCATTACTTGAAAAGAAACTTTCCCTATCTTCACTTGAGTCATTAATTCATGCATAGATGTAACACTTTCAATCCTGGCCTCACATGATGAATGATTGTGAAAACAAGAATGATAGACAACCTTTTCTTGCCCTGGAAGACATATTACTTTAGAAACAAAGTGAAGACAAGCTGAAACATCTAATTGTTCCAGATTTTCCCATCAAAAACAAAATCTGTATATCTTAAATTATAACGAATCTAATTTGTCCACCAATGTCTCTTGATGTATCAATGTCTGATGTCAGGAGTCGATCCACCTGAACTTCTCTTATCTTATGTAATAACAATGTCTCCTGTGGTAAATCCTTTGTCGGATCATCAATTCCAATTGGCTTTTGGTATAGATCAAACAACACAGCAATCAAAAACTATGCTATCTTGATGTCACGCTTCTTGTATTGCTGTTTCTGAGAAGGTTCTCCTTCCAATAGTTAACAGTTTTGTTCCTCCATTTTCTTGCAGAACTGTGTTCCTGCAAGAACAGAATTTAGTTAGAAACATACAATTTACACTGGTCAACATGTACCCACAGCTTCTGCTGCCTACGGGTATTTTTCACTGTCTTTTCTGTTCTTTGAACAAGGATCATAACTTGACCCATTGTGTCGATTATTTCAAACGGTCCTTCCCAATTACTTTCCCAAGGTCCTGCCTTCCTAAAAGTCTTAATCATTACTGATGCTCCTGTCACAAATTTAGAACAGTGAGGCTGTACCATACGCTGCATTCTAGACGCTGCGTGAGGAAGGATTGTTTTTAAATTCTCCTGAAGTACCTGTAACCACTTAGTTATTGCAATGGCATCTTTCTGTGGAGTAGACAAAAACGGTTCATGAGGAAAGATCAATGGCATTTTCCTTCCTGTCATTAATTCAAAAGGTGTATACTGGGTAGTTGAGGAGCTTGTTCCCCTAATACTCATCAATACCAGAGGTACTGCTCAAGTAACATTTTTGCAATTCTAGACTTAATCGTTCTGTTCATTCTTTCTACAATACCTGCGGACTGAAGATGGTATGGAACATGGAATTGTTGACGTACTCCCAGGATCGCACAAACAGCCTGCATGACTTTGCCAGTAAAATGGCTTCCTCTGTCAGAAGAAATCATCCTTGGGATTCCCCAAGTACAAAAAACATGATTCACCAATGCTTTTGCCCTAGACAAAGCATCATCTTTCCTGACAGGCAACAGTTCTACCCACTTAGAAAATACATCTACCACGACTAATGCATACCTGAGACCTTGTTTACCTGAAGGTAGGGGACCCATGTAGTCAATCTGCAATGTAGACCACGGACCGTCTGCAGGTGCAATTCTTAGAAGTGGAGGCTTTTGTCCTTTAGTCCTGGGGTTTACTTGAGCACAAATGAGACATGACTGAACAACATTTTGTACAGAGTCCTCCATTTTGTCCCAATAAAACTTTTCTTTGAGAATTTCCAGCAACTTTTGCTGACCCACATGACCTAAACTTTCATGATTATAGCGGGTGAATTCCGTCTGCAAGTGTTTAGGCACAACTGGAATAAATTACCTTGCATCCCATAACAAACCACTCCATTTTCACAAACAAAGGGAGGTGTTATTTTATTCTTACATTCCACAATGAACGGATCTTTCATCTGTTCATCACTGAATGAAGGTAGATTTGCTTCCTTACTCTTTACTGGTAGTACTTCCAACGGTTCTAGTTCCATCACTAACTCTCCTGTCAAAGCTGCTTCCTTTGCTAAAGAATCTGCTTTCTCATTTCCCAAAGCAGGTACCTGCTACGGCCTAGTACCTTGACAATAGCATATTGGTTAGGATTTTTAGAAGCAAGCTCAAAAATAGTCTGCAATATATCAACATGACTTAAGATTTTGTTAGATGAATCCACAAAACCTCGTTTTTTCCACACTGGTAAGTAGTCGCTATAGATTATTGTTTTCTTTCTCGTTAATTTCCAATACTGTTTTAACAGCTTCAATTTTTTGCTCTCTGGGCAGAAAAATGTCCTGGTAGTCTATGCTGAATAGCTCGACCAAATGGCATATCCGGTATAATATTGTCCTTTCAAGCAAAATCTAGAACCATCTACAAATACTGGTTCATCAGTTTCCTCTACTTCTTTCCTAAAAAGAGATGGAAAATCCCCCTGAAATGTCTCAACACACTCATGTGATTCACCCTCATATTGCATTAGTTGAGGGAGCACATATTTAGCTTTATGATCCACTTCAATCTGTTTTGGAGACAAAGACAACAACCAATGTGCAAATCTTTGATGTGACACTCCTGGGATACTTTTTTCAAGAAGTAATTTCAAAGTGGAGTGAGGAGTCTGAGGAATTAGTTTGTTAAACCCAACAATATGTTCAGTCGCCTTAACTGCAAACTGTACACCCACCAAATGTCTTGCACACGTTTCAAACCCTTTTTCTACAGGTGAAAGGAGTTTGGAAAAATAGCCAACTATTCTCCATTCTTTTCCCTGTAGCTGCAGTAAAACTGCTGAGACAGCCGTCTCTGAGGTATGAACTTGTAAAGCAAAAAGCTTAGATGGATACACAGTTGTCAAAGCTGGTGCTCTCTGTAAATCAAGTTTAAGTTGTTCAAACGCTTTCTGCTGCTCATCTCCCCATGGACCAAACGAATTATCATCATCAGTACTTTTTAGTAAGTCATATAAGGGTTTAGCTTTTTCAGCAAAGCCCTCTATGAAGTCTCTAGAAAAATTTACAAGTCCCAGGAATTGTCTTAAAGCTTTGAAAGTTGTAGGTACAGGCAAAGCTGCTACCGTTGCTACTCTTTCCTGCAAAGGACGTCTCTGGCCTGGACTTATCAAAACTCCCAAGTACTTAACCTCTTGTTTCAGTAATTGCACCTTCCTTGGATTTAATTTCAATCCTGACTCATACAACATATCAAACAATTCTGCTAACAAGATGATGTGTTCCTCTCTACTCTCTGTTGCCAACAAGATATCATCAACATACTGTAGAATACAATCGTGCCTTGAGAATTTTGATAACACTTTTGCCAATGCCTGATGAAACAGACTAGGTGACGTGCGCCCCTTGTGGTAATCTGCAAAATACATATTGCTCATTCAGAAAAGTAAAAGCAAATTTGTATTGACAACTCCTCTCTATCCGAATACTGAAAAAACCATTACTGATATCCCGTACCGAGAAAAACTTTGCCTTAGCATGATGTCTGCTACAATTGGCGCCACATTTGGGGTACATTTATTAAACATACGCAGATCTAGAAGCATTCTATAAGAATTATCTGGTTTCTTAACTGCCCATAACGGATAATTAGTCACCGAATTTGATTTGCGTATGACGCCTTGTTGAAGTAGTTCTTTTATTTTCCAATAATTTTGGACAAAGGCTCAATTGAATCTGGAGCCAATCAGTACTGTCTCTGAGCTATGGGATCTGTTCCTTCCACTTTAACAACAACATCTTTCATTGTCCCTACCTCATTCTTAGACTGAGCCCATAAAAAGGGATGTTTCTGCACAATTTCTACAAGAGTCAAGTCATCAAAATCCATTTGTGGCCAAACATGATTTGGGGATACCTCCTCAATTAAATTGATAACGGCCACTATACTATAGTCACTTGGATCTATTACTACAGGCCCTTTAAGGTTATTACTTCTCCAAATCACTTGATTCCCTAAATCTTTCTCTCATTACGTCAGCCCCTAAGATATTTTCTGAGCTAGGACAATGCCAGATATCAATTTCAGTACACAAATAGCGAGGAATCTCAAACAAACCACCACTAACCAAAGTTGCTGAAGTATTACCTTTTCCACTTAAACCTACAATCGTGCAAACAGGTGAGTTAGATGTTATAGGCAAAGCTTGATTAGTCACACCTAATTGAGCTCCTGTATCAATTAGGAATGTAATCTCTTTTCCCTGTAATTTTCCCTTGACATATGGTCTGCCACAGTTGTCAGTTGACACTGGAGCTACATAGGTTAACTTACAGAGTGATTGATTCTTATCTAGTCACTGAGAGGGTGTCAGACCCCTCCTGACATTCTTTCCTGTTACATAGCAGTACTATTTGTTGTGAGCTCTTGCACCTGTCTTATTAGTGGAGTGTATGGGGACGTTGACTTTAACTGTTCACCAGTAGGTGGGGCTGTTGGCACCAGCCCATTCTCTTTCCCAAAATGTTGTGTTCTAGGGACAAATTTTCTATTTTTAAGAAATTGTTTACACTGCCACTTCAAATGTCCTTTTTTACCACAATGATAACAACTGACATTTGGTCTGAATATCTTTTGGTTAGTATTATCAACTCGTTCAAAATTAGTAGGATTAGTTTGTGGCATGTGACAGTCATTCTGAGTTAATTCTAGCCGTTTGTCAATTAGTTCCTGTACTGTAGATACTTTTACCTTTACAGTTGACATTTTCATTGCTCTTCTAATACGATCAATGAATATGGCTGCTTCTTGCAAACTAGGTTTTTCAGAGGCAAGCTGAACTGATACAGGATCTAGATATTTAAATTTCCTTACAAATGCTATAATCATTGCCTGTGGTTCATCTCCATCATCAACTCCCATTACCATTCTATAGGCCTTCTCAAATTTCAACAAAAATGCAAAGGGATCATCTTGAAGATTTACTTTTAGAGTTAGCACTTTAATACAGCCTAATATAGCACGGCTTACAATTACTAGAGAATCTCTCCTTATATAGATATGTTTGTTCTATACTATCTGTATAACTATCTTAAGTAGCGAAATATGTGACGACTGACAATTGTTCTCTAAATTTTTAGTTAGCATTTTAATACGTCTTCCACGATCTACACTTACTAGTAAATTTCCTCTTATATAGACATGTTTGTTATCTACTACTTCTATAACTATTTAATCAGAGGTTTATTTGATGATCGATAATGGTTATTTAACTTTTTTGAGACCTTGCACTTTAGCACTATAACATGAATTTACCACTTTCAATAGAGTTTCTCTTTTTAGAGGTTTGGTAAATGCTTTTTCCATGACCATGGTGGACTACTAGTAAATTTATTCCTATATAGACATGTTCGTTATATATTACTTCTATAACTATTTAAACAGAGGTACATCTGATGACCGTCAATCTAACTTTTTTGTGACCATGCACTTTAACACTCTAATATAAATCTATCACTTTCAATAGAGTTTCTCTTTCAAGATGGCTTGGTAAAAATGTTCTCTACTATTCCATGACTATGTAGTAACACAATAATTTATGGGGGTGGTTTTGTCTTTTTTTCCTCCTCTCTTCCTCCTTTCTTGTCTACTATAAGCTCAGGGAACTTTGGTATGACTATATGACTATATATCAAAGTGTATATTTGAAGATTCTAGGGTGACTGGTGTAACATTCTATTATAATTGCTAATAATATTTGAAGATTCTAGGGTGACTGGTGTAACATTGTATTATAATAGCTAATAAGCTGGTAAATATTTATCAACACTTCTGGCGACTTTCCTTTAGCACGGTTTACTTAAAGATTTGATGGAGATTGGTGAGATTGGTCTTGCACTATTGTGTGATTATTGTGAGCGATCAATGTTTATATTTGAAGAGCTTGTGGTCACTGGTGCAATACTGCATTATAATAGCTATTAAGTTTTAAGACGTGTTTAAATTGGATGTTTACTCAAGTTTATCTTTAATATGTTTATTTTGATTTCAGTGATTACAGTGATTCAACTGCCTTTTATCATGTTGTGAATATATATTAACGTTTATATTTGAGGATTTTACAAAAACCGGTATAGCTAGTTTTATCTTTAAATAATCCTCTTCACAATTTAATGCACCACTATGTCATTAAGGGCGAGTCCCAAGACTTTTGGCTATATTTTGTTACATTAGTGATTTTTGTTTTTGTATGGTTTATTGATTGAGAGAATTATAAGCCTATCCCTGCAAACAATACCATCAAATGGGTCCCCCATCAAACTCCTTTTTGAACTTGCAGATCAAATGAAATAGTGCCTACGCAAGGAGAAGATTGATGTTGCATTTTTTCCAAGAGACACACACTGGAGGAACATTGATAAAATTAGATGGGGTGGTATATTATATCCACATACTTACCAAGCCTCAATGTTTGTAAAAGATTCTAATACATTTTCTAACCTCAATTAAGAAATGGACCATGTATAATTATTGGTATAGGCAGTAGTCAAAGATATGTAATCATTGTTCATTAATAAATGATTATTAAGATATATTAATATGTTTCAATAATAGGCTTCAAGGTTTCCTTGACCTTAAAATATAGAATGAAGGATTTGCTGAACAGGCATTCTATAGATAGGATAGTAACTTGCTAATGCATGGTATAGTTGTAACTGTAAAAGGGCATTACAATATGCCCACCTAAAATAGGGTTTCGACGTGTAAAGATCTTAGTGAGCATGTTTACCCAATTAGGTGAAGACCAATAGACTGACAAGACTGACATCATTATTCAAACCGTGTATATAAGTTAAGCCTTGGAGAAGCATGGGAGGAGAGTTAGAGGGGAGATGTACTTGCCATCCACGGACTCTTCACGTCCCAACACTCCCTCCCTCCATCCTCAGGAATGCATAGGACAGATGTCATGAACTAAATTCCTCTAGAAGGTTTTGTAAGACTTGTTTCGTATTATTTTTGTTATCTTCTTTTTATATTCTTCTTCTATTTTTGTTCGTATTAACTGTTTTACCTTTGTTTGCATCTAAGTGACTCTGCCTATTTTTGACGCACATACATATGTGTTGATCCAATTATTTGAAGTTTGTATCGGCCCTATATTTTATTACAATGTTAGACAAGAAAAACACACGACTAGAAGCCCTCACACACGACTAGAAGCCCCCTGGAAGGGGCACACACGACAGGTAAGCCCACTTGCAGGGCACACACGGCAGATATCCCACTTGTGGGTCTCTGGCCGTAACTCAGGAGCAGATCAGGAACCGAACAGGAGCAGATCAGGAACCGAACAGGAGCAGATCAGGAACCTGTTAGGGATATTAATGAGACAAAATAGGCAAAACCAATATTTTATCACACACGCAAAATAACGACGCTATCAATTATTGTAGGACCACATGCACAATATTAATACAAAGAGATACCCTATATTTTATCTCCGATCCTAAATTCTTTAAGTTCGCCGAAAATTATAAATCAAATTAGATATATATCAAAACGGGGGGCGTGGCTTGACCATCGACTGAGATGGCAGCATAGTGTGAGAGCTCTGTGAGGATTTGGGCTTTTTTCATTAAAAAATCAGCATTCATTTGTGGACCCGTTCCAGAATCGAACCACTAATGGTCTGATTGGAAGATGCAAAAGCAGGGGGGCGTGGCTTGACCATCGACTGAGATAGCAGCATAGTGTGAGAGCTCTGTGAGGATTTGGGCTTTTTTCATTAAAAAAATCAGCATTCATTTGTGGACCCGTTCCAGAATCGAACCACTACTGGACTGATTGGAAGATGCAAAAGCAGAAGTTTTCAACCAAAACTTCGGGTGCCTCGAAACCTGTGGAAAAGCTTGTGATTGAAGAAACTGAATCCCCACGTAAGAAACAGCCTAAGATGGGTGAGGAGTTGGAGAGATCAGGTATGACTGTTTCGGAACCTCGATTAATTAAGCTGCTTACGGATCTCAGGAATGGGATTCGTGATGATTTGATGAAAGAGATTTCCGTTATTAAGAAGGATATAAACGAACTGGACATTCGAGTGGATCGTACTGAACAGGCTCTTGGTCTGCAGAAGAATTCACATCTAGAGTTAGAAAAGCGTGTGGATCTGCTTGAACACCAACTCGAGCTAAGTAAACTAAAAATTGCTGATTTGGAAGATCGTAGTAGGCGCAATAATATACGGATCAGAAATATACCTGAATCCATACAAAATCAAGATCTAGGCGCATATGTTAAAAGAATGATTGGCTCGGTTCTGAAAAATCGTGCTGAACCAGAGATTTTCATTGACCGATGCCATAGGCTGCCGAAGTCCAACCGAGCTCCTAAGGAGGCTGCAAGGGACACTATAGCACGATTACATTTCTTCCATGTTGAGGATGAGTTCCTGACTGCTGTGAGAAAGGGTGCTAATCTCTGTGAGGAGTATACAAACGTCCAATTTTTTCAGGATTTTTCTGCTTCCACTATGTCACGAAGAAAAGATTTTCAATTTCTTACAAGGGAATTACAAGCTCTGAATATTCGATACAGATGGGGATTCCCTGTTAAAGTTTTATTTAGGCATGATGGTCAGAACTATGTTATAACATCACCGGAAGAAGGAAAGGATTTTTTACAAATATTTTCGCCAAGATATCACGAATCTAAGGGACAAAGATTTGATCGCAGAAGGCATACCAAACTTACAGGAGCTGCAGCTATATTAGGTGACGAAGCCATTACTGCGGAGTAATAGGTTTGATTTATTGATATATGCGCTATAAATATAGACATTGTTTTTTTCCCCATGTTTTTCTATTTTTCTGTTTTCTTTTTGCAAGTTAATGGCACTGACTGGGCGTGCCACACCTATTTCAAATCTTTGGAATTTCCCAATTCCTCTATTGTTCTCAGGAGTAAACAACCGGAACCTCTTTGTTAAATAAACATTGCAGTATCTCTGCAGGAGCATTGATATGTTGTTAAGAAACACTGCTACAGGGACACCGCCCAGATATTGTTTTAAAACTATCCATGTAGTTTTGAGATCTTTTTTAACTGTCTTCATTAGAACTGGCTACTTGTTGATAATGTTTCTTTCTTATTATTTATTTATTTTCATTCTTATTTTATTTCTATGTTTTTTTGTTTTTTTTTTTTTTTCTTCTCTTATTATTTTGTGGGGGTTTTTTTATTTTTAATTCTTTTTTCATTTTGTTTTTCATTTTTATGTGTGGGTCTTTAATAGATTTCTTTAATTTTTTTATTTTTTTTCATTAGTTTTTATGCAACGTTAATAATTATGACAATATCCCTGTCCTCACTGTTGGTTTCTCTCACTACCCCCCCAACAGTAAGGCCTTTTTTTTACCATCAATGGAGAGGAGTATATTATTCATTTCTCTTTACTCCTCTCTTTGGGCCTATTTTTTTATCTTTGGTATATATTTTATTTGTTCCAAACTTAGTTGGTTCCCCATTAGGAAGGGGATCATTTCTTTTTTAGTTTTGTTATTTTTCACCTATCATTTTGTAATCAATGGAAGCTCTGGAAGTGTGATACTTATTAGTTTGTTTCTTTTAGTTCTCTCGCTGCGTGTGCTTGTTCCTCCTTTACAATACCCTTCCATGTTTTTAAAATTTGATGTGTTAGGCCCAATCCCTTTATTTTATGTGTTAGCCATTTACATTCTTGTGTTCATTTTTGCTGTTCCTTATAATCAATGGTATTGAAAATAATGTCCTTTAATGTTAAGGGATTGGGCTCTTTTCATAAAAGAAGGTTATTGTTGAAGGAGGCTAGGGAGAAGCGTGTAGATATTTTGTGCATACAGGAGTCCCACTTTAAAAATGATTTTAATCCCCACATTTTTGCTAGGTATTATCCCATTCAATTTCATTCTAAGTTTTCTTCAAAGGCTAGAGGGACTTCTATTTTTTTTAACAAATCATTGGCTATCAAGACTTTGAAAACTATTATTGATCCTGAAGGTAGATATGTGTTATGGGTGGGTAAAGTGAATAACGTAGATTATTCCATTTTCAATGTTTATTTTCCAACGAGTTCCCAATTTCAATATTTGAAAAATGTTATGCAAACAGTTCTTGATGAATGTAGGGGGAGAGTGATTGTTTGTGGTGATACTAATTTTGTATTGGACCCTGAATGTGATGTCTCGAGGGAGGACTCCTCTCCTAATTCAAATTCTTATATGTCCACTGCAAAGAGGTGCTCCAAATTGTTGCAATCCAGATGTTACTATGATGTGTGGCGTCTCCTACATCCTAATGAAAGAGATTATACTTTTTAATCAGCTGGCCACAATATGTACTCTCATATCGATCGCTTTTTAGTGCCTGAAAATATGTTATCTTTCATTGAGAAAGCTGAAATCTTAGATTTTAAATGGTCAGATCATGCTCCTATTACTTTGAATATTCATGAAACAATACCACATGTCCCTTATAGACCTTGGAGACTGAATCATTTCATTTTGAATAACATAGATGAAAGAATTTTGGCTGAAAAAACGTTATCTTCATATTTTGAAGAAAACATTACTGAAGATATTCCATATTCTACTATTTGGAATGCTCATAAGGCTGTGTTAAGAGGCCATTTTATTCATAGAAATTCTTATATTAGGAAAACATCGTCTGCAAATGTTAAAACTTTGGAGAAAGAATTATATAATTTAAATTTAGCAAATAAGTTAGGCCCTTCTTTCTCTGTTTCAGCTTTAATTAAAGACGTGAAAACAAAATTGGATAAACTGAATTTGGAAAAGACTGTTAAAACTTTACGATCTTTAAAAATGTCATTTTACTCAAAGGGTAATAAAGCCTCTAATTTATTAGCGAATAAATTAAAACAAAAAAACTATACAATCTAGAATAGCTTATATATTGGATGATTCTGGCCAGAAAATTTTACATCCTAGGGACATTTCTAATTCTTTTGCTGCATATTATAAGTCACTTTATAACCTTAAAGATTCCCCTCTTGAAACACAACCAACCTCTGCTAAAATAACTGAATTTTTGGATAAAATTAATCTCCCTAGAATCCCTGAAGCTCATGTTGAATTTCTTGAGTCGGACATTTCTTTGGAGGAGGTGCTTCAAGCTATTAAAGATACTCCATCTGGTAAGGCACCGGGTCCTGATGGTTTTTCTGCTCTATACTATCACAAATTTAAAAATATCTTATTGCCGCATTTAACGAAATTGTTTAACGAATATTGGAAAAATGGCTATATTCCTGATGAATCCCTTTGTGCCCAAATTTCTACTTTACCTAAACCCGGGAAGGAGCCTGATAGGTGTTCCAATTTTAGACCCATTTCTCTAATTAATAATGACACCAAATTATACTCGAAAATATTAGCTAATCGTATCTCAAATTTATTGCCTTTGCTTGTTCATAACGATCAAGTAGGTTTTATTCCCAGACGTCAAGCAACAGACAATAAGAGACGTTTTATTAATTTGATCTCATATATTCAAAAATCTAAACACCCCTCTTTATTTTTATCACTCGATGCTGAAAAGGCATTTGATAGGGTCCATTGGGGATATTTGGAAGATGTTTTGATTCGGTTTGGGTTCCCAGTTGCTTTAAGAAAAGCTATTTTTGCTTTGTATCAGAAGCCTACTGCAAAAGTGCTGGCTCTGGAGTTTTGTCCGACTCATTCTCTTTATCCAATGGGACTAGGCAGGGTTGCCCTTTGTCACCTTTACTTTTTGCTTTAGCTATTGAACCTTTGGCTGAGGCAATAAGAGTTGATGGTAATATTCAGGGTGTTACAATAGATGGAGATACTCACAAATTGGGTTTATTTGCAGACGATGTAATTCTTACGTTAAGTGATCCAGTTACTTCTATGGGTCATTTATTTTCTCTTCTTAGAGAATTTCGTGGTGTCCTTTTATAAAATTAATGATACCAAAACAAAGGCATTACCATTCCATATAAAGAGGAATGATTTGACTGCTCTTAAAAGATCATATAACTTTGACTGGAGGAAGACCTTTATTTCCTATTTAGGCATTAATTTATGTAAAAATTTGACACATGTGTATGCTTACAATTTAAAGACTTTTTGGCCCTCTTTGCTACTGGATCTTGAGAGGTGGGACAATCTTGAGATTTCATGGTTGGGTAGAATACACTCCATTAAGATGGTTATTCTCCCCAAGATTTTGTATTTTTTAAGAGCCATACCTTTAAGTGTGCCAATTTCTTTTTTTGATTCGGTGCGATCTGCGCGCCTAAAGTTTCTCTGGAGGAAGAAGCCTAGCAGAGTCAAATTTACCACTTTGACTAATTCTAGAGACAATTTTGGATTGGGGGTGCCAGATTTTAGGAATTATTATTATGCCTCGAATGCCTCTAGTGCTTTCAAATTTAATTTGGACAGGGATTGGCCTAGATGGCTTATTATGGAAATTAATAAACTAAAACCTTTTTGTATTAAAGATGTTTTATGGGTTTCACATTCTAATCGTCCCAAGTTTACGAAAATGTACCCCTCAACTAAATTGGCTATACTCTCTTGGGATAGATTATTTAATAAATTACAAGGTTCTATTACTTGGTCCAGGGCGATGTCACTTAGTTCCTTGAGGTATGTTCTTCCAGACCTAGATATAGATTACTGGAATAGCAAACATGTTTTTTCCATTAACGATTTCTTTACAAATAATTCGGCTCTATCATTTCCAAAATTACAAAAAAAATTTACTTTAGATGCTGACAGACAATGTGACTATGACTTAATTATTCAAATTCTTCAAGAACGATATAATATATCTGATTTTGATGTGGATCAGTCTCATTTAGCTTTGACTGATATAGAGACAGTTTATATTAATGCCCCGGACCGGAAAGGTACTATCTCATTGTGTTACTCTTCCCTCTCCTCGAAGGTTTCAGAAAAACTTAAATTTTTATCGTCCTGGGAAGAGGAATTAGGTAAAACATACGATCTAGCTGTCTGGAATGATATGTTCTCGGGACATCATAAACACGCTTAACATAAAACGCACAACATTTTGAAAATCATTTTAAGATTATTTACAGATGGTATTTGACCCCGGATAAACTTTTTCGCATGAAGATGACTACAAGTTTTAAATGTTGGAGAGGCTGCAATGGCCCAGGTAATCTCCTTCATATTTTCTGGGACTGTCCATTAATTAAACCTATGTGGGACTCTTTATTAGCAATAATTAAGCTTGTGAATAGCGAGATTGAAGTGCTTGGTCCAGAATTATGTATTTTTAAACACTTTCCGTCTGATGTACCTAAAATAGATAAGATCATCATAGGTCATTTGCTGATTGCAGCTACTATCCTTATTCCTAAGTATTGGAAAACAGGAGTTGTTCCGACTATAAAAGAAATCTTGTATATGACCTTGGAGAATAAATCTTATGAATCTTCCATTAGGCTACCCTCAGCTTTTAAAACACAACTTTTATTTTTCTGGGACTCCTGGGAAGAGAAAATTAGAAGGATATTTTTCCTTTAGTTTATCTTTTTTATTCCTTTAGATTATTATTTTTTTTTTAATTTTACATTTCTGCACGCTTCTTCTTAATTTTTCATCCATATGTATTTTTTTTATATATAGTGAGATAACTTTGGTTAGAGTGAAGACTTCCGGATTGAAGAATTTAATAATTTACATTTCCATTTTTTCCCCCTGTTTTTTCCCCTTGTTTTTGTGTTGTTTTTTTCTCTTTCTAGTGACAATTGTTGTAATTGTTTCCCAATTTTATGGTATCAATTTGAATTATTATTGTACACTGTATATTGTATGTGCAATACTATTTGACAGTCTCATATGTTTGATGTTAAAGTTACATTTACTTTTGTTTTGTATTTTATAAAACTAATAAAAAATATTTGAAAAGGTAAAACAATATCTGGGCGGTGTCCCTGTAGCAGTTTTTCTTAACAACATATCAATGCTCCTGCAGAGATACTGCAATGTTTATTTAACAAAGAAGTTCCGGTTGTTTACTCCTGAGAACAATAGAGGAATTGGGAAATTCCAAAGATTTGAAATAGGTGTGGCACGCCCAGTCAGTGCCATTAACTTGCAAAAAGAAAACAGAAAAATAGAAAAACATGGGGAAAAAAACAATGTCTATATTTATAGCGCATATATCAATAAATCAAACCTATTACTCCGCAGTAATGGCTTAATATAGCTGCAGCTCCTGTAAGTTTGGTATGCCTTCTGCAATCAAATCTTTGTCCCTTAGATTCGTGATATCTTGGCGAAAATATTTGTAAAAAATCCTTTCCTTCTTCCGGTGATGTTATAACATAGTTCTGACCATCATGCCTAAATAAAACTTTAACAGGGAATCCCCATCTGTATCGAATATTCAGAGCTTGTAATTCCCTTGTAAGAAATTGAAAATCTTTTCTTCGTGACATAGTGGAAGCAGAAAAATCCTGAAAAAATTGGAGGTTCTTATACTCCTCACAGAGATTAGCACCCTTTCTCACAGCAGTCAGGAACTCATCCTTAACATGGAAGAAATGTAATCGTGCTATAGTGTCCCTTGCAGCCTCCTTAGGAGCTCGGTTGGACTTCGGCAGCCTATGGCATCGGTCAATCAAAATCTCTGGTTCAGCACGATTTTTCAGAACCGAGCCAATCATTCTTTTAACATATGCCTAGATCTTGATTTTGTATGGATTCAGGTATATTTCTGATCCGTATATTATTGCGCCTACTACGATCTTCCAAATCAGCAATTTTTAGTTTACTTAGCTCGAGTTGGTGTTCAAGCAGATCCACACGCTTTTCTAACTCTAGATGTGAATTCTACTGCAGACCAAGAGCCTGTTCAGTACGATCCACTCGAATGTCCAGTTCGTTTATATCCTTCTTAATAACGGAAATCTCTTTCATCAAATCATCACGAATCCCATTCCTGAGATCCGTAAGCAGCTTAATTAATCGAGGTTCCGAAACAGTCATACCTGATCTCTCCAACTCCTCACCCATCTTAGGCTGTTTCTTACGTGGGGATTCAGTTTCTTCAATCACAAGCTTTTCCACAGGTTTCGAGGCACCCGAAGTTTTGGTTGAAAACTTCTGCTTTTGCATCTTCCAATCAGTCCAGTAGTGGTTCGATTCTGGAACGGGTCCACAAATGAATGCTGATTTTTTAATGAAAAAAGCCCAAATCCTCACAGAGCTCTCACACTATGCTGCTATCTCAGTCGATGGTCAAGCCACGCCCCCCTGCTTTTGCATCTTCCAATCAGACCATTAGTGGTTCGATTCTGGAACGGGTCCACAAATGAATGCTGATTTTTTAATGAAAAAAGCCCAAATCCTCACAGAGCTCTCACACTATGCTGCCATCTCAGTCGATGGTCAAGCCACGCCCCCCGTTTTGATATATATCTAATTTGATTTATAATTTTCGGCGAACTTAAAGAATTTAGGATCGGAGATAAAATATAGGGTATCTCTTTGTATTAATATTGTGCATGTGGTCCTACAATAATTGATAGCGTCGTTATTTTGCGTGTGTGATAAAATATTGGTTTTGCCTATTTTGTCTCATTAATATCCCTAACAGGTTCCTGATCTGCTCCTGTTCGGTTCCTGATCTGCTCCTGTTCGGTTCCTGATCTGCTCCTGAGTTACGGCCAGAGACCCACAAGTGGGATATCTGCCGTGTGTGCCCTGCAAGTGGGCTTACCTGTCGTGTGTGCCCCTTCCAGGGGGCTTCTAGTCGTGTGTGAGGGCTTCTAGTCGTGTGTTTTTCTTGTCTAACATTGTAATAAAATATAGGGCCGATACAAACTTCAAATAATTGGATCAACACATATGTATGTGCGTCAAAAATAGGCAGAGTCACTTAGATGCAAACAAAGGTAAAACAGTTAATACGAACAAAAATAGAAGAAGAATATAAAAAGAAGATAACAAAAATAATACGAAACAAGTCTTACAAAACCTTCTAGAGGAATTTAGTTCATGACATCTGTCCTATGCATTCCTGAGGATGGAGGGAGGGAGTGTTGGGACGTGAAGAGTCCGTGGATGGCAAGTACATCTCACCTCTAACTCTCCTCCCATGCTTCTCCAAGGCTTAACTTATATACACGGTTTGAATAATGATGTCAGTCTTGTCAGTCTATTGGTCTTCACCTAATTGGGTAAACATGCTCACTAAGATCTTTACACGTCGAAACCCTATTTTAGGTGGGCATATTGTAATGCCCTTTTACAGTTACAACTATACCATGCATTAGCAAGTTACTATCCTATCTATAGAATGCCTGTTCAGCAAATCCTTCATTCTATATTTTAAGGTCAAGGAAACCTTGAAGCCTATTATTGAAACATATTAATATATCTTAATAATCATTTATTAATGAACAATGATTACATATCTTTGACTACTGCCTATACCAATAATTATACATGGTCCATTTCTTAATTGAGGTTAGAAAATGTATTAGAATCTTTTACAAACATTGAGGCTTGGTAAGTATGTGGATATAATATACCACCCCATCTAATTTTATCAATGTTCCTCCAGTGTGTGTCTCTTGGAAAAAATGCAACATCAATCTTCTCCTTGCGTAGGCACTATTTCATTTGATCTGCAAGTTCAAAAAGGAGTTTGATGGGGGACCCATTTGATGGTATTGTTTGCAGGGATAGGCTTATAATTCTCTCAATCAATAAACCATACAAAAACAAAAATCACTAATGTAACAAAATATAGCCAAAAGTCTTGGGACTCGCCCTTAATGACATAGTGGTGCATTAAATTGTGAAGAGGATTATTTAAAGATAAAACTAGCTATACCGGTTTTTGTAAAATCCTCAAATATAAACGTTAATATATATTCACAACATGATAAAAGGCAGTTGAATCACTGTAATCACTGAAATCAAAATAAACATATTAAAGATAAACTTGAGTAAACATCCAATTTAAACACGTCTTAAAACTTAATAGCTATTATAATGCAGTATTGCACCAGTGACACCAGAGTGACAAGCTCTTCAAATATAAACATTGATCGCTCACAATAATCACACAATAGTGCAAGACCAATCTCACCAATCTCCATCAAATCTTTAAGTAAACCGTGCTAAAGGAAAGTCGCCAGAAGTGTTGATAAATATTTACCAGCTTATTAGCTATTATAATACAATGTTACACCAGTCACCCTAGAATCTTCAAATATTATTAGCAATTATAATAGAATGTTACACCAGTCACCCTAGAATCTTCAAATATACACTTTGATATATAGTCATATAGTCATACCAAAGTTCCCTGAGCTTATAGTAGACAAGAAAGGAGGAAGAGAGGAGGAAAAAAAGACAAAACCACCCCCATAAATTATTGTGTTACTACATAGTCATGGAATAGTAGAGAACATTTTTACCAAGCCATCTTGAAAGAGAAACTCTATTGAAAGTGATAGATTTATATTAGAGTGTTAAAGTGCATGGTCACAAAAAAGTTAGATTGACGGTCATCAGATGTACCTCTGTTTAAATAGTTATAGAAGTAATATATAACGAACATGTCTATATAGGAATAAATTTACTAGTAGTCCACCATGGTCATGGAAAAAGCATTTACCAAACCTCTAAAAAGAGAAACTCTATTGAAAGTGGTAAATTCATGTTATAGTGCTAAAGTGCAAGGTCTCATCAAATAAACCTCTGATTAAATAGTTATAGAAGTAGTAGATAACAAACATGTCTATATAAGAGGAAATTTACTAGTAAGTGTAGATCGTGGAAGACGTATTAAAATGCTAACTAAAAATTTAGAGAACAATTGTCAGTCGTCACATATTTCGCTACTTAAGATAGTTATACAGATAGTATAGAACAAACATATCTATATAAGGAGAGATTCTCTAGTAATTGTAAGCCGTGCTATATTAGGCTGTATTAAAGTGCTAACTCTAAAAGTAAATCTTCAAGATGATCCCTTTGCATTTTTGTTGAAATTTGAGAAGGCCTATAGAATGGTAATGGGAGTTGATGATGGAGATGAACCACAGGCAATGATTATAGCATTTGTAAGGAAATTTAAATATCTAGATCCTGTATCAGTTCAGCTTGCCTCTGAAAAACCTAGTTTGCAAGAAGCAGCCATATTCATTGATCGTATTAGAAGAGCAATGAAAATGTCAACTGTAAAGGTAAAAGTATCTACAGTACAGGAACTAATTGACAAACGGCTAGAATTAACTCAGAATGACTGTCACATGCCACAAACTAATCCTACTAATTTTGAACGAGTTGATAATACTAACCAAAAGATATTCAGACCAAATGTCAGTTGTTATCATTGTGGTAAAAAAGGACATTTGAAGTGGCAGTGTAAACAATTTCTTAAAAATAGAAAATTTGTCCCTAGAACACAACATTTTGGGAAAGAGAATGGGCTGGTGCCAACAGCCCCACCTACTGGTGAACAGTTAAAGTCAACGTCCCCATACACTCCACTAATAAGACAGGTGCAAGAGCTCACAACAAATAGTACTGCTATGTAACAGGAAAGAATGTCAGGAGGGGTCTGACACCCTCTCAGTGACTAGATAAGAATCAATCACTCTGTAAGTTAACCTATGTAGCTCCAGTGTCAACTGACAACTGTGGCAGACCATATGTCAAGGGAAAATTACAGGGAAAAGAGATTACATTCCTAATTGATACAGGAGCTCAATTAGGTGTGACTAATCAAGCTTTGCCTATAACATCTAACTCACCTGTTTGCACGATTGTAGGTTTAAGTGGAAAAGGTAATACTTCAGCAACTTTGGTTAGTGGTGGTTTGTTTGAGATTCCTCGCTATTTGTGTACTGAAATTGATATCTGGCATTGTCCTAGCTCAGAAAATATCTTAGGGGCTGACGTAATGAGAGAAAGATTTAGGGAATCAAGTGATTTGGAGAAGTAATAACCTTAAAGGGCCTGTAGTAATAGATCCAAGTGACTATAGTATAGTGGCCGTTATCAATTTAATTGAGGAGGTATCCCCAAATCATGTTTGGCCACAAATGGATTTTGATGACTTGACTCTTGTAGAAATTGTGCAGAAACATCCCTTTTTATGGGCTCAGTCTAAGAATGAGGTAGGGACAATGAAAGATGTTGTTGTTAAAGTGGAAGGAACAGATCCCATAGCTCAGAGACAGTACTGATTGGCTCCAGATTCAATTGAGCCTTTGTCCAAAATTATTGGAAAATAAAAGAACTACTTCAACAAGGCGTCATACGCAAATCAAATTCGGTGACTAATTATCCGTTATGGGCAGTTAAGAAACCAGATAATTCTTATAGAATGCTTCTAGATCTGCGTATGTTTAATAAATGTACCCCAAATGTGGCGCCAATTGTAGCAGACATCATGCTAAGGCAAAGTTTTTCTCGGTACGGGATATCAGTAATGGTTTTTTCAGTATTCGGATAGAGAGGAGTTGTCAATACAAATTTGCTTTTACTTTTCTGAATGAGCAATATGTATTTTGCAGATTACCACAAAGGGGCGCACGTCACCTAGTCTGTTTCATCAGGCATTGGCAAAAGTGTTATCAAAATTCTCAAGGCACGATTGTATTCTACAGTATGTTGATGATATCTTGTTGGCAACAGAGAGTAGAGAGGAACACATCATCTTGTTAGCAGAATTGTTTGATATGTTGTATGAGTCAGGATTGAAATTAAATCCAAGGAAGGTGCAATTACTGAAACAAGAGGTTAAGTACTTGGGAGTTTTGATAAGTCCAGGCCAGAGACGTCCTTTGCAGGAAAGAGTAGCAACGGTAGCAGCTTTGCCTGTACCTACAACTTTCAAAGCTTTAAGACAATTCCTGGGACTTGTAAATTTTTCTAGAGACTTCATAGAGGGCTTTGCTGAAAAAGCTAAACCCTTATATGACTTACTAAAAAGTACTGATGATGATAATTCGTTTGGTCCATGGGGAGATGAGCAGCAGAAAGCGTTTGAACAACTTAAACTTGATTTACAGAGAGCACCAGCTTTGACAACTGTGTATCCATCTAAGCTTTTTGCTTTACAAGTTCATACCTCAGAGACGGCTGTCTCAGCAGTTTTACTGCAGCTACAGGGAAAAGAATGGAGAATAGTTGGCTATTTTTCCAAACTCCTTTCACCTGTAGAAAAAGGGTTTGAAACGTGTGCAAGACATTTGGTGGGTGTACAGTTTGCAGTTAAGGCGACTGAACATATTGTTGGGTTTAACAAACTAATTCCTCAGACTCCTCACTCCACTTTGAAATTACTTCTTGAAAAAAGTATCCCAGGAGTGTCACATCAAAGATTTGCACATTGGTTGTTGTCTTTGTCTCCAAAACAGATTGAAGTGGATCATAAAGCTAAATATGTGCTCCCTCAACTAATGCAATATGAGGGTGAATCACATGAGTGTGTTGAGACATTTCAGGGGGATTTTCCATCTCTTTTTAGGAAAGAAGTAGAGGAAACTGATGAACCAGTATTTGTAGATGGTTCTAGATTTTGCTTGAAAGGACAATATTATACCGGATATGCCATTTGGTCGAGCTATTCAGCATAGACTACCAGGACATTTTTCTGCCCAGAGAGCAAAAAATTGAAGCTGTTAAAACAGTATTGGAAATTAACGAGAAAGAAAACAATAATCTATAGCGACTACTTACCAGTGTGGAAAAAACGAGGTTTTGTGGATTCATCTAACAAAATCTTAAGTCATGTTGATATATTGCAGACTATTTTTGAGCTTGCTTCTAAAAATCCTAACCAATATGCTATTGTCAAGGTACTAGGCCGTAGCAGGTACCTGCTTTGGGAAATGAGAAAGCAGATTCTTTAGCAAAGGAAGCAGCTTTGACAGGAGAGTTAGTGATGGAACTAGAACCGTTGGAAGTACTACCAGTAAAGAGTAAGGAAGCAAATCTACCTTCATTCAGTGATGAACAGATGAAAGATCCGTTCATTGTGGAATGTAAGAATAAAATAACACCTCCCTTTGTTTGTGAAAATGGAGTGGTTTGTTATGGGATGCAAGGTAATTTATTCCAGTTGTGCCTAAACACTTGCAGACGGAATTCACCCGCTATAATCATGAAAGTTTAGGTCATGTGGGTCAGCAAAAGTTGCTGGAAATTCTCAAAGAAAAGTTTTATTGGGACAAAATGGAGGACTCTGTACAAAATGTTGTTCAGTCATGTCTCATTTGTGCTCAAGTAAACCCCAGGACTAAAGGACAAAAGCCTCCACTTCTAAGAATTGCACCTGCAGACGGTCCGTGGTCTACATTGCAGATTGACTACATGGGTCCCCTACCTTCAGGTAAACAAGGTCTCAGGTATGCATTAGTCGTGGTAGATGTATTTTCTAAGTGGGTAGAACTGTTGCCTGTCAGGAAAGATGATGCTTTGTCTAGGGCAAAAGCATTGGTGAATCATGTTTTTTGTACTTGGGGAATCCCAAGGATGATTTCTTCTGACAGAGGAAGCCATTTTACTGGCAAAGTCATGCAGGCTGTTTGTGCGATCCTGGGGGTACGTCAACAATTCCATGTTCCATACCATCTTCAGTCCGCAGGTATTGTAGAAAGAATGAACAGAACGATTAAGTCTAGAATTGCAAAAATGTTACTTGAGCAGTACCTCTGGTATTGATGAGTATTAGGGGAACAAGCTCCTCAACTACCCAGTATACACCTTTTGAATTAATGACAGGAAGGAAAATGCCATTGATCTTTCCTCATGAACCGTTTTTGTCTACTCCACAGAAAGATGCCATTGCAATAACTAAGTGGTTACAGGTACTTCAGGAGAATTTAAAAACAATCCTTCCTCACGCAGCGTCTAGAATGCAGCGTATGGTACAGCCTCACTGTTCTAAATTTGTGACAGGAGCATCAGTAATGATTAAGACTTTTAGGAAGGCAGGACCTTGGGAAAGTAATTGGGAAGGACCGTTTGAAATAATCGACACAATGGGTCAAGTTATGATCCTTGTTCAAAGAACAGAAAAGACAGTGAAAAATACCCGTAGGCAGCAGAAGCTGTGGGTACATGTTGACCAGTGTAAATTGTATGTTTCTAACTAAATTCTGTTCTTGCAGGAACACAGTTCTGCAAGAAAATGGAGGAACAAAACTGTTAACTATTGGAAGGAGAACCTTCTCAGAAACAGCAATACAAGAAGCGTGACATCAAGATAGCATAGTTTTTGATTGCTGTGTTGTTTGATCTATACCAAAAGCCAATTGGAATTGATGATCCGACAAAGGATTTACCACAGGAGACATTGTTATTACATAAGATAAGAGAAGTTCAGGTGGATCGACTCCTGACATCAGACATTGATACATCAAGAGACATTGGTGGACAAATTAGATTCGTTATAATTTAAGATATACAGATTTTGTTTTTGATGGGAAAATCTGGAACAATTAGATGTTTCAGCTTGTCTTCACTTTGTTTCTAAAGTAATATGTCTTCCAGGGCAAGAAAAGGTTGTCTATCATTCTTGTTTTCACAATCATTCATCATGTGAGGCCAGGATTGAAAGTGTTACATCTATGCATGAATTAATGACTCAAGTGAAGATAGGGAAAGTTTCTTTTCAAGTAATGAAGGAAGAGTCATTGGTCAGAGCATTCTTTTCAAATTGTATGCATAATGAAACTCTTCACAGAGGATTATATTGCATAGAAGGTGATTTGAAAAAGTTGGAGATAGATGGGAAAAAGTTTAATATCTCAACTATAGGCACAGAGCGTTTAAGAACACTACCTCAGCAGTTTAATCTTACACAGTATATTTGAAAAGATATGATAAGGATATTATCCTATCATCAGGGGGAATTGTAAAAGATTCTAATACATTTTCTAACCTCAATTAAGAAATGGACCATGTATAATTATTGGTATAGGCAGTAGTCAAAGATATGTAATCATTGTTCATTAATAAATGATTATTAAGATATATTAATATGTTTCAATAATAGGCTTCAAGGTTTCCTTGACCTTAAAATATAGAATGAAGGATTTGCTGAACAGGCATTCTATAGATAGGATAGTAACTTGCTAATGCATGGTATAGTTGTAACTGTAAAAATGCATTACAATATGCGTACAGTGACCACCTAAAATAGGGTTTTGACGTGTAAAGATCTTAGTGAGCATGTTTACCCAATTAAGTGAAGACCAATAGACTGACAAGAAGCCTTGGAGAAGCATGGGAGGAGAGGTAGATGGGAGATGTACATCCTCAGGAATGCATAGGACAGATGTCATGAACTAAATGCCTCTAGAAGGTTTTGTAAGACTTGTTTCGTATTATTTTTGTTATCTTCTTTTTATATTCTTCTTCTATTTTTGTTCGTATTAAATGTTTTACCTTTGTTTGCATCTAAGGGACTCTGCTTATTTATTTATTTTTTGAAACTGAATTTTTATTGAGATCAGACATAAAAATAGAGAGAAGAAGCCAAAGGGTATGCCAGAGTCGCCTTCCGATACCAAATGGTCCGCAAATCATTCAGGATAAAACCACTAGGCATAGGGCAGAATGTAGCAGTATAATACTCATCCCAGGCCGCCCATGTGTCATGGAAAATGTGTGGGGTGTTAGAGGCGGAATGCGCCATCTGTTCATAAGTACGGGTAAGCGCATACAAGACGTCCTGAATCGTGGGGGGGAGTGGATCTTTCCACTTGCGCGCAATGCAAACCTTGGCTGCGATCAAGACATGACCTAGTAGTTTCCGCAGTGGGAAGGCTAGTGATGGAGGAAACATATCCAACAATGCAATCTCCACCTCAGCCACTATTGGAATATGCAGCAATTCCACTATGAGATGGAAAACAGCTGTCCAGTAGGGTTTGAGCGCAGGACAGCTCCACCATACATGGAGCATGGTGCCTACTTGCCCGCACTGTCTCCAGCATAAGGGAGAGGAGGAGGGGAACATTTTAGCTAGTCTGGAGGGAACATAATACCACCGAAAGAGAACCTTCCTGTTGGTTTCGAAATGAGTAGCATTTTTTGAGACCCCCTGAAATGAGGAGAGGGCATGATACCAAGTTTGAACATCATATGCCTTACCAAGTTCCCTCTCCCATTGTAGCATAAATGGAAGTTTGTCATCAGACCCGTGACCCAGGGGGGCGTGGCTTGACCATCGACTGAGATGGCAGCATAGTGTGAGAGCTCTGTGAGGATTTGGGCTTTTTTCATTAAAAAATCAGCATTCATTTGTGGACCCGTTCCAGAATCGAACCACTACTGGACTGATTGGAAGATGCAAAAGCAGAAGTTTTCAACCAAAACTTCGGGTGCCTCGAAACCTGTGGAAAAGCTTGTGATTGAAGAAACTGAATCCCCACGTAAGAAACAGCCTAAGATGGGTGAGGAGTTGGAGAGATCAGGTATGACTGTTTCGGAACCTCGATTAATTAAGCTGCTTACGGATCTCAGGAATGGGATTCGTGATGATTTGATGAAAGAGATTTCCGTTATTAAGAAGGATATAAACGAACTGGACATTCGAGTGGATCGTACTGAACAGGCTCTTGGTCTGCAGTAGAATTCACATCTAGAGTTAGAAAAGCGTGTGGATCTGCTTGAACACCAACTCGAGCTAAGTAAACTAAAAATTGCTGATTTGGAAGATCGTAGTAGGCGCAATAATATACGGATCAGAAATATACCTGACTCCATACAAAATCAAGATCTAGGCGCATATGTTAAAAGAATGATTGGCTCGGTTCTGAAAAATCGTGCTGAACCAGAGATTTTGATTGACCGATGCCATAGGCTGCCGAAGTCCAACCGAGCTCCTAAGGAGGCTGCAAGGGACACTATAGCACGATTACATTTCTTCCATGTTAAGGATGAGTTCCTGACTGCTGTGAGAAAGGGTGCTAATCTCTGTGAGGAGTATAAGAACCTCCAATTTTTTCAGGATTTTTCTGCTTCCACTATGTCACGAAGAAAAGATTTTCAATTTCTTACAAGGGAATTACAAGCTCTGAATATTCGATACAGATGGGGATTCCCTGTTAAAGTTTTATTTAGGCATGATGGTCAGAACTATGTTATAACATCACCGGAAGAAGGAAAGGATTTTTTACAAATATTTTCGCCAAGATATCACGAATCTAAGGGACAAAGATTTGATTGCAGAAGGCATACCAAACTTACAGGAGCTGCAGCTATATTAAGCCATTACTGCGGAGTAATAGGTTTGATTTATTGATATATGCGCTATAAATATAGACATTGTTTTTTTCCCCATGTTTTTCTATTTTTCTGTTTTCTTTTTGCAAGTTAATGGCACTGACTGGGCGTGCCACACCTATTTCAAATCTTTGGAATTTCCCAATTCCTCTATTGTTCTCAGGAGTAAACAACCGGAACTTCTTTGTTAAATAAACATTGCAGTATCTCTGCAGGAGCATTGATATGTTGTTAAGAAAAACTGCTACAGGGACACCGCCCAAAATTTTTGTAATTTTGGAAATGATAGAGCCGAATTATTTGTAAAGAAATCGTTAATGGAAAAAACATGTTTGCTATTCCAGTAATCTATATCTAGGTCTGGAAGAACATACCTCAAGGAACTAAGTGACATCGCCCTGGACCAAGTAATAGAACCTTGTAATTTATTAAATAATCTATCCCAAGAGAGTATAGCCAATTTAGTTGAGGGGTACATTTTCGTAAACTTGGGACGATTAGAATGTGAAACCCATAAAACATCTTTAATACAAAAAGGTTTTAGTTTATTAATTTCCATAATAAGCCATCTAGGCCAATCCCTGTCCAAATTAAATTTGAAAGCACTAGAGGCATTCGAGGCATAATAATAATTCCTAAAATCTGGCACCCCCAATCCAAAATTGTCTCTAGAATTAGTCAAAGTGGTAAATTTGACTCTGCTAGGCTTCTTCCTCCAGAGAAACTTTAGGCGCGCAGATCGCACCGAATCAAAAAAAGAAATTGGCACACTTAAAGGTATGGCTCTTAAAAAATACAAAATCTTGGGGAGAATAACCATCTTAATGGAGTGTATTCTACCCAACCATGAAATCTCAAGATTGTCCCACCTCTCAAGATCCAGTAGCAAAGAGGGCCAAAAAGTCTCTAAATTGTAAGCATACACGTGTCAAATTTTTACATAAATTAATGCCTAAATAGGAAATAAAGGTCTTCCTCCAGTCAAAGTTATATGATCTTTTAAGAGCAGTCAAATCATTCCTCTTTATATGGAATGGTAATGCCTGTGTTTTGGTATCATTAATTTTATAAAAGGACACTTCACGAAATTCTCTAAGAAGAGAAAATAAATGACCCATAGAAGTAACTGGATCACTTAACGTAAGAATTACATCGTCTGCAAATAAACCCAATTTGTGAGTATCTCCATCTATTGTAACACCCTGAATATTACCATCAACTCTTATTGCCTCAGCCAAAGGTTCAATAGCTAAAGCAAAAAGTAAAGGTGACAAAGGGCAACCCTGCCTAGTCCCATTGGATAAAGAGAATGAGTCGGACAAAACTCCAGAGGCCAGCACTTTTGCAGTAGGCTTCTGATACAAAGCAAAAATAGCTTTTCTTAAAGCAACTGGGAACCCAAACCGAATCAAAACATCTTCCAAATATCCCCAATGGACCCTATCAAATGCCTTTTCAGCATCGAGTGATAAAAATAAAGAGGGGTGTTTAGATTTTTGAATATATGAGATCAAATTAATAAAACGTCTCGTATTGTCTGTTGCTTGACGTCTGGGAATAAAACCTACTTGATCGTTATGAACAAGCAAAGGCAATAAATTTGAGATACGATTAGCTAATATTTTCGAGTATAATTTGGTGTCATTATTAATTAGAGAAATGGGTCTAAAATTGGAACACCTATCAGGCTCCTTCCCGGGTTTAGGTAAAGTAGAAATTTGGGCACAAAGGGATTCATCAGGAATATAGCCATTTTTCCAATATTCGTTAAACAATTTCGTTAAATGCGGCAATAAGATATTTTTAAATTTGTGATAGTATAGAGCAGAAAAACCATCAGGACCCGGTGCCTTACCAGATGGAGTATCTTTAATAGCTTGAAGCAGCTCCTCCAAAGAAATGTCCGACTCAAGAAATTCAACATGAGCCTCAGGGATTCTAGGGAGATTAATTTTATCCAAAAATTCAGTTATTTTAGCAGAGGTTGGTTGTGTTTCAAGAGGGGAATCTTTAAGGTTATAAAGTGACTTATAATATGCAGCAAAAGAATTAGAAATGTCCCTAGGATGTAAAATTTTCTGGCCAGAATCATCCAATATATAAGCTATTCTAGATTGTATAGTTTTTTGTTTTAATTTATTCGCTAATAAATTAGAGGCTTTATTACCCTTTGAGTAAAATGACATTTTTAAAGATCGTAAAGTTTTAACAGTCTTTTCCAAATTCAGTTTATCCAATTTTGTTTTCACGTCTTTAATTAAAGCTGAAACAGAGAAAGAAGGGCCTAACTTATTTGCTAAATTTAAATTATATAATTCTTTCTCCAAAGTTTTAACATTTGCAGACGATGTTTTCCTAATATAAGAATTTCTATGAATAAAATGGCCTCTTAACACAGCCTTATGAGCATTCCAAATAGTAGAATATGGAATATCTTCAGTAATGTTTTCTTCAAAATATGAAGATAACGTTTTTTCAGCCAAAATTCTTTCATCTATGTTATTCAAAATGAAATCATTCAGTCTCCAAGGTCTATAAGGGACATGTGGTATTGTTTCATGAATATTCAAAGTAATAGGAGCATGATCTGACCATTTAAAATCTAAGATTTCAGCTTTCTCAATGAAAGATAACATATTTTCAGGCACTAAAAAGCGATCGATACGAGAGTACATATTGTGGCCAGCTGATTAAAAAGTATAATCTCTTTCATTAGGATGTAGGAGACGCCACACATCATAGTAACATCTGGATTGCAACAATTTGGAGCACCTCTTTGCAGTGGACATATAAGAATTTGAATTAGGAGAGGAGTCCTCCCTCGAGACATCACATTCAGGGTCCAATACAAAATTAGTATCACCACAAACAATCACTCTCCCCCTACATTCATCAAGAACTGTTTGCATAACATTTTTCAAATATTGAAATTGGGAACTCGTTGGAAAATAAACATTGAAAATGGAATAATCTACGTTATTCACTTTACCCACCCATAACACATATCTACCTTCAGGATCAATAATAGTTTTCAAAGTCTTGATAGCCAATGATTTGTTAAAAAAAATAGAAGTCCCTCTAGCCTTTGAAGAAAACTTAGAATGAAATTGAATGGGATAATACCTAGCAAAAATGTGGGGATTAAAATCATTTTTAAAGTGGGACTCCTGTATGCACAAAATATCTACACGCTTCTCCCTAGCCTCCTTCAACAATAACCTTCTTTTATGAAAAGAGCCCAATCCCTTAACATTAAAGGACATTATTTTCAATACCATTGATTATAAGGAACAGCAAAAATGAACACAAGAATGTAAATGGCTAACACATAAAATAAAGGGATTGGGCCTAACACATCAAATTTTAAAAACATGGAAGGGTATTGTAAAGGAGGAACAAGCACACGCAGCGAGAGAACTAAAAGAAACAAACTAATAAGTATCACTCTTCCAGAGCTTCCATTGATTACAAAATGATAGGTGAAAAATAACAAAACTAAAAAAGAAATGATCCCCTTCCTAATGGGGAACCAACTAAGTTTGGAACAAATAAAATATATACCAAAGATAAAAAAATAGGCCCAAAGAGAGGAGTAAAGAGAAATGAATAATATACTCCTCTCCATTGATGGTAAAAAAAAAGGCCTTACTGTTGGGGGGGTAGTGAGAGAAACCAACAGTGAGGACAGGGATATTGTCATAATTATTAACGATGCATAAAAACTAATGAAAAAAAATAAAAAAATTAAAGAAATCTATTAAAGACCCACACATAAAAATGAAAAACAAAATGAAAAAAGAATTAAAAATAAAACCCCCCCCCCCACAAAATAATAAGAGAAGAAAAAAAAAAAACAAAACAAAACATAGAAATAAAATAAGAATGAAAATAAATAAATAATAAGAAAGAAACATTATCAACAAGTAGCCAGTTCTAATGAAGACAGTTAAAAAAGATCTCAAAAATACATGGATAGTTTTAAAACAATATCTGGGCGGTGTCCCTGTAGCAGTGTTTCTTAACAACATATCAATGCTCCTGCAGAGATACTGCAATGTTTATTTAACAAAGAATTTCCGGTTGTTTACTCCTGAGAACAATAGAGGAATTGGGAAATTCCAAAGATTTGAAATAGGTGTGGCACGCCCAGTCAGTGCCATTAACTTGCAAAAAGAAAACAGAAAAATAGAAAAACATGGGGAAAAAAACAATGTCTATATTTATAGCGCATATATCAATAAATCAAACCTATTACTCCGCAGTAATGGCTTCGTCACCTAATATAGCTGCAGCTCCTGTAAGTTTGGTATGCCTTCTGCGATCAAATCTTTGTCCCTTAGATTCGTGATATCTTGGCGAAAATATTTGTAAAAAATCCTTTCCTTCTTCCGGTGATGTTATAACATAGTTCTGACCATCATGCCTAAATAAAACTTTAACAGGGAATCCCCATCTGTATCGAATATTCAGAGCTTGTAATTCCCTTGTAAGAAATTGAAAATCTTTTCTTCGTGACATAGTGGAAGCAGAAAAATCCTGAAAAAATTGGACGTTTGTATACTCCTCACAGAGATTAGCACCCTTTCTCACAGCAGTCAGGAACTCATCCTCAACATGGAAGAAATGTAATCGTGCTATAGTGTCCTTAGGAGCTCGGTTGGACTTCGGCAGCCTATGGCATCGGTCAATCAAAATCTCTGGTTCAGCACGATTTTTCAGAACCGAGCCAATCATTCTTTTAACATATGCGCCTAGATCTTGATTTTGTATGGAGTCAGGTATATTTCTGATCCGTATATTATTGCGCCTACTACGATCTTCCAAATCAGCAATTTTTAGTTTACTTAGCTCGAGTTGGTGTTCAAGCAGATCCACACGCTTTTCTAACTCTAGATGTGAATTCTACTGCAGACCAAGAGCCTGTTCAGTACGATCCACTCGAATGTCCAGTTCGTTTATATCCTTCTTAATAACGGAAATCTCTTTCATCAAATCATCACGAATCCCATTCCTGAGATCCGTAAGCAGCTTAATTAATCGAGGTTCCGAAACAGTCATACCTGATCTCTCCAACTCCTCACCCATCTTAGGCTGTTTCTTACGTGGGGATTCAGTTTCTTCAATCACAAGCTTTTCCACAGGTTTCGAGGCACCCGAAGTTTTGGTTGAAAACTTCTGCTTTTGCATCTTCCAATCAGTCCAGTAGTGGTTCGATTCTGGAACGGGTCCACAAATGAATGCTGATTTTTTAATGAAAAAAGCCCAAATCCTCACAGAGCTCTCACACTATGCTGCTATCTCAGTCGATGGTCAAGCCACGCCCCCCTGCTTTTGCATCTTCCAATCAGACCATTAGTGGTTCGATTCTGGAACGGGTCCACAAATGAATGCAGATTTTTTAATGAAAAAAGCCCAAATCCTCACAGAGCTCTCACACTATGCTGCCATCTCAGTCGATGGTCAAGCCACGCCCCCCGTTTTGATATATATCTAATTTGATTTATAATTTTCGGCGAACTTAAAGAATTTAGGATCGGAGATAAAATATAGGGTATCTCTTTGTATTAATATTGTGCATGTGGTCCTACAATAATTGATAGCGTCGTTATTTTGCGTGTGTGATAAAATATTGGTTTTGCCTATTTTGTCTCATTAATATCCCTAACAGGTTCCTGATCTGCTCCTGTTCGGTTCCTGATCTGCTCCTGTTCGGTTCCTGATCTGCTCCTGAGTTACGGCCAGAGACCCACAAGTGGGATATCTGCCGTGTGTGCCCTGCAAGTGGGCTTACCTGTCGTGTGTGCCCCTTCCAGGGGGCTTCTAGTCGTGTGTGAGGGCTTCTAGTCGTGTGTTTTTCTTGTCTAACATTGTAATAAAATATAGGGCCGATACAAACTTCAAATAATTGGATCAACACATATGTATGTGCGTCAAAAATAGGCAGAGTCACTTAGATGCAAACAAAGGTAAAACAGTTAATACGAACAAAAATAGAAGAAGAATATAAAAAGAAGATAACAAAAATAATACCAAACAAGTCTTACAAAACCTTCTAGAGGAATTTAGTTCATGACATCTGTCCTATGCATTCCTGAGGATGGAGGGAGGGAGTGTTGGGACGTGAAGAGTCCGTGGATGGCAAGTACATCTCCCCTCTAACTCTCCTCCCATGCTTCTCCAAGGCTTAACTTATATACACGGTTTGAATAATGATGTCAGTCTTGTCAGTCTATTGGTCTTCACCTAATTGGGTAAACATGCTCACTAAGATCTTTACACGTCGAAACCCTATTTTAGGTGGGCATATTGTAATGCCCTTTTACAGTTACAACTATACCATGCATTAGCAAGTTACTATCCTATCTATAGAATGCCTGTTCAGCAAATCCTTCATTCTATATTTTAAGGTCAAGGAAACCTTGAAGCCTATTATTGAAACATATTAATATATCTTAATAATCATTTATTAATGAACAATGATTACATATCTTTGACTACTGCCTATACCAATAATTATACATGGTCCATTTCTTAATTGAGGTTAGAAAATGTATTAGAATCTTTTACAAACATTGAGGCTTGGTAAGTATGTGGATATAATATACCACCCCATCTAATTTTATCAATGTTCCTCCAGTGTGTGTCTCTTGGAAAAAATGCAACATCAATCTTCTCCTTGCGTAGGCACTATTTCATTTGATCTGCAAGTTCAAAAAGGAGTTTGATGGGGGACCCATTTGATGGTATTGTTTGCAGGGATAGGCTTATAATTCTCTCAATCAATAAACCATACAAAAACAAAAATCACTAATGTAACAAAATATAGCCAAAAGTCTTGGGACTCGCCCTTAATGACATAGTGGTGCATTAAATTGTGAAGAGGATTATTTAAAGATAAAACTAGCTATACCGGTTTTTGTAAAATCCTCAAATATAAACGTTAATATATATTCACAACATGATAAAAGGCAGTTGAATCACTGTAATCACTGAAATCAAAATAAACATATTAAAGATAAACTTGAGTAAACATCCAATTTAAACACGTCTTAAAACTTAATAGCTATTATAATGCAGTATTGCACCAGTGACCACAAGCTCTTCAAATATAAACATTGATCGCTCACAATAATCACACAATAGTGCAAGACCAATCTCACCAATCTCCATCAAATCTTTAAGTAAACCGTGCTAAAGGAAAGTCGCCAGAAGTGTTGATAAATATTTACCAGCTTATTAGCTATTATAATACAATGTTACACCAGTCACCCTATAATCTTCAAATATTATTAGCAATTATAATAGAATGTTACACCAGTCACCCTAGAATCTTCAAATATACACTTTGATATATAGTCATATAGTCATACCAAAGTTCCCTGAGCTTATAGTAGACAAGAAAGGAGGAAGAGAGGAGGAAAAAAAGACAAAACCACCCCCATAAATTATTGTGTTACTACATAGTCATGGAATAGTAGAGAACATTTTTACCAAGCCATCTTGAAAGAGAAACTCTATTGAAAGTGATAGATTTATATTAGAGTGTTAAAGTGCATGGTCACAAAAAAGTTAGATTGACGGTCATCAGATGTACCTCTGTTTAAATAGTTATAGAAGTAATATATAACGAACATGTCTATATAGGAATAAATTTACTAGTAGTCCACCATGGTCATGGAAAAAGCATTTACCAAACCTCTAAAAAGAGAAACTCTATTGAAAGTGGTAAATTCATGTTATAGTGCTAAAGTGCAAGGTCTCAAAAAAGTTAAATAACCATTATCGATCATCAAATAAACCTCTGATTAAATAGTTATAGAAGTAGTAGATAACAAACATGTCTATATAAGAGGAAATTTACTAGTAAGTGTAGATCGTGGAAGACGTATTAAAATGCTAACTAAAAATTTAGAGAACAATTGTCAGTCGTCACATATTTCGCTACTTAAGATAGTTATACAGATAGTATAGAACAAACATATCTATATAAGGAGAGATTCTCTAGTAATTGTAAGCCGTGCTATATTAGGCTGTATTAAAGTGCTAACTCTAAAAGTAAATCTTCAAGATGATCCCTTTGCATTTTTGTTGAAATTTGAGAAGGCCTATAGAATGGTAATGGGAGTTGATGATGGAGATGAACCACAGGCAATGATTATAGCATTTGTAAGGAAATTTAAATATCTAGATCCTGTATCAGTTCAGCTTGCCTCTGAAAAACCTAGTTTGCAAGAAGCAGCCATATTCATTGATCGTATTAGAAGAGCAATGAAAATGTCAACTGTAAAGGTAAAAGTATCTACAGTACAGGAACTAATTGACAAACGGCTAGAATTAACTCAGAATGACTGTCACATGCCACAAACTAATCCTACTAATTTTGAACGAGTTGATAATACTAACCAAAAGATATTCAGACCAAATGTCAGTTGTTATCATTGTGGTAAAAAAGGACATTTGAAGTGGCAGTGTAAACAATTTCTTAAAAATAGAAAATTTGTCCCTAGAACACAACATTTTGGGAAAGAGAATGGGCTGGTGCCAACAGCCCCACCTACTGGTGAACAGTTAAAGTCAACGTCCCCATACACTCCACTAATAAGACAGGTGCAAGAGCTCACAACAAATAGTACTGCTATGTAACAGGAAAGAATGTCAGGAGGGGTCTGACACCCTCTCAGTGACTAGATAAGAATCAATCACTCTGTAAGTTAACCTATGTAGCTCCAGTGTCAACTGACAACTGTGGCAGACCATATGTCAAGGGAAAATTACAGGGAAAAGAGATTACATTCCTAATTGATACAGGAGCTCAATTAGGTGTGACTAATCAAGCTTTGCCTATAACATCTAACTCACCTGTTTGCACGATTGTAGGTTTAAGTGGAAAAGGTAATACTTCAGCAACTTTGGTTAGTGGTGGTTTGTTTGAGATTCCTCGCTATTTGTGTACTGAAATTGATATCTGGCATTGTCCTAGCTCAGAAAATATCTTAGGGGCTGACGTAATGAGAGAAAGATTTAGGGAATCAAGTGATTTGGAGAAGTAATAACCTTAAAGGGCCTGTAGTAATAGATCCAAGTGACTATAGTATAGTGGCCGTTATCAATTTAATTGAGGAGGTATCCCCAAATCATGTTTGGCCACAAATGGATTTTGATGACCTGACTCTTGTAGAAATTGTGCAGAAACATCCCTTTTTATGGGCTCAGTCTAAGAATGAGGTAGGGACAATGAAAGATGTTGTTGTTAAAGTGGAAGGAACAGATCCCATAGCTCAGAGACAGTACTGATTGGCTCCAGATTCAATTGAGCCTTTGTCCAAAATTATTGGAAAATAAAAGAACTACTTCAACAAGGCGTCATACGCAAATCAAATTCGGTGACTAATTATCCGTTATGGGCAGTTAAGAAACCAGATAATTCTTATAGAATGCTTCTAGATCTGCGTATGTTTAATAAATGTACCCCAAATGTGGCGCCAATTGTAGCAGACATCATGCTAAGGCAAAGTTTTTCTCGGTACGGGATATCAGTAATGGTTTTTTCAGTATTCGGATAGAGAGGAGTTGTCAATACAAATTTGCTTTTACTTTTCTGAATGAGCAATATGTATTTTGCAGATTACCACAAGGGGCGCACGTCACCTAGTCTGTTTCATCAGGCATTGGCAAAAGTGTTATCAAAATTCTCAAGGCACGATTGTATTCTACAGTATGTTGATGATATCTTGTTGGCAACAGAGAGTAGAGAGGAACACATCATCTTGTTAGCAGAATTTTTTGATATGTTGTATGAGTCAGGATTGAAATTAAATCCAAGGAAGGTGCAATTACTGAAACAAGAGGTTAAGTACTTGGGAGTTTTGATAAGTCCAGGCCAGAGACGTCCTTTGCAGGAAAGAGTAGCAACGGTAGCAGCTTTGCCTGTACCTACAACTTTCAAAGCTTTAAGACAATTCCTGGGACTTGTAAATTTTTCTAGAGACTTCATAGAGGGCTTTGCTGAAAAAGCTAAACCCTTATATGACTTACTAAAAAGTACTGATGATGATAATTCGTTTGGTCCATGGGGAGATGAGCAGCAGAAAGCGTTTGAACAACTTAAACTTGATTTACAGAGAGCACCAGCTTTGACAACTGTGTATCCATCTAAGCTTTTTGCTTTACAAGTTCATACCTCAGAGACGGCTGTCTCAGCAGTTTTACTGCAGCTACAGGGAAAAGAATGGAGAATAGTTGGCTATTTTTCCAAACTCCTTTCACCTGTAGAAAAAGGGTTTGAAACGTGTGCAAGACATTTGGTGGGTGTACAGTTTGCAGTTAAGGCGACTGAACATATTGTTGGGTTTAACAAACTAATTCCTCAGACTCCTCACTCCACTTTGAAATTACTTCTTGAAAAAAGTATCCCAGGAGTGTCACATCAAAGATTTGCACATTGGTTGTTGTCTTTGTCTCCAAAACAGATTGAAGTGGATCATAAAGCTAAATATGTGCTCCCTCAACTAATGCAATATGAGGGTGAATCACATGAGTGTGTTGAGACATTTCAGGGGGATTTTCCATCTCTTTTTAGGAAAGAAGTAGAGGAAACTGATGAACCAGTATTTGTAGATGGTTCTAGATTTTGCTTGAAAGGACAATATTATACCGGATATGCCATTTGGTCGAGCTATTCAGCATAGACTACCAGGACATTTTTCTGCCCAGAGAGCAAAAAATTGAAGCTGTTAAAACAGTATTGGAAATTAACGAGAAAGAAAACAATAATCTATAGCGACTACTTACCAGTGTGGAAAAAACGAGGTTTTGTGGATTCATCTAACAAAATCTTAAGTCATGTTGATATATTGCAGACTATTTTTGAGCTTGCTTCTAAAAATCCTAACCAATATGCTATTGTCAAGGTACTAGGCCGTAGCAGGTACCTGCTTTGGGAAATGAGAAAGCAGATTCTTTAGCAAAGGAAGCAGCTTTGACAGGAGAGTTAGTGATGGAACTAGAACCGTTGGAAGTACTACCAGTAAAGAGTAAGGAAGCAAATCTACCTTCATTCAGTGATGAACAGATGAAAGATCCGTTCATTGTGGAATGTAAGAATAAAATAACACCTCCCTTTGTTTGTGAAAATGGAGTGGTTTGTTATGGGATGCAAGGTAATTTATTCCAGTTGTGCCTAAACACTTGCAGACGGAATTCACCCGCTATAATCATGAAAGTTTAGGTCATGTGGGTCAGCAAAAGTTGCTGGAAATTCTCAAAGAAAAGTTTTATTGGGACAAAATGGAGGACTCTGTACAAAATGTTGTTCAGTCATGTCTCATTTGTGCTCAAGTAAACCCCAGGACTAAAGGACAAAAGCCTCCACTTCTAAGAATTGCACCTGCAGACGGTCCGTGGTCTACATTGCAGATTGACTACATGGGTCCCCTACCTTCAGGTAAACAAGGTCTCAGGTATGCATTAGTCGTGGTAGATGTATTTTCTAAGTGGGTAGAACTGTTGCCTGTCAGGAAAGATGATGCTTTGTCTAGGGCAAAAGCATTGGTGAATCATGTTTTTTGTACTTGGGGAATCCCAAGGATGATTTCTTCTGACAGAGGAAGCCATTTTACTGGCAAAGTCATGCAGGCTGTTTGTGCGATCCTGGGGGTACGTCAACAATTCCATGTTCCATACCATCTTCAGTCCGCAGGTATTGTAGAAAGAATGAACAGAACGATTAAGTCTAGAATTGCAAAAATGTTACTTGAGCAGTACCTCTGGTATTGATGAGTATTAGGGGAACAAGCTCCTCAACTACCCAGTATACACCTTTTGAATTAATGACAGGAAGGAAAATGCCATTGATCTTTCCTCATGAACCGTTTTTGTCTACTCCACAGAAAGATGCCATTGCAATAACTAAGTGGTTACAGGTACTTCAGGAGAATTTAAAAACAATCCTTCCTCACGCAGCGTCTAGAATGCAGCGTATGGTACAGCCTCACTGTTCTAAATTTGTGACAGGAGCATCAGTAATGATTAAGACTTTTAGGAAGGCAGGACCTTGGGAAAGTAATTGGGAAGGACCGTTTGAAATAATCGACACAATGGGTCAAGTTATGATCCTTGTTCAAAGAACAGAAAAGACAGTGAAAAATACCCGTAGGCAGCAGAAGCTGTGGGTACATGTTGACCAGTGTAAATTGTATGTTTCTAACTAAATTCTGTTCTTGCAGGAACACAGTTCTATTGGAAGGAGAACCTTCTCAGAAACAGCAATACAAGAAGCGTGACATCAAGATAGCATAGTTTTTGATTGCTGTGTTGTTTGATCTATACCAAAAGCCAATTGGAATTGATGATCCGACAAAGGATTTACCACAGGAGACATTGTTATTACATAAGATAAGAGAAGTTCAGGTGGATCGACTCCTGACATCAGACATTGATACATCAAGAGACATTGGTGGACAAATTAGATTCGTTATAATTTAAGATATACAGATTTTGTTTTTGATGGGAAAATCTGGAACAATTAGATGTTTCAGCTTGTCTTCACTTTGTTTCTAAAGTAATATGTCTTCCAGGGCAAGAAAAGGTTGTCTATCATTCTTGTTTTCACAATCATTCATCATGTGAGGCCAGGATTGAAAGTGTTACATCTATGCATGAATTAATGACTCAAGTGAAGATAGGGAAAGTTTCTTTTCAAGTAATGAAGGAAGAGTCATTGGTCAGAGCATTCTTTTCAAATTGTATGCATAATGAAACTCTTCACAGAGGATTATATTGCATAGAAGGTGATTTGAAAAAGTTGGAGATAGATGGGAAAAAGTTTAATATCTCAACTATAGGCACAGAGCGTTTAAGAACACTACCTCAGCAGTTTAATCTTACACAGTATATTTGAAAAGATATGATAAGGATATTATCCTATCATCAGGGGGAATTGTAAAAGATTCTAATACATTTTCTAACCTCAATTAAGAAATGGACCATGTATAATTATTGGTATAGGCAGTAGTCAAAGATATGTAATCATTGTTCATTAATAAATGATTATTAAGATATATTAATATGTTTCAATAATAGGCTTCAAGGTTTCCTTGACCTTAAAATATAGAATGAAGGATTTGCTGAACAGGCATTCTATAGATAGGATAGTAACTTGCTAATGCATGGTATAGTTGTAACTGTAAAAATGCATTACAATATGCGTACAGTGACCACCTAAAATAGGGTTTTGACGTGTAAAGATCTTAGTGAGCATGTTTACCCAATTAAGTGAAGACCAATAGACTGACAAGAAGCCTTGGAGAAGCATGGGAGGAGAGGTAGATGGGAGATGTACATCCTCAGGAATGCATAGGACAGATGTCATGAACTAAATGCCTCTAGAAGGTTTTGTAAGACTTGTTTCGTATTATTTTTGTTATCTTCTTTTTATATTCTTCTTCTATTTTTGTTCGTATTAAATGTTTTACCTTTGTTTGCATCTAAGGGACTCTGCTTATTTATTTATTTTTTGAAACTGAATTTTTATTGAGATCAGACATAAAAATAGAGAGAAGAAGCCAAAGGGTATGCCAGAGTCGCCTTCCGATACCAAATGGTCCGCAAATCATTCAGGATAAAACCACTAGGCATAGGGCAGAATGTAGCAGTATAATACTCATCCCAGGCCGCCCATGTGTCATGGAAAATGTGTGGGGTGTTAGAGGCGGAATGCGCCATCTGTTCATAAGTACGGGTAAGCGCATACAAGACGTCCTGAATCGTGGGGGGGAGTGGATCTTTCCACTTGCGCGCAATGCAAACCTTGGCTGCGATCAAGACATGACCTAGTAGTTTCCGCAGTGGGAAGGCTAGTGATGGAGGAAACATATCCAACAATGCAATCTCCACCTCAGCCACTATTGGAATATGCAGCAATTCCACTATGAGATGGAAAACAGCTGTCCAGTAGGGTTTGAGCGCAGGACAGCTCCACCATACATGGAGCATGGTGCCTACTTGCCCGCACTGTCTCCAGCATAAGGGAGAGGAGGAGGGGAACATTTTAGCTAGTCTGGAGGGAACATAATACAACCGAAAGAGAACCTTCCTGTTGGTTTCGAAATGAGTAGCATTTTTTGAGACCCCCTGAAATGAGGAGAGGGCATGATACCAAGTTTGAACATCATATGCCTTACCAAGTTCCCTCTCCCATTGTAGCATAAATGGAAGTTTGTCATCAGACCCGTGACCCAGGGGGGCGTGGCTTGACCATCGACTGAGATGGCAGCATAGTGTGAGAGCTCTGTGAGGATTTGGGCTTTTTTCATTAAAAAATCAGCATTCATTTGTGGACCCGTTCCAGAATCGAACCACTACTGGACTGATTTCGGGTGCCTCGAAACCTGTGGAAAAGCTTGTGATTGAAGAAACTGAATCCCCACGTAAGAAACAGCCTAAGATGGGTGAGGAGTTGGAGAGATCAGGTATGACTGTTTCGGAACCTCGATTAATTAAGCTGCTTACGGATCTCAGGAATGGGATTCGTGATGATTTGATGAAAGAGATTTCCGTTATTAAGAAGGATATAAACGAACTGGACATTCGAGTGGATCGTACTGAACAGGCTCTTGGTCTGCAGAAGAATTCACATCTAGAGTTAGAAAAGCGTGTGGATCTGCTTGAACACCAACTCGAGCTAAGTAAACTAAAAATTGCTGATTTGGAAGATCGTAGTAGGCGCAATAATATACGGATCAGAAATATACCTGAATCCATACAAAATCAAGATCTAGGCGCATATGTTAAAAGAATGATTGGCTCGGTTCTGAAAAATCGTGCTGAACCAGAGATTTTCATTGACCGATGCCATAGGCTGCCGAAGTCCAACCGAGCTCCTAAGGAGGCTGCAAGGGACACTATAGCACGATTACATTTCTTCCATGTTGAGGATGAGTTCCTGACTGCTGTGAGAAAGGGTGCTAATCTCTGTGAGGAGTATACAAACGTCCAATTTTTTCAGGATTTTTCTGCTTCCACTATGTCACGAAGAAAAGATTTTCAATTTCTTACAAGGGAATTACAAGCTCTGAATATTCGATACAGATGGGGATTCCCTGTTAAAGTTTTATTTAGGCATGATGGTCAGAACTATGTTATAACATCACCGGAAGAAGGAAAGGATTTTTTACAAATATTTTCGCCAAGATATCACGAATCTAAGGGACAAAGATTTGATCGCAGAAGGCATACCAAACTTACAGGAGCTGCAGCTATATTAGGTGACGAAGCCATTACTGCGGAGTAATAGGTTTGATTTATTGATATATGCGCTATAAATATAGACATTGTTTTTTTCCCCATGTTTTTCTATTTTTCTGTTTTCTTTATGCAAGTTAATGGCACTGACTGGGCGTGCCACACCTATTTCAAATCTTTGGAATTTCCCAATTCCTCTATTGTTCTCAGGAGTAAACAACCGGAACCTCTTTGTTAAATAAACATTGCAGTATCTCTGCAGGAGCATTGATATGTTGTTAAGAAACACTGCTACAGGGACACCGCCCAGATATTGTTTTAAAACTATCCATGTAGTTTTGAGATCTTTTTTAACTGTCTTCATTAGAACTGGCTACTTGTTGATAATGTTTCTTTCTTATTATTTATTTATTTTCATTCTTATTTTATTTCTATGTTTTGTTTTTTGTTTTTTTTTTTCTTCTCTTATTATTTTGTGGGGTTTTTTTTATTTTTAATTCTTTTTTCATTTTGTTTTTCATTTTTATGTGTGGGTCTTTAATAGATTTCTTTAATTTTTTTATTTTTTTTCATTAGTTTTTATGCAACGTTAATAATTATGACAATATCCCTGTCCTCACTGTTGGTTTCTCTCACTACCCCCCCAACAGTAAGGCCTTTTTTTTTACCATCAATGGAGAGGAGTATATTATTCATTTCTCTTTACTCCTCTCTTTGGGCCTATTTTTTTATCTTTGGTATATATTTTATTTGTTCCAAACTTAGTTGGTTCCCCATTAGGAAGGGGATCATTTCTTTTTTAGTTTTGTTATTTTTCACCTATCATTTTGTAATCAATGGAAGCTCTGGAAGTGTGATACTTATTAGTTTGTTTCTTTTAGTTCTCTCGCTGCGTGTGCTTGTTCCTCCTTTACAATACCCTTCCATGTTTTTAAAATTTGATGTGTTAGGCCCAATCCCTTTATTTTATGTGTTAGCCATTTACATTCTTGTGTTCATTTTTGCTGTTCCTTATAATCAATGGTATTGAAAATAATGTCCTTTAATGTTAAGGGATTGGGCTCTTTTCATAAAAGAAGGTTATTGTTGAAGGAGGCTAGGGAGAAGCGTGTAGATATTTTGTGCATACAGGAGTCCCACTTTAAAAATGATTTTAATCCCCACATTTTTGCTAGGTATTATCCCATTCAATTTCATTCTAAGTTTTCTTCAAAGGCTAGAGGGACTTCTATTTTTTTTAACAAATCATTGGCTATCAAGACTTTGAAAACTATTATTGATCCTGAAGGTAGATATGTGTTATGGGTGGGTAAAGTGAATAACGTAGATTATTCCAATTTCAATGTTTATTTTCCAACGAGTTCCCAATTTCAATATTTGAAAAATGTTATGCAAACAGTTCTTGATGAATGTAGGGGGAGAGTGATTGTTTGTGGTGATACTAATTTTGTATTGGACCCTGAATGTGATGTCTCGAGGGAGGACTCCTCTCCTAATTCAAATTCTTATATGTCCACTGCAAAGAGGTGCTCCAAATTGTTGCAATCCAGATGTTACTATGATGTGTGGCGTCTCCTACATCCTAATGAAAGAGATTATACTTTTTAATCAGCTGGCCACAATATGTACTCTCATATCGATCGCTTTTTAGTGCCTGAAAATATGTTATCTTTCATTGAGAAAGCTGAAATCTTAGATTTTAAATGGTCAGATCATGCTCCTATTACTTTGAATATTCATGAAACAATACCACATGTCCCTTATAGACCTTGGAGACTGAATGATTTCATTTTGAATAACATAGATGAAAGAATTTTGGCTGAAAAAACGTTATCTTCATATTTTGAAGAAAACATTACTGAAGATATTCCATATTCTACTATTTGGAATGCTCATAAGGCTGTGTTAAGAGGCCATTTTATTCATAGAAATTCTTATATTAGGAAAACATCGTCTGCAAATGTTAAAACTTTGGAGAAAGAATTATATAATTTAAATTTAGCAAATAAGTTAGGCCCTTCTTTCTCTGTTTCAGCTTTAATTAAAGACGTGAAAACAAAATTGGATAAACTGAATTTGGAAAAGACTGTTAAAACTTTGCGATCTTTAAAAATGTCATTTTACTCAAAGGGTAATAAAGCCTCTAATTTATTAGCGAATAAATTAAAACAAAAAACTATACAATCTAGAATAGCTTATATATTGGATGATTCTGGCCAGAAAATTTTACATCCTAGGGACATTTCTAATTCTTTTGCTGCATATTATAAGTCACTTTATAACCTTAAAGATTCCCCTCTTGAAACACAACCAACCTCTGCTAAAATAACTGAATTTTTGGATAAAATTAATCTCCCTAGAATCCCTGAAGCTCATGTTGAATTTCTTGAGTCGGACATTTCTTTGGAGGAGGTGCTTCAAGCTATTAAAGATACTCCATCTGGTAAGGCACCGGGTCCTGATGGTTTTTCTGCTCTATACTATCACAAATTTAAAAATATCTTATTGCCGCATTTAACGAAATTGTTTAACGAATATTGGAAAAATGGCTATATTCCTGATGAATCCCTTTGTGCCCAAATTTCTACTTTACCTAAACCCGGGAAGGAGCCTGATAGGTGTTCCAATTTTAGACCCATTTCTCTAATTAATAATGACATCAAATTATACTCGAAAATATTAGCTAATCGTATCTCAAATTTATTGCCTTTGCTTGTTCATAACGATCCAAGTAGGTTTTATTCCCAGACGTCAAGCAACAGACAATAAGAGACGTTTTATTAATTTGATCTCATATATTCAAAAATCTAAACACCCCTCTTTATTTTTATCACTCGATGCTGAAAAGGCATTTGATAGGGTCCATTGGGGATATTTGGAAGATGTTTTGATTCGGTTTGGGTTCCCAGTTGCTTTAAGAAAAGCTATTTTTGCTTTGTATCAGAAGCCTACTGCAAGAGTGCTGGCCTCTGGAGTTTTGTCCGACTCATTCTCTTTATCCAATGGGACTAGGCAGGGTTGCCCTTTGTCACCTTTACTTTTTGCTTTAGCTATTGAACCTTTGGCTGAGGCAATAAGAGTTGATGGTAATATTCAGGGTGTTACAATAGATGGAGATACTCACAAATTGGGTTTATTTGCAGACGATGTAATTCTTACGTTAAGTGATCCAGTTACTTCTATGGGTCATTTATTTTCTCTTCTTAGAGAATTTCGTGGTGTCCTTTTATAAAATTAATGATACCAAAACACAGGCATTACCATTCCATATAAAGAGGAATGATTTGACTGCTCTTAAAAGATCATATAACTTTGACTGGAGGAAGACCTTTATTTCCTATTTAGGCATTAATTTATGTAAAAATTCGACACGTGTATGCTTACAATTTAGAGACTTTTTGGCCCTCTTTGCTACTGGATCTTGAGAGGTGGGACAATCTTGAGATTTCATGGTTGGGTAGAATACACTCCATTAAGATGGTTATTCTCCCCAAGATTTTGTATTTTTTAAGAGCCATACCTTTAAGTGTGCCAATTTCTTTTTTTGATTCGGTGCGATCTGCGCGCCTAAAGTTTCTCTGGAGGAAGAAGCCTAGCAGAGTCAAATTTACCACTTTGACTAATTCTAGAGACAATTTTGGATTGGGGGTGCCAGATTTTAGGAATTATTATTATGCCTCGAATGCCTCTAGTGCTTTCAAATTTAATTTGGACAGGGATTGGCCTAGATGGCTTATTATGGAAATTAATAAACTAAAACCTTTTTGTATTAAAGATGTTTTATGGGTTTCACATTCTAATCGTCCCAAGTTTACGAAAATGTACCCCTCAACTAAATTGGCTATACTCTCTTGGGATAGATTATTTAATAAATTACAAGGTTCTATTACTTGGTCCAGGGCGATGTCACTTAGTTCCTTGAGGTATGTTCTTCCAGACCTAGATATAGATTACTGGAATAGCAAACATGTTTTTTCCATTAACGATTTATTTACAAATAATTCGGCTCTATCATTTCCAAAATTACAAAAAAAATTTACTTTAGATGCTGACAGACAATGTGACTATGACTTAATTATTCAAATTCTTCAAGAACGATATAATATATCTGATTTTGATGTGGATCAGTCTCATTTAGCTTTGACTGATATAGAGACAGTTTATATTAATGCCCCGGACCGGAAAGGTACTATCTCATTGTGTTACTCTTCCCTCTTTCAGAAAAACTTAAATTTTTATCGTCCTGGGAAGAGGAATTAGGTAAAACATACGATCTAGCTGTCTGGAATGATATGTTCTCGGGACATCATAAACACGCTTAACATAAAACGCACAACATTTTGAAAATCATTTTAAGATTATTTACAGATGGTATTTGACCCCGGATAAACTTTTTCGCATGAAGATGACTACAAGTTTTAAATGTTGGAGAGGCTGCAATGGCCCAGGTAATCTCCTTCATATTTTCTGGGACTGTCCATTAATTAAACCTATGTGGGACTCTTTATTAGCAATAATTAAGCTTGTGAATAGCGAGATTGAAGTGCTTGGTCCAGAATTATGTATTTTTAAACACTTTCCGTCTGATGTACCTAAAATAGATAAGATCATCATAGGTCATTTGCTGATTGCAGCTACTATCCTTATTCCTACGTATTGGAAAACAGGAGTTGTTCCGACTATAAAAGAAATCTTGTATATGACCTTGGAGAATAAATCTTATGAATCTTCCATTAGGCTACCCTCAGCTTTTAAAACACAACTTTTATTTTTCTGGGACTCCTGGGAAGAGAAAATTAGAAGGATATTTTTCCTTTAGTTTATCTTTTTTATTCCTTTAGATTATTATTTTTTTTTTAATTTTACATTTCTGCACGCTTCTTCTTAATTTTTCATCCATATGTATTTTTTTTATATATAGTGAGATAACTTTGGTTAGAGTGAAGACTTCCGGATTGAACAATTTAATAATTTACATTTCCATTTTTTCCCCCTGTTTTTTCCCCTTGTTTTTGTGTTGTTTTTTTCTCTTTCTAGTGACAATTGTTGTAATTGTTTCCCAATTTTATGGTATCAATTTGAATTATTATTGTACACTGTATATTGTATGTGCAATACTATTTGACAGTCTCATATGTTTGATGTTAAAGTTACATTTACTTTTGTTTTGTATTTTATAAAACTAATAAAAAATATTTGAAAAGGTAAAACAATATCTGGGCGGTGTCCCTGTAGCAGTTTTTCTTAACAACATATCAATGCTCCTGCAGAGATACTGCAATGTTTATTTAACAAAGAAGTTCCGGTTGTTTACTCCTGAGAACAATAGAGGAATTGGGAAATTCCAAAGATTTGAAATAGGTGTGGCACGCCCAGTCAGTGCCATTAACTTGCAAAAAGAAAACAGAAAAATAGAAAAACATGGGGAAAAAAACAATGTCTATATTTATAGCGCATATATCAATAAATCAAACCTATTACTCCGCAGTAATGGCTTAATATAGCTGCAGCTCCTGTAAGTTTGGTATGCCTTCTGCAATCAAATCTTTGTCCCTTAGATTCGTGATATCTTGGCGAAAATATTTGTAAAAAATCCTTTCCTTCTTCCGGTGATGTTATAACATAGTTCTGACCATCATGCCTAAATAAAACTTTAACAGGGAATCCCCATCTGTATCGAATATTCAGAGCTTGTAATTCCCTTGTAAGAAATTGAAAATCTTTTCTTCGTGACATAGTGGAAGCAGAAAAATCCTGAAAAAATTGGAGGTTCTTATACTCCTCACAGAGATTAGCACCCTTTCTCACAGCAGTCAGGAACTCATCCTTAACATGGAAGACATGTAATCGTGCTATAGTGTCCCTTGCAGCCTCCTTAGGAGCTCGGTTGGACTTCGGCAGCCTATGGCATCGGTCAATCAAAATCTCTGGTTCAGCACGATTTTTCAGAACCGAGCCAATCATTCTTTTAACATATGCCTAGATCTTGATTTTGTATGGATTCAGGTATATTTCTGATCCGTATATTATTGCGCCTACTACGATCTTCCAAATCAGCAATTTTTAGTTTACTTAGCTCGAGTTGGTGTTCAAGCAGATCCACACGCTTTTCTAACTCTAGATGTGAATTCTACTGCAGACCAAGAGCCTGTTCAGTACGATCCACTCGAATGTCCAGTTCGTTTATATCCTTCTTAATAACGGAAATCTCTTTCATCAAATCATCACGAATCCCATTCCTGAGATCCGTAAGCAGCTTAATTAATCGAGGTTCCGAAACAGTCATACCTGATCTCTCCAACTCCTCACCCATCTTAGGCTGTTTCTTACGTGGGGATTCAGTTTCTTCAATCACAAGCTTTTCCACAGGTTTCGAGGCACCCGAAGTTTTGGTTGAAAACTTCTGCTTTTGCATCTTCCAATCAGTCCAGTAGTGGTTCGATTCTGGAACGGGTCCACAAATGAATGCTGATTTTTTAATGAAAAAAGCCCAAATCCTCACAGAGCTCTCACACTATGCTGCTATCTCAGTCGATGGTCAAGCCACGCCCCCCTGCTTTTGCATCTTCCAATCAGACCATTAGTGGTTCGATTCTGGAACGGGTCCACAAATGAATGCTGATTTTTTAATGAAAAAAGCCCAAATCCTCACAGAGCTCTCACACTATGCTGCCATCTCAGTCGATGGTCAAGCCACGCCCCCCGTTTTGATATATATCTAATTTGATTTATAATTTTCGGCGAACTTAAAGAATTTAGGATCGGAGATAAAATATAGGGTATCTCTTTGTATTAATATTGTGCATGTGGTCCTACAATAATTGATAGCGTCGTTATTTTGCGTGTGTGATAAAATATTGGTTTTGCCTATTTTGTCTCATTAATATCCCTAACAGGTTCCTGATCTGCTCCTGTTCGGTTCCTGATCTGCTCCTGTTCGGTTCCTGATCTGCTCCTGCGTTACGGCCAGAGACCCACAAGTGGGATATCTGCCGTGTGTGCCCTGCAAGTGGGCTTACCTGTCGTGTGTGCCCCTTCCAGGGGGCTTCTAGTCGTGTGTGAGGGCTTCTAGTCGTGTGTTTTTCTTGTCTAACATTGTAATAAAATATAGGGCCGATACAAACTTCAAATAATTGGATCAACACATATGTATGTGCGTCAAAAATAGGCAGAGTCACTTAGATGCAAACAAAGGTAAAACAGTTAATACGAACAAAAATAGAAGAAGAATATAAAAAGAAGATAACAAAAATAATACGAAACAAGTCTTACAAAACCTTCTAGAGGAATTTAGTTCATGACATCTGTCCTATGCATTCCTGAGGATGGAGGGAGGGAGTGTTGGGACGTGAAGAGTCCGTGGATGGCAAGTACATCTCACCTCTAACTCTCCTCCCATGCTTCTCCAAGGCTTAACTTATATACACGGTTTGAATAATGATGTCAGTCTTGTCAGTCTATTGGTCTTCACCTAATTGGGTAAACATGCTCACTAAGATCTTTACACGTCGAAACCCTATTTTAGGTGGGCATATTGTAATGCCCTTTTACAGTTACAACTATACCATGCATTAGCAAGTTACTATCCTATCTATAGAATGCCTGTTCAGCAAATCCTTCATTCTATATTTTAAGGTCAAGGAAACCTTGAAGCCTATTATTGAAACATATTAATATATCTTAATAATCATTTATTAATGAACAATGATTACATATCTTTGACTACTGCCTATACCAATAATTATACATGGTCCATTTCTTAATTGAGGTTAGAAAATGTATTAGAATCTTTTACAAACATTGAGGCTTGGTAAGTATGTGGATATAATATACCACCCCATCTAATTTTATCAATGTTCCTCCAGTGTGTGTCTCTTGGAAAAAATGCAACATCAATCTTCTCCTTGCGTAGGCACTATTTCATTTGATCTGCAAGTTCAAAAAGGAGTTTGATGGGGGACCCATTTGATGGTATTGTTTGCAGGGATAGGCTTATAATTCTCTCAATCAATAAACCATACAAAAACAAAAATCACTAATGTAACAAAATATAGCCAAAAGTCTTGGGACTCGCCCTTAATGACATAGTGGTGCATTAAATTGTGAAGAGGATTATTTAAAGATAAAACTAGCTATACCGGTTTTTGTAAAATCCTCAAATATAAACGTTAATATATATTCACAACATGATAAAAGGCAGTTGAATCACTGTAATCACTGAAATCAAAATAAACATATTAAAGATAAACTTGAGTAAACATCCAATTTAAACACGTCTTAAAACTTAATAGCTATTATAATGCAGTATTGCACCAGTGACACCAGAGTGACAAGCTCTTCAAATATAAACATTGATCGCTCACAATAATCACACAATAGTGCAAGACCAATCTCACCAATCTCCATCAAATCTTTAAGTAAACCGTGCTAAAGGAAAGTCGCCAGAAGTGTTGATAAATATTTACCAGCTTATTAGCTATTATAATACAATGTTACACCAGTCACCCTAGAATCTTCAAATATTATTAGCAATTATAATAGAATGTTACACCAGTCACCCTAGAATCTTCAAATATACACTTTGATATATAGTCATATAGTCATACCAAAGTTCCCTGAGCTTATAGTAGACAAGAAAGGAGGAAGAGAGGAGGAAAAAAAGACAAAACCACCCCCATAAATTATTGTGTTACTACATAGTCATGGAATAGTAGAGAACATTTTTACCAAGCCATCTTGAAAGAGAAACTCTATTGAAAGTGATAGATTTATATTAGAGTGTTAAAGTGCATGGTCACAAAAAAGTTAGATTGACGGTCATCAGATGTACCTCTGTTTAAATAGTTATAGAAGTAATATATAACGAACATGTCTATATAGGAATAAATTTACTAGTAGTCCACCATGGTCATGGAAAAAGCATTTACCAAACCTCTAAAAAGAGAAACTCTATTGAAAGTGGTAAATTCATGTTATAGTGCTAAAGTGCAAGGTCTCAAAAAAGTTAAATAACCATTATCGATCATCAAATAAACCTCTGATTAAATAGTTATAGAAGTAGTAGATAACAAACATGTCTATATAAGAGGAAATTTACTAGTAAGTGTAGATCGTGGAAGACGTATTAAAATGCTAACTAAAAATTTAGAGAACAATTGTCAGTCGTCACATATTTCGCTACTTAAGATAGTTATACAGATAGTATAGAACAAACATATCTATATAAGGAGAGATTCTCTAGTAATTGTAAGCCGTGCTATATTAGGCTGTATTAAAGTGCTAACTCTAAAAGTAAATCTTCAAGATGATCCCTTTACATTTTTGTTGAAATTTGAGAAGGCCTATAGAATGGTAATGGGACTTGATGATGGAGATGAACCACAGGCAATGATTATAGCATTTGTAAGGAAATTTAAATATCTAGATCCTGTATCAGTTCAGCTTGCCTCTGAAAAACCTAGTTTGCAAGAAGCAGCCATATTCATTGATCGTATTAGAAGAGCAATGAAAATGTCAACTGTAAAGGTAAAAGTATCTACAGTACAGGAACTAATTGACAAACGGCTAGAATTAACTCAGAATGACTGTCACATGCCACAAACTAATCCTACTAATTTTGAACGAGTTGATAATACTAACCAAAAGATATTCAGACCAAATGTCAGTTGTTATCATTGTGGTAAAAAAGGACATTTGAAGTGGCAGTGTAAACAATTTCTTAAAAATAGAAAATTTGTCCCTAGAACACAACATTTTGGGAAAGAGAATGGGCTGGTGCCAACAGCCCCACCTACTGGTGAACAGTTAAAGTCAAGGTCCCCATACACTCCACTAATAAGACAGGTGCAAGAGCTCACAACAAATAGTACTGCTATGTAACAGGAAAGAATGTCAGGAGGGGTCTGACACCCTCTCAGTGACTAGATAAGAATCAATCACTCTGTAAGTTAACCTATGTAGCTCCAGTGTCAACTGACAACTGTGGCAGACCATATGTCAAGGGAAAATTACAGGGAAAAGAGATTACATTCCTAATTGATACAGGAGCTCAATTAGGTGTGACTAATCAAGCTTTGCCTATAACATCTAACTCACCTGTTTGCACGATTGTAGGTTTAAGTGGAAAAGGTAATACTTCAGCAACTTTGGTTAGTGGTGGTTTGTTTGAGATTCCTCGCTATTTGTGTACTGAAATTGATATCTGGCATTGTCCTAGCTCAGAAAATATCTTAGGGGCTGACGTAATGAGAGAAAGATTTAGGGAATCAAGTGATTTGGAGAAGTAATAACCTTAAAGGGCCTGTAGTAATAGATCCAAGTGACTATAGTATAGTGGCCGTTATCAATTTAATTGAGGAGGTATCCCCAAATCATGTTTGGCCACAAATGGATTTTGATGACTTGACTCTTGTAGAAATTGTGCAGAAACATCCCTTTTTATGGGCTCAGTCTAAGAATGAGGTAGGGACAATGAAAGATGTTGTTGTTAAAGTGGAAGGAACAGATCCCATAGCTCAGAGACAGTACTGATTGGCTCCAGATTCAATTGAGCCTTTGTCCAAAATTATTGGAAAATAAAAGAACTACTTCAACAAGGCGTCATACGCAAATCAAATTCGGTGACTAATTATCCGTTATGGGCAGTTAAGAAACCAGATAATTCTTATAGAATGCTTCTAGATCTGCGTATGTTTAATAAATGTACCCCAAATGTGGCGCCAATTGTAGCAGACATCATGCTAAGGCAAAGTTTTTCTCGGTACGGGATATCAGTAATGGTTTTTTCAGTATTCGGATAGAGAGGAGTTGTCAATACAAATTTGCTTTTACTTTTCTGAATGAGCAATATGTATTTTGCAGATTACCACAAGGGGCGCACGTCACCTAGTCTGTTTCATCAGGCATTGGCAAAAGTGTTATCAAAATTCTCAAGGCACGATTGTATTCTACAGTATGTTGATGATATCTTGTTGGCAACAGAGAGTAGAGAGGAACACATCATCTTGTTAGCAGAATTGTTTGATATGTTGTATGAGTCAGGATTGAAATTAAATCCAAGGAAGGTGCAATTACTGAAACAAGAGGTTAAGTACTTGGGAGTTTTGATAAGTCCAGGCCAGAGACGTCCTTTGCAGGAAAGAGTAGCAACGGTAGCAGCTTTGCCTGTACCTACAACTTTCAAAGCTTTAAGACAATTCCTGGGACTTGTAAATTTTTCTAGAGACTTCATAGAGGGCTTTGCTGAAAAAGCTAAACCCTTATATGACTTACTAAAAAGTACTGATGATGATAATTCGTTTGGTCCATGGGGAGATGAGCAGCAGAAAGCGTTTGAACAACTTAAACTTGATTTACAGAGAGCACCAGCTTTGACAACTGTGTATCCATCTAAGCTTTTTGCTTTACAAGTTCATACCTCAGAGACGGCTGTCTCAGCAGTTTTACTGCAGCTACAGGGAAAAGAATGGAGAATAGTTGGCTATTTTTCCAAACTCCTTTCACCTGTAGAAAAAGGGTTTGAAACGTGTGCAAGACATTTGGTGGGTGTACAGTTTGCAGTTAAGGCGACTGAACATATTGTTGGGTTTAACAAACTAATTCCTCAGACTCCTCACTCCACTTTGAAATTACTTCTTGAAAAAAGTATCCCAGGAGTGTCACATCAAAGATTTGCACATTGGTTGTTGTCTTTGTCTCCAAAACAGATTGAAGTGGATCATAAAGCTAAATATGTGCTCCCTCAACTAATGCAATATGAGGGTGAATCACATGAGTGTGTTGAGACATTTCAGGGGGATTTTCCATCTCTTTTTAGGAAAGAAGTAGAGGAAACTGATGAACCAGTATTTGTAGATGGTTCTAGATTTTGCTTGAAAGGACAATATTATACCGGATATGCCATTTGGTCGAGCTATTCAGCATAGACTACCAGGACATTTTTCTGCCCAGAGAGCAAAAAATTGAAGCTGTTAAAACAGTATTGGAAATTAACGAGAAAGAAAACAATAATCTATAGCGACTACTTACCAGTGTGGAAAAAACGAGGTTTTGTGGATTCATCTAACAAAATCTTAAGTCATGTTGATATATTGCAGACTATTTTTGAGCTTGCTTCTAAAAATCCTAACCAATATGCTATTGTCAAGGTACTAGGCCGTAGCAGGTACCTGCTTTGGGAAATGAGAAAGCAGATTCTTTAGCAAAGGAAGCAGCTTTGACAGGAGAGTTAGTGATGGAACTAGAACCGTTGGAAGTACTACCAGTAAAGAGTAAGGAAGCAAATCTACCTTCATTCAGTGATGAACAGATGAAAGATCAGTTCATTGTGGAATGTAAGAATAAAATAACACCTCCCTTTGTTTGTGAAAATGGAGTGGTTTGTTATGGGATGCAAGGTAATTTATTCCAGTTGTGCCTAAACACTTGCAGACGGAATTCACCCGCTATAATCATGAAAGTTTAGGTCATGTGGGTCAGCAAAAGTTGCTGGAAATTCTCAAAGAAAAGTTTTATTGGGACAAAATGGAGGACTCTGTACAAAATGTTGTTCAGTCATGTCTCATTTGTGCTCAAGTAAACCCCAGGACTAAAGGACAAAAGCCTCCACTTCTAAGAATTGCACCTGCAGACGGTCCGTGGTCTACATTGCAGATTGACTACATGGGTCCCCTACCTTCAGGTAAACAAGGTCTCAGGTATGCATTAGTCGTGGTAGATGTATTTTCTAAGTGGGTAGAACTGTTGCCTGTCAGGAAAGATGATGCTTTGTCTAGGGCAAAAGCATTGGTGAATCATGTTTTTTGTACTTGGGGAATCCCAAGGATGATTTCTTCTGACAGAGGAAGCCATTTTACTGGCAAAGTCATGCAGGCTGTTTGTGCGATCCTGGGGGTACGTCAACAATTCCATGTTCCATACCATCTTCAGTCCGCAGGTATTGTAGAAAGAATGAACAGAACGATTAAGTCTAGAATTGCAAAAATGTTACTTGAGCAGTACCTCTGGTATTGATGAGTATTAGGGGAACAAGCTCCTCAACTACCCAGTATACACCTTTTGAATTAATGACAGGAAGGAAAATGCCATTGATCTTTCCTCATGAACCGTTTTTGTCTACTCCACAGAAAGATGCCATTGCAATAACTAAGTGGTTACAGGTACTTCAGGAGAATTTAAAAACAATCCTTCCTCACGCAGCGTCTAGAATGCAGCGTATGGTACAGCCTCACTGTTCTAAATTTGTGACAGGAGCATCAGTAATGATTAAGACTTTTAGGAAGGCAGGACCTTGGGAAAGTAATTGGGAAGGACCGTTTGAAATAATCGACACAATGGGTCAAGTTATGATCCTTGTTCAAAGAACAGAAAAGACAGTGAAAAATACCCGTAGGCAGCAGAAGCTGTGGGTACATGTTGACCAGTGTAAATTGTATGTTTCTAACTAAATTCTGTTCTTGCAGGAACACAGTTCTGCAAGAAAATGGAGGAACAAAACTGTTAACTATTGGAAGGAGAACCTTCTCAGAAACAGCAATACAAGAAGCGTGACATCAAGATAGCATAGTTTTTGATTGCTGTGTTGTTTGATCTATACCAAAAGCCAATTGGAATTGATGATCCGACAAAGGATTTACCACAGGAGACATTGTTATTACATAAGATAAGAGAAGTTCAGGTGGATCGACTCCTGACATCAGACATTGATACATCAAGAGACATTGGTGGACAAATTAGATTCGTTATAATTTAAGATATACAGATTTTGTTTTTGATGGGAAAATCTGGAACAATTAGATGTTTCAGCTTGTCTTCACTTTGTTTCTAAAGTAATATGAAGGGCAAGAAAAGGTTGTCTATCATTCTTGTTTTCACAATCATTCATCATGTGAGGCCAGGATTGAAAGTGTTACATCTATGCATGAATTAATGACTCAAGTGAAGATAGGGAAAGTTTCTTTTCAAGTAATGAAGGAAGAGTCATTGGTCAGAGCATTCTTTTCAAATTGTATGCATAATGAAACTCTTCACAGAGGATTATATTGCATAGAAGGTGATTTGAAAAAGTTGGAGATAGATGGGAAAAAGTTTAATATCTCAACTATAGGCACAGAGCGTTTAAGAACACTACCTCAGCAGTTTAATCTTACACAGTATATTTGAAAAGATATGATAAGGATATTATCCTATCATCAGGGGGAATTGTAAAAGATTCTAATACATTTTCTAACCTCAATTAAGAAATGGACCATGTATAATTATTGGTATAGGCAGTAGTCAAAGATATGTAATCATTGTTCATTAATAAATGATTATTAAGATATATTAATATGTTTCAATAATAGGCTTCAAGGTTTCCTTGACCTTAAAATATAGAATGAAGGATTTGCTGAACAGGCATTCTATAGATAGGATAGTAACTTGCTAATGCATGGTATAGTTGTAACTGTAAAAATGCATTACAATATGCGTACAGTGACCACCTAAAATAGGGTTTTGACGTGTAAAGATCTTAGTGAGCATGTTTACCCAATTAAGTGAAGACCAATAGACTGACAAGAAGCCTTGGAGAAGCATGGGAGGAGAGGTAGATGGGAGATGTACATCCTCAGGAATGCATAGGACAGATGTCATGAACTAAATTCCTCTAGAAGGTTTTGTAAGACTTGTTTCGTATTATTTTTGTTATCTTCTTTTTATATTCTTCTTCTATTTTTGTTCGTATTAACTGTTTTACCTTTGTTTGCATCTAAGTGACTCTGCCTATTTTTGACGCACATACATATGTGTTGATCCAATTATTTGAAGTTTGTATCGGCCCTATATTTTATTACAATGTTAGACAAGAAAAACACACGACTAGAAGCCCTCACACACGACTAGAAGCCCCCTGGAAGGGGCACACACGACAGGTAAGCCCACTTGCAGGGCACACACGGCAGATATCCCACTTGTGGGTCTCTGGCCGTAACGCAGGAGCAGATCAGGAACCGAACAGGAGCAGATCAGGAACCGAACAGGAGCAGATCAGGAACCTGTTAGGGATATTAATGAGACAAAATAGGCAAAACCAATATTTTATCACACACGCAAAATAACGACGCTATCAATTATTGTAGGACCACATGCACAATATTAATACAAAGAGATACCCTATATTTTATCTCCGATCCTAAATTCTTTAAGTTCGCCGAAAATTATAAATCAAATTAGATATATATCAAAACGGGGGGCGTGGCTTGACCATCGACTGAGATGGCAGCATAGTGTGAGAGCTCTGTGAGGATTTGGGCTTTTTTCATTAAAAAATCAGCATTCATTTGTGGACCCGTTCCAGAATCGAACCACTAATGGTCTGATTGGAAGATGCAAAAGCAGGGGGGCGTGGCTTGACCATCGACTGAGATAGCAGCATAGTGTGAGAGCTCTGTGAGGATTTGGGCTTTTTTCATTAAAAAATCAGCATTCATTTGTGGACCCGTTCCAGAATCGAACCACTACTGGACTGATTGGAAGATGCAAAAGCAGAAGTTTTCAACCAAAACTTCGGGTGCCTCGAAACCTGTGGAAAAGCTTGTGATTGAAGAAACTGAATCCCCACGTAAGAAACAGCCTAAGATGGGTGAGGAGTTGGAGAGATCAGGTATGACTGTTTCGGAACCTCGATTAATTAAGCTGCTTACGGATCTCAGGAATGGGATTCGTGATGATTTGATGAAAGAGATTTCCGTTATTAAGAAGGATATAAACGAACTGGACATTCGAGTGGATCGTACTGAACAGGCTCTTGGTCTGCAGTAGAATTCACATCTAGAGTTAGAAAAGCGTGTGGATCTGCTTGAACACCAACTCGAGCTAAGTAAACTAAAAATTGCTGATTTGGAAGATCGTAGTAGGCGCAATAATATACGGATCAGAAATATACCTGAATCCATACAAAATCAAGATCTAGGCATATGTTAAAAGAATGATTGGCTCGGTTCTGAAAAATCGTGCTGAACCAGAGATTTTGATTGACCGATGCCATAGGCTGCCGAAGTCCAACCGAGCTCCTAAGGAGGCTGCAAGGGACACTATAGCACGATTACATTTCTTCCATGTTAAGGATGAGTTCCTGACTGCTGTGAGAAAGGGTGCTAATCTCTGTGAGGAGTATAAGAACCTCCAATTTTTTCAGGATTTTTCTGCTTCCACTATGTCACGAAGAAAAGATTTTCAATTTCTTACAAGGGAATTACAAGCTCTGAATATTCGATACAGATGGGGATTCCCTGTTAAAGTTTTATTTAGGCATGATGGTCAGAACTATGTTATAACATCACCGGAAGAAGGAAAGGATTTTTTACAAATATTTTCGCCAAGATATCACGAATCTAAGGGACAAAGATTTGATTGCAGAAGGCATACCAAACTTACAGGAGCTGCAGCTATATTAAGCCATTACTGCGGAGTAATAGGTTTGATTTATTGATATATGCGCTATAAATATAGACATTGTTTTTTTCCCCATGTTTTTCTATTTTTCTGTTTTCTTTTTGCAAGTTAATGGCACTGACTGGGCGTGCCACACCTATTTCAAATCTTTGGAATTTCCCAATTCCTCTATTGTTCTCAGGAGTAAACAACCGGAACTTCTTTGTTAAATAAACATTGCAGTATCTCTGCAGGAGCATTGATATGTTGTTAAGAAAAACTGCTACAGGGACACCGCCCAAAATTTTTGTAATTTTGGAAATGATAGAGCCGAATTATTTGTAAAGAAATCGTTAATGGAAAAAACATGTTTGCTATTCCAGTAATCTATATCTAGGTCTGGAAGAACATACCTCAAGGAACTAAGTGACATCGCCCTGGACCAAGTAATAGAACCTTGTAATTTATTAAATAATCTATCCCAAGAGAGTATAGCCAATTTAGTTGAGGGGTACATTTTCGTAAACTTGGGACGATTAGAATGTGAAACCCATAAAACATCTTTAATACAAAAAGGTTTTAGTTTATTAATTTCCATAATAAGCCATCTAGGCCAATCCCTGTCCAAATTAAATTTGAAAGCACTAGAGGCATTCGAGGCATAATAATAATTCCTAAAATCTGGCACCCCCAATCCAAAATTGTCTCTAGAATTAGTCAAAGTGGTAAATTTGACTCTGCTAGGCTTCTTCCTCCAGAGAAACTTTAGGCGCGCAGATCGCACCGAATCAAAAAAAGAAATTGGCACACTTAAAGGTATGGCTCTTAAAAAATACAAAATCTTGGGGAGAATAACCATCTTAATGGAGTGTATTCTACCCAACCATGAAATCTCAAGATTGTCCCACCTCTCAAGATCCAGTAGCAAAGAGGGCCAAAAAGTCTCTAAATTGTAAGCATACACGTGTCAAATTTTTACATAAATTAATGCCTAAATAGGAAATAAAGGTCTTCCTCCAGTCAAAGTTATATGATCTTTTAAGAGCAGTCAAATCATTCCTCTTTATATGGAATGGTAATGCCTGTGTTTTGGTATCATTAATTTTATAAAAGGACACTTCACGAAATTCTCTAAGAAGAGAAAATAAATGACCCATAGAAGTAACTGGATCACTTAACGTAAGAATTACATCGTCTGCAAATAAACCCAATTTGTGAGTATCTCCATCTATTGTAACACCCTGAATATTACCATCAACTCTTATTGCCTCAGCCAAAGGTTCAATAGCTAAAGCAAAAAGTAAAGGTGACAAAGGGCAACCCTGCCTAGTCCCTTTGGATAAAGAGAATGAGTCGGACAAAACTCCAGAGGCCAGCACTTTTGCAGTAGGCTTCTGATACAAAGCAAAAATAGCTTTTCTTAAAGCAACTGGGAACCCAAACCGAATCAAAACATCTTCCAAATATCCCCAATGGACCCTATCAAATGCCTTTTCAGCATCGAGTGATAAAAATAAAGAGGGGTGTTTAGATTTTTGAATATATGAGATCAAATTAATAAAACGTCTCGTATTGTCTGTTGCTTGACGTCTGGGAATAAAACCTACTTGATCGTTATGAACAAGCAAAGGCAATAAATTTGAGATACGATTAGCTAATATTTTCGAGTATAATTTGGTGTCATTATTAATTAGAGAAATGGGTCTAAAATTGGAACACCTATCAGGCTCCTTCCCGGGTTTAGGTAAAGTAGAAATTTGGGCACAAAGGGATTCATCAGGAATATAGCCATTTTTCCAATATTCGTTAAACAATTTCGTTAAATGCGGCAATAAGATATTTTTAAATTTGTGATAGTATAGAGCAGAAAAACCATCAGGACCCGGTGCCTTACCAGATGGAGTATCTTTAATAGCTTGAAGCAGCTCCTCCAAAGAAATGTCCGACTCAAGAAATTCAACATGAGCCTCAGGGATTCTAGGGAGATTAATTTTATCCAAAAATTCAGTTATTTTAGCAGAGGTTGGTTGTGTTTCAAGAGGGGAATCTTTAAGGTTATAAAGTGACTTATAGTATGCAGCAAAAGAATTAGAAATGTCCCTAGGATGTAAAATTTTCTGGCCAGAATCATCCAATATATAAGCTATTCTAGATTGTATAGTTTTTTGTTTTAATTTATTCGCTAATAAATTAGAGGCTTTATTACCCTTTGAGTAAAATGACATTTTTAAAGATCGTAAAGTTTTAACAGTCTTTTCCAAATTCAGTTTATCCAATTTTGTTTTCACGTCTTTAATTAAAGCTGAAACAGAGAAAGAAGGGCCTAACTTATTTGCTAAATTTAAATTATATAATTCTTTCTCCAAAGTTTTAACATTTGCAGACGATGTTTTCCTAATATAAGAATTTCTATGAATAAAATGGCCTCTTAACACAGCCTTATGAGCATTCCAAATAGTAGAATATGGAATATCTTCAGTAATGTTTTCTTCAAAATATGAAGATAACGTTTTTTCAGCCAAAATTCTTTCATCTATGTTATTCAAAATGAAATCATTCAGTCTCCAAGGTCTATAAGGGACATGTGGTATTGTTTCATGAATATTCAAAGTAATAGGAGCATGATCTGACCATTTAAAATCTAAGATTTCAGCTTTCTCAATGAAAGATAACATATTTTCAGGCACTAAAAAGCGATCGATACGAGAGTACATATTGTGGCCAGCTGATTAAAAAGTATAATCTCTTTCATTAGGATGTAGGAGACGCCACACATCATAGTAACATCTGGATTGCAACAATTTGGAGCACCTCTTTGCAGTGGACATATAAGAATTTGAATTAGGAGAGGAGTCCTCCCTCGAGACATCACATTCAGGGTCCAATACAAAATTAGTATCACCACAAACAATCACTCTCCCCCTACATTCATCAAGAACTGTTTGCATAACATTTTTCAAATATTGAAATTGGGAACTCGTTGGAAAATAAACATTGAAAATGGAATAATCTACGTTATTCACTTTACCCACCCATAACACATATCTACCTTCAGGATCAATAATAGTTTTCAAAGTCTTGATAGCCAATGATTTGTTAAAAAAAATAGAAGTCCCTCTAGCCTTTGAAGAAAACTTAGAATGAAATTGAATGGGATAATACCTAGCAAAAATGTGGGGATTAAAATCATTTTTAAAGTGGGACTCCTGTATGCACAAAATATCTACACGCTTCTCCCTAGCCTCCTTCAACAATAACCTTCTTTTATGAAAAGAGCCCAATCCCTTAACATTAAAGGACATAATTTTCAATACCATTGATTATAAGGAACAGCAAAAATGAACACAAGAATGTAAATGGCTAACACATAAAATAAAGGGATTGGGCCTAACACATCAAATTTTAAAAACATGGAAGGGTATTGTAAAGGAGGAACAAGCACACGCAGCGAGAGAACTAAAAGAAACAAACTAATAAGTATCACTCTTCCAGAGCTTCCATTGATTACAAAATGATAGGTGAAAAATAACAAAACTAAAAAAGAAATGATCCCCTTCCTAATGGGGAACCAACTAAGTTTGGAACAAATAAAATATATACCAAAGATAAAAAAATAGGCCCAAAGAGAGGAGTAAAGAGAAATGAATAATATACTCCTCTCCATTGATGGTAAAAAAAAAGGCCTTACTGTTGGGGGGGTAGTGAGAGAAACCAACAGTGAGGACAGGGATATTGTCATAATTATTAACGTTGCATAAAAACTAATGAAAAAAAATAAAAAAATTAAAGAAATCTATTAAAGACCCACACATAAAAATGAAAAACAAAATGAAAAAAGAATTAAAAATAAAACCCCCCCCCACAAAATAATAAGAGAAGAAAAAAAAAAACAAAACAAAACATAGAAATAAAATAAGAATGAAAATAAATAAATAATAAGAAAGAAACATTATCAACAAGTAGCCAGTTCTAATGAAGACAGTTAAAAAAGATCTCAAAAATACATGGATAGTTTTAAAACAATATCTGGGCGGTGTCCCTGTAGCAGTGTTTCTTAACAACATATCAATGCTCCTGCAGAGATACTGCAATGTTTATTTAACAAAGAAGTTCCGGTTGTTTACTCCTGAGAACAATAGAGGAATTGGGAAATTCCAAAGATTTGAAATAGGTGTGGCACGCCCAGTCAGTGCCATTAACTTGCAAAAAGAAAACAGAAAAATAGAAAAACATGGGGAAAAAAACAATGTCTATATTTATAGCGCATATATCAATAAATCAAACCTATTACTCCGCAGTAATGGCTTCGTCACCTAATATAGCTGCAGCTCCTGTAAGTTTGGTATGCCTTCTGCGATCAAATCTTTGTCCCTTAGATTCGTGATATCTTGGCGAAAATATTTGTAAAAAATCCTTTCCTTCTTCCGGTGATGTTATAACATAGTTCTGACCATCATGCCTAAATAAAACTAAAAAAAACAGGGAATCCCCATCTGTATCGAATATTCAGAGCTTGTAATTCCCTTGTAAGAAATTGAAAATCTTTTCTTCGTGACATAGTGGAAGCAGAAAAATCCTGAAAAAATTGGACGTTTGTATACTCCTCACAGAGATTAGCACCCTTTCTCACAGCAGTCAGGAACTCATCCTCAACATGGAAGAAATGTAATCGTGCTATAGTGTCCCTTGCAGCCTCCTTAGGAGCTCGGTTGGACTTCGGCAGCCTATGGCATCGGTCAATGAAAATCTCTGGTTCAGCACGATTTTTCAGAACCGAGCCAATCATTCTTTTAACATATGCGCCTAGATCTTGATTTTGTATGGATTCAGGTATATTTCTGATCCGTATATTATTGCGCCTACTACGATCTTCCAAATCAGCAATTTTTAGTTTACTTAGCTCGAGTTGGTGTTCAAGCAGATCCACACGCTTTTCTAACTCTAGATGTGAATTCTTCTGCAGACCAAGAGCCTGTTCAGTACGATCCACTCGAATGTCCAGTTCGTTTATATCCTTCTTAATAACGGAAATCTCTTTCATCAAATCATCACGAATCCCATTCCTGAGATCCGTAAGCAGCTTAATTAATCGAGGTTCCGAAACAGTCATACCTGATCTCTCCAACTCCTCACCCATCTTAGGCTGTTTCTTACGTGGGGATTCAGTTTCTTCAATCACAAGCTTTTCCACAGGTTTCGAGGCACCCGAAATCAGTCCAGTAGTGGTTCGATTCTGGAACGGGTCCACAAATGAATGCTGATTTTTTAATGAAAAAAGCCCAAATCCTCACAGAGCTCTCACACTATGCTGCCATCTCAGTCGATGGTCAAGCCACGCCCCCCTGGGTCACGGGTCTGATGACAAACTTCCATTTATGCTACAATGGGAGCGGGAACTTGGTAAGGCATATGATGTTCAAACTTGGTATCATACCCTCTCCTCATTTCAGGGGGTCTCAAAAAATGCTACTCATTTCGAAACCAACAGGAAGGTTCTCTTTCGGTGGTATTATGTTCCCTCCAGACTAGCTAAAATGTTCCCCTCCTCCTCTCCCTTATGCTGGAGACAGTGCGGGCAAGTAGGCACCATGCTCCATGTATGGTGGAGCTGTCCTGCGCTCAAACCCTACTGGACAGCTGTTTTCCATCTCATAGTGGAATTGCTGCATATTCCAATAGTGGCTGAGGTGGAGATTGCATTGTTGGATATGTTTCCTCCATCACTAGCCTTCCCACTGCGGAAACTACTAGGTCATGTCTTGATCGCAGCCAAGGTTTGCATTGCGCGCAAGTGGAAAGATCCACTCCCCCCCACGATTCAGGACGTCTTGTATGCGCTTACCCGTACTTATGAACAGATGGCGCATTCCGCCTCTAACACCCCACACATTTTCCATGACACATGGGCGGCCTGGGATGAGTATTATACTGCTACATTCTGCCCTAGTTTTATCCTGAATGATTTGCGGACCATTTGGTATCGGAAGGCGACTCTGGCATACCTTTTGGCTTCTTCTCTCTATTTTTATGTCTGATCTCAATAAAAATTCAGTTTCAAAAAAAAAATAAATAAGCAGAGTCCCTTAGATGCAAACAAAGGTAAAACATTTAATACGAACAAAAATAGAAGAAGAATATAAAAAGAAGATAACAAAAATAATACGAAACAAGTCTTACAAAACCTTCTAGAGGCATTTAGTTCATGACATCTGTCCTATGCATTCCTGAGGATGTACATCTCCCATCTACCTCTCCTCCCATGCTTCTCCAAGGCTTCTTGTCAGTCTATTGGTCTTCACTTAATTGGGTAAACATGCTCACTAAGATCTTTACACGTCAAAACCCTATTTTAGGTGGTCACTGTACGCATATTGTAATGCATTTTTACAGTTACAACTATACCATGCATTAGCAAGTTACTATCCTATCTATAGAATGCCTGTTCAGCAAATCCTTCATTCTATATTTTAAGGTCAAGGAAACCTTGAAGCCTATTATTGAAACATATTAATATATCTTAATAATCATTTATTAATGAACAATGATTACATATCTTTGACTACTGCCTATACCAATAATTATACATGGTCCATTTCTTAATTGAGGTTAGAAAATGTATTAGAATCTTTTACAATTCCCCCTGATGATAGGATAATATCCTTATCATATCTTTTCAAATATACTGTGTAAGATTAAACTGCTGAGGTAGTGTTCTTAAACGCTCTGTGCCTATAGTTGAGATATTAAACTTTTTCCCATCTATCTCCAACTTTTTCAAATCACCTTCTATGCAATATAATCCTCTGTGAAGAGTTTCATTATGCATACAATTTGAAAAGAATGCTCTGACCAATGACTCTTCCTTCATTACTTGAAAAGAAACTTTCCCTATCTTTACTTGAGTCATTAATTCATGCATAGATGTAACACTTTCAATCCTGGCCTCACATGATGAATGATTGTGAAAACAAGAATGATAGACAACCTTTTCTTGCCCTGGAAGACATATTACTTTAGAAACAAAGTGAAGACAAGCTGAAACATCTAATTGTTCCAGATTTTCCCATCAAAAACAAAATCTGTATATCTTAAATTATAACGAATCTAATTTGTCCACCAATGTCTCTTGATGTATCAATGTCTGATGTCAGGAGTCGATCCACCTGAACTTCTCTTATCTTATGTAATAACAATGTCTCCTGTGGTAAATCCTTTGTCGGATCATCAATTCCAATTGGCTTTTGGTATAGATCAAACAACACAGCAATCAAAAACTATGCTATCTTGATGTCACGCTTCTTGTATTGCTGTTTCTGAGAAGGTTCTCCTTCCAATAGTTAACAGTTTTGTTCCTCCATTTTCTTGCAGAACTGTGTTCCTGCAAGAACAGAATTTAGTTAGAAACATACAATTTACACTGGTCAACATGTACCCACAGCTTCTGCTGCCTACGGGTATTTTTCACTGTCTTTTCTGTTCTTTGAACAAGGATCATAACTTGACCCATTGTGTCGATTATTTCAAACGGTCCTTCCCAATTACTTTCCCAAGGTCCTGCCTTCCTAAAAGTCTTAATCATTACTGATGCTCCTGTCACAAATTTAGAACAGTGAGGCGGTACCATACGCTGCATTCTAGACGCTGCGTGAGGAAGGATGTTTTTTAAATTCTCCTGAAGTACCTGTAACCACTTAGTTATTGCAATGGCATCTTTCTGTGGAGTAGCCAAAAACGGTTCATGAGGAAAGATCAATGGCATTTTCCTTCCTGTCATTAATTCAAAAGGTGTATACTGGGTAGTTGAGGAGCTTGTTCCCCTAATACTCATCAATACCAGAGGTACTGCTCAAGTAACATTTTTGCAATTCTAGACTTAATCGTTCTGTTCATTCTTTCTACAATACCTGCGGACTGAAGATGGTATGGAACATGGAATTGTTGACGTACCCCCAGGATCGCACAAACAGCCTGCATGACTTTGCCAGTAAAATGGCTTCCTCTGTCAGAAGAAATCATCCTTGGGATTCCCCAAGTACAAAAAACATGATTCACCAATGCTTTTGCCCTAGACAAAGCATCATCTTTCCTGACAGGCAACAGTTCTACCCACTTAGAAAATACATCTACCACGACTAATGCATACCTGAGACCTTGTTTACCTGAAGGTAGGGGACCCATGTAGTCAATCTGCAATGTAGACCACGGACCGTCTGCAGGTGCAATTCTTAGAAGTGGAGGCTTTTGTCCTTTAGTCCTGGGGTTTACTTGAGCACAAATGAGACATGACTGAACAACATTTTGTACAGAGTCCTCCATTTTGTCCCAATAAAACTTTTCTTTGAGAATTTCCAGCAACTTTTGCTGACCCACATGACCTAAACTTTCATGATTATAGCGGGTGAATTCCGTCTGCAAGTGTTTAGGCACAACTGGAATAAATTACCTTGCATCCCATAACAAACCACTCCATTTTCACAAACAAAGGGAGGTGTTATTTTATTCTTACATTCCACAATGAACGGATCTTTCATCTGTTCATCACTGAATGAAGGTAGATTTGCTTCCTTACTCTTTACTGGTAGTACTTCCAACGGTTCTAGTTCCATCACTAACTCTCCTGTCAAAGCTGCTTCCTTTGCTAAAGAATCTGCTTTCTCATTTCCCAAAGCAGGTACCTGCTACGGCCTAGTACCTTGACAATAGCATATTGGTTAGGATTTTTAGAAGCAAGCTCAAAAATAGTCTGCAATATATCAACATGACTTAAGATTTTGTTAGATGAATCCACAAAACCTCGTTTTTTCCACACTGGTAAGTAGTCGCTATAGATTATTGTTTTCTTTCTCGTTAATTTCCAATACTGTTTTAACAGCTTCAATTTTTTGCTCTCTGGGCAGAAAAATGTCCTGGTAGTCTATGCTGAATAGCTCGACCAAATGGCATATCCGGTATAATATTGTCCTTTCAAGCAAAATCTAGAACCATCTACAAATACTGGTTCATCAGTTTCCTCTACTTCTTTCCTAAAAAGAGATGGAAAATCCCCCTGAAATGTCTCAACACACTCATGTGATTCACCCTCATATTGCATTAGTTGAGGGAGCACATATTTAGCTTTATGATCCACTTCAATCTGTTTTGGAGACAAAGACAACAACCAATGTGCAAATCTTTGATGTGACACTCCTGGGATACTTTTTTCAAGAAGTAATTTCAAAGTGGAGTGAGGAGTCTGAGGAATTAGTTTGTTAAACCCAACAATATGTTCAGTCGCCTTAACTGCAAACTGTACACCCACCAAATGTCTTGCACACGTTTCAAACCCTTTTTCTACAGGTGAAAGGAGTTTGGAAAAATAGCCAACTATTCTCCATTCTTTTCCCTGTAGCTGCAGTAAAACTGCTGAGACAGCCGTCTCTGAGGTATGAACTTGTAAAGCAAAAAGCTTAGATGGATACACAGTTGTCAAAGCTGGTGCTCTCTGTAAATCAAGTTTAAGTTGTTCAAACGCTTTCTGCTGCTCATCTCCCCATGGACCAAACGAATTATCATCATCAGTACTTTTTAGTAAGTCATATAAGGGTTTAGCTTTTTCAGCAAAGCCCTCTATGAAGTCTCTAGAAAAATTTACAAGTCCCAGGAATTGTCTTAAAGCTTTGAAAGTTGTAGGTACAGGCAAAGCTGCTACCGTTGCTACTCTTTCCTGCAAAGGACGTCTCTGGCCTGGACTTATCAAAACTCCCAAGTACTTAACCTCTTGTTTCAGTAATTGCACCTTCCTTGGATTTAATTTCAATCCTGACTCATACAACATATCAAACAATTCTGCTAACAAGATGATGTGTTCCTCTCTACTCTCTGTTGCCAACAAGATATCATCAACATACTGTAGAATACAATCGTGCCTTGAGAATTTTGATAACACTTTTGCCAATGCCTGATGAAACAGACTAGGTGACGTGCGCCCCTTGTGGTAATCTGCAAAATACATATTGCTCATTCAGAAAAGTAAAAGCAAATTTGTATTGACAACTCCTCTCTATCCGAATACTGAAAAAACCATTACTGATATCCCGTACCGAGAAAAACTTTGCCTTAGCATGATGTCTGCTACAATTGGCGCCACATTTGGGGTACATTTATTAAACATACGCAGATCTAGAAGCATTCTATAAGAATTATCTGGTTTCTTAACTGCCCATAACGGATAATTAGTCACCGAATTTGATTTGCGTATGACGCCTTGTTGAAGTAGTTCTTTTATTTTCCAATAATTTTGGACAAAGGCTCAATTGAATCTGGAGCCAATCAGTACTGTCTCTGAGCTATGGGATCTGTTCCTTCCACTTTAACAACAACATCTTTCATTGTCCCTACCTCATTCTTAGACTGAGCCCATAAAAAGGGATGTTTCTGCACAATTTCTACAAGAGTCAAGTCATCAAAATCCATTTGTGGCCAAACATGATTTGGGGATACCTCCTCAATTAAATTGATAACGGCCACTATACTATAGTCACTTGGATCTATTACTACAGGCCCTTTAAGGTTATTACTTCTCCAAATCACTTGATTCCCTAAATCTTTCTCTCATTACGTCAGCCCCTAAGATATTTTCTGAGCTAGGACAATGCCAGATATCAATTTCAGTACACAAATAGCGAGGAATCTCAAACAAACCACCACTAACCAAAGTTGCTGAAGTATTACCTTTTCCACTTAAACCTACAATCGTGCAAACAGGTGAGTTAGATGTTATAGGCAAAGCTTGATTAGTCACACCTAATTGAGCTCCTGTATCAATTAGGAATGTAATCTCTTTTCCCTGTAATTTTCCCTTGACATATGGTCTGCCACAGTTGTCAGTTGACACTGGAGCTACATAGGTTAACTTACAGAGTGATTGATTCTTATCTAGTCACTGAGAGGGTGTCAGACCCCTCCTGACATTCTTTCCTGTTACATAGCAGTACTATTTGTTGTGAGCTCTTGCACCTGTCTTATTAGTGGAGTGTATGGGGACGTTGACTTTAACTGTTCACCAGTAGGTGGGGCTGTTGGCACCAGCCCATTCTCTTTCCCAAAATGTTGTGTTCTAGGGACAAATTTTCTATTTTTAAGAAATTGTTTACACTGCCACTTCAAATGTCCTTTTTTACCACAATGATAACAACTGACATTTGGTCTGAATATCTTTTGGTTAGTATTATCAACTCGTTCAAAATTAGTAGGATTAGTTTGTGGCATGTGACAGTCATTCTGAGTTAATTCTAGCCGTTTGTCAATTAGTTCCTGTACTGTAGATACTTTTACCTTTACAGTTGACATTTTCATTGCTCTTCTAATACGATCAATGAATATGGCTGCTTCTTGCAAACTAGGTTTTTCAGAGGCAAGCTGAACTGATACAGGATCTAGATATTTAAATTTCCTTACAAATGCTATAATCATTGCCTGTGGTTCATCTCCATCATCAAGTCCCATTACCATTCTATAGGCCTTCTCAAATTTCAACAAAAATGTAAAGGGATCATCTTGAAGATTTACTTTTAGAGTTAGCACTTTAATACAGCCTAATATAGCACGGCTTACAATTACTAGAGAATCTCTCCTTATATAGATATGTTTGTTCTATACTATCTGTATAACTATCTTAAGTAGCGAAATATGTGACGACTGACAATTGTTCTCTAAATTTTTAGTTAGCATTTTAATACGTCTTCCACGATCTACACTTACTAGTAAATTTCCTCTTATATAGACATGTTTGTTATCTACTACTTCTATAACTATTTAATCAGAGGTTTATTTGATGATCGATAATGGTTATTTAACTTTTTTGAGACCTTGCACTTTAGCACTATAACATGAATTTACCACTTTCAATAGAGTTTCTCTTTTTAGAGGTTTGGTAAATGCTTTTTCCATGACCATGGTGGACTACTAGTAAATTTATTCCTATATAGACATGTTCGTTATATATTACTTCTATAACTATTTAAACAGAGGTACATCTGATGACCGTCAATCTAACTTTTTTGTGACCATGCACTTTAACACTCTAATATAAATCTATCACTTTCAATAGAGTTTCTCTTTCAAGATGGCTTGGTAAAAATGTTCTCTACTATTCCATGACTATGTAGTAACACAATAATTTATGGGGGTGGTTTTGTCTTTTTTTCCTCCTCTCTTCCTCCTTTCTTGTCTACTATAAGCTCAGGGAACTTTGGTATGACTATATGACTATATATCAAAGTGTATATTTGAAGATTCTAGGGTGACTGGTGTAACATTCTATTATAATTGCTAATAATATTTGAAGATTCTAGGGTGACTGGTGTAACATTGTATTATAATAGCTAATAAGCTGGTAAATATTTATCAACACTTCTGGCGACTTTCCTTTAGCACGGTTTACTTAAAGATTTGATGGAGATTGGTGAGATTGGTCTTGCACTATTGTGTGATTATTGTGAGCGATCAATGTTTATATTTGAAGAGCTTGTCACTCTGGTGTCACTGGTGCAATACTGCATTATAATAGCTATTAAGTTTTAAGACGTGTTTAAATTGGATGTTTACTCAAGTTTATCTTTAATATGTTTATTTTGATTTCAGTGATTACAGTGATTCAACTGCCTTTTATCATGTTGTGAATATATATTAACGTTTATATTTGAGGATTTTACAAAAACCGGTATAGCTAGTTTTATCTTTAAATAATCCTCTTCACAATTTAATGCACCACTATGTCATTAAGGGCGAGTCCCAAGACTTTTGGCTATATTTTGTTACATTAGTGATTTTTGTTTTTGTATGGTTTATTGATTGAGAGAATTATAAGCCTATCCCTGCAAACAATACCATCAAATGGGTCCCCCATCAAACTCCTTTTTGAACTTGCAGATCAAATGAAATAGTGCCTACGCAAGGAGAAGATTGATGTTGCATTTTTTCCAAGAGACACACACTGGAGGAACATTGATAAAATTAGATGGGGTGGTATATTATATCCACATACTTACCAAGCCTCAATGTTTGTAAAAGATTCTAATACATTTTCTAACCTCAATTAAGAAATGGACCATGTATAATTATTGGTATAGGCAGTAGTCAAAGATATGTAATCATTGTTCATTAATAAATGATTATTAAGATATATTAATATGTTTCAATAATAGGCTTCAAGGTTTCCTTGACCTTAAAATATAGAATGAAGGATTTGCTGAACAGGCATTCTATAGATAGGATAGTAACTTGCTAATGCATGGTATAGTTGTAACTGTAAAAGGGCATTACAATATGCCCACCTAAAATAGGGTTTCGACGTGTAAAGATCTTAGTGAGTATGTTTACCCAATTAGGTGAAGACCAATAGACTGACAAGACTGACATCATTATTCAAACCGTGTATATAAGTTAAGCCTTGGAGAAGCATGGGAGGAGAGTTAGAGGTGAGATGTACTTGCCATCCACGGACTCTTCACGTCCCAACACTCCCTCCCTCCATCCTCAGGAATGCATAGGACAGATGTCATGAACTAAATTCCTCTAGAAGGTTTTGTAAGACTTGTTTCGTATTATTTTTGTTATCTTCTTTTTATATTCTTCTTCTATTTTTGTTCGTATTAACTGTTTTACCTTTGTTTGCATCTAAGTGACTCTGCCTATTTTTGACGCACATACATATGTGTTGATCCAATTATTTGAAGTTTGTATCGGCCCTATATTTTATTACAATGTTAGACAAGAAAAACACACGACTAGAAGCCCTCACACACGACTAGAAGCCCCCTGGAAGGGGCACACACGACAGGTAAGCCCACTTGCAGGGCACACACGGCAGATATCCCACTTGTGGGTCTCTGGCCGTAACGCAGGAGCAGATCAGGAACCGAACAGGAGCAGATCAGGAACCGAACAGGAGCAGATCAGGAACCTGTTAGGGATATTAATGAGACAAAATAGGCAAAACCAATATTTTATCACACACGCAAAATAACGACGCTATCAATTATTGTAGGACCACATGCACAATATTAATACAAAGAGATACCCTATATTTTATCTCCGATCCTAAATTCTTTAAGTTCGCCGAAAATTATAAATCAAATTAGATATATATCAAAACGGGGGGCGTGGCTTGACCATCGACTGAGATGGCAGCATAGTGTGAGAGCTCTGTGAGGATTTGGGCTTTTTTCATTAAAAAATCAGCATTCATTTGTGGACCCGTTCCAGAATCGAACCACTAATGGTCTGATTGGAAGATGCAAAAGCAGGGGGGCGTGGCTTGACCATCGACTGAGATAGCAGCATAGTGTGAGAGCTCTGTGAGGATTTGGGCTTTTTTCATTAAAAAATCAGCATTCATTTGTGGACCCGTTCCAGAATCGAACCACTACTGGACTGATTGGAAGATGCAAAAGCAGAAGTTTTCAACCAAAACTTCGGGTGCCTCGAAACCTGTGGAAAAGCTTGTGATTGAAGAAACTGAATCCCCACGTAAGAAACAGCCTAAGATGGGTGAGGAGTTGGAGAGATCAGGTATGACTGTTTCGGAACCTCGATTAATTAAGCTGCTTACGGATCTCAGGAATGGGATTCGTGATGATTTGATGAAAGAGATTTCCGTTATTAAGAAGGATATAAACGAACTGGACATTCGAGTGGATCGTACTGAACAGGCTCTTGGTCTGCAGTAGAATTCACATCTAGAGTTAGAAAAGCGTGTGGATCTGCTTGAACACCAACTCGAGCTAAGTAAACTAAAAATTGCTGATTTGGAAGATCGTAGTAGGCGCAATAATATACGGATCAGAAATATACCTGAATCCATACAAAATCAAGATCTAGGCATATGTTAAAAGAATGATTGGCTCGGTTCTGAAAAATCGTGCTGAACCAGAGATTTTGATTGACCGATGCCATAGGCTGCCGAAGTCCAACCGAGCTCCTAAGGAGGCTGCAAGGGACACTATAGCACGATTACATGTCTTCCATGTTAAGGATGAGTTCCTGACTGCTGTGAGAAAGGGTGCTAATCTCTGTGAGGAGTATAAGAACCTCCAATTTTTTCAGGATTTTTCTGCTTCCACTATGTCACGAAGAAAAGATTTTCAATTTCTTACAAGGGAATTACAAGCTCTGAATATTCGATACAGATGGGGATTCCCTGTTAAAGTTTTATTTAGGCATGATGGTCAGAACTATGTTATAACATCACCGGAAGAAGGAAAGGATTTTTTACAAATATTTTCGCCAAGATATCACGAATCTAAGGGACAAAGATTTGATTGCAGAAGGCATACCAAACTTACAGGAGCTGCAGCTATATTAAGCCATTACTGCGGAGTAATAGGTTTGATTTATTGATATATGCGCTATAAATATAGACATTGTTTTTTTCCCCATGTTTTTCTATTTTTCTGTTTTCTTTTTGCAAGTTAATGGCACTGACTGGGCGTGCCACACCTATTTCAAATCTTTGGAATTTCCCAATTCCTCTATTGTTCTCAGGAGTAAACAACCGGAACTTCTTTGTTAAATAAACATTGCAGTATCTCTGCAGGAGCATTGATATGTTGTTAAGAAAAACTGCTACAGGGACACCGCCCAGATATTGTTTTACCTTTTCAAATATTTTTTATTAGTTTTATAAAATACAAAACAAAAGTAAATGTAACTTTAACATCAAACATATGAGACTGTCAAATAGTATTGCACATACAATATACAGTGTACAATAATAATTCAAATTGATACCATAAAATTGGGAAACAATTACAACAATTGTCACTAGAAAGAGAAAAAAACAACACAAAAACAAGGGGAAAAAACAGGGGGAAAAAATGGAAATGTAAATTATTAAATTGTTCAATCCGGAAGTCTTCACTCTAACCAAAGTTATCTCACTATATATAAAAAAAATACATATGGATGAAAAATTAAGAAGAAGCGTGCAGAAATGTAAAATTAAAAAAAAAATAATAATCTAAAGGAATAAAAAAGATAAACTAAAGGAAAAATATCCTTCTAATTTTCTCTTCCCAGGAGTCCCAGAAAAATAAAAGTTGTGTTTTAAAAGCTGAGGGTAGCCTAATGGAAGATTCATAAGATTTATTCTCCAAGGTCATATACAAGATTTCTTTTATAGTCGGAACAACTCCTGTTTTCCAATACGTAGGAATAAGGATAGTAGCTGCAATCAGCAAATGACCTATGATGATCTTATCTATTTTAGGTACATCAGACGGAAAGTGTTTAAAAATACATAATTCTGGACCAAGCACTTCAATCTCGCTATTCACAAGCTTAATTATTGCTAATAAAGAGTCCCACATAGGTTTAATTAATGGACAGTCCCAGAAAATATGAAGGAGATTACCTGGGCCATTGCAGCCTCTCCAACATTTAAAACTTGTAGTCATCTTCATGCGAAAAAGTTTATCCGGGGTCAAATACCATCTGTAAATAATCTTAAAATGATTTTCAAAATGTTGTGCGTTTTATGTTAAGCGTGTTTATGATGTCCCGAGAACATATCATTCCAGACAGCTAGATCGTATGTTTTACCTAATTCCTCTTCCCAGGACGATAAAAATTTAAGTTTTTCTGAAAGAGGGAAGAGTAACACAATGAGATAGTACCTTTCCGGTCCGGGGCATTAATATAAACTGTCTCTATATCAGTCAAAGCTAAATGAGACTGATCCACATCAAAATCAGATATATTATATCGTTCTTGAAGAATTTGAATAATTAAGTCATAGTCACATTGTCTGTCAGCATCTAAAGTAAATTTTTTTTGTAATTTTGGAAATGATAGAGCCGAATTATTTGTAAATAAATCGTTAATGGAAAAAACATGTTTGCTATTCCAGTAATCTATATCTAGGTCTGGAAGAACATACCTCAAGGAACTAAGTGACATCGCCCTGGACCAAGTAATAGAACCTTGTAATTTATTAAATAATCTATCCCAAGAGAGTATAGCCAATTTAGTTGAGGGGTACATTTTCGTAAACTTGGGACGATTAGAATGTGAAACCCATAAAACATCTTTAATACAAAAAGGTTTTAGTTTATTAATTTCCATAATAAGCCATCTAGGCCAATCCCTGTCCAAATTAAATTTGAAAGCACTAGAGGCATTCGAGGCATAATAATAATTCCTAAAATCTGGCACCCCCAATCCAAAATTGTCTCTAGAATTAGTCAAAGTGGTAAATTTGACTCTGCTAGGCTTCTTCCTCCAGAGAAACTTTAGGCGCGCAGATCGCACCGAATCAAAAAAAGAAATTGGCACACTTAAAGGTATGGCTCTTAAAAAATACAAAATCTTGGGGAGAATAACCATCTTAATGGAGTGTATTCTACCCAACCATGAAATCTCAAGATTGTCCCACCTCTCAAGATCCAGTAGCAAAGAGGGCCAAAAAGTCTCTAAATTGTAAGCATACACGTGTCGAATTTTTACATAAATTAATGCCTAAATAGGAAATAAAGGTCTTCCTCCAGTCAAAGTTATATGATCTTTTAAGAGCAGTCAAATCATTCCTCTTTATATGGAATGGTAATGCCTGTGTTTTGGTATCATTAATTTTATAAAAGGACACCACGAAATTCTCTAAGAAGAGAAAATAAATGACCCATAGAAGTAACTGGATCACTTAACGTAAGAATTACATCGTCTGCAAATAAACCCAATTTGTGAGTATCTCCATCTATTGTAACACCCTGAATATTACCATCAACTCTTATTGCCTCAGCCAAAGGTTCAATAGCTAAAGCAAAAAGTAAAGGTGACAAAGGGCAACCCTGCCTAGTCCCATTGGATAAAGAGAATGAGTCGGACAAAACTCCAGAGGCCAGCACTCTTGCAGTAGGCTTCTGATACAAAGCAAAAATAGCTTTTCTTAAAGCAACTGGGAACCCAAACCGAATCAAAACATCTTCCAAATATCCCCAATGGACCCTATCAAATGCCTTTTCAGCATCGAGTGATAAAAATAAAGAGGGGTGTTTAGATTTTTGAATATATGAGATCAAATTAATAAAACGTCTCTTATTGTCTGTTGCTTGACGTCTGGGAATAAAACCTACTTGGATCGTTATGAACAAGCAAAGGCAATAAATTTGAGATACGATTAGCTAATATTTTCGAGTATAATTTGATGTCATTATTAATTAGAGAAATGGGTCTAAAATTGGAACACCTATCAGGCTCCTTCCCGGGTTTAGGTAAAGTAGAAATTTGGGCACAAAGGGATTCATCAGGAATATAGCCATTTTTCCAATATTCGTTAAACAATTTCGTTAAATGCGGCAATAAGATATTTTTAAATTTGTGATAGTATAGAGCAGAAAAACCATCAGGACCCGGTGCCTTACCAGATGGAGTATCTTTAATAGCTTGAAGCACCTCCTCCAAAGAAATGTCCGACTCAAGAAATTCAACATGAGCTTCAGGGATTCTAGGGAGATTAATTTTATCCAAAAATTCAGTTATTTTAGCAGAGGTTGGTTGTGTTTCAAGAGGGGAATCTTTAAGGTTATAAAGTGACTTATAATATGCAGCAAAAGAATTAGAAATGTCCCTAGGATGTAAAATTTTCTGGCCAGAATCATCCAATATATAAGCTATTCTAGATTGTATAGTTTTTTGTTTTAATTTATTCGCTAATAAATTAGAGGCTTTATTACCCTTTGAGTAAAATGACATTTTTAAAGATCGCAAAGTTTTAACAGTCTTTTCCAAATTCAGTTTATCCAATTTTGTTTTCACGTCTTTAATTAAAGCTGAAACAGAGAAAGAAGGGCCTAACTTATTTGCTAAATTTAAATTATATAATTCTTTCTCCAAAGTTTTAACATTTGCAGACGATGTTTTCCTAATATAAGAATTTCTATGAATAAAATGGCCTCTTAACACAGCCTTATGAGCATTCCAAATAGTAGAATATGGAATATCTTCAGTAATGTTTTCTTCAAAATATGAAGATAACGTTTTTTCAGCCAAAATTCTTTCATCTATGTTATTCAAAATGAAATCATTCAGTCTCCAAGGTCTATAAGGGACATGTGGTATTGTTTCATGAATATTCAAAGTAATAGGAGCATGATCTGACCATTTAAAATCTAAGATTTCAGCTTTCTCAATGAAAGATAACATATTTTCAGGCACTAAAAAGCGATCGATATGAGAGTACATATTGTGGCCAGCTGATTAAAAAGTATAATCTCTTTCATTAGGATGTAGGAGACGCCACACATCATAGTAACATCTGGATTGCAACAATTTGGAGCACCTCTTTGCAGTGGACATATAAGAATTTGAATTAGGAGAGGAGTCCTCCCTCGAGACATCACATTCAGGGTCCAATACAAAATTAGTATCACCACAAACAATCACTCTCCCCCTACATTCATCAAGAACTGTTTGCATAACATTTTTCAAATATTGAAATTGGGAACTCGTTGGAAAATAAACATTGAAATTGGAATAATCTACGTTATTCACTTTACCCACCCATAACACATATCTACCTTCAGGATCAATAATAGTTTTCAAAGTCTTGATAGCCAATGATTTGTTAAAAAAAATAGAAGTCCCTCTAGCCTTTGAAGAAAACTTAGAATGAAATTGAATGGGATAATACCTAGCAAAAATGTGGGGATTAAAATCATTTTTAAAGTGGGACTCCTGTATGCACAAAATATCTACACGCTTCTCCCTAGCCTCCTTCAACAATAACCTTCTTTTATGAAAAGAGCCCAATCCCTTAACATTAAAGGACATTATTTTCAATACCATTGATTATAAGGAACAGCAAAAATGAACACAAGAATGTAAATGGCTAACACATAAAATAAAGGGATCGGGCCTAACACATCAAATTTTAAAAACATGGAAGGGTATTGTAAAGGAGGAACAAGCACACGCAGCGAGAGAACTAAAAGAAACAAACTAATAAGTATCACACTTCCAGAGCTTCCATTGATTACAAAATGATAGGTGAAAAATAACAAAACTAAAAAAGAAATGATCCCCTTCCTAATGGGGAACCAACTAAGTTTGGAACAAATAAAATATATACCAAAGATAAAAAAATAGGCCCAAAGAGAGGAGTAAAGAGAAATGAATAATATACTCCTCTCCATTGATGGTAAAAAAAAAGGCCTTACTGTTGGGGGGGTAGTGAGAGAAACCAACAGTGAGGACAGGGATATTGTCATAATTATTAACGTTGCATAAAAACTAATGAAAAAAAATAAAAAAATTAAAGAAATCTATTAAAGACCCACACATAAAAATGAAAAACAAAATGAAAAAAGAATTAAAAATAAAAAAAACCCCACAAAATAATAAGAGAAGAAAAAAAAAAACAAAAAACAAAACATAGAAATAAAATAAGAATGAAAATAAATAAATAATAAGAAAGAAACATTATCAACAAGTAGCCAGTTCTAATGAAGACAGTTAAAAAAGATCTCAAAACTACATGGATAGTTTTAAAACAATATCTGGGCGGTGTCCCTGTAGCAGTGTTTCTTAACAACATATCAATGCTCCTGCAGAGATACTGCAATGTTTATTTAACAAAGAGGTTCCGGTTGTTTACTCCTGAGAACAATAGAGGAATTGGGAAATTCCAAAGATTTGAAATAGGTGTGGCACGCCCAGTCAGTGCCATTAACTTGCATAAAGAAAACAGAAAAATAGAAAAACATGGGGAAAAAAACAATGTCTATATTTATAGCGCATATATCAATAAATCAAACCTATTACTCCGCAGTAATGGCTTCGTCACCTAATATAGCTGCAGCTCCTGTAAGTTTGGTATGCCTTCTGCGATCAAATCTTTGTCCCTTAGATTCGTGATATCTTGGCGAAAATATTTGTAAAAAATCCTTTCCTTCTTCCGGTGATGTTATAACATAGTTCTGACCATCATGCCTAAATAAAACTTTAACAGGGAATCCCCATCTGTATCGAATATTCAGAGCTTGTAATTCCCTTGTAAGAAATTGAAAATCTTTTCTTCGTGACATAGTGGAAGCAGAAAAATCCTGAAAAAATTGGACGTTTGTATACTCCTCACAGAGATTAGCACCCTTTCTCACAGCAGTCAGGAACTCATCCTCAACATGGAAGAAATGTAATCGTGCTATAGTGTCCCTTGCAGCCTCCTTAGGAGCTCGGTTGGACTTCGGCAGCCTATGGCATCGGTCAATGAAAATCTCTGGTTCAGCACGATTTTTCAGAACCGAGCCAATCATTCTTTTAACATATGCGCCTAGATCTTGATTTTGTATGGATTCAGGTATATTTCTGATCCGTATATTATTGCGCCTACTACGATCTTCCAAATCAGCAATTTTTAGTTTACTTAGCTCGAGTTGGTGTTCAAGCAGATCCACACGCTTTTCTAACTCTAGATGTGAATTCTTCTGCAGACCAAGAGCCTGTTCAGTACGATCCACTCGAATGTCCAGTTCGTTTATATCCTTCTTAATAACGGAAATCTCTTTCATCAAATCATCACGAATCCCATTCCTGAGATCCGTAAGCAGCTTAATTAATCGAGGTTCCGAAACAGTCATACCTGATCTCTCCAACTCCTCACCCATCTTAGGCTGTTTCTTACGTGGGGATTCAGTTTCTTCAATCACAAGCTTTTCCACAGGTTTCGAGGCACCCGAAATCAGTCCAGTAGTGGTTCGATTCTGGAACGGGTCCACAAATGAATGCTGATTTTTTAATGAAAAAAGCCCAAATCCTCACAGAGCTCTCACACTATGCTGCCATCTCAGTCGATGGTCAAGCCACGCCCCCCTGGGTCACGGGTCTGATGACAAACTTCCATTTATGCTACAATGGGAGAGGGAACTTGGTAAGGCATATGATGTTCAAACTTGGTATCATGCCCTCTCCTCATTTCAGGGGGTCTCAAAAAATGCTACTCATTTCGAAACCAACAGGAAGGTTCTCTTTCGGTTGTATTATGTTCCCTCCAGACTAGCTAAAATGTTCCCCTCCTCCTCTCCCTTATGCTGGAGACAGTGCGGGCAAGTAGGCACCATGCTCCATGTATGGTGGAGCTGTCCTGCGCTCAAACCCTACTGGACAGCTGTTTTCCATCTCATAGTGGAATTGCTGCATATTCCAATAGTGGCTGAGGTGGAGATTGCATTGTTGGATATGTTTCCTCCATCACTAGCCTTCCCACTGCGGAAACTACTAGGTCATGTCTTGATCGCAGCCAAGGTTTGCATTGCGCGCAAGTGGAAAGATCCACTCCCCCCCACGATTCAGGACGTCTTGTATGCGCTTACCCGTACTTATGAACAGATGGCGCATTCCGCCTCTAACACCCCACACATTTTCCATGACACATGGGCGGCCTGGGATGAGTATTATACTGCTACATTCTGCCCTATGCCTAGTGGTTTTATCCTGAATGATTTGCGGACCATTTGGTATCGGAAGGCGACTCTGGCATACCCTTTGGCTTCTTCTCTCTATTTTTATGTCTGATCTCAATAAAAATTCAGTTTCAAAAAATAAATAAATAAGCAGAGTCCCTTAGATGCAAACAAAGGTAAAACATTTAATACGAACAAAAATAGAAGAAGAATATAAAAAGAAGATAACAAAAATAATACGAAACAAGTCTTACAAAACCTTCTAGAGGCATTTAGTTCATGACATCTGTCCTATGCATTCCTGAGGATGTACATCTCCCATCTACCTCTCCTCCCATGCTTCTCCAAGGCTTCTTGTCAGTCTATTGGTCTTCACTTAATTGGGTAAACATGCTCACTAAGATCTTTACACGTCAAAACCCTATTTTAGGTGGTCACTGTACGCATATTGTAATGCATTTTTACAGTTACAACTATACCATGCATTAGCAAGTTACTATCCTATCTATAGAATGCCTGTTCAGCAAATCCTTCATTCTATATTTTAAGGTCAAGGAAACCTTGAAGCCTATTATTGAAACATATTAATATATCTTAATAATCATTTATTAATGAACAATGATTACATATCTTTGACTACTGCCTATACCAATAATTATACATGGTCCATTTCTTAATTGAGGTTAGAAAATGTATTAGAATCTTTTACAATTCCCCCTGATGATAGGATAATATCCTTATCATATCTTTTCAAATATACTGTGTAAGATTAAACTGCTGAGGTAGTGTTCTTAAACGCTCTGTGCCTATAGTTGAGATATTAAACTTTTTCCCATCTATCTCCAACTTTTTCAAATCACCTTCTATGCAATATAATCCTCTGTGAAGAGTTTCATTATGCATACAATTTGAAAAGAATGCTCTGACCAATGACTCTTCCTTCATTACTTGAAAAGAAACTTTCCCTATCTTCACTTGAGTCATTAATTCATGCATAGATGTAACACTTTCAATCCTGGCCTCACATGATGAATGATTGTGAAAACAAGAATGATAGACAACCTTTTCTTGCCCTGGAAGACATATTACTTTAGAAACAAAGTGAAGACAAGCTGAAACATCTAATTGTTCCAGATTTTCCCATCAAAAACAAAATCTGTATATCTTAAATTATAACGAATCTAATTTGTCCACCAATGTCTCTTGATGTATCAATGTCTGATGTCAGGAGTCGATCCACCTGAACTTCTCTTATCTTATGTAATAACAATGTCTCCTGTGGTAAATCCTTTGTCGGATCATCAATTCCAATTGGCTTTTGGTATAGATCAAACAACACAGCAATCAAAAACTATGCTATCTTGATGTCACGCTTCTTGTATTGCTGTTTCTGAGAAGGTTCTCCTTCCAATAGTTAACAGTTTTGTTCCTCCATTTTCTTGCAGAACTGTGTTCCTGCAAGAACAGAATTTAGTTAGAAACATACAATTTACACTGGTCAACATGTACCCACAGCTTCTGCTGCCTACGGGTATTTTTCACTGTCTTTTCTGTTCTTTGAACAAGGATCATAACTTGACCCATTGTGTCGATTATTTCAAACGGTCCTTCCCAATTACTTTCCCAAGGTCCTGCCTTCCTAAAAGTCTTAATCATTACTGATGCTCCTGTCACAAATTTAGAACAGTGAGGCTGTACCATACGCTGCATTCTAGACGCTGCGTGAGGAAGGATTGTTTTTAAATTCTCCTGAAGTACCTGTAACCACTTAGTTATTGCAATGGCATCTTTCTGTGGAGTAGACAAAAACGGTTCATGAGGAAAGATCAATGGCATTTTCCTTCCTGTCATTAATTCAAAAGGTGTATACTGGGTAGTTGAGGAGCTTGTTCCCCTAATACTCATCAATACCAGAGGTACTGCTCAAGTAACATTTTTGCAATTCTAGACTTAATCGTTCTGTTCATTCTTTCTACAATACCTGCGGACTGAAGATGGTATGGAACATGGAATTGTTGACGTACCCCCAGGATCGCACAAACAGCCTGCATGACTTTGCCAGTAAAATGGCTTCCTCTGTCAGAAGAAATCATCCTTGGGATTCCCCAAGTACAAAAAACATGATTCACCAATGCTTTTGCCCTAGACAAAGCATCATCTTTCCTGACAGGCAACAGTTCTACCCACTTAGAAAATACATCTACCACGACTAATGCATACCTGAGACCTTGTTTACCTGAAGGTAGGGGACCCATGTAGTCAATCTGCAATGTAGACCACGGACCGTCTGCAGGTGCAATTCTTAGAAGTGGAGGCTTTTGTCCTTTAGTCCTGGGGTTTACTTGAGCACAAATGAGACATGACTGAACAACATTTTGTACAGAGTCCTCCATTTTGTCCCAATAAAACTTTTCTTTGAGAATTTCCAGCAACTTTTGCTGACCCACATGACCTAAACTTTCATGATTATAGCGGGTGAATTCCGTCTGCAAGTGTTTAGGCACAACTGGAATAAATTACCTTGCATCCCATAACAAACCACTCCATTTTCACAAACAAAGGGAGGTGTTATTTTATTCTTACATTCCACAATGAACGGATCTTTCATCTGTTCATCACTGAATGAAGGTAGATTTGCTTCCTTACTCTTTACTGGTAGTACTTCCAACGGTTCTAGTTCCATCACTAACTCTCCTGTCAAAGCTGCTTCCTTTGCTAAAGAATCTGCTTTCTCATTTCCCAAAGCAGGTACCTGCTACGGCCTAGTACCTTGACAATAGCATATTGGTTAGGATTTTTAGAAGCAAGCTCAAAAATAGTCTGCAATATATCAACATGACTTAAGATTTTGTTAGATGAATCCACAAAACCTCGTTTTTTCCACACTGGTAAGTAGTCGCTATAGATTATTGTTTTCTTTCTCGTTAATTTCCAATACTGTTTTAACAGCTTCAATTTTTTGCTCTCTGGGCAGAAAAATGTCCTGGTAGTCTATGCTGAATAGCTCGACCAAATGGCATATCCGGTATAATATTGTCCTTTCAAGCAAAATCTAGAACCATCTACAAATACTGGTTCATCAGTTTCCTCTACTTCTTTCCTAAAAAGAGATGGAAAATCCCCCTGAAATGTCTCAACACACTCATGTGATTCACCCTCATATTGCATTAGTTGAGGGAGCACATATTTAGCTTTATGATCCACTTCAATCTGTTTTGGAGACAAAGACAACAACCAATGTGCAAATCTTTGATGTGACACTCCTGGGATACTTTTTTCAAGAAGTAATTTCAAAGTGGAGTGAGGAGTCTGAGGAATTAGTTTGTTAAACCCAACAATATGTTCAGTCGCCTTAACTGCAAACTGTACACCCACCAAATGTCTTGCACACGTTTCAAACCCTTTTTCTACAGGTGAAAGGAGTTTGGAAAAATAGCCAACTATTCTCCATTCTTTTCCCTGTAGCTGCAGTAAAACTGCTGAGACAGCCGTCTCTGAGGTATGAACTTGTAAAGCAAAAAGCTTAGATGGATACACAGTTGTCAAAGCTGGTGCTCTCTGTAAATCAAGTTTAAGTTGTTCAAACGCTTTCTGCTGCTCATCTCCCCATGGACCAAACGAATTATCATCATCAGTACTTTTTAGTAAGTCATATAAGGGTTTAGCTTTTTCAGCAAAGCCCTCTATGAAGTCTCTAGAAAAATTTACAAGTCCCAGGAATTGTCTTAAAGCTTTGAAAGTTGTAGGTACAGGCAAAGCTGCTACCGTTGCTACTCTTTCCTGCAAAGGACGTCTCTGGCCTGGACTTATCAAAACTCCCAAGTACTTAACCTCTTGTTTCAGTAATTGCACCTTCCTTGGATTTAATTTCAATCCTGACTCATACAACATATCAAACAATTCTGCTAACAAGATGATGTGTTCCTCTCTACTCTCTGTTGCCAACAAGATATCATCAACATACTGTAGAATACAATCGTGCCTTGAGAATTTTGATAACACTTTTGCCAATGCCTGATGAAACAGACTAGGTGACGTGCGCCCCTTGTGGTAATCTGCAAAATACATATTGCTCATTCAGAAAAGTAAAAGCAAATTTGTATTGACAACTCCTCTCTATCCGAATACTGAAAAAACCATTACTGATATCCCGTACCGAGAAAAACTTTGCCTTAGCATGATGTCTGCTACAATTGGCGCCACATTTGGGGTACATTTATTAAACATACGCAGATCTAGAAGCATTCTATAAGAATTATCTGGTTTCTTAACTGCCCATAACGGATAATTAGTCACCGAATTTGATTTGCGTATGACGCCTTGTTGAAGTAGTTCTTTTATTTTCCAATAATTTTGGACAAAGGCTCAATTGAATCTGGAGCCAATCAGTACTGTCTCTGAGCTATGGGATCTGTTCCTTCCACTTTAACAACAACATCTTTCATTGTCCCTACCTCATTCTTAGACTGAGCCCATAAAAAGGGATGTTTCTGCACAATTTCTACAAGAGTCAAGTCATCAAAATCCATTTGTGGCCAAACATGATTTGGGGATACCTCCTCAATTAAATTGATAACGGCCACTATACTATAGTCACTTGGATCTATTACTACAGGCCCTTTAAGGTTATTACTTCTCCAAATCACTTGATTCCCTAAATCTTTCTCTCATTACGTCAGCCCCTAAGATATTTTCTGAGCTAGGACAATGCCAGATATCAATTTCAGTACACAAATAGCGAGGAATCTCAAACAAACCACCACTAACCAAAGTTGCTGAAGTATTACCTTTTCCACTTAAACCTACAATCGTGCAAACAGGTGAGTTAGATGTTATAGGCAAAGCTTGATTAGTCACACCTAATTGAGCTCCTGTATCAATTAGGAATGTAATCTCTTTTCCCTGTAATTTTCCCTTGACATATGGTCTGCCACAGTTGTCAGTTGACACTGGAGCTACATAGGTTAACTTACAGAGTGATTGATTCTTATCTAGTCACTGAGAGGGTGTCAGACCCCTCCTGACATTCTTTCCTGTTACATAGCAGTACTATTTGTTGTGAGCTCTTGCACCTGTCTTATTAGTGGAGTGTATGGGGACCTTGACTTTAACTGTTCACCAGTAGGTGGGGCTGTTGGCACCAGCCCATTCTCTTTCCCAAAATGTTGTGTTCTAGGGACAAATTTTCTATTTTTAAGAAATTGTTTACACTGCCACTTCAAATGTCCTTTTTTACCACAATGATAACAACTGACATTTGGTCTGAATATCTTTTGGTTAGTATTATCAACTCGTTCAAAATTAGTAGGATTAGTTTGTGGCATGTGACAGTCATTCTGAGTTAATTCTAGCCGTTTGTCAATTAGTTCCTGTACTGTAGATACTTTTACCTTTACAGTTGACATTTTCATTGCTCTTCTAATACGATCAATGAATATGGCTGCTTCTTGCAAACTAGGTTTTTCAGAGGCAAGCTGAACTGATACAGGATCTAGATATTTAAATTTCCTTACAAATGCTATAATCATTGCCTGTGGTTCATCTCCATCATCAAGTCCCATTACCATTCTATAGGCCTTCTCAAATTTCAACAAAAATGCAAAGGGATCATCTTGAAGATTTACTTTTAGAGTTAGCACTTTAATACAGCCTAATATAGCACGGCTTACAATTACTAGAGAATCTCTCCTTATATAGATATGTTTGTTCTATACTATCTGTATAACTATCTTAAGTAGCGAAATATGTGACGACTGACAATTGTTCTCTAAATTTTTAGTTAGCATTTTAATACGTCTTCCACGATCTACACTTACTAGTAAATTTCCTCTTATATAGACATGTTTGTTATCTACTACTTCTATAACTATTTAATCAGAGGTTTATTTGATGATCGATAATGGTTATTTAACTTTTTTGAGACCTTGCACTTTAGCACTATAACATGAATTTACCACTTTCAATAGAGTTTCTCTTTTTAGAGGTTTGGTAAATGCTTTTTCCATGACCATGGTGGACTACTAGTAAATTTATTCCTATATAGACATGTTCGTTATATATTACTTCTATAACTATTTAAACAGAGGTACATCTGATGACCGTCAATCTAACTTTTTTGTGACCATGCACTTTAACACTCTAATATAAATCTATCACTTTCAATAGAGTTTCTCTTTCAAGATGGCTTGGTAAAAATGTTCTCTACTATTCCATGACTATGTAGTAACACAATAATTTATGGGGGTGGTTTTGTCTTTTTTTCCTCCTCTCTTCCTCCTTTCTTGTCTACTATAAGCTCAGGGAACTTTGGTATGACTATATGACTATATATCAAAGTGTATATTTGAAGATTCTAGGGTGACTGGTGTAACATTCTATTATAATTGCTAATAATATTTGAAGATTCTAGGGTGACTGGTGTAACATTGTATTATAATAGCTAATAAGCTGGTAAATATTTATCAACACTTCTGGCGACTTTCCTTTAGCACGGTTTACTTAAAGATTTGATGGAGATTGGTGAGATTGGTCTTGCACTATTGTGTGATTATTGTGAGCGATCAATGTTTATATTTGAAGAGCTTGTCACTCTGGTGTCACTGGTGCAATACTGCATTATAATAGCTATTAAGTTTTAAGACGTGTTTAAATTGGATGTTTACTCAAGTTTATCTTTAATATGTTTATTTTGATTTCAGTGATTACAGTGATTCAACTGCCTTTTATCATGTTGTGAATATATATTAACGTTTATATTTGAGGATTTTACAAAAACCGGTATAGCTAGTTTTATCTTTAAATAATCCTCTTCACAATTTAATGCACCACTATGTCATTAAGGGCGAGTCCCAAGACTTTTGGCTATATTTTGTTACATTAGTGATTTTTGTTTTTGTATGGTTTATTGATTGAGAGAATTATAAGCCTATCCCTGCAAACAATACCATCAAATGGGTCCCCCATCAAACTCCTTTTTGAACTTGCAGATCAAATGAAATAGTGCCTACGCAAGGAGAAGATTGATGTTGCATTTTTTCCAAGAGACACACACTGGAGGAACATTGATAAAATTAGATGGGGTGGTATATTATATCCACATACTTACCAAGCCTCAATGTTTGTAAAAGATTCTAATACATTTTCTAACCTCAATTAAGAAATGGACCATGTATAATTATTGGTATAGGCAGTAGTCAAAGATATGTAATCATTGTTCATTAATAAATGATTATTAAGATATATTAATATGTTTCAATAATAGGCTTCAAGGTTTCCTTGACCTTAAAATATAGAATGAAGGATTTGCTGAACAGGCATTCTATAGATAGGATAGTAACTTGCTAATGCATGGTATAGTTGTAACTGTAAAAGGGCATTACAATATGCCCACCTAAAATAGGGTTTCGACGTGTAAAGATCTTAGTGAGCATGTTTACCCAATTAGGTGAAGACCAATAGACTGACAAGACTGACATCATTATTCAAACCGTGTATATAAGTTAAGCCTTGGAGAAGCATGGGAGGAGAGTTAGAGGTGAGATGTACTTGCCATCCACGGACTCTTCACGTCCCAACACTCCCTCCCTCCATCCTCAGGAATGCATAGGACAGATGTCATGAACTAAATTCCTCTAGAAGGTTTTGTAAGACTTGTTTCGTATTATTTTTGTTATCTTCTTTTTATATTCTTCTTCTATTTTTGTTCGTATTAACTGTTTTACCTTTGTTTGCATCTAAGTGACTCTGCCTATTTTTGACGCACATACATATGTGTTGATCCAATTATTTGAAGTTTGTATCGGCCCTATATTTTATTACAATGTTAGACAAGAAAAACACACGACTAGAAGCCCTCACACACGACTAGAAGCCCCCTGGAAGGGGCACACACGACAGGTAAGCCCACTTGCAGGGCACACACGGCAGATATCCCACTTGTGGGTCTCTGGCCGTAACTCAGGAGCAGATCAGGAACCGAACAGGAGCAGATCAGGAACCGAACAGGAGCAGATCAGGAACCTGTTAGGGATATTAATGAGACAAAATAGGCAAAACCAATATTTTATCACACACGCAAAATAACGACGCTATCAATTATTGTAGGACCACATGCACAATATTAATACAAAGAGATACCCTATATTTTATCTCCGATCCTAAATTCTTTAAGTTCGCCGAAAATTATAAATCAAATTAGATATATATCAAAACGGGGGGCGTGGCTTGACCATCGACTGAGATGGCAGCATAGTGTGAGAGCTCTGTGAGGATTTGGGCTTTTTTCATTAAAAAATCAGCATTCATTTGTGGACCCGTTCCAGAATCGAACCACTAATGGTCTGATTGGAAGATGCAAAAGCAGGGGGGCGTGGCTTGACCATCGACTGAGATAGCAGCATAGTGTGAGAGCTCTGTGAGGATTTGGGCTTTTTTCATTAAAAAATCAGCATTCATTTGTGGACCCGTTCCAGAATCGAACCACTACTGGACTGATTGGAAGATGCAAAAGCAGAAGTTTTCAACCAAAACTTCGGGTGCCTCGAAACCTGTGGAAAAGCTTGTGATTGAAGAAACTGAATCCCCACGTAAGAAACAGCCTAAGATGGGTGAGGAGTTGGAGAGATCAGGTATGACTGTTTCGGAACCTCGATTAATTAAGCTGCTTACGGATCTCAGGAATGGGATTCGTGATGATTTGATGAAAGAGATTTCCGTTATTAAGAAGGATATAAACGAACTGGACATTCGAGTGGATCGTACTGAACAGGCTCTTGGTCTGCAGTAGAATTCACATCTAGAGTTAGAAAAGCGTGTGGATCTGCTTGAACACCAACTCGAGCTAAGTAAACTAAAAATTGCTGATTTGGAAGATCGTAGTAGGCGCAATAATATACGGATCAGAAATATACCTGAATCCATACAAAATCAAGATCTAGGCATATGTTAAAAGAATGATTGGCTCGGTTCTGAAAAATCGTGCTGAACCAGAGATTTTGATTGACCGATGCCATAGGCTGCCGAAGTCCAACCGAGCTCCTAAGGAGGCTGCAAGGGACACTATAGCACGATTACATGTCTTCCATGTTAAGGATGAGTTCCTGACTGCTGTGAGAAAGGGTGCTAATCTCTGTGAGGAGTATAAGAACCTCCAATTTTTTCAGGATTTTTCTGCTTCCACTATGTCACGAAGAAAAGATTTTCAATTTCTTACAAGGGAATTACAAGCTCTGAATATTCGATACAGATGGGGATTCCCTGTTAAAGTTTTATTTAGGCATGATGGTCAGAACTATGTTATAACATCACCGGAAGAAGGAAAGGATTTTTTACAAATATTTTCGCCAAGATATCACGAATCTAAGGGACAAAGATTTGATTGCAGAAGGCATACCAAACTTACAGGAGCTGCAGCTATATTAAGCCATTACTGCGGAGTAATAGGTTTGATTTATTGATATATGCGCTATAAATATAGACATTGTTTTTTTCCCCATGTTTTTCTATTTTTCTGTTTTCTTTTTGCAAGTTAATGGCACTGACTGGGCGTGCCACACCTATTTCAAATCTTTGGAATTTCCCAATTCCTCTATTGTTCTCAGGAGTAAACAACCGGAACTTCTTTGTTAAATAAACATTGCAGTATCTCTGCAGGAGCATTGATATGTTGTTAAGAAAAACTGCTACAGGGACACCGCCCAGATATTGTTTTACCTTTTCAAATATTTTTTATTAGTTTTATAAAATACAAAACAAAAGTAAATGTAACTTTAACATCAAACATATGAGACTGTCAAATAGTATTGCACATACAATATACAGTGTACAATAATAATTCAAATTGATACCATAAAATTGGGAAACAATTACAACAATTGTCACTAGAAAGAGAAAAAAACAACACAAAAACAAGGGGAAAAAACAGGGGGAAAAAATGGAAATGTAAATTATTAAATTGTTCAATCCGGAAGTCTTCACTCTAACCAAAGTTATCTCACTATATATAAAAAAAATACATATGGATGAAAAATTAAGAAGAAGCGTGCAGAAATGTAAAATTAAAAAAAAAATAATAATCTAAAGGAATAAAAAAGATAAACTAAAGGAAAAATATCCTTCTAATTTTCTCTTCCCAGGAGTCCCAGAAAAATAAAAGTTGTGTTTTAAAAGCTGAGGGTAGCCTAATGGAAGATTCATAAGATTTATTCTCCAAGGTCATATACAAGATTTCTTTTATAGTCGGAACAACTCCTGTTTTCCAATACGTAGGAATAAGGATAGTAGCTGCAATCAGCAAATGACCTATGATGATCTTATCTATTTTAGGTACATCAGACGGAAAGTGTTTAAAAATACATAATTCTGGACCAAGCACTTCAATCTCGCTATTCACAAGCTTAATTATTGCTAATAAAGAGTCCCACATAGGTTTAATTAATGGACAGTCCCAGAAAATATGAAGGAGATTACCTGGGCCATTGCAGCCTCTCCAACATTTAAAACTTGTAGTCATCTTCATGCGAAAAAGTTTATCCGGGGTCAAATACCATCTGTAAATAATCTTAAAATGATTTTCAAAATGTTGTGCGTTTTATGTTAAGCGTGTTTATGATGTCCCGAGAACATATCATTCCAGACAGCTAGATCGTATGTTTTACCTAATTCCTCTTCCCAGGACGATAAAAATTTAAGTTTTTCTGAAACCTTCGAGGAGAGGGAAGAGTAACACAATGAGATAGTACCTTTCCGGTCCGGGGCATTAATATAAACTGTCTCTATATCAGTCAAAGCTAAATGAGACTGATCCACATCAAAATCAGATATATTATATCGTTCTTGAAGAATTTGAATAATTAAGTCATAGTCACATTGTCTGTCAGCATCTAAAGTAAATTTTTTTTGTAATTTTGGAAATGATAGAGCCGAATTATTTGTAAAGAAATCGTTAATGGAAAAAACATGTTTGCTATTCCAGTAATCTATATCTAGGTCTGGAAGAACATACCTCAAGGAACTAAGTGACATCGCCCTGGACCGTAAACTTGGGACGATTAGAATGTGAAACCCATAAAACATCTTTAATACAAAAAGGTTTTAGTTTATTAATTTCCATAATAAGCCATCTAGGCCAATCCCTGTCCAAATTAAATTTGAAAGCACTAGAGGCATTCGAGGCATAATAATAATTCCTAAAATCTGGCACCCCCAATCCAAAATTGTCTCTAGAATTAGTCAAAGTGGTAAATTTGACTCTGCTAGGCTTCTTCCTCCAGAGAAACTTTAGGCGCGCAGATCGCACCGAATCAAAAAAAGAAATTGGCACACTTAAAGGTATGGCTCTTAAAAAATACAAAATCTTGGGGAGAATAACCATCTTAATGGAGTGTATTCTACCCAACCATGAAATCTCAAGATTGTCCCACCTCTCAAGATCCAGTAGCAAAGAGGGCCAAAAAGTCTCTAAATTGTAAGCATACACGTGTCAAATTTTTACATAAATTAATGCCTAAATAGGAAATAAAGGTCTTCCTCCAGTCAAAGTTATATGATCTTTTAAGAGCAGTCAAATCATTCCTCTTTATATGGAATGGTAATGCCTGTGTTTTGGTATCATTAATTTTATAAAAGGACACTTCACGAAATTCTCTAAGAAGAGAAAATAAATGACCCATAGAAGTAACTGGATCACTTAACGTAAGAATTACATCGTCTGCAAATAAACCCAATTTGTGAGTATCTCCATCTATTGTAACACCCTGAATATTACCATCAACTCTTATTGCCTCAGCCAAAGGTTCAATAGCTAAAGCAAAAAGTAAAGGTGACAAAGGGCAACCCTGCCTAGTCCCATTGGATAAAGAGAATGAGTCGGACAAAACTCCAGAGGCCAGCACTTTTGCAGTAGGCTTCTGATACAAAGCAAAAATAGCTTTTCTTAAAGCAACTGGGAACCCAAACCGAATCAAAACATCTTCCAAATATCCCCAATGGACCCTATCAAATGCCTTTTCAGCATCGAGTGATAAAAATAAAGAGGGGTGTTTAGATTTTTGAATATATGAGATCAAATTAATAAAACGTCTCGTATTGTCTGTTGCTTGACGTCTGGGAATAAAACCTACTTGATCGTTATGAACAAGCAAAGGCAATAAATTTGAGATACGATTAGCTAATATTTTCGAGTATAATTTGGTGTCATTATTAATTAGAGAAATGGGTCTAAAATTGGAACACCTATCAGGCTCCTTCCCGGGTTTAGGTAAAGTAGAAATTTGGGCACAAAGGGATTCATCAGGAATATAGCCATTTTTCCAATATTCGTTAAACAATTTCGTTAAATGCGGCAATAAGATATTTTTAAATTTGTGATAGTATAGAGCAGAAAAACCATCAGGACCCGGTGCCTTACCAGATGGAGTATCTTTAATAGCTTGAAGCACCTCCTCCAAAGAAATGTCCGACTCAAGAAATTCAACATGAGCTTCAGGGATTCTAGGGAGATTAATTTTATCCAAAAATTCAGTTATTTTAGCAGAGGTTGGTTGTGTTTCAAGAGGGGAATCTTTAAGGTTATAAAGTGACTTATAATATGCAGCAAAAGAATTAGAAATGTCCCTAGGATGAAAAATTTTCTGGCCAGAATCATCCAATATATAAGCTATTCTAGATTGTATAGTTTTTTGTTTTAATTTATTCGCTAATAAATTAGAGGCTTTATTACCCTTTGAGTAAAATGACATTTTTAAAGATCGTAAAGTTTTAACAGTCTTTTCCAAATTCAGTTTATCCAATTTTGTTTTCACGTCTTTAATTAAAGCTGAAACAGAGAAAGAAGGGCCTAACTTATTTGCTAAATTTAAATTATATAATTCTTTCTCCAAAATTTTAACATTTGCAGACGATGTTTTCCTAATATAAGAATTTCTATTAATAAAATGGCCTCTTAACACAGCCTTATGAGCATTCCAAATAGTAGAATATGGAATATCTTCAGTAATGTTTTCTTCAAAATATGAAGATAACGTTTTTTCAGCCAAAATTCTTTCATCTATGTTATTCAAAATGAAATCATTCAGTCTCCAAGGTCTATAAGGGACATGTGGTATTGTTTCATGAATATTCAAAGTAATAGGAGCATGATCTGACCATTTAAAATCTAAGATTTCAGCTTTCTCAATGAAAGATAACATATTTTCAGGCACTAAAAAGCGATCGATACGAGAGTACATATTGTGGCCAGCTGAGTAAAAAGTATAATCTCTTTCATTAGGATGTAGGAGACGCCACACATCATAGTAACATCTGGATTGCAACAATTTGGAGCACCTCTTTGCAGTGGACATATAAGAATTTGAATTAGGAGAGGAGTCCTCCCTCGAGACATCACATTCAGGGTCCAATACAAAATTAGTATCACCACAAACAATCACTCTCCCCCTACATTCATCAAGAACTGTTTGCATAACATTTTTCAAATATTGAAATTGGGAACTCGTTGGAAAATAAACATTGAAAATGGAATAATCTACGTTATTGACTTTACCCACCCATAGCACATATCTACCTTCAGGATCAATAATAGTTTTCAAAGTCTTGATAGCCAATGATTTGTTAAAAAAAATAGAAGTCCCTCTAGCCTTTGAAGAAAACTTAGAATGAAATTGAATGGGATAATACCTAGCAAAAATGTGGGGATTAAAATCATTTTTAAAGTGGGACTCCTGTATGCACAAAATATCTACACGCTTCTCCCTAGCCTCCTTCAACAATAACCTTCTTTTATGAAAAGAGCCCAATCCCTTAACATTAAAGGACATTATTTTCAATACCATTGATTATAAGGAACAGCAAAAATGAACACAAGAATGTAAATGGCTAACACATAAAATAAAGGGATTGGGCCTAACACATCAAATTTTAAAAACATGGAAGGGTATTGTAAAGGAGGAACAAGCACACGCAGCGAGAGAACTAAAAGAAACAAACTAATAAGTATCACACTTCCAGAGCTTCCATTGATTACAAAATGATAGGTGAAAAATAACAAAACTAAAAAAGAAATGATCCCCTTCCTAATGGGGAACCAACTAAGTTTGGAACAAATAAAATATATACCAAAGATAAAAAAATAGGCCCAAAGAGAGGAGTAAAGAGAAATGAATAATATACTCCTCTCCATTGATGGTAAAAAAAAGGCCTTACTGTTGGGGGGTAGTGAGAGAAACCAACAGTGAGGACAGGGATATTGTCATAATTATTAACGTTGCATAATTGAGGTGGGACAATCTTGAGATTTCATGGTTGGGTAGAATACACTCCATTAAGATGGTTATTCTCCCCAAGATTTTGTATTTTTTAAGAGCCATACCTTTAAGTGTGCCAATTTCTTTTTTTGATTCGGTGCGATCTGCGCTCATAAAGTTTCTCTGGAGGAAGAAGCCTAGCAGAGTCAAATTTACCACTTTGACTAATTCTAGAGACAATTTTGGATTGGGGGTGCCAGATTTTAGGAATTATTATTATGCCTCGAATGCCTCTAGTGCTTTCAAATTTAATTTGGACAGGGATTGGCCTAGATGGCTTATTATGGAAATTAATAAACTAAAACCTTTTTGTATTAAAGATGTTTTATGGGTTTCACATTCTAATCGTCCCAAGTTTACGAAAATGTACCCCTCAACTAAATTGGCTATACTCTCTTTGGATAGATTATTTAATAAATTACCAGGTTCTATTACTTGGTCCAGGGCGATGTCACTTAGTTCCTTGAGATATGTTCTTCCAGACCTAGATATAGATTACTGGAATAGCAAACATGTTTTTTCCATTAACGATTTCTTTACAAATAATTCGGCTCTATCATTTCCAAAATTACAAAAAAAATTTACTTTAGATGCTGACAGACAATGTGACTATGACTTAATTATTCAAATTCTTCAAGAACGATATAATATATCTGATTTTGATGTGGATCAGTCTCATTTAGCTTTGAATGATATAGAGACAGTTTATATTAATGCCCCGGACCGGAAAGGTACTATCTCACTGTGTTACTCTTCCCTCTCCTCGAAGGTTTCAGAAAAACTTAAATTTTTATCGTCCTGGGAAGAGGCATTAGGTAAAACATACGATCTAGCTGTCTGGAATGATATGTTCTCGCGACTGAGGGGCATAACACAATGTGCACAACATTTTGAAAATCATTTTAAGATTATTTACAGATGGTATTTGACCCTGGATAAACTTTTTCGCATGAAGATGACTACAAGTTTTAAATGTTGGAGAGGCTGCAATGGCCCAGGTAATCTCCTTCATATTTTCTGGGACTGTCCATTAATTAAACCTATGTGGGACTCTTTATTAGCAATAATTAAGCTTGTGAATAGCGAGATTGAAGTGCTTGGTCCAGAATTATGTATTTTTAAACACTTTCCGTCTGATGTACCTAAAATAGATAAGATCATCATAGGTCATTTGCTGATTGCAGCTACTATCCTTGTTCCTAAGTATTGGAAAACAGGAGTTGTTCCGACTATAAAAGAAATCTTGTATATGACCTTGGAGAATAAATCTTATGAATCTTCCATTAGGCTACCCTCAGCTTTTAAAACACAACTTTTATTTTTCTGGGACTCCTGGGAAGAGAAAATTAGAAGGATATTTTTCCTTTAGTTTATCTTTTTTATTCCTTTAGATTATTATTTTTTTTAATTTTACATTTCTGCACGCTTCTTCTTAATTTTTCATCCATATGTATTTTTTTTATATATAGTGAGATAACTTTGGTTAGAGTGAAGACTTCCGGATTGAAGAATTTAATAATTTACATTTCCATTTTTTCCCCCTGTTTTTTCCCCTTGTTTTTGTGTTGTTTTTTTCTCTTTCTAGTGATAATTGTTGTAATTGTTTCCCAATTTTATGGTATCAATTTGAATTATTATTGTACACTGTATATTGTATGTGCAATACTATTTGACAGTCTCATATGTTTGATGTTAAAGTTACATTTACTTTTGTTTTGTATTTTATAAAACTAATTAAAAATATTTGAAAAGATATATATCAAAACGATAATCAAAAATATTATTTATTGTAAACACAATTTAGAAAATATATATATATATATATGAGTCACACAGTGCATGATATGAAACACAAAATTCTTAAAGCATGTCAAAAATTAATTCCAAACACAGTATATTATCGATATTATCAATATGAATTACTACTTTATGAGTCTAACACACACGATTCATTTCCATTCCACTCAGCAATCAAAATGATAATAATCAGGGCAGTAATAAAAATATCACTAACTCTATCTATACTTGCTATTTCCCAGAAAAAGGGAATTCACCTCTATTCAGAATAATAAAACAATTATAATTACCAGCACTTGTTGCTGTAATCAAACTGGTCCTTGTAGAAATTAATCCAGGTTTAGTGGCAAGAAATTAAGTGGGAAGAAATATAACTTTCTAAAAGTTATATAGGTTAGAACTCAAAGTAGTTCTAAGAGTAAAAATATGGTGTCAGGATCTTAAGATTCCAATTCTCTGGGGTAAATTTGGTGAGTTAGTCCGTCAGGATGTGTCTGTTTCAGGGTGTCTTCCTAAATTATTAAAGACATACATTTTTAAAGACAGGGCTTATTAGCATAGCCTCCACCTCTTGATTGGAATTATCCAATCATAACTGTGGGTTTTACCCATTATAATTAGGATTTCTACTCATATTTACACCGTTGTAACTTCTTAATTTACCTCTGAGGGACGCTCTGGTCTAAGAAATAACTTAAGACCATTACATATGCGTTTGGAATTTATCCATGGTCACCCTTATCTCTAGATGTTGCCCCCTAGGTAGTAAATTAGGTTTTGGTGGTCTTACGACGTATCCCCCATTCCAATTTACATTCCTAAGGATATGTAGTGTCTACTTCTTAACTTTCTCATGGAAGATAACGCTAATTAGATCATATATACTGAAACATCTATAAACATGAATACTTCTTTGTTCTCAATTATAGAGGGAACAAAGACAGAAAGAAATAATCATTATATGATTAAGTAAAATAAAATAGCTTTGACTCCATTTTGTGTTCATGTAAAATACATGTTTTTGATCATAAAATATCTGACAAACCAAAGAGGAGCAGATCAGGAACCAAACAGGCAGTCCTAAAACATCAATGTCAAGGCCCAGACTGAAGGGCTGGGCAGGTTTATATAGGTTGTCATAACCAGGAAACAAGGTGCACCTGGACATGGCAATCAGGTCTAAGTGCAGCTGGAGAGGTTCAGAGTGGCAAGGGCGGCCACTAGTGGCTGGAAATGAAAATGAGCAGTACAGAGTTCAAACAATTCCTAATTGCGCAGGGTGGATGTTACAAGTGCACTGTTTTGGTTAAAGATGTATTATGTCTAAATAATAACTTAATTTTAATTTTAATGTGTGTTAAAAAAAAATAGGGGTTTATTTAATTTTATTTTAAAGTTATATTTATTATTTACTTTATTATACTTAATTAAGGCTTATACCTTTAAGCTTTGCTTAGTACAGTTGTTGTCGTCACACAGTCAGTCTTTCTTGAAAAGAAATTAGAAAATAAAATGTCACAGCAATACAGCTTCACTGCTTGCTAAACAAAAACACACAGCACTTATGCGGCAGCAAAACACTAAGGGTACTTAGTTTTAATAAAATTAAAATAAAATGTAAAATGAGAAAATATTAATCTTTGCAAAGCAGTTACTGCTTGCTGATAAAAAAAAAACCAAAACACAGCACTTATGCAGCTGCACTCACTAGCCCAACAAGTTCACTTCACTGATGGACTGAGGTGAGCAAAACAAATGAAAGAAAATTAAATATTAATTAAGAAAAATTGACTTGGTCTCTTGCTGTTGCTAAAACAAAGCACAAACTAAAGAGCTGCAGCACCAGTACTAATACGATTAGTTGAACTATAAAGCTATTAAATTATTAACTCAGTTATTATTAATAATTTGTTTATTAATTATGAATTAATAATAAAATGAATTATCAAATTCTAGATTGAGTTTAAAGGTAGTAGTGGACTGGTTAATCTTTATGTTGGATAAATTATTAACCCTTCTACCTGACAGACTTATTTGAGCGGCGCGCGTGGGTCGCCGCGATCGCCTGTACCTCACGGCCAGTTTCCTCTCGGAGACCGACCACGTGATTTATTCTTGCCTTTCTTGTCGAGCGGCGTGCGGCGATTCGCCGCGTTCGCCTGCTCTGTACCTCGCAGCGGTTTTTCCTAACGGAAACCGACCGGCCAGTTTTCTAATCCGTTTCGGAAACCGACCACGTGATTTATTCTATCGCGGCACGGTGCAGTTCACCGACCGCATCTCTCTCTCAGTGTTCTATTATAAAGCAGTTGCTGGCTTCTCCCCATCTCCGCCACCTGCTGGTCTAGTGTTTTAGTTCTGTGACTCTCAGAGTTGAAGCTTGTGGTTCAATTCCCAGTGGGGCTAGATATATAAAAAAATATCAGAGGTTTTGGCCTTAGGGTGAACCCCTCTCTGTGCGGTTGGCCCTTGATGCTCCATATATTCCTACTCCACGAGCCCACCTCTGAGCCACAGGGTATATCCCTGCTTTATTTGAGGGTATCCCCCTCTTCATATTTTTTGAGGGTACCCCCCTCTACATTGACTGTTTAGGGCCCCATGGTTGGTGGTTCCTGAGGGTGTCCCCTCTCCACCTTTTTAGAGCCTCTGCCCGTGCCTTGGGGTGAACCCCCCAAACTATTCTATGGCGTGATTTGCCTTGTGGGTGAACCCCACTATATATATATATATATTTCAACACCGCCGCTCTATCTCATCTTCCTCACTTTGTGTTTTCCATAAACACAGTCCTGGAAGCATGGCGGATGTATGCGAGACACCACTACCTGTTGCCCTCTCAGCCCTGACAGCTGCTCTCCCAACCGCTTTGGCAGAGGCCTTAACACCTGATATAGAACAAAAAGAAGTACATAACGTTATTCACAAAAATTGTTTTTCGGCCTGTGGGATGTTTTTGGCCTGTAGAAGTGTAAAGAAAACAGAGAGAAATGTTAATGAATTGACAACTTATACAAACAAAATATAAAAAAAACCATAATACTAACCACTTAATGACAAATCTCAAAATGCATTGTTTTCAATGAGTTTAGGGGCCGCCCATTGTCCTTAAGGGATTAAACAACACATAACATGCCATACCAAAAATGTAATTTATATGATCACCTGTCCGTGTGGGTTACAATACATAGGAAGAACCACAAGATCTTTGCACACTAGAATAGAAGATTCTAGTGTGCGAAATATCCAAAAAAATTTGTATCTAGATACGAAATATCCAAAAAAATTATGACAAATACAGCATATCAACCCACTTTACAAAATATCACAATAGTGAACCTAAACACCTACAATCCATTGGGATAACACAAGTTCAAAAATTCTGGAGGGGAGAAATTAGTACAAGAAGAAATGAAGTGGGTGTATAACTTAAAGACTTTTTTGATTAACATTGGTTAACCAGCGATTTTGAACTCTGCAATTTCTTATAATTTAGAATTTGGAAGAAATTATAAATTAAATAATAATCCCGGTTTTAAATTAAGAAACAGTGAGCTATTATAATTATCTTTTAAACTAGCTCTAGTGTTTAGCTCAGTATTTCATATCTCTAGTTGCATATTTTACTAAAATTGCATATTTAAATATTTAAATCATGTAATACAAAATAAATGTGTGTATTTATAATATGTACAAAATTTTTTCATTTTATGCACATGCTGTGAATTATATGGACAACATTGTAAAGAAACGAAATATAAAGAAGCCAGGCATTGACCTGCGAAGTGTTTGAGTCTCTATCACATATACCATTTGTTATTGAGCATACTATACCATAGTACCTTGTTTTTTTGCTTTCAAGTACCTAGGATTATTGAGAACTCACACCATCTGTGAAACAAAAGTTTTGGGAAGTATATCTTTAATATAATTTTATTTATTGATTTGTTTTTTACCCACAACTTTATTTTATTTTTTTAGCGCTGTCACTAATTACCTTCGTTATTTCACATTACTTTTGGGGTAACTGAAGTTTTACCCTCAGTGATACAGCAGCATTTATAACATTTGTTCAGTGCATCACCTAAAGTCACTTATTTATCTAATTTTCTATGAGAAAAAATTATAAAATATGATGAAAAATTGAAAAAAAAACCTGTCACTTTTATATGAAAAATCTTTTACTCACCCAAAAAAAGCTAATGAAAAAACCTGCTAAATAGTAGAATCTATTTGTCCCGAGTTTAGAAATAACCAATGTTTTTATGTTTTCTTGCTTTTTTCTGCAAGTTATTGGGCAAGAAGTACAAGTAGCGTTTTGCTTTCAAAACCATTTTTTCCAAATCTGGTCATTCTGCCCAATGTGTTAATTCGGGTATCTTTAAAGCCTGCTGTGACGAGACCGACCTGTACCCCGACTGGGTACTCCCGCCAAACGTTGCTTCCTCCTGACGGGACACCAACAAGTAACCGCTTCAGCGCCGGGCAGAACCAGCGTTGTAGATAGAAGGGGGGACGTCGCTGCACCGTAGCCCACCCCAAACATCAGGCAACACTCATGTTGAGGTGAAAACAGGACTCATTTATTAAAATCAAATACAGAGCTATATATACACAAGTAAGAAAAGGGCAAGACAAATATCACAAGATCTAATTACCATGGCAGGAAGGAAGTAATTAGATCAAATCCTGCAACACAATATCCGGGGGAAGGACAGAATGACATGAGATAAATAATTACATTAATTGGGGACATAGACGTGGAATGACGATAGACATATAATTGGCTTAAGACAGACAATGGCCAGGACACAGGGATAACAGGAGCTCACAGGATTAACAGCTACCTGTTATGTAATTGATAATTAGGTATGCAGCAGTGACACATAGTCATACCTACAGGGGGTCTTAAGACAAGGGCTAACTCACACAATAACAGGGGAAACACTTCACACCTATACAATTAACAATGCACAGACAATCAGCCTTCTTCCTACCACAGGATGTCCAGCTGACGTTACAGTTCTGAGACTCTGAGTGCTAAAACATGGGGTACATCAGCAGAAACTGAACCCCTGTATCCACACACAGAAGTCTCTACAAGGCCTGGGCCCATAGTCGATAGAGAGGAGGCTGGCTCTCAGGCCTCTCCAGGGACCCCAGTGATGGAGGGTTCTGTCACACCTGCCAATGCAATTTACCCCATCAAACCATATATTTTTGAAAACTAGACACCTCAAGGTATTTCAAATGCTGGTATTTTAACCCTTTCCATGCACAAATTCTACTACCAAAGCCTGTAATACACTCCTCCATCTTCCCCACAACAACTGAAACCTATGCAAACCTACATACGTTGCTAAAAGCCCTCAAAGCCTGCAATACTCTCCTCCATCTTCCCCACAACAACTGAAGCCTATGCAAACCTACATACTTTTGCTAAAAAGGTATACAGACTGGACCAAGAGATCTCCATAATTACTGGTTATTGTTATTATCATTTTCCTGTTTCTGTCTATTTGTGCTTGATAGCCTAGGAATGCCCATACTGCGAATTGCAGCATTTTTTCACTGATTGTTTTTATTTGGTAAAATGTATGTGATGCCTGTCACTACTTAAGTGTGTTATATTTTACTTTCTATCTTTCTGCTCCACTAACCCCTTATCCAGGGCCGGCCTTAGGGGTGTGCGACCGCACAGGGCGCCATGGTAGCAGGGGCGCCTGCCCGGGACTTTTTTTTTTTTGTTTTTTTTTTTAACTTTATTTAACATTATTCATGTTAAATAAAGTTAAAAAAAACCCCAAAAAACCGATGCTTTACTCTAAGTCCCGGGCAGGGGCGCCGAGCGGTAGTTCTCAGCAACCGCTCGACGCCCCTCACTCTCCGTGACTCCGTCGCGGTGCCGGCATCTCATGTTGAGCGCCGGACTATTCCGGCGCTCAACATGAAATGACGGCACCGCGGCAGAGCGAGAAGACGGATGCCTCCCCCTCTCACCGCAGGACTCCGGCAACAAGGTAAGTGAGGGGGGGTGTAGTTTCAAGGGGCAGAGGGGGGGGTGTAGTTTGAAGGGTCAGAGGGGGGGGTGTAGTTTGAAGGGGCAGGGGGGTGTAGTTTGAAGGGGCAGAGGGGAGGTGTAGCATTCTCATTTTATGTACCAGCCTTTTATGTGGCACCGTATCAAATGCTTTGGAAAAATCAAGATATACGACATCCAGCGATTCACCCCGATCCAGTCTTGAGCTCACCTCCTCATAAAAGTCAGGTTAGTTTGACAGGACCAATCCCTTGTAAACCCATGCTGATATGGAGTCATACACTTATTTTCATTGAGATACTCCAAAATAGCATCTCTTACAACAGAAGTTAAACTAACAGGCCTATAATTCCCCGGGTCACTTTTTGTCCCCTTTTTGAATATTGGCACAACATTTGCTATGCGCCAGTCCTGGGGAACAGACCCTGTCACTATAGAGTCCTTGAATATTAGAAATAGGGGTCTGTCTATTACATTACTTAACTCCCTTAGAACGCGGGGGTGAATGCCATCTGGACCTGGTGATTTGTCTATTTTGATTTTTTTAGGCGGCACTGCACTTCTTCCTGGGTTAGACAGGCGACATGTACTGGGGCAGTTATCTCATCCTGCTGTATATTACCTGGCATTTCATTTTCCTCTGTGAATACAGCAGAGAAGAATATATTTAATAGATTAGCTTTTTCCTGATCCCCGTCTATAACTTCTCCCTCATTAGTTTTTAAGGGGCCAACGCTTTCATTTTTAACCTTTTTACTATTTATATAGTTAAAGAACATTTTGGGGTTTGTCTTACTGTCTTTGGCAATGAGTCTTTCTGTCTCCAATTTTGCTGCTTTTATCTGATTTTTACATATTTTATTTTTTTCCCGATAGCTTTTTAGTGCTTCCTCACTGCCTTCCTGTTTTAGTAGCTTAAATGCCTTTTTTTTGCCATTTATTACCCCCTTTACATTTTTATTTATCCACATTGGTTTTCTCTTGTTCCTGACTCTTTTATTCCCATACGGTATGTACCTTTCACAGTGAGAATTTAAGATATCCTTAAACATCTCCCATTGAGTGTCTGTACTCTTGTTTTTGAGGACATTTTCCCAATTTACAGTGTTAAGGGCTTCTCTTAGTTGATCAAACGTTGCCTTCCTAAAGTTCATGGTTCTTGTGGCTCCTCTAAGAGTTCCCTTATTGAAGGACAAGTTATTATGTATCATATTGTGATCACTATTTCCTAGATGCCCCCTGACCTGCACATTAGTTACTCTGTCAGGTCTGTTGGTTAATATTAAGTCCAGTAGGGCGCCCCCTCTGGTCGGGTCCTGTACCATTTGGGACAGATAATTATCCTTACTTATAGTCAGAAACCGGTTTCCTTTATGAGATTCACAGGTCTCTGTTTCCCAGTTTATGTCGGGATAGTTAAAGTCCCCCATAATAACCACCTCATTGTGATTTGCTGCCTTGTTTATTTGCTTTAATAATTGATCTTCTGCTGCTTCCATTATATTTGGTGGCTTATAGCAAACCCCGATCAGTATTTTATTATTTTTCTTTCCATATATTTCTACCCATAATGACTCCACATTATCATTTCCCTCACATATATTCTCCCGCAGTGTGGCCTTTAGGCTGGACTTTACATAAAGGCAAACCCCTCCCCCTTTTCGTTTTTTTCGATCCTTCCTGAATAGACTATAACCCTGTATGTTAACCGCCCAGTCATAGCTATCATCCAACCATGTCTCTGTTATACCCACTATGTCATAGATTTCTTCAGACGGGTGCAGCCCGTCCCTACCGTAGAGCCTGTATCCGACAGAGAAGTCGGCCCAGTTCTCCATGAACCCAAACCCCTCCTTCCTACACCAGCTTCTGAGCCACTTGTTTAGCTCCCTAATCTCCCGCTGCCTCTCTGGTGTGGCACGTGGTACAGGTAATATTTCAGAAAATACTACCTTGGAGGTCCTTGCCTTAAGCTTGCTACCTAAGTCCCTGAAATCATTTTTAAGGACACTCCGCCTACCTCTCACTTTGTCATTGGTGCCAATGTGCACCATGACTGCTGGGTCTTCTCCAGCCCCTCCCAGTAATCTGTCAACCCGATCCGCGATGTGCCGAACGCGAGCGCCAGGCAGACAACACACTGTTCGGCGATCCCGGTCTTTGTGACAGATCGCCCTGTCTGGCCTGCCCTGCTCTCCTCCTTCCCTCCTTACTGGAGCAGACACCCCTCTGGTGGTCAGAGGCAGTGACTTGCTGCAGTACTGCTAACTCTGAACTAACATCCTCCTCATCTGCCAACCGGGCAAACTTGTTGGGGTGTGCTATCCTCCCCCACCTCTACCCCCGAGAGAGCTTGCTCAGTGAGCAGCAGACTCCTCTCCAAGTTGTCAATAGATCTCAGTGTTGCCAGTTGCTCCTCTAGACTCAGGATTTGTGCTTCCAAATGAGCAACCCGCACACATCTCGCACAGCAATATGCACCCTCGAAGCGCTGATCAAGGATTGCATACATTGAGCAAGATGTACACCTGACCGCATTGTCAAACATGGAGGACATCTTGGCAATGGGGATAGCTCAAATAACTGGCAAATTGTAAATTCAAAGTCTTTAATTTTTTTATCCCCTTTTTATTTATTTCTTTTTTTTATCGTTTTTTAAACACTACACTACACACAACACAAAATTTGAAATGGATCCTCCTTTTGGGACTAAGGAGGGACAAGCTCCATCTACCACCACCACCAGCACCACCACCAGTTCTAAGATGCAGCCTTTGCGTCAGTCTAGTCAGAAAAGTAGGCCAAGCTCTCACGTATCATTTGGGGAAGCATTGCTTGAAGGATCATCAAGTAAAGGAAATGCACCAAAAGCAGGCAGTAGTAGTGCTGCTAGACCCACAAGCTCTATGTTTTTTTACGGAAAGCCTAAAGCACCACAAGCACGTTCAAAGTTAAAGGGTAGCACAACTAGTACTTCTACTAGCCCAGTGAGTAAAAAGAAGTGCCTTTTGCCCCAAGCAGCATCTTCACCATCCACAAGCAGCATGCAAGGTACCAAATTAGCAGCAAGACTCAGAGGGGTTTTCCCAAACCAAAGCGATCTCATTCGTTCATAGCAGCCATAGTCAGGAAGCTGAAGGATCTGCTAAAAGTACACCTTCGCAAACGCATGGAAGAGAGTCCCGAAATGATGCTAGCGTGCCTTTGCGATTCAAGAATTAAGGGAAAGCTAGCAATGAAATTCAATGTTCTCAGTAGCTACCGGGAGCAATTGGTCAACAAGGTGCGTGACTGGCAGCGTAAAATGGGAATGCTGTCCGAGGAGGGAGAGGTGCAGGAGGAGGAAGAGATGATGTGGTCTGCTACTCCTAGCAGCAGCATCAGCAGCAGTGCCACAAGCATCACAACACAGCTGAGTGGAGCAGCTGCGTTTTGGGAAGAGGCACTGCTGAAATGGTCAAACTTTACCTCTGTGAAGTTCCTTCTGCACCTAATGTTGATCCTCTTAGCTACTGGGATGAAAAGAAGAGTGTGTGGCCTGCACTCTCATGGGTTGCGCAGCAGCTTCTATCATGTCCGCCAACCACTGTTCAAAGTGAGCGCGTGTTTTCTATGACTGGAAACATACTGAGTCCACAGCGCTCACGCATGGCACCTCATCTGATGGAGCAGATTGCCTTTCTTAAATTCAATCTGCCCAAGTTGGGTTACCCAGCTCTTAGCTTGGAAAGTTAATTTTCTTTCTCTAATGTTCAAGGTAGTTTCTCCCCCTGGTTGCACGTGTTTGTGGTGTGGCAACGTCTGCTACCTCCGCCGGTGTAGCCAATTTACGCTAGGGCCTAGTGTCTGAGTTCTGTAAGTCCGCTCCCAAACGCCTAGGACTGACAGTCTTTGATGCTTTGCCCTGGGGTGAAACAGGTGAGCGGGTCGTCAATTGCCCACTCATTCGCCTTTCCCAATGCTGCTGCTGGTGGTGGTGGTGCCAGCGTCTCTTCTCTGCCAGTTCGCTTCCTGGCTAGTGTCATGCCTCAAATGTCCAAAATGTTCAAGGTAGTTTCTCCCCCTGATTGCCAGCTTATGCATTTTTCCATACACATACCTGCCAACAGACCCAACTTTTTCAGGGACAACCTGCTTTTTTCCTGTCCCATCAAATTAAGCTAAACTAGGTATGCTAGTGCACATAGGTATAGCTGGGTAGGGTAGCACTACAACATTACATAAATATAATAAAGTAAATAATAATAAATATAACTTTAAAATAAAATTAAATAAACCCATTAAAATTAAAATTAAATTATTATTTAGACATAATACATCTTTAACCAAAACAGTGCACTGCTAATAATCTTAAACATAACCGTACATTAACCCTAAGCTATTTTTTAGTTCTTGTCCAACATTTTCCATTCGCATACCTGCCAACACACCCAACATTTTCGTGGACAGTCCTGCTTTTTTCCAGTCCTGTCCAGTAAAAGTTGGGTTGTTGCAAAGTATGCCATTATAAATAGGTAGCAAATGTTAGGCATGTATTAAAAGTGGTCCAAAATCGATTTAAAAATGTAAAATAATCCCTATTCTTTTATTAAACATCTATGGATGTGTGACTGTGTATGATAAAAAGGAGGCCAAGTTCCTTGGAGCATTTGTCTAGGTCTCAGACAAGACAACTGCTCAGAGGAACTTGGCCCTCAGTTTCGGTCAATGTGTATTGTGTACAGTACACCTCGGTATGTGTGTGCAACTCTATTGGTCGTTTCGGCATCGGGCTCGCCTGCCATCAACGAATGAAGTGCATTCTGCAGTTCTGCAATTCATTTGTTGATACCAGACCCTGCCACGCAGCTGGGAGAAAACGAAGATGAAACGAGCACGAAGAATTTCCACGAATATTCGCCCGAAAAGAAGACAGAAACGGGCGAATATTCACTGAATACAAAGTTTTTTTTTTCTCCGAAGACGAGCACGAAGACGAACACGAAGAGCCCCCTGGTGCCCAAGTCTAGTTATTATGGATCGAGCATAGTATATTGATGAAGCAGATCGCATTCTAGAAACATAAAAACTTCAGAAAGATGCAACAAAAATGTTTCAGGAAGAATTAAGAAGTTTATTACAAGAGGGAAAAAATAATAAGATCCTTAATATAAAATGAATTCACTTTTCTTAACATCGAATTTCCAGCCAAAAATCCATTGAAATTTAACAGCCCTACCAGGGAGACCTATTATCAGTGGGATTAATTCCCTGACCAGTAATACCTCAAAATATGTTGATTCTTTTCTCCAAAAATACATCCCACTTGCCCCCTCGTATATACAAGACACCAAACACATTCTTAATATTTTGAAAGATATACAACGGTCCACCGATTATATCTGGGCAACAATTGATGTCTCATCTTTATATACAGTAATTCCTCACGATCAGGGTGTGAGAACGATTAGTGCGCAGTTCTACAAAAAGATGAAAGGATGGACCCATTACAAAACAAATTTATATTAGAGTGTATTGATTTTATTTTGAAACATAATTATTTTTGGTTTAATCACAATGTTTACCTACAGATGTGTGCCCCACCCATCTGTAGGTAAAAATTGTGAGTAAACCAAAAATAATTATGGTCTGGTCCCCATGGCCATCTGGGCCATGGGGACCAGATTTTCACCTAGCTATGCCAATATTTATTTGGATGATTGGGAGGCCAAATGCATCTGGTCTAACAATCCTTTAGGTGCAAATCTGGACTTCTGGCGTCGCTATATAGATGATGTCTTGATTATGTTTATTTTTTTTAAGCCCACTGATGTTAATGGGTGCCATAACCCTGATTGTTTCTGGAACATACCAAGATGACAATGATTTTTTTTATTCAAAGCGAACAATTACTTAAAAAATTCGAAGAAAGGCATTATCCAAAGTAACTACTCCAGAACAGTTTTAAACAGATAAAAAAAACAAGTAGGGATTTTTTGAGAAATAAGGATCAGACGTCAAAACAGAGCTCAGAGCACTTTACCTGATTTAGAAAAAACTATTAAGGATGACGTTTTGTCCAAAAGAACTCCTGGTTTCTATAGATGTAGAAAGTGTAAAATGTATAAAGTATGTAATCTACAGAAACCTACCATTGATTTTAAATGTATTATTATCTTTTATTTATATAGCGCCAACCAGGCCCGGACTGGCCATCGGGCACAACGGGCATTCACCCGGTGGGCCGGGTGGCGGCAGGGCCGGATTGACGTAGGGGCTGATGGAGCTTCAGCTCCAGACCCCTACCTTAAAATAGGCCCAGTCAGGACCGGACTGACTGGGCCTATGCGGCCGTCCTTAACGCAGGGCAAAAGGGGCACCTGGGTGTCGGTGTGGCAGGGCCTGTCCTGGTATGTGTGTGTGTTTGGGTGTCGGTGTGGCAGAGCCTGTCGTGATGTGTGTTTGTGTATGGGTGTTGGTGTGACAGAGCCTGTCCTGGTGTGTGTGTTTGGGTGTCATAGAAACATAGAAAGTGACGGCAGATAAGAACTAGTAGGCCCATCCAGTCTGCCCAACCTCTGAGTACTTTCCTTTAGTACTTGCCCTTATCCTATATCTAGCTTGGCCTTATGCCTATCCCATGCTTGCTTAAATGACTTTACTGTATTGACATCTACCACTTCTGCTGGAAGCCTATTCCATGCGTCCACTACCCTTTCCGTAAAGTAATATTTTCTGATGTTACCATTAAACCTTTGCCCCTCTAGTTTATGGTTGTGTCCTCTTGTTGCGGTAGTATTTCTCCTTTTAAATAAACTATCTTCCTTTACCTTGTTTATTCCCTTTAAGTATTTAAATGTTTCTATCCTATCCCCCCTGTCCCATCTTTTTTCCAGGCTATATAGGTTAAAATCCTTTAACCTGTCCTGGTAAGGTTAATCTTGTAATCCATAAATCATTTTAGTAGCCCTTCTCTGCACTTCTCTGTCCTTCTCCAACATTTCTATATCCTTCTTTTCAAATATTTTTTATTAGTTTTATAAAATACAAAACAAAAGTAAATGTAACTTTAACATCAAACATATGAGACTGTCAAATAGTATTGCACATACAATATACAGTGTACAATAATAATTCAAATTGATACCATAAAATTGGGAAACAATTACAACAATTATCACTAGAAAGAGAAAAAAACAACACAAAAACAAGGGGAAAAAACAGGGGGAAAAAATGGAAATGTAAATTATTAAATTCTTCAATCCGGAAGTCTTCACTCTAACCAAAGTTATCTCACTATATATAAAAAAAATACATATGGATGAAAAATTAAGAAGAAGCGTGCAGAAATGTAAAATTAAAAAAAATAATAATCTAAAGGAATAAAAAAGATAAACTAAAGGAAAAATATCCTTCTAATTTTATCTTCCCAGGAGTCCCAGAAAAATAAAAGTTGTGTTTTAAAAGCTGAGGGTAGCCTAATGGAAGATTCATAAGATTTATTCTCCAAGGTCATATACAAGATTTCTTTTATAGTCGGAACAACTCCTGTTTTCCAATACTTAGGAACAAGGATAGTAGCTGCAATCAGCAAATGACCTATGATGATCTTATCTATTTTAGGTACATCAGACGGAAAGTGTTTAAAAATACATAATTCTGGACCAAGCACTTCAATCTCGCTATTCACAAGCTTAATTATTGCTAATAAAGAGTCCCACATAGGTTTAATTAATGGACAGTCCCAGAAAATATGAAGGAGATTACCTGGGCCATTGCAGCCTCTCCAACATTTAAAACTTGTAGTCATCTTCATGCGAAAAAGTTTATCCAGGGTCAAATACCATCTGTAAATAATCTTAAAATGATTTTCAAAATGTTGTGCACATTGTGTTATGCCCCTCAGTCCCGAGAACATATCATTCCAGACAGCTAGATCGTATGTTTTACCTAATGCCTCTTCCCAGGACGATAAAAATTTAAGTTTTTCTGAAACCTTCGAGGAGAGGGAAGAGTAACACAGTGAGATAGTACCTTTCCGGTCCGGGGCATTAATATAAACTGTCTCTATAATATTCAAAGCTAAATGAGACTGATCCACATCAAAATCAGATATATTATATCGTTCTTGAAGAATTTGAATAATTAAGTCATAGTCACATTGTCTGTCAGCATCTAAAGTAAATTTTTTTTGTAATTTTGGAAATGATAGAGCCGAATTATTTGTAAAGAAATCGTTAATGGAAAAAACATGTTTGCTATTCCAGTAATCTATATCTAGGTCTGGAAGAACATACCTCAAGGAACTAAGTGACATCGCCCTGGACCGTAAACTTGGGACGATTAGAATGTGAAACCCATAAAACATCTTTAATACAAAAAGGTTTTAGTTTATTAATTTCCATAATAAGCCATCTAGGCCAATCCCTGTCCAAATTAAATTTGAAAGCACTAGAGGCATTCGAGGCATAATAATAATTCCTAAAATCTGGCACCCCCAATCCAAAATTGTCTCTAGAATTAGTCAAAGTGGTAAATTTGACTCTGCTAGGCTTCTTCCTCCAGAGAAACTTTATGAGCGCAGATCGCACCGAATCAAAAAAAGAAATTGGCACACTTAAAGGTATGGCTCTTAAAAAATACAAAATCTTGGGGAGAATAACCATCTTAATGGAGTGTATTCTACCCAACCATGAAATCTCAAGATTGTCCCACCTCTCAAGATCCAGTAGCAAAGAGGGCCAAAAAGTCTTTAAATTGTAAGCATACACATGTGTCAAATTTTTACATAAATTAATGCCTAAATAGGAAATAAAGGTCTTCCTCCAGTCAAAGTCATACGATCTTTTAAGAGCAGTCAAATCATTCCTCTTTATATGGAATGGTAATGCCTGTGTTTTGGTATCATTAATTTTATAAAAGGACACTTCACGAAATTCTCTAAGAAGAGAAAATAAATGACCCATAGAAGTAGCTGGATCACTTAACGTAAGAATTACATCGTCTGCAAATAAACCCAATTTGTGAGTATCTCCATCTATTGTAACACCCTGAATATTACCATCAACTCTTATTGCCTCAGCCAAAGGTTCAATAGCTAAAGCAAAAAGTAAAGGTGACAAAGGGCAACCCTGCCTAGTCCCATTGGATAAAGAGAATGAGTCGGACAAAACTCCAGAGGCCAGCACTTTTGCAGTAGGCTTCTGATACAAAGCAAAAATAGCTTTTCTCAAAGCAACTGGGAACCCAAACCGAATCAAAACATCTTCCAAATATCCCCAATGGACCCTATCAAATGCCTTTTCAGCATCGAGTGATAAAAATAAAGAGGGGTGTTTAGATTTTTGAATATATGAGATCAAATTAATAAAACGTCTCGTATTGTCTGTTGCTTGACGTCTGGGAATAAAACCTACTTGATCGTTATGAACAAGCAAAGGCAATAAATTTGAGATACGATTAGCTAATATTTTCGAGTATAATTTGGTGTCATTATTAATTAGAGAAATGGGTCTAAAATTGGAACACCTATCAGGTTCCTTCCCGGGTTTAGGTAAAGTAGAAATTTGGGCACAAAGGGATTCATCAGGAATATAGCCATTTTTCCAATATTCGTTAAACAATTTCGTTAAATGCGGCAATAAGATATTTTTTAATTTGTGATAGTATAGAGCAGAAAAACCATCAGGACCCGGTGCCTTACCAGATGGAGTATCTTTAATAGCTTGAAGCACCTCCTCCAAAGAAATGTCCGACCCAAGAAATTCAACATGAGCATCAGGGATTCTAGGGAGATTAATTTTATCCAAAAATTCAGTTATTTTAGCAGAGGTTGGTTGTGTTTCAAGAGGGGAATCTTTAAGGTTATAAAGTGACTTATTATATGCAGCAAAAGAATTAGAAATGTCCCTAGGATGTAAAATTTTCTGGCCAGAATCATCCAATATATAAGCTATTCTAGATTGTATAGTTTTTTTGTTTTAATTTATTCGCTAATAAATTAGAGGCTTTATTACCCTTTGAGTAAAATGACATTTTTAAAGATCGTAAAGTTTTAACAGTCTTTTCCAAATTCAGTTTATCCAATTTTGTTTTCACGTCTTTAATTAAAGCTGAAACAGAGAAAGAAGGGCCTAACTTATTTGCTAAATTTAAATTATATAATTCTTTCTCCAAAGTTTTAACATGTGCAGACGATGTTTTCCTAATATAAGAATTTCTCTGAATAAAATGGCCTCTTAACACAGCCTTATGAGCATTCCAAATAGTAGAATATGGAATATCTTCAGTAATGTTTTCTTCAAAATATGAAGATAACGTTTTTTCAGCCAAAATTCTTTCATCTATGTTATTCAAAATGAAACCATTCAGTCTCCAAGGTCTATAAGGGACATGTGGTATTGTTTCATGAATATTCAAAGTAATAGGAGCATGATCTGACCATTTAAAATCTAAGATTTCAGCTTTCTCAATGAAAGATAACATATTTTCAGGCACTAAAAAGCGATCGATACGAGAGTACATATTGTGGCCAGCTGATTAAAAAGTATAATCTCTTTCATTAGGATGTAGGAGACGCCACACATCATAGTAACATCTGGATTGCAACAATTTGGAGCACCTCTTTGCAGTGGACATATAAGAATTTGAATTAGGAGAGGAGTCCTCCCTCGAGACATCACATTCAGGGTCCAATACAAAATTAGTATCACCACAAACAATCACTCTCCCCCTACATTCATCAAGAACTGTCTGCATAACATTTTTCAAATATTGAAATTGGGAACTCGTTGGAAAATAAACATTGAAAATTGAATAATCTACGTTATTCACTTTACCCACCCATAGCACATATCTACCTTCAGGATCAATAATAGTTTTCAAAGTCTTGATAGCCAATGATTTGTTAAAAAAAATAGAAGTCCCTCTAGCCTTTGAAGAAAACTTAGAATAAAATAAAGGGATTGGGCCTAACACATCAAATTTTAAAAACATGGAAGGGTATTGTAAAGGAGGAACAAGCACACGCAGCGAGAGAACTAAAAGAAACAAACTAATAAGTATCACACTTCCAGAGCTTCCATTGATTACAAAATGATAGGTGAAAAATAACAAAACTAAAAAAGAAATGATCCCCTTCCTAATGGGGAACCAACTAAGTTTGGAACAAATAAAATATATACCAAAGATAAAAAAAATAGGCCCAAAGAGAGGAGTAAAGAGAAATGAATAATATACTCCTCTCCATTGATGGTAAAAAAAAGGCCTTACTGTTGGGGGGGTAGTGAGAGAAACCAACAGTGAGGACAGGGATATTGTCATAATTATTAACGTTGCATAAAAACTAATGAAAAAAAATAAAAAAATTAAAGAAATCTATTAAAGACCCACACATAAAAATGAAAAACAAAATGAAAAAAGAATTAAAAATAAAAACCCACAAAATAATAAGAGAAGAAAAAAAAACCAAAAAAAAAAAACCATAGAAATAAAATAAGAATGAAAATAAATAAATAAGAAGAAAGAAACATTATCAACAAGTAGCCAGTTCTAATGAAGACAGTTAAAAAAGATCTCAAAAATACATGGATAGTTTTAAAACAATATCTGGGCGGTGTCCCTGTAGCAGTGTTTCTTAACAACATATCAATGCTCCTGCAGAGATACTGCAATGTTTATTTAACAAAGAAGTTCCGGTTGTTTACTCCTGAGAACAATAGAGGAATTGGGAAATTCCAAAGATTTGAAATAGGTGTGGCACGCCCAGTCAGTGCCATTAACTTGCAAAAAGAAAACAGAAAAATAGAAAAACATGGGGAAAAAAACAATGTCTATATTTATAGCGCATATATCAATAAATCAAACCTATTACTCCGCAGTAATGGCTTCGTCACCTAATATAGCTGCAGCTCCTGTAAGTTTGGTATGCCTTCTGCGATCAAATCTTTGTCCCTTAGATTCGTGATATCTTGGCGAAAATATTTGTAAAAAATCCTTTCCTTCTTCCGGTGATGTTATAACATAGTTCTGACCATCATGCCTAAATAAAACTTTAACAGGGAATCCCCATCTGTATCGAATATTCAGAGCTTGTAATTCCCTTGTAAGAAATTGAAAATCTTTTCTTCGTGACATAGTGGAAGCAGAAAAATCCTGAAAAAATTGGAGGTTCTTATACTCCTCACAGAGATTAGCACCCTTTCTCACAGCAGTCAGGAACTCATCCTTAACATGGAAGAAATGTAATCGTGCTATAGTGTCCCTTGCAGCCTCCTTAGGAGCTCGGTTGGACTTCGGCAGCCTATGGCATCGGTCAATCAAAATCTCTGGTTCAGCACGATTTTTCAGAACCGAGCCAATCATTCTTTTAACATATGCGCCTAGATCTTGATTTTGTATGGAGTCAGGTATATTTCTGATCCGTATATTATATTTTTAGTTTACTTAGCTCGAGTTGGTGTTCAAGCAGATCCACACGCTTTTCTAACTCTAGATGTGAATTCTTCTGCAGACCAAGAGCCTGTTCAGTACGATCCACTCGAATGTCCAGTTCGTTTATATCCTTCTTAATAACGGAAATCTCTTTCATCAAATCATCACGAATCCCATTCCTGAGATCCGTAAGCAGCTTAATTAATCGAGGTTCCGAAACAGTCATACCTGATCTCTCCAACTCCTCACCCATCTTAGGCTGTTTCTTACGTGGGGATTCAGTTTCTTCAATCACAAGCTTTTCCACAGGTTTCGAGGCACCCGAAGTTTTGGTTGAAAACTTCTGCTTTTGCATCTTCCAATCAGTCCAGTAATGGTTCGATTCTGGAACGGGTCCACAAATGAATGCTGATTTTTTAATGAAAAAAGCCCAAATCCTCACAGAGCTCTCACACTATGCTGCCATCTCAGTCGATGGTCAAGCCACGCCCCCCGTTACACGACCTTGTAACGACTTGGCTGCCGAAGTCTTTGGGCCTGGTGCTTCCTCAGGGTGAATTGGTCATCGAGAGAGTACATCGCATCGGTCAACCACCAGTTTCTACCACGTCTCGTCCTAGAGCAGTGATTTTTCGGGTCCTCAACTATACTGACAAGGTCAAGATCCTGGACGCGTATAGAAAGGTCACGGGTCTTTTTTATCACAAACACAAGCTGTTACTTTTCCAGGATTTTTCTGCAGCGGTAACGGTCAAACGACGCCAGTTCTCCGAAATCTGCACGGAACTTTACAACAAGCGAGTGAAATTCGCTCTTCTCTATCCGGCTAAGCTCAGGATTACCCATGAGGGGCAGGCCTACTTTTTTGACACCCCTATGGCGGCCAAGGAATTTCTTCGCGCTGGATCCAGATCTTCTCCCTCTCCGGATGATGGTTCGGCGGTGCCTGAGGCCTCCCCCCCTTCTCCTTCTCGCTCTCGCCCTGCTTCTCTGCCTCGCTCCTCTCCGCCTGTCTCCCCTAGGGCTTGAGATCTCTGAAATCCATTGGTATTTGGATATGTATCCTCTGGTTTACCTTTATTGGTTACTGTACGCTGTTTTGTTGATTCTCGATTATTCTTATTTTTTTTGGTTACTCTGTTGTGTTTCTAGGCACGAACTTATATGTGCCGAGTTTCGGTTTATTAAAAAAAGGAAAAAATGGGAGAAGCATACAACTGGTTACAACACGTTACAACTGGTGATGTATGGTTTTATTTTCTGTTTCGTCCGCTGGGCACTTGGGGGGGCTGGCTGGGACCCTCCTGGGCCGCCATTTCCAGGTTCATTTTCTGTTTTATCTTTTCCTCAGCGGGGCATCGGGTGACCTCCTGGCCTCGTTGTTCTTGTAGTTATGGTGCAATCTGATAATAGCTGTGATGCGCCTTCTTCCTTGTGGATTGTATCATGGAATGTTGAAGGCTTGAATACACCTGTTAAGCGTAAAAAGGTACTTACCCATCTCAAACGAATGCACCCAGACGTTATTTACCTCCAAGAAACCCATTGGTGTGACCGTGTTAAAAATGAGCTGAAAGCTCCGTGGCTTCGAGCTTGTTATTCTGCTATGTATACTAAGAAATCTAGGGGTGCCACCATTCTCCTCTGTAAAAGGTTGCCCTTTGTCATTGAGTCCGAGATTGCTGACCCGGAGGGATGCTACATTATTCTTAAGGTTAAATTGTTTAATGAATCTTTTACTTTTGTCAATCTCTACGCCCCTAATTCTGATCAGCCCGCTTTTCTGGCCAAACTTTACTCACTGTTGCTGGAGATTTCGGCCCCTAACGTCATTCTGGGGGGTGACTTCAATTTAGTGGCCAACGTTTCCCTAGATGTGTCTGGCCCTTCCTCTCGCCCTATCGGGCTCTCCTCCTTACCCGTGTTGGATCACCTTCGTTTGCGGGATGCCTGGAGATTTCTTAATCCGACGGACAAACAATTTACGTTTTACTCCCACCCCCATAACTCCTTCTCCAGGCTGGATTACCTGTTCTTACCGGTGTCGTTTTTGCGCAGGTTGAAGGGTGCCCACATAGGCCAAATAGTGATCTCTGATCATGCCCCTATCTGGATAGATATCTGTCTCGCTTCCCCGTATCAGGTGTCCCGTAATTGGAGGTTTCCTACTTATTTGTACACGTCTGAAGCGTTTAAACAATTCCTGATTGCGAAATGGAATGATTATGTCGATGATAACCGTGAACATCTTGACGACCCTGATTTGTTTTGGGGTGCTTCTAAGCCGGTTCTGAGAGGGCATATCATTGCCTATGTTGTGCGACGCAGGAGAGAGGCTGAAGCTAAACTAGTCCAGCTTACTGACGATCTTTCCAGGGCATATGTTGCACATAAAACTCACCTTAGTCCAGATACCCTGAAAAAATATAAAGAGATGAAATCCCTCTACGATGCCTGGGTTACTGAAAAAGCACAGCTTTCTTATAATTATACTCGTAATACTTTTTTCCGCTGGGGCAATAGGTCTGGCAAGCTTCTGGGCAATCTTATCCGTCACTCTAAATCTAAATATCATGCTGTAACCAGGCTTCAGGATTCTTCTCAGTCGGTCGAGACCGACCCTGTTAAAATCACTCAACTCTTCGCTAATTACTTTGAGGATTTTTATTCTTCAGAACCTAATGACCCTGATGAGGCGCTTCAAATGTTTCGGCGGGCTAATATTCCAAAACTGTCACCTGCGGACCGTGAGCGTTTAACTAAACCGTTCACCCCGTCTGAGATAGCCACTGCTATCAAGTCCCTTCCTAATGGCAAATCCCCTGGCCCGGATGGCCTGGGAGCCGAATATTATAAACTTCTCTCTACGTATCTACCGGCACACCTTGCTGATGTTTATAATGGATATCTGCAGGGGAAGGTCCCCCCGAGGGATTTCACGGCCTCCCGTATCATAGTCCTTCCCAAACCCCACAGGGACCCTACTTTGCTCTCCTCCTATCGCCCTATTTCCCTCTTGAACCAAGATCTCAAAATATACACCAAGATTATGGCCTCTAGACTGCAACCTATTCTAATGGCACTCACTTCTCCTTCTCAGACTGGATTTGTTAAAGGGCGCCACTCTACTCAAAATATTAGAGGCCTTATCTCAGCTATTCTTACTGCCAAACTAACTAACAGCAAGGCCTCTATAGTACTTAGTTGTGATGCTGATAAGGCGTTCGATAGAATTTCCTGGCCATACCTTGTTAGTTTTTTCAAATACCATCATTTCGGGTTGCCTTTTGTACAAATGTTTCGAGCGTTGTATCATTCCCCGGTGGCTCAGGTTGCGGTGAATAATATGAACTCCCGCTGGTTCTCCTTGGGTAGGGGTACTCGCCAAGGCTGTCCCCTGTCCCCTCTACTTTTTAATCTGGCGATTGAACCTCTAGTTCGTGCTATTGAGCGTTCCGCCGAGCTTGAGGGAATCAGGGTGGGTGTTGTCGAATTGAAGGTTGCCGCCTTTGCTGATGATCTTTTGTTATATCTCTCCAATCCCAAAGCGGCGATGCCTCATCTGCTTACCCTATTTGACCAATTTCATAAGGCCTCGGGATTCTTAATCAATAGGCTTAAGACCGAAGCGCTTCCCATTTTCCCGCAGGCTAAACGTGGCTGGGGGGGCGTTCCCTTTCAATTGGACTCGACTTCCCTCCTTGAAGTATCTAGGCCTTACCATCCCCATAAATCTGGCACATCTTTACAAACTAAATTTTTCCCCGTTGTTGCGTCAAATGGAAGACTCCTTTAAAACTTGGTCCAAATTTAATCTCTCCTTCTTAGGTAGATGTCACTTATACAAAATGGCCTTTTTCCCCAAACTGCTGTACCCGATTCACATGTTGCCCATTACCTTGAAGAGGAAGGATGTCCAATATCATAATGCGCTGGTGCGTAAGTTTCTGTGGTGCAACAAAAAAGCTAGAATTTCGTTGGTGAAACTTCAGCAGCCGGCTCATAACGGGGGGTGAATTTGCCGAACCTATTAGATTATGCTCTGGCCTCTAACTACCGCTTTGTGGCAGATTGGCTGCGTGGCAGGTCTAGGTTCACCAATGTGACCCTGGAGCAGCAACTCTTTCCTGCCATTTCTTTGGCCTCTCTCCTGCATCAGCCTAGAAGTACTTTACCTCCCGATGTGGTCGCCAATCCGTTGTTATATCATACAATGAAGGCCTGGGAGCGTGTTCGACGTCACCTGGGCTTGGAGGTCCATTATTCCCGGTTCTTGCCCTTGGTTCGCAACCCGCAGTTCCAACACGGGAGGGAGGATGTTGTCTTTAGGAGACTCGCCCGGGTGGGTGGTCGGGTCGTTGGTGACTTCCTTGACCCGCGAGAGGGTAAACTGTTGACGTTCTCGTGGTTCCAAGCTAAATTCCCTACTGTTCGAATTCATCCTATTCACTACCTCCAGCTCCGTAACTATGTTAATGCGCTACTTCCCCACCTCTCTGGGGCTAACTCCAACCACCCCTTAGACCGGATCACGATATCATCTGCCCCACTGCTCACTATGTCTACAATCTATAACCTGCTTCGCCCACTTATCGATTGGGAGACCCATACGGCGGGTATTGCCTCCTGGAAAACTGATTTTCCAAATCTGTGTCAAAAACAAGTTCTCCAGGCGTACTCCCGCAATTCCAAACTCTTGGTGTCTAGGGATTATGGTGAAATGTTCCTTAAAATCCTGCATAAAGCCTATGTCACCCCCAAACTCCGGTTCTTAATGGGTTTAGATGATCATTCCCGATGTCTGAAATGCCGCTCACCTGGGGCGGATCTTCTTCACGGCTTGTGGTCCTGCAGTTCTATTGTCCCGTTCTGGAATGCCCTACAGTTGTACATTACAGATACTCTGGGCATTCGTTTTGTAATTTCTGTTGAATGGGCAATTTTTGGTATGTTCCCTGATCCTGTTCCTCCCTCTGCAGCAAGAGCTAAATCTCTCTTGCTCACTATCTCGGCAGTGGCCAAACGGGCAATATTGTCCCAATGGATTGCTCCTCAGCCACCTTTATTACCTATGGTCCTGTCGCGATTACGCCTTCTGTTTCAGATGGATTGGCTTGAAGCCGTTCTCCATAAGGAAAGCAAGGTTAAATTTCTGTTTCACCGTTGGTCCCCATTTATCGCAACGCTGGATAGTGATACCAGGTTGTCGTTATACCAAACATTTAATACCACAGAATGGTATTCAAGTCCTGAGAGGTACTGTCCCGGGCTTTTGATCTTAATGATGGGCGGGATGGATGCGTGTTGTGACCTGTGGTTTTGCGTCGGTGGGGGTACTGACATCTTTGTGAAGGGAAAAAAAAAAATAATAAAATTTTTTTGTACCTTACGTTTGCCTTCATGAATGTCCTCCACTTATCCTTACTTTTGGTCTCCTGGATCTTTGTTTGTACTGTATGTTATACTGTACAACACAATGTCTGGCTGTAAACTTATTCTCATGTTTTATGCTTTGTCTTCTCCGTGGAATAAAGAAGTTTAAAAAAAAAAAAAAAAAAAAAAAAAAAAAATATATAGTGTAGGAGTAAAACAGTGTATTATGCCCTGCGTATCGCAGATTTCCCACTCACAGTGTGTTGATGGGGTTCAGTGCATCATAGAGATGGCCTTGGGGTCCATATATAGGAATATATACCGAGGAAACAAACCAGAAAAGAATCCAATAGTGTATTATGTATATGACGCTAGATACGCAACAAGTGGAAATATACTTACACTTAAATAAGTGTCAAGATGCCCGTAATTTCTGGCAATAATCTGGTCACATCCGTATATTCTTCTGGTTTGAAGGGTCCAATGGTAGGATACCAATGTGTGTGTGGTGTATAGAAACAGCCACTATCCACATAGAAAGTATGTAAAAAGAAGTATTTATTCTTAATTAGCAGCCAGCTGGATCCATATCAGCTGCAGCTATAAAAAGTTTTTTTTAAATAACATAAAAAGTACTAATACAAATAAAAATGCTGATACAAATAAAAAATATATCATAAAAGTCCTTAAAAAAGTCACTCTACGCGTTTCGCCGTGTGCGGCTTCATCAGGAGTATTTTCTTCTCGTATGTGGAGGTCTTTTTAAATGTGCAGCACCATCTGTTGTGGCGTCTGACGTCAGTCCAGTAATTGCTTCCAGATTCCATTCGTTTGTCTGCCTGTAGAGGTCACTGTCTTCAGCATAACAGATGTCCCGGTCGGAGATTTCGTTTCACCATAAAATTAAGGTAAGTAAAGATAGAAAACGCTCTGAAAAATACCCCTCGTCTTCTAATCGGGGTCGTCTTCTAATCAGACCTCAAATAGAGGTCTAATTATGAGACTAAGATCCAGATCCCCCGCACCGCTGCAGGGGACCTGGATCCTCCTGTCTCCCCCCCCACACACACACTTACCGGTGCTTCCTGCTGTATTGGAGGACAGCGGGTTGACGTCTAAGCGATCCGCGTAGACAACGTCCGCTGCAGCCGGAAGGAGGTGTGGCTAGCAGCGGGGGTTGTCTGCGTCCGTCGTGGATACCTTCCCCGACTGTCAGTGATCAGAGATCGGAACTCTGATCTCTGACAGCCGGGGAAGGTATGCGCGACGGACACAGACAAAACCCCGCTGCCAACTCCACCTCCTTCCGGCTGCAGCGGAAGGAGACGTCAACCCGCTGCCTCGGCAATACAGCAGGAAATTGGAAGCACCGGTAAGTGTGTGTGTGTGTGTGTGTGTGCGTGTGCGTGTGTGTGTTAAATGGGCATAAATAGGGCATTTCTGGAATGCCTTATATCCCTATATGCCACTCTGGCACTTAGGGGGTTAAAGGGCATAGTATGGGGCAGAGTGGCATATAGGGAGGTATAAGGCATTTCAGGAGGCAGAGTGGCGTTAAGGGGGCATTTAATAGAGCACTCTGCCTCCTGAAATGCCTTATACCTCCCTATATGCCACTCTGCCCCATAATATGCCTTTTAACCCCCTAAATGCCAGAGTGGCATATAGGGGTATAAGGCATTTCTGGAGGCAGAGTGGCACATAGGGGGTCAAAAGGCATACCATGGGGCACAGTGGCATATAGAGGGTTAAAAGGCATATCATGGGCCACAGTGCCATATTGGTGTGGCAAGCCTGGGGGCAGATGTGCGTAACTGGGGGACAGGTTGGAAAATACAAGGAAATAAAAACAAAAAAAATATTTTTCTCAATCATAGCTTTTATTTAAAAAAATTGTTTAGATGAATTAACATTTACTGGTAAAACTTTTTTCCTTTAGGGTCGTCTTATATTCAGGCTTTTTCTTTTTTTTCCTAAGTTAATATTCAGATTTTGGGGGGTCGTCTTATAATCGGTATTTTGGACCATTCCTTAATGCAGATCTCCTCTAGAACAGTGATGTTTTGGGGCTGTCACTGGGCAACACGGACTTTCAACTCACTCCAAAAGTTTTCTATGGGGTTGAGATCTGGAGACTGGCTTGGCCACTCCAGGACCTTGAAATGCTTCTTACGAAGCCACTCCTTCGTTGCCCGGGCGGTGTGTTTGGGATCATTGTCATGCTGAAAGACCCAGCCACGTTCCATCTTCAAAGCCCTTGCTGATGGAAGGAGGTTTTCACTCAAAATCTCACGATACATGGCCCCATTCATTCTTTCCTTTACACGGATCAGTCGTCCTGGTCCCTTTGCAGAAAAACAGCCCCAAAGCATGATGTTTCCACCCCCATGCTTCACCGTAGGTATGGTGTTTTTTGGCTGCAACTCAGCATTCTTTCTCCTCCAAACATGATGAGTTGAGTTTCTACCAAAAAGTTCTACCTTGGTTTCATCTGACCATATGACATTTGCCCAATCCTCTTGTAAGGCACCTACTTTAAACGGCTCCCGGTCGTCCTCTTCTCACTCTCGGCTGGATTCTGCTGCGTCGCTATGGCGACGCAGGACACGATCACGTCCCGGACGTCAGGGAACGCCCCCCCGGGCTATTTAAACCTCTCTCTCCATGTCCTCAGTGCTCAGTTATACTGGTGCTTCCTGTATCTCGTGAGCCCCTCCAGTATTCCAAGTTGCTTATCTCGTTTATCCGGTATCCGACCCTGGTCTGCTTAACGGTTCTCGTGTACTTCTGGCATCCTGACGCTGGCTATTCTACGACTCTGTGTATCTCTGGCATCCTGACCCTGGCTATCCATACCGACTTCGTGTACCTCTGGATTCCTGACCCCGGCTATCTCAACGGCTCCTGTGTATCTTCGGCATCCTGACCCTGGTCTACTAAACGGCTTCGTTCTGACCATCCGTGCTTACAGTTACACTGCCAAGTGCCCTGTTACCCTCACCAGGCCCCTTGTGCGTGTTCTGTTCTGAGCAAGTGTGTTCCATTCCTGCATTCCGGATTCCTCCTGGTAAGACAAACCTCACACCTCTTCTGGATCACCCAAATGCTCTCTAGCAAACTTCAGACGGGCCCGGACATGTACTGGCTTAAGCAGGGGGAGACGCCTGGCACTGCATGATTTGAGTCCCTGGTGGCGTAGTGTGTTACTGATGGTAGCCTTTGTTACTTTGGTCCCAGCTCTCTGCAGGTCATTCACTACGTCCCCCCGTGTGGTTCTGGGATTTTTGCTCACCATTCTTGTGATCATTTTGACACCACGTGCTGAGATCTTGCGTGGAGCCCCAGATGGAGGGAGATTATCAGTGGTCCTGTCTTCCATTTTCGAATAATTGCTCCCACAGTTGATTTCTTCACACCAAGCTACTTGCCTATTGCAGATTCAGTCTTCCCAGCCTGGTGCAGGTCTACAATTTTGTTTCTGGTATCCTTCGACAGCTCTTTGGTCTTGGCCATAGTGGGGTTTGGAGTGTGACTGTTTGAGGTTGTGGACAGGTGTTTTTTATACTGATAACAAGTGCCATTAATACAGGTAACGAGTGGAGGACTGAGGAGACTCTTAAAGAAGATGTTACAGGTCTGTGAGAACCATGGAGCGCATATAAAAGGGAAGAAAAAGAAACAACAATAATGGTGCAGTATGAACACACAATTAAAATAAAAGGGGAGGGTATAAGATCCACTCACAAACACTTGGAGTAAAGCAAGCTCATCAAAGGTTCGGTAGAGTATCGGCAGAATTTTAATTTCTTCTAAAATCTATAAAAACAAGAAAACCAACCAAAACCAGTAGTGGTGAAGAAACTCTCTCAACGCTTTTCCCCAGTAGTCCGCTGGCTGATTTCATTCTCACTGACGGTATACATTCATTTATTTGATATTTTCTCCTGAAGAAGCCAGCGGACTACTGGCGAAACGCGTTGAGAGAGTTTCTTCACCACCACTACTACAACGAATTTGGGACTGATTTCTGGTTTTACTTTGCGTGTTTGCACACTATTTAATTTATATTTGTGCCTCGACCAACAGATCTCCCTATTCCTGTTTCAGTGATGATACTGCACCATTTGTTGGTTTCCTTGTTTTTATAGATTTTAGAAGACATTAAAATTCTGCTGATACTCTACCGAACCTTTGATGAGCTTGCTTTACTCCAAGTGTTTGTGAGTGGATCTTACACCCTCCCCTTTTATTTTAATTGTGTGTTCATACTGCACCATTATTGTTGTTTCTTTTTCTCCCCTTTTATATGCGCTCCATGGTTGTCTTACTGTATTGTTAACATCCTGAGGAAGAGTGTTATTGGAAGCTGCTATTTGGGGAGTATTTATTGTTATTATTTATTATATCACATCTACATCTTCACACGTGGAATTTGGGTTCCCCTTTTTTCTATATACAGGTCTGTGAGAGCCAGATATCTTCCTTGTTTGAGGTGACCAAATACTTATTTTACTGAGGAATTTACCAATGAATTCATTAGAAATCCTACAATGTGATTTGCTGTATTCTTTCCCCTCATTCTGTCTCTCATAGTTGAAGTGTACCTATGGTGAAAATTACAGGCCTCTCTCATCTTTGTAAGTGGGAGAACTTGCACAAATGGTGGCTGACTAAATACTTTTTTGCCCCACTGTATATGTTTTTTCATAAAAATGGGCTGCTCAGTCTGAAATGCCCGGGCCTATTTTTGTCCCAGTCCGGGCCTGGCGCCAACAATTTACACAGCGCTTAATACAATAAATTTTCAAGGGGTACGACAAGATGAGAATTGACAGACCAAGACAAACAGATACATTAGGTGGACAGAGCCCTGCTCGTAACTGTACCATAACAGGAAAAGAATACAAAATAAAACATTTTATTCACTCTAAATCGCGTAATGTGATTTACTTGCTAGAATGCAAATGCGGGATTCAGTATAACGGCCGAACCTCCAGGGAACATAAAGTGAGAGGTCTAGAACACCTAGGAGGTATACAAAACAAGAGCACTAAGCACAGCGTCCTCAAACACTGTAACAGTTGCAAAGTTTTTTTCATTTTCTGAATTCCAAATCATAGGTATTGATCTAATGTTACCCCATTGGCGGGGAGGAGATACTAAACAAGAACTCTTCAAAAAAGAAACAGAGTGGATCTATAAATTCCACACACATAAAAAAGGTGGTCTTAATACCGAACTAGACATTTTGGCATTTTATAATCCATCTATGACATCAGAAAAAGGGTTAATGCTTCATAATTAATAATAGATGTTGTACATAAATTTGCATTGTTTTTTCTTGTTTCAGACACTTCTTCCCTTATATATGTTGTCTTACTATGATTTATAAACTTGGATGCACTTTACAATATATAATTGATCATATATATATATCTATTTATGAATTTAATTGTGTGTATATATTTATTAATATGTGTATTTATTATACTAAAATAATAAGCTGAGATGTAGTTATATATATATTTTTAAAGAATGGTTTGATGTATTTGATTGATATATTTATTTAATCAATTGTGTTCGGTTATTCCTTAAATGCATTAGGGCAATGAGGGGGTTAATCCTACATTCACTTGCTATGTGGATAACGGCGGAATTTGAATGAAGATATACGCCGGCATTTTAAATGCAAGGCTTACATCACATGCAAAGAGGGGGTGTCATGCAAAACCAGGAAGTGTTTAGCTAATAAAAGCCGGCAACACACCAAACAGATATATACACTTTATTTCATTTGATTTGTTACCATTACTTTACATTACAACTCTCCTGAGAAAGCAAAACTTGCATTTGGCCAAACACGTTGAGATCAGATTGGGACCATTTGGATTTTCTTTATTGTGAGCAAGATCAACTGGACTCTTATACCAAAAAGCGATTGTGCATAACATTCGGTTGTGCCAAAATTTGTTTTTGGCACTCAAGTGTAATTTTACCCTCATTTTTACCTTTTTGCTGAGATAATGCACCATTAGGGGATGTGTTATATGGGGGGCATAAGGCTTTTCTGGAGGCCTCCAGAAATGCCTTTTAACCCCCTATATGCCACTCTGCCTCCAGAAATGCCTTTTAACCCCCTGGAGAGTAACATATGGCACTCCCCTCCCACACTGTACCAGGAGGAATAAGTAGTCCCAACGGATCCCTTGATCCCTTCTCCCCAAAAATATAACCCCTTCCAAGGCTCATATTCTGTAGGAGTAGGCCGGCCCCCAGGCCCTTCCAGGGGCCCAGGGCACAGTGGCTTCTGTGACATTTCTCCTCCCAAAAAGGTAGACTAACTAGGTACCTGACCTCCAACTAGTCTGGATCTGAGTTATTCAGATGGCAGACTCCAAAGCTCCTCTCCATCTTTGCTGTCTGCTACTGCGGCAGGGAAGTGAGATTGTCTACTTTGTTTTTCTCTTTAATCGCCTTCCATTACAAACTGGAGCCGCCAAAGTCCTCACCTTCTGGAGAATGGTGCATTTCCGTCCTCGACTGCTGCTGATCCGCAAACCAATATAATGCTCAGTACCAGTACTCAAGCTCCCTTCACACCAGTCATTTCAGTTTGGTTATCTCCTCATATGTGGATTGTCCTTCCAGTAAGCGGAGCCACAAGTTTATCCGGTCCCAGAAGCACTGTTCTGGGGTGGGCATGACTTTGTCTCTGCAGCCGTACTTATTCTCAAGGATACTTATTCATCTTTCCACATCTCTAGCCAAATCCGAGCTCTCCCTTTCAGGCACGTCTCTTCTGGAAGCATCCCTCCTACTACAGCTAGGGCGATTTCAAATTGCAGCTTGAAGTCTCATATCGGAGCCTGCCATTCGGAGGTATACTACCTCAGCGTCCAAATATTTTGATACCTGGCCATCCACTTCTCCTTGTTACCCGGACTACCGCTTGGATAGCTTTGCTCCATCGATTCCCAACCCTCTCCGCACTCTGCTATGGAATTTTTCCTCCACACTCCCATAATGTCTGGCTCTGATCATTCACCATCTGCTGCTGAGATATCTCATTTGAAACTGACGAAAAGTGTTGATGACTGATGGTAGGGTCAATGACTGATAGGTAGAATTAGCCAAAAAACATGGTGTTATGGCTGTGACTGATGGGCCTAACAACCTGTGGAACCTATGGTCAATCAGCATTTATAAGGGATAGGTAAAAGCATTAGATATGTGTGCTGAAGCCATTTTAACTTGGCAGAAGCAGGAGTTACAGATTGATGGGAGTTGGAGTGCGAGACTTTGACAGTGACAGTTAGCTTAGCAGAGGTTAAGATTAATGTTCATTGTTCACCTGCCATACTGAAATTGATCGTTTGTTTTAGTGCAGCAAATGTACTGTTATATGGTGGATTGGAGAGGTTGTAGTGTACTGCTGTAGTTTATTACAGGGACTGCTGCAGACATTTTTTCCCCTGTTCCTGCGTAGAGTTAGGCTGATTCAGACAGTTGCCCATTTATGCGACTAGCCAAAACTGTAATTTGTGGACAAGTAAATTTTTTAAAATTATTTTTCTATCATATAATTTGTTATTCTATTATAAATTATTAAAACCAGTCATTCTAATGGGATTGCACACACTGTGACTGTCTATCAGTTGTTTAACCCCTTAACAACCTATGATGGGACTGGTACGTCACACAAAAATGTCATGGCATTAAACAATTTTAGAAAGTGATCTACAATCACTTTCTTTGCTTAAATGGTGTTGCTATAATGCCTCGATGTAATTCCCATGCATGGGTGGTATCAGCGTAATGAAAAGATGATACTGAACACATATTGGGGTGTTTGACAGTGACATATACCAGGAACTGTAAATTCACACCTGAAGTACAATTTGTGTGATACAAAATACAAAAAAATTACTACCACAAATTTTTATAAAGGCTGGTGGTAAAATTAGTGTATGGAAATGGTTAAAATATCGCCATTTGAAATACCCTGTGGTGTTTAGTTTTCAAAAATATATGATTTGATGAGGTAAATTAAACTGACGAGCTTCATGTCCAACTAGGACATTCGGCAGTAGGACCAGGTGTTAAAGTTCCAAGTAAAAAAATGTGGCCCTTTACTTCCCAAACAACCGGGGGTATCACTGTACTCGAAAGATGTTGCTGATCACATATTAGTGTGTTTGATTGTCACTTATACCAGGAGCTGTAAATTCATGCCTGAAGTACAATTTGTGTGAAAAAAATACAAAATTAAAAAAATACTACCACACACATTGACAAAGGCTGGTGGTAGAATCTCATGCATGGAAAGGGTTAAAAATACCAGCATTTGAAATACCTTGGGGTGTCTAGTTTTCAAAAATATATGGTTTGATGGAGAAAATGACATTGGCCGACTTCAAAGATACCCGAAATAGCACATGAGGCAGAATGACCAGATTTGGAAAAAGGGGGGAAAAAAGAAAAAAAAAACATAAAAATATTAATAGTAGAATCTATGTAGCAGGTTTTTTCATTAGCTTTTTTGGATGAGTAAAATATTTTTCAAATAAAAGTGAGAAAAAGTGGGTTTCTTTCAGTTTTTCCACGTTTTTTTATAGGAAATTAGTGATGTGATCAACAATATGATATCTGAAGAAACCCCTTCTTGTCCTGAAAAAATAATAAGGCTCTTGTCCATGCCCTTATTATCTCCCACAGTAACTCTGTCTTAGCTGGTCTCCCGCTTAACTGTCTCACCCGTCTACAATCCACCATGAATGCTGCTGCCCGACTTATCTTCCTCTCCCATCGCTTCACTAGCACCTCTCCCCTCTGTCAGTCTCTTCACTGGCTGCCTGTGCGCTTTAGGATTAATTTCAAAATCCTTACTTTTACTTTCAAAGCCCTTTACAGCGATTCGCCTTCCTACATCTCCTCAGTCATCTCTAAATACACTCCTAACCGGTCCCTCCGCTCATCTAATGATCTCCTTCTATCCTCTCCCTTGATTTCTTGCTCTCATGCACGCTTACAAGATTTCTCAAGGGCTGCCACTATCCTCTGGAATGCTCTCCCCCGGCCTATCCGCCTTTCTCTGTTCCTTTATTCCTTAAAAAAATCCCTCAAGACCCACTTTTTTAAGGACGCTTACAACATAGCACATTAACACCCTCCCATATTCCCTTAGCTCACCTAATCCCTCTCCTGCAATACTTTTACTAGTTTGGCTGGTCCATCCCTAACAACGGCACTTTTACCTATTGTGTAATACACCCTAAATCCCTCTACATTGTAAACTCGTTTGAGCAGGGCCCTCCTCACCTGTTGTCTCTGTAAATCAAATTGTTATGTTACATACTACGTGTTGTGTCCTGTCCACTTTAATGGGGAGGAATGCCCATAGACCAGGGGCGTCCAAGTTTTTTCTGCAGTGGGCCACTTCATCAGAATTGTATACATGCGCGGGCCGCACTCATTTTTCACTGTGAGAAAATATGGCCTTTAATAAAATATGCAGATTAAAAATAAAAGTAAATGACACAAAACCTTTACTTTTCCTCTCACTGATTTCTGGGCCCAGAAAGTTTTGTGACTACAAATTCAGGATTCTGGATAAGTAAAAATAAAATAGTTCTATTTATTTTAGCGATGCACTAAAATGAAAATTCTGGACCAAAACCGAAAATTCAGGGTTCACGTAGCCGAAACTGAAAATGACCCCCCACACACTTTTAATAAAAGTAAGTTACACACCAAAATTGTACAAAAAATTATATATTATGATTGTTAACAGCAATCTCAGGCATACCCAGATTCCAGCATGTACTTGTTGGCTGGGCATTGTACCGGTATTTTTTGTCCAATTTTAGTGTGTAACCACGCTTTTATTAAAAGTAACACACCACAATTGGACAAAAAAAATCAACAATATGACTTGGCATGATAGGAGTGTGATTGCTAACAGCAAACACACTTTTTATACCCAGGCAACCAGTAAATGCTGGAACCTAGGCATGATGGGACTGTGATTGCTGTTAGCAATAACACTCCTATCATCCCAAGTCAGCCAGTACATGCTGGTACAGGGTGGCTGTAAGTGCAGACCCCATAATGCTGGCAGCATCGATACACAAGGGGAACAGCTAGCCAGGTTTCAGCATGTACTGGCTGACTTGGCATGATAGGAGTGGGATTGTTAACAGCAATCACAGTCCCATCATGCCTAGGTTCCAGCACTTACACATCCATGCTATCCCACACACACACAAATTCATTCATTCACAGATTAATTCCCTCAATCAGGCATACTCATTCAAACACCCTCCCCCACCCCCTTACCTGCACTACAGCTCTCTCAATGCCTATCACAGACTTCAGCAGGGGGTGCGGCCTCCCTCGTTCTCCCCACAGAGGAGGCAGGACTGGAGCAGAGAATAGACCCTCCCACAAGTAAGCAGCAGGGATCTTGTGATCCTGGCTGCTGATCTCACACGGGCCGCACCTCGAGGTCCCGCGGGCCGCATGTTGGACGCTGTGACAGGGCCAGGCTAGCTGGCTCATAGGTCATATGAAGTTTAGCCGGGTCATGGAGCACTTTTGTGTCCGGTTCCGTATACCGTGACCCGGTAATATATTATATTGTGTTTATTGTGTAACCGGCCCAGAGACTGATGTGGATTCAGCTCCAGCCTTCAAAGAGACGATCCTATAATCTGGCTGGGGCTATTAATCAGCCAGCACAGCCCTGTCTGCCCAGACGGCACCCGCACTACAGGGGGGATAACATAGGTGGGGGAACCCATTGTATTCTGTAATCCCCTCACCTGATACATCCCCTGTATACTGATGGGATTTGTGATGGGATGTGAGTGATGGGATTGGGGGTTGGGTTCGGTACACATTGCATTGAGATTGTATAAAGTTCTGTGTGTGTTTGTAATAAAGAGAGTTCTTCTTGGTTTACTACGAATGGTGGTCTGGATGATCCGTACGAGTGCGATCCGTATGAGGGACTGACTGGTGATTCCTCAGCCCTCAAAAAGGGGTACCCAGCCTTGGGTACGGTGACCCTATAACATTGGTGGCAGCGGTGGGATGAATCCCACGACTTGGGTGAAATCCAAACCACCAACTGGGATTGCAGACGAGGACACCAAGAGAGCTCCTGGAGGTTTGTAGCAAAGGAAAGGCTACTCTGATTTCGGACTGCAGAGAGATGGACCAGCACCAGGATGCCCCAGAGGAGAGCCTCGGACTGAGTGCTCTACAGAAGAACATTCTATGGCACCTATCCCTGTACCCAGGAGGGGCTACATCGGAGCAATTGACGGCGGTGATTAAAATGTGTCACCAGGAACTGAGCCAGAGTGGGTCTGTATCTCCCAGACTAGGGGAACAGACCACCAAAATATTGCACCAGGATATCCAACCCTTCCGAGAACCAGAGGATGAGACAGACCGGGTTACAGCCGAGGTGTGTGAGCTGGAACACCAGCAATGGCAGTTAGAGTCTGCGCCCGCAGACTGGAGGGATGATTTCTCCCATCCCCACTTTGAAACGTACTGGGCACAGTACTGGACAATGTGGGATATACGAGTTCCACTCCTGGGGGAGAACCCGTTGCCGGAGTGGGAAGACGAATTGAGGGGTCTCATATATGCAGAGCTCGACCTCCAGAGCCGCTACCAGGGATTCTCCAAGCAGTTAGCAGGTGAAGACCACAGCGACCCTCTGATGCTGTATAGCCCTGTCGACCCAGGACTGATATATGATGCCTTCCAATTTGACTCGTCCTTCGGAAGCCCCTGCCAGTACCGCAGGGATACAATCTGGGACAACCGTGCAGAAGTCCTGGTTTATGCTATTCCCCCCGAGCTGGAGACTGTTATGGATGGCCTGGTCCAAGAGGAATGGCAGCTCGAGAGGGACTATAAAGAATTGCTGCGGAGAGTGGAGCTCCAGGAGTTACAAGGAGACTGGGAGCATGGTACTACAACTTGCGGGAGTGGGACCGAGGTCCTCTTCACCTACTCCGCGGCCCCTGCCCTGGCGAGAAGAACCGAGGTCCTCGCCAGCAAAAAGAAGCGGAGGAGGAAGCCAAAAGCTCCGACCCAAGTCCTCACCAACAACCCTGGCTGCTCTACCCCGGAAGAAGAGATGACTGTCCCCACCGCCCGAGTAAGTGGCACAATCCCCCTCACCAAACCCCTAGCTATGCCTGTAGAAGCCAGTGCCCCAGACTGTCCCCCTGATTTCCTGAGTGTCCTGGGAGAAGCCCGGGTCACTGCCCCAGAGGTTCCCTATGAAGTCCCCGGTGACCCGGTAGAGGCACCATTCCCTAACCTAGCGAGGACGCCAGAGGGGCTGCCGAGTTCCCTGGGTCCTCTCAGTAGCCTGGCGCAGGCCCTGGTTCCTATCCCTGTGTTCTCCGAAGTGATCCCTGGTTCCCCAAGTGTCCTCCTAGAAGCCCAGGTCACTGTCCCAGAGTGTTCCTCTGACTCTCCCCGTGCCCAGGCAGAGGCACCTGTCCCAGAGAGGAAGATCGAGGGTCTGCGTAACCCTCCCGGTGGTCCAGTATTGGCACCTGTCCCTGCCCCGGAGTATTCCCCTGGGTCCCCTGAGTACCCCGCAGAGCTGCTTAGCTCACCCAATAACCCTGTAAGGGCACCTGTTCCTGTCCCAGAGTGTCCCCTAGGTCACTCCAGTGTCCCGGTAGAGGCCTCGCTTACTACCTCTACGTGTTTCCCTGGTTCCCAGAGTGCCCCCGGCCCGATCAGCAGGGTTTTCCTTCCATGCAACCACCCTGGCCTGGCAGCTGCCCCAGACTCAGTTCCCAAGATTAGGTAGCAAGAGTCTCCAGGTGCCCCTGTTACCCCGGTGAGGGGGATAGCCATGTGCCCCCGGCTGAGCTGGGACCGTCCTCCAATTCATAGAGGACTACTGACTATCCGTTTGGGCAACCAGGGCCCTGGCCCACCTTCAATGGAAGCTTCTGACAAAGGGGGCCATGAACTAAGGCCTGCACCTTTGAACTTTGTCCACTCGGACAGCCTGCAGCAGACCCGTGAGGATCTGCCTGGTCTGCCGGACCGTTGGTCAAGGGGGAGATCTGTGACAGGGCCAGGCTAGCTGGCTCATAGGTCATATGAAGTGTCCGGTTCCGTATACCGTGACCCGGTAATATATTATATTGTGTTTATTGTGTAACCGGCCCAGAGACTGATGTGGATTCAGCTCCAGCCTTCAAAGAGACGATCCTATAATCTGGCTGGGGCTCTTAATCAGCCAGCACAGCCCTGTCTGCCCAGACGGCACCCGCACTACAGGGGGGATAACACAGGTGGGGGAACCCATTGTATTCTGTAATCCCCTCACCTGATACATCCCCTGTATACTGATGGGATTTGTGATGGGATGTGAGTGATGGGATTGGGGGTTGGGTTCGGTACACATTGCATTGAGATTGTATAAAGTTCTGTGTGTTTGTAATAAAGAGAGCTCTTCTTGGTTTACTACGAATGGTGGTCTGGATGATCCGTGGATAGCTGAGTGCGATCCGTATGAGGGACCGACTGGTGATTCCTCAGCCCTCAAACAGGGGTACCCAGCCTTGGGTACGTGACCCTATAACAGACGCCCCTGCCATAGACTATAATGGGGAGGAATGCCCATAGACTATAATGGAAGGGAAAAGATTAATTGATTTTGAAATAAAAGTTTAAGACATATCATTTAGATCTCTGGCACACATACTCCCCTAGAACAGACACAGAATCTGAAAGTTATATTATGTGGGATTATAGCTGTTTTCTATGGAATGACAGGTGAATGACAGTTTTGAGTGAATGCCCATAGGATATTATGGGAGAAAAATTAAACTTGTTTTTTAGAGAAAACCCTCTGAAATATCATATACAGGCCCGGACTGGCCATCGGGCAAACCGGGCGTTTGCCCGGTGGGCCGGGCCGGATTGATTTAGGGGCTGATGGAGCTGCAGCTCCAGGCCCCTACCTTAAAATAGGCCCAGTCAGGACCGGGTCCGCCACTCTAAGGGCACGGGAAGCCCCCACCAGGGCCGGCCTTAGGGGTCTGCGGCCGCACAGGGTTTAAATTAAAACATCTGTGTTTGTTTTTTTTTACTTTATTTAACATCCTCCATGTTAAATAAAGTTTTTGTTAACTTTATTTAACATGGAGGATGTTAAATAAAGTTAAAAAAACCCCCAGATGTTTTAATATAAGCCCTGTGCGGCCACAGACCCCTAAGGCCGGCCCTGGTGGGGGCTTCCCGTGCCCTTGGAGTGGCGGACCCGGTCGCAGTTGCGGCGGGCTTAAGGGGCAGGTGCCCCTTATGCCCTGCGTTAATGCGGCCGTAGAGGCCGCATAGGCCCAGTTAGTCCGGGCCCGGCCGCAGTTGCTGCTTGCTCCGGCAACAAGGTAAGTAGGGTGAGGGAGGGGGGTGCAGTGAGAAGGGGCAGAGGGGGGTTAGATAGTGAGAAATGGGGAGAGGGGATAGATAGTGAGAGGGGGTACATAGTGAAAAGGGGGAACATAGTGAGAAGGGGCAGATAAGATGGGGAGAGGGGGTAGTGTGAATGCGTATGAGAATGAATGAATGAATGTGTGGATGAATTGTGTGAATGCGTATGACAATTAATGAATTAATGTGTGGATGAATTGCTTGAATGATTTGTGAGACTGCATTAATGAATGTGTTAATGATTTGTGTGAATGAGTAAATGCAAAGGTGGTACATGAAGAGTGGGCTTTAACAATAAATAAATAAATAAATATGGGCTGCTCCGGCTTAAATGCCCGGGCTTATTTTTTGTCCCAGTCCGGGGCCTGATCATATAGATCTTTGGCACACATACTCCCCTCGTACACACACATGATCTAGAACTCATACTATGTGGGATTATAGCTGTTTTCTATGGAATGACAGGTGAATGACAGTATTGAGTGAATGCCCATAGGATAGAATGAGAGAAAAATGTAACATGTTTTGCAGAGAAAACCATCAGACATATGATGTAGATCTTTGGAACACATACTCCCCTGTTACAGACACATGATGTAAGTGTCAGATTAGGTGGAATTATGGCTGTGAATTATGACAGTTGAATGACAGTGTTGAAGGAATGTCCATAGGATATAATGGAAGAACAATCAAACAGTTTTTTCTGCAATAAAACCATCTGACATATCATATCATTTTGAACACTGGTGACACTTTGTAAGGTGCTTTGTAAAAGGCATGCTGCATGATACCTTTGGCGACAGAGGCAGCATAAAACCATGCAATCAGAGGGAGAAAATGTTCCTGGGCATGCATCCTCTGCACGTGGACCATCTGCTACACTCGTTTTGGAGAAGAGATGACAGATATGTAACCAATGGTCTTTCAAAGACAGTGACATTCATGTTCATTTTCAGAAGTGACGGCAGATAAGAACCAGTAGGCCCATCCAGTCTGCCCAACCTCTGAGTACTTTCCTTTAGCGCCTGCCCTTATCCTATATCTACCTTGGCCTTATGCCTATCCCATGCTTGCTTAAATGCCTTTACTGTATTAACATCTACCATTTCTGTTAGAAGGCTATTCCATGCGTTCACTACCCCTTCCGTAAAGTTATATTTTTCCCTGCGTATAGTGGCAGTACGTATGGGTTTGTTCCTTCCCCTCAGGACAAGCTTCTGAAAGACCAAGTAAGGGTTAAACCCCCCCCCCCCCTTACCAATAAAAGCCGGCAAACAAGACGAGTCCTCAGTTCTTTCTTGTCCCTCGTAGGGTTAACAGCTTCACGGATTCTTCAGATGGTGCGGCACACGGGTTGTTGCCGGGGAGGAGAGTGTTCGGGTGCAGTAAATCTTGCCTCGGAACAGCCTTACAGAGGAGGCGTTTCACTCTGTTTTTATTTGTACAGAGGAGGAGCATGCGCAGCTACATGGAACGCACGCCCGGGTGGCTATGCGTTCCACTGTTATCCTGTAACGCGATCTGAGCATGCACGGGACGGATCGACTTTATGGCGCCAATTTTGATTAATGGATAGCCTATTTAAGCTGTGCAAACCTGACTGACCACAAGAGTTCCCGTGTCACCTAACTCCCACACGGTTGTCTTCCAGTAAATTTATATTTGGGTCTTATCTACTAACGATGTTGAATCCTGCATCTCCAAGACAAATCTGCTCCTCCTGTTAAGAAAGCTGCTTATAAAGCTAGACATCTAGCCTGCGCAGAGTGTAATACGCCGCTCCCGGCCGGCTATAAGAAAAAGACTTGCCAACAGTGTGCTGCGGACATCATGGCAAAAGAAAAACAAAAAGACATGCAGTCATTCTTATGCTGGTTTCAAGATAATTTATCCCAGACCTTTCAAGCTTTTAAGGATGCGGCTAAAGCTCCTGTACCTGAGTCACCTGCTAGGACGCGTAAAAAGCATTTTTCGTCAGCATTGTCAGATCGTTCTTCTGGAGAGTGCTCCCACTCATCTTTTGAGGTTAATTCGTATGATTCAGAGGACGAATTTGGCTTTCCGCCTCAAGAAATCGGCAAGTTTATTAAGGAAGTTAACGGTGCCCTTCAGTGTCAACCTAGAGCACCTAAGAAGGTGCCACTTTGCCAAAAGTGGTGGAATTGATGCAGAGGGAGTGGAATAACCCCAGCAAACAAGCTTTTTTTTCTAAACGTTTTAAACAATTGTATAAATTTCAAGATTAAATCAAATGGGATGAACTTCCAAAAGTCGATGTGCAGGTTGCACAATTATCCAAAAAAACAACTCTTCCTATAGGTGAAACAGCGGGCCTCAGGGACGCTATGGATAAGAGAGCCGAAACAGCCAGTAGGAGAGTGTTTCAGGCAGCTGCGTTTCAAAGTAAAATGGCCTCAACAGGAGCAGCTGTTGTAAAGGCTCAGGCTCTTTGGCTACAGAGAATGGAGGAATACTTTATGGTAGATGCCGATAAAGAAATTGTAAATCTTTTCAAACATTTAAGATTATCTAATAAATATTTAAGCGACAGCATGGAAGAGGTTGTTAAGCTTTACTCCCGCTCCATGGGGCTGTCATCAGTGGCCAGACGAGCGATATGGTTGAGATATTGGAATGCGGATACAGCCTCTAAAGCTGCCCTATGTGACCTTCCATTTGAACAAGGGAGACTTTTTGGTTCACCATTGGAAGACCTGATTAAACAAATGTCAGAAACCAAGAGAGCTCTTCCACAGGATATCAAACCTAGATGGCCCAGAAGATATCCTAACAATAAGCAGAGATATGCCTGATCTTCTGATAAATCCTATTCCTTTCGAAGGCAAAACAAAGATGTCAGATTTCGTTCCAAGAGGCAAGATAAGCAAAGAAAATTCTGACATAGTAGGAGGTCGCCTGCAACACTTTCAGGAAGCATGGTTTCTGTCTACAGAAAACGATTGGATAAGACAAGTAGTTTCTGTAAGATACAAGATCAGGTTTTTCAAGATTCCTCGCGACAAAGTTTTATCGACAGAAGTGTTCAAATTGTTAAAAAAAGGAGTCATCGAACAAGTTCCCATGGAAGATCAATGGAAAGGAGTTTATTCCCGAATTTTTCTTGTTCCCAAACCTAACGGCAAATTCCGTCCTGTTCTCGATTTAAAGGCTGTCAACCGTTGTATCGCTTATCAACATTTCAGAATGGAAACCATTCTATCCGTCACCCACATCATCCGAGGGGGAGATTTTATGGTCACCTTAGACCTAAAAGATGCATATCTACACATCCCTATTGCAAAAAGTTCCAGGAAGTATCTGCGGTTTTCGATAAGAACAAACAACGGCCTGAAGCATTTTCCGTTCAAAGCTCTTCCTTTTGGTTTGGCAACCGCTCCGCAAGTCTTCACAAAGCTCCTCTTTCCCCTGGCAGCACAGTTGAGACTTCATGGCTTGGCGACTGGCTTCTCAAGACATCCTCTCCAAGTATACTCAACTACCACTATAATAGCGTTTTTGGAACAACACGGATGGATCGTAAACATAGAAAAATCCAATCTTACTCCGTCCAGGAGAATCAATTTTTTAGGTCTCATAGTGGACTCTCTTTGCACCTTCTTTCTCAAAAGATCACGCGGATCAGACGGGCAGTGAACCATCTGCAACTAAATCCAATTTGTACCGTCAGAAAAGCTATGAGTCTTCTGGGTCTCTTAACATCTACCATCCCAGCAGTAAGATGGGCCAGAATAAGGATGAGACCACTTCAATGGCAAATTATTTCCAGCTGGTCCAGGTCTCAAGAGGAATTAGATTCAAAGCTCCAGATTTCAAGAGAAGTTTTACACCATCTCAATTGGTGGAAAGTAAGGACAAACATTTGCAACGGGCTTTGTTTTCGACCAGTAGACTGGTACATTGTCACAACAGATGCTTCAGAGACAGGTTGGGGAGCTCACCTTTGGTTTCACAGAACCCAGGGAAGATGGTCTCCAGAAGAGGCAAGTCAGTCATCCAATTACAGGGAACTGAATGTTGTTTTTCAAGCCCTAAAGTTTTTCAAACCTTGGATAATCAACCGGCATGTAAAATTTCAGTCAGACAATATGACGGTAGTGTCTTACCTCAACAGACAAGGAGGCACAAGAATTTGGAAACTTCAGTGTCTGTGTTCGGAGATTTTTGCGTGGGCCCAAAAGTTTCTGTCGGATCTGTCGGCATGTCATATCAGGGGGACTTTCAATACGCTGGCAGACGATCTAAGCAGGGGCAGATGTTCTCAGGCGGAGTGGTCTCTAAGCCCAGTACTCTTCGACAAGTTGGTCATCAAGTTTGGTCGTCCAGAAGTAGACCTCATGGCTACAAGACAAAACAGGAAAACCCCTCTGTTTGCTTCCCTTTACATAATGGACTATCCTCATTTTTTGGACGGGTTAGCAGTTACATGGCGTTTCAGCCTAGCCTATGTGTTTCCGCCGGTAGCTCTTATCCCGCGGATCCTGCAGAAGATCAAGAAGGAAAAAGCCAGGGTGCTTGCAATCCTTCCCTTCTGGCCAAACCGAGGCTGGTTCTCGAATCTGCTCCAGATGACAATTTGTTCATGAGAACTTCCAGCATCTCCAGATCTTCTGGAAAACTGCAATGCCCATCTACACACCATCCAGATGTTTCGCTTAACAGCATGGATGCTGCAAGGCTGATTTTTGCAGGAGAAAGGTATTCACGGGGCTATGGCCGGTCTGTTGTTAAAATCTGTTAGAAAGTCTACATCTTTGATTTATTTCAGGACTTGGAGAACATTTTTAGAATGGTGCCAAGATCAAAATTTGCAGAGTTATCCTCCGTCGGTTCCTGTCATCCTGCAGTTTCTCAATAGGGGGTTCGGTGCAGGTCTTCAGGTGGCTACATTGAAGGGGCAAGTGTCCGCCTTGAGTCACTTCCTACTTCTGGATTTGGCTTCGGATCCTTTTATTAGGAGTTTTTTCAAAGCTATTTCTATACAAAGGCCTCCTTCAAGATCATCCGTTCCTCCCTGGGATCTTTCTCTGGTTCTTCAGGCTTTATGTGCTGAGCCTTTTGAACCTTTACAGGAGGTATCTCTAAAACTCCTCTCCTTTAAAACTGCGTTTTTGGTCGCCATCACTTCAGCTAGAAGAGTGGGTGAACTTCAAGCTCTCTCAGCCTCCAGTGAGTTCATTGCGTTTCATCAGGATAAAGTGGTTCTGCATCTTCGGCCTTCTTTCCTGCCTAAAGTCTTGTCACGGACTAATATCAATCAGCCTATAGTGTTACCTACCCTTTTTCTTAATCCTACTTCGCCGGCAGAGATCAGGTGGCATTCTTTTGGATGTTAAGAGCTCTTCGGATGTATTTGCAACGTACTGCAACAATTCGTTCATCTGATCACCTGTTTATTCAGTTTCATGGGAAATCTACGGGCCAGGCGGTATCAAAATCTACTATGGCTAGGTGGCTCACTGATACAATTCATTTGGCCTATGTGTCCTGTAAAGTTGATGTACCCTCTCATATTAATGCTCACTCTACTCGATCTATGTCGGTTTCCTGGGCGGCTAAGGCTTTGGCTTCCCCAGAAGAAATTTGCAAAGCGGCTACCTGGTCTTCGTGGAATACTTTTATTAAGCATTATAGGTTGGACCTTTCTGCGGCTTCAGAAGCTGCTTTTGGCCGTCATGTTCTTCAAGCGGTCAATGACTCTATCCCACCCATGTAACGGATCTTTTTATATCCCATACGTACTGCCACTATACGCAGGGAAAAACAATAATTTGTCTTACCGTAAATTTTCTTTTCCCTAGTATAGCGGCAGTACGTAGTTCCCTCCCTATGACATGTGAGTTGGTGGTGTTCTTGCTATTACTGAGGACTCGTCTTGTTTGCCGGCTTTTATTGGTAAGAGGGGAGGAGTTTTATAACCCTTACTTGGTCTTTCAGAAGCTTGTCCTGAGGGGAAGGAACAAACCCATACGTACTGCCACTATACTAGGGAAAAGAAAATTTACGGTAAGACAAATTCTTGTTTTCTGTTACCATTACCATTACTTTTAAATAAACTCTCTTCCTTTATATTGTTGATTCCCTTTAAGTATTTAATTGTTTCTATCATATCCCCCCGTCGCGTCTTCCTTCCAGGCTATATAGGTTAAGATCCTTTAATCTGTCCTGGTAAGGTTTATCCTGTAAACCATAAACCATTTTAGTAGCCCTTCTCTGAACTTTCTCCAACATTTCTATATCCTTCTGGAGATACGGTCTCCAGTACTGTACACAATACTCCAAGTGAGGTCTCACCAGTGATCTGTACAACGGCATGAGCACTTCCCTCTTTCTACTGCTAATACCTCTCGCTAGCATTACCTGCTGCTCTACTGCATTGTCTGCCTACCTTTAAATCCTCAGAAATAATGACCCCTAAATCCCTTTCCTCACACGTTGAGGTTAGGACAGTATCAAATATTCTATACTCTGCCCTTGGGTTTTTATGCCCCAGGTGCATTACTTTGCATTTATCGACATTGAATGCGAGTTGCCACAGCTCTGACCATTTTTCCAGTTTACCTAAATCATTTGCAAGTTTTTGTGTCGTCAGCAATTAGACATACCTTTCCATCAAGACCATCTGCAATATCACTAATAAAAATATTAAAGAGAATGGGTCCAAGTACAGATCCCTGAGGTATCCAACTGGTAACTAGACCTTGTTCTGAATATACGCCATTGACTACAACCATCTGTTGTCTGTCACTCAGCCACTCCTTAATCCATTCAACAACATTGGGATCTAAACTCAGAGATTGCAGTTTATTTATAAGTCTTCTATGTGGCACAGTGTCAAATGCCTTACTGAAATCCAGATACGCAATGTCTACTGCACCCACTACTGGTGTTTATTGGCAAAAAAACTCTACTTTGGTTTCATACGACAATAGAACCTGATCCTATCTGAGGTTACAGTAGTGTCCGGCAAACTGAAACCAGTTGAGTTTGTTTTTGGATGAGAGTAGAAACTTTTTTTCTTCAAACCCTTCCAAACAATTTATGCCTATGCAAATGTTTGTGTCGTCAGCAAAAAGACATACCCTTCCATCAACAATATCTGTAACGTTGGCAACGGAGAAGGAACCCAGTATGCAGAAGATCGTGGTGAATAAACAGCTTTATTAGAAAGCAGGACTGAAGCACTAGACAAGAAGGTACAGCAAGTCAAAGTCCAGAAGTATGCTGTTTAGTCACCCAGGCCTTACGGATAACAGGAACACCATGTAGTCACGGACTGTGCGTCCTTTCGTCGCCATGGAGGCAGGGGATAAGAGGAGGGCGTGGTGAGCGAAGAGGACACACAGAGGAGGAGTCTTCGCGAGCACCCTCTACACACGGGTGCTCGGGAGAACAGCAGCGGCGAACAGGCGGCGGATGAGGTAACTATATATATATAGTTTTTATATATGTAGTTTTTTGGAAAGCATTGTAAAATAAACACTGGGGCTAATCACATCCTTAAAGAAATCTAATTATGTATTATGCAGGGCTAATTTGTCCAATGTTTTAACAGCCAAATAAGCCTAGGTTGTTCCAGTTTAACACATGTCTAAATCAGCATATTGAAATATCCACCTCTATTCAGAGGCTTAAATTAATCTATCTCAGTTTATTGAATACAACATTTTTAGTTAAAAAAAAAACAATAACTGATTTATCTCACATAATTAGGGATTAATCTAGCCTTGATGCAGTATTAATCTAAATTTTATTAAAGACACGAGGCGAGTATTTTGCATTAAACCTTCTTTACTGTTAACCTCCAGCAGCAAAACAGTTAACAGAGAAACAGTAAAAACAACCAATAGGAACACAGGAACAGTCTATAAATGTCAGCACATCCAGAAACTCCTCCTCTTTCTTTGCGAAGAAGCTGAAACGACAGCAACAACATCCCAGCAGGAAAACTCAGGAACGGAGCAGAAAATGGGCACCATCGCTCCCACACCTCAAACAACTGGAGGACGACCTGAAAAGACAGAGATCGTGACAGTACCAAGCAACATATGTCGAGCATGACACAAAATAACAGCGTGGCCGGTCAGGGAAATAAGGGTAAGACACCGACGTAGAATTGGATTTTGTCCGATGAAAGACGGAGACCGAAACACCTTCGGGAGAAAACACAAACGAGGAAACATCAAAAGCACGAACATCAGATACCCGTCGAAACGAAACGAGGCACAAAAGAAGAGCGATCTTGGCGGAAAGCTGACGTAAAGACAATCCATCGTTATCCAGCCAATCCTCCAAAAAACGGAATATTCGGGAGACATCCCAAAAGGATTCATAACGAGCCCTAGGGGGCCTGGAGAGCCGAACACCCCGAAGGAGACGACAGACCGCCGGATCCTTACCAACACCTAGTCCCTGCACCGGAACATGAGGCGCCGAAATGGGCGAGCGAAACAAATTAATAGTGCGGTAGGACCTGCCCAGGAAAAAAAGATGGGCCAAGGACCGCCGTCACAGGTGCCGTACCAGACACCAGCGACCACAGGCGTGCCAAGCCTGGAGATAAGATTTCCTGGTGCCCGGGGCCCAGGATCCCCAGAGCAGATCTCGAGCTGACTCCGATAAGCCTGGCACATGCCAGGATCCCCAGAAACCGTCTAACCTACCAGAGTCAAACGATTCTGGAGGATGAGAGGATGAGGGTTCCCCTCCGGATCCCGAAGCAGATCCCAGGATAAGGGAAGGATCAGGGGATCCGCACACGACAGTTCCAGAAGTAGTGGGAACCACAGGGGCGCTATCAGGGGCCCTATTAGGAGGCGCTATCAGGGGCGCTATCAGGAGGATCGAAACACCCTGACGACTGACGGAATGGAGAACCTGCAGGATCATGTTGAACGGGGGAAAGGCATAAGCTCCCTGGAGTGGCCATGACTGCAGGAAGGCATCCACCACTGAAGACAGCGGATCCGGAAGGCAACTGAAAAACGTCGGTCTGACGATTCGCCCTGGACGCGAACAGGTCCAGATAGAGTGGACCGCGACAACGGTGGAGAGAGTGAAACACGTCCGGACGAAGACGCCAGTCGCTCACGTCCCTCCAATGGCGAGAGAACCAGTCGGCCACCAGATTCTCCTTGCCAGGCAGATATTCCGCGCGAATGGACAGATGGTTGTCCAGGCAGAATTGATAAAGCTCCTTGGTGAGCTCTGAGAGAAGCCTGGATCTCGAGCCCCCCAGCCTGTTGATGTAGCGGACGGCCGACACGTTGTCCATGCGCAGCAACAGAGAACAATGAGTGACGTCTTTCATGAAGCTGCGAACCGAGAACGAGCCAGCGATGAGCTCCAAGCAATTCATATGGAGATCGCGCTCCTCCGTGGTCCAAGGACCCCCGGTAGCCACGTCCCCGCAAACAGCCCCCCAAGCAGACAGGCTTGCGTCGGAGTCTAGGACAAAGTCTGGGCTTGACCCGAAAATGGCACGGCCGTTCCACGCGTCCATCTGGACCAACCACCAATGGAGCTCTAACCGAGCCTCGTCTGACAAGGCGATCATAGAGTCACAGGAGGCCGACTCCCGGAGGTGTCGTGTCTTCAGACGCTGGAGGGCCCGGTAGTGGAGTGGGCCTGGGAAGATGGCCTGAATGGACGCAGAGAGAAGGCCTAAGACCCTGGCCAGGCTCCTGAGAGAGACCAGGCCGCCACGAAGGAGCTTGTGAATTTCCTTCTTGATGCCCAGGACTTTTTCACGAGGGAGCCGGAGAACTGCCGCCACCGAATCTACCGAGAAACCGAGGAACTGGATTGTCTGCGTCGGGGCCAAGACCGACTTGGTCTCGTTGATAACGAAACCCAAGTCCTGCAGAAGATGAACCGTGAGGGAAGTATCGCGGCGAAGGGAGTCGACATCCTGGGCCATGAGAAGGATGTCGTCCAGGTAAATGATGGAGCGGATACCGCGCGCCCGAAGGAACTCCATGACCGGCTTCATGAGCTTGGTGGAACACCATGGAGCCGAGCTGAGGCCGAAAGGGAGGCAAGTGAACTGCCAGAGGTGACCCTGCCAATGGAACTGCAGAAAACCTCGATCGTCGCGATAAGCGTCCTTGAGGTCGAGGCAGGAGAACCAATCGTTCTCCCTGAGAAGATCGCGGAGGAGATGGATCCCCTCCATCTTGAAATGTCGGTACACAACGTACCGATTGAGGGCCCGGAGGTTGATGACGGGGCGGAATTCCCCCGACTTCTTGCGCACCAGAAAGATGTGACTGAGGAACCGAGGCGGAGACTCGGCCCTTTCTATGGCCTCCTTGACTAGGAGGGACGAAAGCTCGGAATGAACTAGGGACGTCGTGGCGCGAGACAACCTGGGAAAATGAGGGACAAAATTCTGATGGGGAGGGGAGAGGAAGTCCAGACGGAGAACCTCTACGGTGTGCAGAACCCAGGGATCCGACATGAGCCGGGACCAGACATGGGACAAATGGGCGAGACGACCCGCGATAGGGATATGAGGAAGAAAAGAGGTGAGTCTTACCTGAGGCTGATCTTCCTCGGGTGGATGAGTAGCCTCTGCCTCTGGATCCACCTCTGGGGAAAGGGAGCCGGTACTGTGAGCGGTAAGCGGTGGAGGCATCCGGAAAACGGGGTCTTGCGCCATATGAGGCCGATCTGCTCTGGAGGAAAAACGGTTTCCCGTGTTGAAGACTCGCCTCATGTTGCTCTGGGCCTTAGTGAGTGACGTAAAAACGTTAACATGCTGACTAAGATCCTTAATAAATTTTTTGCCAAAGAGCAAGCCCTTGGTGTCCGCACCGAGTTCCTTGGGTGCGAGGTCTGCCAGTTTGGCATCTAACTTAAATAAGGCTGCCTTGCGCCGCTCCGTGGAGATTGCACAGTTTGCATTGCCCAATAGACATAGCGTCCTCTGGGTCCAGTCACAGACAAAATGGGGATCCAAGGAGGAGCCGTCAGCTATGGCCTCATCTGCCATTTGGAACACCTGAGGCCGGAAACATCCAAACGTTTGTCCTGGGCGGAACGTAGCCCCAATTCAATGCCCTTGCGAGGGTCCTTGCTGTTTTTGGTGAGGAATGTAACAAATGGTTGATCAAACTCCGGTGTGTGCAACACCTTGTCCTGAATTGTGGGACGATGACACCAGCGCGCCACAGCCGAAATAAACGGCCGCAGCACAAGCCCGCCACAATCACCGCGCCGCGGGCCAGGACGGGGAAGCCGCTAGGACCTCGGGCCGAAAAACCGCCGAGCGGTACGAAAACGAGCGACCGGGAGACGGGAAAGAACACCACACGTGGCCGGCCGAAAGCCGGCGCGAGGCAACGGACGGCAGTAGGAGAAACGAGAGGTAGCACGTGGCCTCGGAGCGGAGGACAGAAGCGAGTAGGAGGAACACCCCGCAGGGCAGAGATTAGAAAGGAGGAAACGCTGAAACAGCGGAACCAGACAGAAAAGGTACGGAAAGGGCAAACTAAAGCAAAAGGGGAAAATAAAATAAAGGCCAAAAATACTAGGAGAACACAAAACCAAAAGGATATATATATAAAAGTACCGAAAGTACCAAAATAAGTGCCAAAAATACCAATAAATATACCAAAACAGAAAAATATCACATGAAATATAATAATATATGAGAATATCCACATATATAAAAGGAATGTTCTCACCTGGAGGTTAAGCAGCAAAGAAAGAGGAGGAGTTGCTGGATGTGCTGACATTTATAGACTGTTCCTGTGTTCCTATTGGTTGTTTTTACTGTTTCTCTGTAAACTGTTTTGCTGCTGGAGGTTAACAGTAAAGAAGGTTTAATGCAAAATACGAAGCCTCCTGTCTTGCTATAAAATTGGATAGAACCCACTATCTCAGTTTATTTTAGTTAATAAATATCACTTTAAGCCTCATTATAACATTTAAACCATTTATCTAATTTACTAGGGAAATGTTTACTTTATTTGAAGTTGCTCACTATTGCCTGTAAGTATGAGATGGCTTACTTTAGTTAGTGGTGAGAAATGTAGAATTTGCTTTTCAGCTCAGTTATATTGGCCACATATAGCCATAATTGAGTTTGATATTTCCATCAAATCCTTGGATCAACTGCCTAAACACTCCACACCAAGAGAAGAAGGGCATGAAATTAATGAACTTGTTACATGGGATGACCTAGCCACCTGGAACCAGCCACCAACAGATTCAGATAACAGATTTCTAGAAACAGTGCAAAAAAATATGTTGACAACACTGTCTTTTTTGTGTATTTGAATGTTAGGTAGCTGTTGCTCACAAACACAGACAAGCAGTGGGACATAACTTCTTTTCTTTACTCCATTAACCACATGCAACACAGTAAGATATATACACAAGAGAACTAACACAACAGAACAAGTACACATTTCCATTATGCTGCCATCTACTGGCAAAACAGACTACATAGTACCCCAATACATAACACTCCTCCCCCCTAGACCTCAAAGTCTTTCAGATAATTGGGAGGGTGAATATTTCTCCTTGGCCGCCCCAAGGTTGGAGCAGGTTCGCCTGGACCATCAGCTTGGCCGTCGTCCTGTGCTCTGTCCTGTGGACTACAAGGAACTGGCTCTGCAACAACAACTCCTGGAGAACTGACACCTGTATCATCTAGTGGTTCACCAACATCTGGCATCACAGGAGACCCAGTACAATCTCGTTACTTCGTTCCCGGATCCGATCTACGTGCCTTCGTAATATTCTACCACCAGTAGTCTGTACTTTGTATGACAAAGGTCCTGTAGCCACAAGTACTTGTGCAGGTATCCATCTAGGCCCAGAAACATAGTTCCTCACATAAACAGCACTGTCAGGTAGAAACACTCTCACAGTAGAAACATTATAGCGCTCATTGAATTGCAATTCTTGCTTCTCTTGCAGCTCAGACGTCAAATCAGGATGTAAACGATCCAGACAAGTTTTTAGACGGCGGTTCATGACTCCTACTGGTGCTTGAGCATGGTGTCACATGTTGTTGTAGAAGGAAATTTGCAAGCCTACGATTCCAGTCTCCCTCAATAATTCTCGAGTGAGTCTTTTGTGGTCTGAACCATACGCTCAGCTTGACCATTTGAGGATGGATGAAATGGTGCAATTGTGACATGTCGAATAAGATTACTTTCCATAAAGATTTTGAATTCTGATGAGGTAAATTGTGTGCCATTATCAGACACAATTGTATCCAGCCACCCATGTGTAGCAAACAGACTCCTTAGAATCTTTATGACAGTGACCGAGGTAGCAGATGTAACTGGAACAACTTCTAACCATTTCGAAAAGGAGTCAACAACAAAAAAAAACATTTGTCCATGAAAAGGGCCAGCAAAATCTATCTGTAAACGGGACCAAGGTGACCTAGTCACTTCCCATGGATGTACCGGGGCTTTAGGTGGAGCATGATGTGTGGATTGACATGGTGCACAGTTCTTTACCCACTTCTCAATAACTTCATCCATTTTAGGCCACCAAACATAACTTCTGGCTAAAGCTTTCATGCAAACTATTCCAGGATGTCCCTCATGGAGGGCATGTAAAACTTTATCTTGTCCTGCATTAGGAATTACCACTCTGTTCCCCCATAAAAGACAACCTTTATAGGCAGAAAGTTCATGTTGGCGCACAACAAATGGCTTGAACTTGTCTTCAACTTTTGCTTTTGGCCACCCCCTCCAAACCCAGTTGAGCACACGGGAGAGCAATGGATCCTTGGCCGACATACGAGCAATATCATTTGCATGTAAAGGAGGTTTTGAAACAGATTCCAACATGAGAACCTAGGACATAGGAGGAACAAGGAAATCAGGAGAAGGCAAAGGTAACCGGCTTAACCCATCAGCATGTGTGATATCCTTACCAGGACGATACTTGAACTCACAATCATAAGCATTCAACATAATGGACCACCTAAGCATGCGCGGGGAAATAATTTGAGGAGTGGGAGTATTGCTGGTGAACAGACCCATTAAAGGTTTATGATCTGTTACAATAGTAAACCTCCGCCCATACAAATAGTCATGAAACTTTTTTTTTTTTTTTTTTATCAATTCTACCAAGCAGAGCGCCTGGAGGCGGCGGGCTCTAGCAGGGCAGCAGAGGCCAACGGAAATCAGTACAAACATCGTACAGAGCATAAATACCCTCTATTGGTGGAAGGGGGAGGAAAGGAATAAAGATCACCGAACGGAACATAATGGGAGAAAAGGAGGGGAAAAATAATGAGTGTAAAATGTGTATGCGTATGGCACAATATATATATATAAAAAAAATCACCAACCATCTCCTAATACAGCGTAAGGAACATGTGTAGTGTAATGGAGTAGGTCACAGACAGCCCCTGTGTAGTGAGTATGAACAGGTGTATGGAAAAAAAAGAAAAAGGGGGGGGACAAAAGAAACCAATAAGAAAATAATAAAACAATGAGGAGAGAGTCCACTTAACAATGATGCTCACAACTTGTCCTCCAAGGAGCAAATAGTCGGGACCCGGTAGGAGCGTCCGAACCAGGCTGGAGGTGCAGGAAGGATACAGTGGAAGACGGCCCGGCAAGGTGAGTATGTAAAGAAGACTTGGTAGGAGGGCGATCCAGGTACAAGTCCAGGTAGGGTCGGCCGGAACGAAGCCGAAGGTGTAGAAGATGTGTAGTGTGAACGTGCAGACGAGTAGATCTACCCACTGGATACAACAGGAATCCGTCCGGGTCTGAGGATCAGAGGAACGTGAGCCAGGAGATGGTAAAGATGGGTAGAGTAGGTACCATCTTAAACGAAGAGTAGCCGAGGAACTTCGTAAATGGGATGATGGAGGAGGAGAACGCGGCGTTCAAGCAGAGGATGGGTCCTTTGAGTTGCGCTGACGCTTATGGCGTTGTGGACCAGGGGTCCAAGCCAAGGCAGGGTCAGATAAGCGCGGCGGAGCTGAAAAATTGTATTCCCAGTCATCTACGTGCACCTTAGGGAGGTCGAGACGGTCCAGGAAGTCCGGGATGTCGGACACTTGCCGAATGGAAAAAGTGCGCCCGTCCCTTCTGACCAATAAAGCCGCCGGAGAACCCCATTGATAAGGGATCGTAGCACAGCGTAAAAGTTCCGTGACGGGACGGAGAGAGCATCGGAACTGTAATGTTTGCGGCGAGAGATCAGGAAATAGCAGGATCTTGTGGCCTTCCCACATGACCGAATTCGTCGGGCGGTAGCGCGCCAAAATAGTCTCCTTGGTAGGGAAATCGTGTATCCGACAAATTATGTCATGAGGCAGTTGAGCGTCAGTCGATCGCGGCCTCAGAGCCCGATGGGCTCGGTCGAATTTAATCGGAGTGTCTAAAGGCCGCTGCAGCAGCGTGTTAAAAATCGTGCACAAGGTAGGTATGATATCGGGTAGTTCTACCGTCTCCGGGACCCATCGGACTCGTAAATTGTTTCTACGGCCCCTGTTATCAATATCGTCGAGGCGCCGGGTAATGCCCACAATAGTACTCGCCTGATCTTGGAGTTGGGCAGAAAGGAGATCCACTGTCGACGATATTTTAGTGTTGTCTGCTTGAAGTGTGGCCACGCGGTCGCCAATGTGTTTCATGTCCGATTTAATCTCGGTGAGGCAGGGGCGTACCTAGAGTATTTGGCACCCGGGCGGATCCTGTAAGTGGCACCCCCCCCACCAAATGTAAAGACATCTACAAAATTATGTTAAGAATATTTATTGCACCAATTTGTAAACTGTATGTCAACTGTAAACAACAAGAAATCTGAAAAAATCAATTAATAACTTATAAGTAAAATAAATACGTTTAAATAACATTTACTGAACATATAATAGTGCTTTCTTTAATAACCCTCCAAAAAAAACAGCGTCCACATTGCCCACATAGAACCTGACCAGCACCCAAATTACACACACATAGGACGTGCCATCTTTGCCCCCAAACAGCCCAGCATGAGTCAGCATTGTTCCCAAACAGCCGAGTGTACGCCATCTTTGTCCCATTAACACTCTACCTGTGCCATCTTTGTCCCATAAACACCCTGCCTGTGCCATTTTTGTCCCATAAACACCCTGCTTATACCATCTTTGCCTTTTTGACAAATCAACTATACACCTATGATTAACACAAACACTTTTAGAGTAACTCACTAATTCACTTTCATTCACACAATTCATTCACACAATCATTTATTCTTTCACACAAATTATTTACACATATTCATTGATGCATTCTCACAAATTCATTAATTCTCTCACTCATTCATACAATTCATCCACACATTAATCCATTCATTTTCACTCTCTCATTCTGACTCTTTATTTCAATATTCTTGCTACCCTCCTTTCTCCCTATCTACCCATTCTCACCCCCTTCTGCCCTATCTACCCCTTCTCACTCCCTTCTCCCTATCTACCCCCTATCCCCCCGTCTCACTCCCTTCTCCCTATCTACCCTCTCCCCCCTTTGAAGTTCACTTACCTTTCAGGAGTCCTGCGGTGGGGGTGCAAGGCCTCTGTCTCCCAGCTCTGCCACTGTATGGAACAGTATAGAGTGATGGGAGTTATGATGTACTTTAGAGCATAATTATATAATGAAAAAGACACTGGAAATGGTACAGCATAACACCCATCACTCTCACACATTTACCAATCCACATTTACCAATCCACAGATTCCACACATACCAATCCACAGATTCCACACATACCAATCCACAGATTCCACACATACCAATCCACAGATTCCACACATACCAATCCACATTTACCAATCCACAGTTAGCAATCCACAGATTCCACGCATACCAATCCACAGATTCCACACATACCAATCCACAGATTCCACACATACCAATCCACAATTACCAATCCACAGATTCCACACATACCAATCCACAGATTCCACACATACCAATCCACAGATTCCACACATACCAATCCACAGATTCCACACATACCAATCCACTCTCACTGTCACTCTCACTGAATGATTTCCTACCTTTCCTCTTTTCTTCTTACAGCAGTAAGCTCCTTTTCTTCCTCTTCTTCTGTCTTCTTCGCTCCTCTTCTGTCTTCTTCCGGTTCAGAGGGCACGGACGGCGGTGGGCGCGGCTTCAGTGTGGTGCGCCGGGATCTGACAACAAACCCCGGCGCACAGCAGCAGTTGCCGCATGGATCCGGCTTAAAATCACTCAAGGGAGCCGGAGGTCTGTTAAAGACCTCCGATACCGCTCCCTTGCGAGCCTTCTCCTCCAGCGGCGGACATTACTGTCCGTCTCTGGAGGGGTGCCTGCAAGTTGGCACCCCCCTGATGAGCGGCACCCGGTGCGGACCGCCCCCCCCGCCCCCCGCTAGGTACGCTACTGCGGTGAGGGCCTCATGGATGCCACGTGTTGCACGGTCAACTACAGACAGAAGATCCGCTTTTGTAGGCAGGAGCTTGAGAGCGTCCTGCCAGGAAGAGTCCTGGGGAGTAATTCCCCGATCATCAGGTGGAAGTGTGGAGGTATTTTCTTCAGACGCACCACTGTGCGGGCTGCCAGGAGTAGAGAGAGGCCTAGGGAAGGAGTCCCTTGAATCATGGTCGGTGACTCCGTGGAAGTAGGAGTGGACGGAGGTGAGTGATTGCTTCTCCCTCGAGCCTTGTGACTTCGGGGTGGCCGCAGCTCTATTAGGCTTGCCCATCATCGGCGAAAATGAGTCGTTCGGTGAGTTTAAGAAACAAGGGTAGATGGAGCTCACAGCTCACGCGTCCATCTTGGAGCTCAGTTGGCCACGCCCCCCCATGAAACTTTTTTACCCCAGACACAATAGCTAACGCCTCCTTGTCAATTTGGGCATAATTCCTCTCTGTTGTAGATAAGGTCCGTGAATAAAATGCAATAGGAGCCTCAACACCATTTCTCAAAGTGTGACTCAAAACAATGACTCAAAACAATGCCGTAAGGAGACGCATCGCAGGTAAGGTTGAGTGGTTTCTCTAAATCATAGTGTACAAGGACACTGTCAGAAGACAACAGCTTCTTTGCAGCATTGAGCGCTTTAGTATGAACGTCAGTCCACCTCCATGGAGCGTCTTTATCCAGTAGACGATGCAGAGGTTCAGCAACAGTGGCTTTGTCAGGCAGGAAAGAATGGTAAAAATTAAGCAACCCTAGGAATGATTGCAGTTCTTGTTTGTTGGTTGGAATTGGAGCTCTATGGATAGCTTCAACCTTAGAATCAGTTGGATGAATGCCATGTGCGTCAATTCTGTAACCAAGGAAATCCACACTGCTTACACCAAAAACACACTTTTCTTTTTTAAGTTTTAGACCAGCGTCAAGGAAACGTTTCAAAACAAGTTGTAGCTGTGCAGCCAATGATTGTAGACAATCTGCTCCAATAAGAACGTCATCAAAATAAGGAATTGCACCCGGAAGTCCAGATAAGAGGTCCTCCATTAATTTCTGAAATATGCCAGGAGCAATGGAAACTCCAAACTGCAAACGTTTTGCTCAAAGCTTTGAGCATCAGCAGCCTCATCATCCACAGGTAACTGCTGGTAGGCTTGAGCCATATCTAATTTGGCAAATACCTTCCCTTTTGCCAAAGTAGTAAGAATTTGATTAACAGCTGGAGTTTGATAAGGATGCTCTTGCAATGCTTTGTTGATTGTACATTTGTAATCCGCACAGATTCTGACATCACCATTTGGTTTCATCACTGGAACTATGGGTGTACACCACTTAGGATGTGTCACAGGTTCAAGAATACCTTGTTCTACAAGACGTGTAATCTCAGCATCTATTTTGGGTCTGAGAGCTAATGGAACTTTGCGAGACTTCATACGAACTGGAGGTACTGTAGGATCTAATACAAAAGAACCTCCTGTTTCTCCTCCTTTATACATGCCAAGACCTTCCTCGAAAAATGCACTAAAGTCATCAACCACATTCTGTAGTGTATTTGTGGAACCATTATGAACTCCAGTTAATGTGATTCCTAGGGGTTCAAACCACTCTCTACCCAGCAAGCTTGCTCTTTGTCCCTTAGTAATTATTAAACGTAAGTGTCCTCTGAATTTACCGTAATTGACTGGTATAAAGCAAGCACCCTTGACATCCACAACTTGCCTGTTGTAATCTACCAGATGAATATCACAAGGTACTATTGAAGGGCCATTATGAGGCCATAACAAGGCAAATGTCTCTTCTGAAATCAAAGAATATGCGCACCCGGAATCTACTTCCATTTTGCAAGGAACATCTTGGAGCACAATCTCAGTGTAAATCTTAAGCCCTGATGGCGAATTTTCCACTGTATTTACATTTGAGTAAACACCTGTAGTCATTTCACTACCCCAAACAGCATGTGGCATATTAACAGAGTGCGCTGCGGTTGGCATTGTACTTGCATTTTTTCTTGCATTATATTGGTTTTGTGTTCCACTGGCTTTACTTTGGCAAACTCTCTGTATATGACCTGTACGTTTACATTTGTGGCAAACTGCATTTCGGAAATTACATGTATTACGTCTGTGTTTTCCGCCGCAACTATAACAAGTCCCTTTAAATGGTGCAGTGACATTAGTATATGGTGAAAAATCCTTTGATTTAACATCCATTTTCCTCACTAGATTTACTCCAGGTGGGTTATCTTTGCTGGAGGATTGTATCTCTTTGGAGTGTAAATATGCAGCCTCATATGCAAGTGCTTCTTCTTGTGCAGTAATAAAAGTTAAGTTTTGTCTTGCAATAAGTCTCCTCTGTAATGCTTCATCATGCACTCCACACACCAGCCTGTCCCTAAGCAACAGTGGTGACTCTAGAAACAATATATAGGGGGGGGCACACAAGATGCCACAGTCAAACTGGGGGGGCATTCATAATTTCCAAAAGTAATGTGCTATGGAATTATACTTTTGTTATTGGGCTAAAATAATACTTGATCATTCAACATGGGAAGCCTGAAGCCACAATTGAGTGCGACTAATCCTTGAAATAAATATTATAACACAATAAATAACTTTTCCACTAAATTATTTCAGGGCCTTGAACGTTTTGTCCCCTGAAGTCACTACAACTTCAGGAGGGCATTTTATCTCTGGATAAATATAAATTAAATAATTCCTACTGTAAGTTAAGTGCCAGGAAACCGATGACCAAACACACACACCAACACAGGCTCTGTCACATCGACACCCAGACACACACACCAGGACAGGCTCTGCCACACCAACAACCAAACACACACACACCAGGACAGGCTCTGCCACACAGACACCCACACACATCAGGACAGGCTCTGCCACACCAACACCCAAACACACACCAGGACAGGCTCTGCCACACCAACACCTATACACACACACCCGAGGACAGGCTCTGCTACACTGATAACCAAAAACACACTAACAGCAAGAGACAATCTACGTCACAGACGTCTACATCAGGATGGATTTTTCACCCCCCTTAGTGTTTTTGCCCCTTGTGTATTGATGCCCCTGCTGCCCATATATATTAATATTAGCCCCAGTTGCCGATAGCAGGTATAGATCAACACATTAACACACAAACCAAGCTTTGCATGTATAGATCAACTGAAATTCACTTGTGATCTCAGTACTGAAGGTATATATCAAATAAACAGAATCAGACATACAAATCCTGTATTTGCAGATATACAATAGTATATGAAACGTAGCATTGCAGGTATAGATCAAATAAATACATGGAAACAGCATTGCAGGTATTAATCAACTGAATAAGACATACAAACACTGTATTTGCAGGTATACATAAATAATGTATGGAAATATATAGATATGGATCTACAGAATAACGCAAAAACCTAGCTTTGCAGGTATAGATCAATTGGAATTCACATAAAAACACATCATTAAAAGGTATATTTAAAACCCCCTAAATTACAGGCATAGATCACAGGTTGCACACCCCAAAGCCAGCCCTGGCGTCCACACTGCCCAAACAGCAATCACACTCCTATCATACCCAGGCAACCAGCAAATGCTGGTACCTAGGCATGATGGGACTGTGCTTGCTGTGATTGCTGTTAGCAATCACATTCCTATCATGCCAGGTCAGCCAGTACATGCTCGTACAGGGTGGCTGTAAGTGATGTGTAGACCCCATACTGCTGACAGCATGTCAGCGACCATGCGGACGACCGACCCGCAGCCACTCACCGGACTACCCGCGGGTCGGTCCTCCGCAGCACCCACGCCGCGTCCAGCCGGCAGAGACGCGGCTCGGTCCTAGCCGCATCCAGCCGGCACAAACTCGGGTCCGTCCTCGCTCGCGTTCACGCCGCATCTAGCCGGCGCGCGCGAAACCCCGCCTCCCTTTTCTCTGCTTCAGGAGGGTGGGGGCCGCGCGCGCTCCCGATGACGTCACTAGCCCGGGAACATTTAAAACCCAGCAGCTCCTGCTGCTGGGTACTTGGTATATTTTCTCTCTCTGCGTGTTCCTACTGCTAGCTATTGTTTTGTTGTGACCCTGCTTGTTTTACGGACTTTTGCTGTTCTTCTGGATACCCTGACCCTGCTTGTTTAACGGACTTTGCTGATCTTCTGGATACCCTGACCCTGCTTGTTTAACGGACTTTGCTCATGTTCTGATACCACGACCCCGGCTTGTTTATCGGATTTTTGCAGATCTTCTGGATACCCTGACCCTGGCTTGCATACCGGACTCCGCCATATTTTCACCTCACACAGCATCAATACACAAGGGGGGCAGCTAGCTAGGTTTCAGCATGTACTGGCTGACTTGGCATGATAGGAGTGTGATTTCTAACAGCAATCACAGTCCCATCATGCCTAGGTTCCAGAACTTACCCATCCATGCTATCACACACACACTCATTCATTCATATACTCATTCATTCACAGATTAATTCCCTCAATCACGCATACTCATTCAAACACTCTCCCCACCCCCTTACCTCCACTGCAGCTCCTCGATGCCGCTCAAAGACTTCAGCAAAGGGCACGGCCTCCCTATGCGTTCTCTGGTACTGCACAGAGGAACTCTGCTAGGTTCCGCTTCCTCTATGCAGTACAGAAGACCCTCCCACAGGTAAGTAGCAGGGCTCGAGGTGCTTAATTCGGCAGGGGGGGGCAACAGGGGGGGCAAGGATTAACCTAGGGGGGGCAATTGCCCCCCCCTTGCCCCCCTGTAGCGACGCCACTGCTAAGCAAGGATTCTAAACTGGCACCAAAATTGCAATTTTCAGACAGCCTGCGCAGTTCTGCAATGTATGCTGCAATACTTTCCCCTGGTTGCTGATTTCTTCTATTGAAATAGAAACGCCTCACTGCTTCAGATGAGGTGGGTGAAATAAAGATTTTTTTAATAGTGCCAGTATTTCTTCAAATGAGCAGTCTTTTGGTGTCGCAGGAATTATCAATGAGTGGACAGTATCAAAAGTCTTAGATCCAATAACACTCAGTAACACAGCTCTTTTCTGAATAGCATCAACCACCTTATTAGCCTCCAGGAAAAACACTAACCTGTCAGCATATGAGTCCCATGAAGATGGATTAGCCAGATCAAATTCCTCCATGTGCCCCAGAGAAGCCATGCTGGATATATTTGTATATGTATAAATCCAACAACAAAAAGAAAAGTTCAACTTCCTCACTCTGGCTGAGTTTTTATATTTTTCCTGCAGTGTCCATTAACCCCTTGATGACAATTGCCGGTCCGGGCACGTCACGGAAAAACATGTCGTTAACGACAAATGACGTGCCAGGACCGTTATTTGTTAAAACGGGTAAAAAAAAAATCGATCGGAATCAGGGGCCATGTCTGGCCCCTCCCCGGGGCGTCAACATCCGCCATACAATGTATGGCGGCGGACGCCCGTTTTAAAAGCGTTTAGGAGGCGATCAACGATCACCTCCTAAATTTAAATGGTGTCGCTGGAATGCCTCGATCAGGAGGCATCCAGCGACACCAAACACTTACCTCTTGATGGACTGTGACCGATCCGGAGAGCGGTCACAGCCGCAGCTGCCGGTGATCTTCACCATCAGCAAGATGGCGGCGGCCCAGGAAAAAAAATAATAAAGATGAAAAGGTTCGCTAGACGGTCTCCTGACCCTCTAGAGAACTCTGGCTCCACTTGCAGGTTGATTACAGGTACTGCATTCAACCATGCAAGTCAATGGAGCCCAGCTTTCTAATCACAGTGTGATTAGAAAAAATAAATTAAAAATAAAATAAAATTAATAATAATTAGAAAAAAAAATAGTAAAAAAACAGTAAAATGTAAAAATAATTTCCCTCTGATGTCACTATCAGGGGAACCTTCAAGTTGAAAAAAAATGTTAAAAATGTTTTAAAAAAGGCAAAAAAAATTTAAAATATATATATAAAAAATATATTTTTGTGAGCAAGTCCTAAAATTAGCACATTAGCTTAAAACAATTCTCGCATGGAAAGAGTTAAAATACTGGCATATTAAATGCCCATGGGGTGTCTACTTTTAAAAAATGTATGATTTGATGGGGTAAATTGAATTGGCCGGATTCAACAATGTCCCAATTAACACGGGGGGGAAGGATGGCCACACATCTAATTTCCAATTAGAAAAATGCACACGTACCAAATGTGGCCTTTTAGTTCCCCCCAAAAATGACAATCCCATGCATGTGGGGTATCACTGTACTCAGGAGATGTTGATGAAAACATATTGGGGTGTCGTGTGACAGCGGCATATACCAGGAGCTGTAAATTCATACATAAAGTAGGTGTGTGTGGGAAAAATACACACACAAAAATACTACTGCAAATTTTGAAAAAATGCTGGTGGTAAAATGTGTGCATGCAAAGAGTTAAAATACCAGCATTTAAAATACCCTGGGGTGTCTAGTTTTCAAAAATATACGGTTTTGTTGGGCACACTGAAATGGCCCGGCTCAAAGATGTACCAAATAGGGCATGGGCAGTGGATCCCCAAATGCCAAAGTTCAACATTGAAAAATGTGCATGCCCCAAATGTGGCCCTTTTGCCCCCAAACAGCCAGGCAAAATCATTCATGTGGGGTATCACTGCGCTCATGAGATGTTGCTGAACACATATTGGGGTGTTTTGTGATAGTGACATATACGAGAACTTTTTAATTCATACCTGAAGTAAAATGTGTGTGAAAAAACAAATGCAAAAAAATGACTACCACAAAGTTTGACAAAGACTGGTGATAGATATGGTGCATGGAAAGAGTTAAAATACTAGCATTTGAAATACCCTGGGGTGTCTAGTTTTCAAAAATATATGGCTTTATTGGGCATACTGAAATGGCCCAGCTCAAAGATGTACCAAATAGGGCATGGGCAGTGGATCCCCAAATGCCAAAGTTCAACATTGAAACAGCCAGGCAAAATAATTCATGTGAGGTATCGCTGTACTCAGGATATGTTGCTAAACACATATTGGGGTGTTTTATGATAGTGACATATACCAGAACCTGTTTATTCATACCTAAAGTAAAATGTGTGTGAAAAAACAAATGCAAAAAAAATTAGTGCTTGGAAAGGGTTAAAATACTAGCATTTGGAATACCCTGGGCTGTTTAGTTTTCAAAAATATATGACTTGATGGGGTAAATTGCATTGGCCGGCTTCAAAGATACCTGAAATGGCACATGGGGGGAAGAATTACCAGATTTGGAAAAAATGGCTTTGAAATAGCAAAACGCTACCTGTACTTTTTGCCCCATAATGTGTAGAAAAAAGCAAAAAAACATAAAAACATTGGGTATTTCTAAACTCAGGACAAATAGTAGAATCTATTTAGCAGGTTTTTTTATTACCTTTTATAGATGAGTAAAAGATTTTTCAACTAAAAGTTAGAAACAGTCATTTTTTTCTAAATTTTTCACCATATTTTATACTTTTTTTTAATAGTAAATAATATGATACAATCAAAACAATGTTATCTAAAGAAAGCCCTTCTTGTCCTGAAAAAAACAATATCTAATGTGTGTGGGTTCAGTAAACGGGAAAGAAGAAAATTACAGCTAAACACAAGCAGTGCAGAAATGTTACGAAGGGTCACGAAGGGTACAAAAAGTAAAATCAGCCTTTGTCACGAAGGGGTTAAACACACCACAAAAACCATCCCTTACTGGTAATACACTGCTACCACCAAGTTTTTTTTAAGCTGACTACAGCTTATGGATGCTTCGGTAATGCCCAGTACCACACTGAACTGATCAAAAATGTATAATTTTTAAATTAAACAATTAAGTAACGTGGTTTATTCTGGTTTCTCAGAGCACAGAGACAGAAACTGGATTAATATGTAGTTTAATCTGACGAATGTCACAGTGTTTATGTACAATTCTTATATGAACGACAGAAAAACCTAATTATACAAAACCCATATAGGTCATCTGCGGAAACCTCAATGTCCTTCTTGAGTTTGAGAGCTTTCAGTGATGTTCGAAATTCATAGAAAGGTCCAGGAAAGGTTCTCTGATTTTCCAGAAAACAGTCTGGAAAACTACATCTTTTTTTTCTTTTTTTTTTTTCTTTAGAATTACTTTGTTTATTGACAATACAGGTCATAATAACACCCAGATACAAAGTGAATGTATAATGAATAGTTACAAAAAATCAGGTAAATAGGCAATGTGACAATGGATGTACAATAGTTATTAATGTAGCCAATACAGTATAACAAGAGGCATAGGTATACAATACCATTAAAAAGAAGACATATAAAATGATCGTTATATGGTTGTGTTATATATCAGGATAAATGACCGCATAGATGTAATTGCCAATATATGTATAACAGTCTACAATGTGCAATTTCAAGGAATAACTAAAATAATAGTAAGATTAAACGCATCAGAAAAATAGAAAAATGTGGTGTGAATAAAATGGATATGTGAAAAATAGTCTAGTTGGTATATCAGACGATTACCGTATGTGCTCGATTATAAGATGAAGTTTTTTTCAGAGCAAATGCTCTGAAAAATACCCATTGTCTTATAATCGGGGTCGTCTTATAATCGGACCTCAAGGGGACCTGGATCCTCCTGTCTTATGCCCCCCATTTAACCCCCCCAAACTTACCGGTGCTTCTGACTCCCTGGGGTGTAGTCAGGGCAGCAGGTAGACATCTACGCGATTCTAGTAGGCAACTTCCGCTGCAGTCGGAAGGAGGTGCTGTTAGCAGCGAGGGTTGTCTGCGTCCATCGCGCAGACCTTCCCCAGCTGTCAGAGAGGAGAGTTCCCCGCACCGGTGTGGGGAATTCTCTCTGACAACCGGAGGGTGTATGCGCGATGGATGCAGACAACCCCCGCTGCCAACTGCACCTCCTTCCGGCTGCAGCGAAATTGTGTTAAATGGGGGTGTGAATAAAATGTGTGTTAAATGGGGGGCATAAGGCATTTCTGTAGGCAGAGTGCTCTATGAAATGCCTTTTAACCCTCTATAGTCCTGAAATGCCTTATACCTCCCTATATGCCACTCTGCCCCATAATATGCCTTTTAACCCCCTAAATGCCAGAGTAGCATATAGGGGTATAAGGCATTTTTAGAGGCAGAGTGGCAAATAGGGGGTCAAAAGGCATATCATGGGGCACAGTGGCATATAGAGGGTTAAAATCCATATCATGGGGCACAGTGGCATATAGGGGGCATAAGGCATTTCTGGGGCAGTGTGGCAAGCCTGGGGGCAGATGTGCATAAGTGGGGGCAGGTTGGAAAATAAAAGGAAATAAAAACAAAAAAAATATTTTTCTCAATCATAGCTTTTATAATAATAAAAAAAAAGTTTACATGAATTAACATTTACTAGTAAAACTTTTTTCCTATATTCAGGCTTTTTCTTTTTTTCCCTAAATTAATAGATTTTGGGGGTTGTCTTATAATCAGGGTCCTCTTATAATCGAGCAAATACGATACTTAGGACCAGATAGAGGTAAGACCTAGGTAGACCCGTAGAGGCAATAAGTTCCTTCCACCAAAACCATCTCCTATCATTAAGGTGGGCCTTGCCTCTGGATGACCATACCAAGTCTTCCATGTGAGCAATAAACTGCATTTTGTGAAGCCAGGCCTGTATTGGTGGGGTACATTGTTTCCTCCAAAATTGGGGAATGACCGCCTTTGCTGCACTGAGTTCTTATACTTGTGTGGTGGAATGGTACTATAATGAAGTATAGCAGCTTCAGGGGATAGAACATATGTTGGGTCTGTTACTTCTCTAAGAACCAGTTCAATCACCTTCCAGAAGGGCTTAATTAGGGAGCACTCCCACCAGATATGGAGAAATGTGCCAGGCCCTGCAGTACAACACCAGCATAAATCGGGAACATTAGGTAAGAAACGGTTCTAGTCGTGCGGGACACGGTACTATCTAACAAGTAATTTATACGATGTCTCCTGAATTTTGCTAGCGATAGCCCCTTTACATATGGATTGAATCATTCTATCCCAGTCTTCTTCAGATGAGATAGCAGGAAGATCTGCCTCCCACATATCCAGAAAGTTTGGTTTTGGGACAGTGCGTAGAGACAGGAAAATTGCATACAATTTAGACAGAAGATGTGCAGATTCCTCCCCAGCGGAGCATAACAATTTGAACCCTTTCAAAAGGTCTACGGTATCCTTCATTTCGTGATAGGGAAGAAACAAAGTGTGTTAATTGGGCGTATATATAAAAGAGATGTCGGGCTAGAGGTATAGATTTATTTACCAAGTCCCTCAGCGGTTTTATAGCCTCTGGAGTTGTATCAAACTACATCTTAACATTTGTTAAGACTGACAGATCCCATGGTATCCTCACGATGACCCAAACCCAGCATAGAAGACCATCACCTTAAATTCCATATCATAGGGGAGTTACCACTAATGGTCAGTGAGGCTGAACCTGAATGAATTTATGGCAGGACTCTGGTATGTACAAGGTGTCTTTCAGTTTGAGTGGCTTACAGCTGTATGCTGTAAAATACATCTGGTTAGGTTAACCCTTACAATGCCAAACCCCTGCGTAGGCTGTTTTTTTCCTTTTGTACCCTTCGTAATATTTTTGCAGTGCTCATGTTTAGCTGTAATCTCCTTCGCTCTTGGTTAGTGTACCCAGACAAGATATATATTGTTGGGGTTTTTGAACAAGAAGGGCTTTCCTTATCATTATTTTGATCATATCATCTCATTTCCTATAACATATGGTGAAAAAAGCACTTTTTCTCACTTTTATTTGGAAAATCTTTTACTTATATTAAAAAACTAATGAAAAAATTTGCTAAATATATTGTATAATGTGTCCTGAGTTTAGAAATACCCAATACCCCAAAAGTTATAGGGCAATAAGTACAAGCACCATTTTGCAATTTCCAAGCCATTTTTTCAAATTTGGTAATCCTGTCCCCATGGGACATCTTTGAAGCCGGCCAATTCAGTTTATCCTCATCAAACCATATCCTTTTGAAAACACACAAATGTATTTGAATTACTGGTATTTTCACACTTTCCATGCACTAACTTTACTACAAAAATTCGACTTCAGGTATGAAATTACCGCTCCTGACACGTGTCACTGTCAAACAACACCCCAATATGTGTTCAGCAACATTAGTGCAGTGATACCAATGTGATATATGCATGGGTTTGTCGGGTTGTTTGGGGGGCTAAAATGCCACATTTGGGTGGTGTGCATTTTCCAACTTGGATCAATAAAACTGTATGTTTTTGAAATCTAGACACCCCAGGGTATTTCAAATGGTAGTAGTTTAACTCTTTCCATGGACTAGTTCTACGACCAGCCTTTGTCAAAGTTTATGGTAGTAATTTTTTGTGTGTTTTTTCCCATAAACATTTATACCACCCATGCTTAGGTTTGTCAGGTTGTTTGGGGGGGTCAAAGGCCACATTTTGGAAGTGCAATTTTTTTTCTTTTCATTTTGACATCTGGTCAGTCTGTGCCGATGTCCTATTTAGATACCACAATATAACTATTTGAGTGCTGCTAATACAAGGATTGTTTAATGCCCTATTTGAGAAATCCTTGAACCCAGCCAATTTAGTTTACCCCATCAAACCATAGCATGGGCTTTATTTTACATCTTGTTGGAACAGGATGGTTCCCCTGATGGTGACATCAGTGCAGAATTATTTTTAAATGTTACCACAATTTTATTTATTTATATTAAATGTATTAATATATTTTCCTAATTACATTGTGATTACAATGCTGGGCTCCATTTACTTGCATGGTTGAATGCAGTACCTGTACTCAACCTTTCAACTAGCATTTCTCAAAGGCAAAATCTCTCGCAATTGTGCTTATGACCGCTCTCCGGATCGGCCACAGTGTGCCCTGGGGTAATTTTTTTTTTGTTTAAATCTTTTTATTAGCATTGGTCACCCAGCAGAAACAAATGACAGAAAATTCAATAGTTGCACGGTCATTAAGCAGGTACATCTCGCGCCTAAGTCAGCGCTCACATACAAAGAAGGCGCATAACAGGAAGCGTTGAGCATGGCTTAATATGTCGGACACACAGAGATGGACCAGGAAGGACCAACCATAAGAATGCACGAACGACCATGGATACAATGTGGTGACATCAAAGCAATTTTCTATGTTTATACAGAAGTGTCGAGAAACAACTTCTGAATGAGAGGGAAGAGACAAAGAGAGGAGAGAATAAGAGAAGAGGGGGTAAGAAAAAGAAAAAAAAGAGAGAAAAGAAGAGAAGAAAAAAAAATAAAAAATAAAGTCTCCAGGGACCTAGAGGCGCAGAACGGAATGGACTCCAACGGGATCCATAAAGGTAGATATCCAAGGATCCCAAATCGTCTCGAATTTTGGCACTTCATCCCGCAGGGTAGCTGTCATTTTTTCCATAGTGAAGATATGCCAGATGTTAGCGTTGATTTCTCTCTGAGTGGGAGGAGGACCCTTCCAGTGTCGGGCTATTGCTTGTTTTACCGCTGCACATACACGGTGAATGAGACGAGAAGCGGTGGGGGACAAGGCGTCCGTTTTGTCCACGAGCAACAATGCAAGCTCAGGGGATGGCGTAATGATAATGCCAAGCGCTCGTGACAACATGTCAAAGCAGGAGGACCAAATCGGGCGAAGGTGGTCACATGTCCACCAGGAGTGGAGGTAAGTACCAGGTTCCCCGCAATTCCTAAAGCAGCTGCGGGCGCTCTCCTGGGTCATGCGCGAGAGTCTCACAGGCGACAGATACCAGTGGGCTACGACTTTATAAGATCTTTCACGGATAACCGTGTTGGCGGTGAGCTTGTGGATGTGTTCCGCGGCCTCATCCCACGATACGTCGGGGATTTCCTCCTGGAGTTCCCTGTGCCATAGAGATCTATAAGCCGGCGTCTGGGGAAATAGCACGGACACAAAGTGAGCATAGTGTATCGATATAGAACCTCGGAGGCGTTTGTGGAGTAGAAAGCGCTGTTCAAAGGTCGTGAGGGCCGAGAGATCCCCGGCACGAAGCAGTGATTGGGCAAAATGGCGCAGCTGTAAGTAGCGAAACAGTTCCGAGCCGGGGACACCTTTAGTCTCCTGGAGTACTTGAAAGGAGAGCACCTTATTGCCTTTAGCCAATGCCCCGAGCCTGGTCAAATCCGCATCTCGCCACCACCTGAATTTAGACGCTTGTACACCATCCTGAAAGAGGGGGTTGTGCAACAAAGGCGACGTCTGGGATACGGCGCCCATGAGGGATAATTTACGTCTCCACTTGCGCCAAATAATGAGAATAGTGGTGATCGCCGTTAAAGTGGGAGCCCCCGGGGGAACCAGAGGGTCCAGCCAGGGGACCACACGAAGGTCCGTGCACGGCAGAAATCCGCTTTCCACGTCGATCCAGGGGAGAGTACCAGGGGGAAGGGACAAGGCTTCCAGTTGGGATATCCTGGCCGCCGGGTAGTACAGGTAGAGATTGGGAACCGCCAGAATTCCAGAGTGTTTCGCTTTATACATAGTGGATCTGTTGATCCTCGACCGCCTGGAGCCCCATATGTAGCGGAAAACAGATGCTTGAAAAGAGTCAATCTCGTCCCGTCGAACTGGCAATGGTAGAGCACGGAAAAGGTAGAGGAGACGGGGCAAGAGAGTCATTTTTACAGCATAGATACGCCCCAACCACGAGATAGGGTATTGGGACCAACGTTTAAGCTCTTTCCGAAGGGCTGTGAGGAGCGGAGGATAATTAGTCCTGTATAGGGAGTGGAAGTCATTGGTGAGGTAGATACCCAGATATTTCAACCTGGATGATTGCCAAGTGAATTTAAATGAAGACGCAATAGACGAGCGGACTGGATCCGTCCAGTTGACATTAAGTGCCTCACACTTGGTCTCGTTTATTTTATAGCCAGAGATCCGTGAAAACTCCCGAAGGGTGCCATAGAGGTTAGGAAGGGACACAATCCCCGTGGTCCGGGACACTCAGTACAAGTTAAGCCTTTTTGCTGACGACGTTTTGCTTACGCTTACCAACCCTGTGGTGTCCCTTCCTAACCTCCCTAAAACCTCCCACATATATCTCCAATCGACCCTGTCGAAGGCTTTCTCGGCGTCCAAAGCCAAGGGATTCTTGGTTGGTGAGTTTGGCGACTTCAATGAGATCGACCGTTCGGCGTATATTATCTGGAGCCTCTCTATTGGGAACAAATCCCACTTGATCCGGATGCACCAAGGAGGGGAGAACAGTCGCCAACAACTTTGCATACAACTTGATATCCGTCTTGATGAGGGATATGGGGCGATAGCTACTACAGCTAGCGGGGTCCTTCCCCTCCTTGTGTATGACGATGATTTTGGCCATTTGCATTTCTCGAGTCGGAGGCACCCCTGTGAGGAACAGGTTGAACATTGAGAGCATTAACTGATGTTGGAATTTCTTATAAATAAGAGCCTGGAAGGCCATCAGGCCTTGGGGCTTTAGATGCCTTGAGGGAGGCAATAGCGTCACGAAGTTCCTCTTCGCTAAAGGGCTCGCCGAGTCGCTCCACCTGGGACGTCGAGAGCCTGGGCAAGGACACCGAGTCCAGAAAAGCGTGAAGATGAGTCGGGTCCTGAGCTGTAAGGGGAGCCTTCTTGCCATCGTAGAGGTTTTGGTAAAACGACGCAAATTGATCCGCTATATCGCGGGGGTGGAACCAGCTTTTAGCATTCGAGTCAATAATCTTCGAGATATTTTGTGCGCAATCTCCTGGCCAGCATCGTGTCGGGTTTATTGGCGTTTTCAAAGAATCGCTGTTTAGTGGTATTCAGCGAGTACAATACAGCTTTACTAAGGAGAAGGTTCAATTCCCCTTTTAGTTGGATCAGTTCGCGCAGTGCACCAGCATCCAAGGAGTCCTTGTGCTTCGCTTCCAAAGCGCTCACTTTATTGGTAAGGGATGTGATAGCCTCTTGGCGCAGCTTCTTGCGACGTGCTTTTATACGTATAAAGGAGCCTCTAATATACGCTTTATGCGTCTGCCAAATCAAAAGCGGGTCCATGTCAGGTGTGTCATTAAACGGAAAAACTCATCCAGGTCGCCCGAAATCTCCTCCAGCACCGACGGATCTGTAAGCATAAACTCGTCCAGTCTCCAGTATTTGGGGCCCGGATGCCAATCAAATAGACGATAGATGCATTCAACAGCTCTTCGAGGAGCGGACCACATTAGCCTGATGCTGGGCCACCAACAGAGTAGGATTGGTGGGGATGTGAGAAAAAAAGTATAGTCCAACGCCCGTGGGTTGAGGAGACGCCACACGTCAACTAGAGCTGATGTTGTTGCAAAATCTTTGAGATGTTTAGAATTGAGTGGAGGGTGGGCCAGCAAAGCAGGGCCCCGTCTGCCTAAGTGTAGATCCCAGAGCGTATTGAAGTCACCCCCAACAAATAATTGATGATCTTTCAGAGGCAACAGGGAGTCCGCTAGGGTGGAGTAAAAAGAGGCCGCCGAAGTAGAAGGGGCATAAACGTTAAGAATTGCTGTCGGTTTATTGTGCAAGGAGGTATCTGCCCCATTTATCCTGCTTGGTCGAGTGGTGCTGAAAGCCAAGTGTCGTGTTGATAAAAATGCTGACTCCGTTCTTCTTTTGTGAGGGGTGAGTGGCATGAAAGTGGGTACCAAAACGCTTACCCCAGTATTGGGGGAGGTGAGAGGAGCGTAGGTGAGTTTCCTGGATGAGAACAATGTCGGCATGGAGTTTGTGGTAATAGGTCATCACCAGTCTCTGTTTCTGGGGAGTGTTGAGCCCCTTGACGTTGTGGGATATAATCTTCACATCACCAGACATTTAACCCGGTGGGAGAAAGCTGAGAAAGGCTGCCTGGAGACAAAAACAAAAAAAGAAAAAAAAGGGGGAAGAGGGAGAGAGGGGGGGGGAGAGGAAAGCAGAAGAAACAGAAAAAGAAAGAAAGAGAAGAACAGAGACCATACAGCACAAAACATGTTGCATAAAACTGTATAGTGCGCAAGGCTGCATACGACAGAACAACCCGGCTATCAACCTCCGGCGCTGAGGTATCGGCGGTAGTAGAGGCTTAGCGCCAGACTGTGTGAAGACCAGCATCGGTCTTAAAGGGGAACTAGCGGCACGCTCAACCTCAATGGCCTCCGTGGCCCTCTATAACATGATGCTACCTCTAGGCAATGAAGTGCAGGTGTGTGCCAGAGGAAGACAAACTTGTGTACGAACGCCGAAAATAAATGCCGATAAATTATAATATATAATAACAGTAAATAATAAAAACGCGATATCCCGAAAAAGAAACAAGAAACTATGGTAAACCGGAGCAGGCCCCTATATCGAAGCCACCCTGATGGAACCTGGTAGGCATAGTGACACTGTAGGGGCTGCCCGCCACAGCACAGTAGACGGAGTCCGCGGAGTCTGCAACCCCCGAATACCCCAAAGGATACCGTGCTGGTGGAGAGTCCTGAAACGTGACGGGCCTCCCTGAAGTGGACGAAGCACCGGAGCGACGAGCTGGCCGGAGAGCTTGTCTGCGACGAGGGACGAGTCGGTGTCGGAAGTGTGGTGCACTACAGCCAGGTGAGCAGGATGGGCAGGTCAGCAGGAGAGCTGGAGCGATGCGATGCTGTCATCTCGAGGGCCGGAGTCTAGAGAGATCCCAGCCTACGGAGCTGCTCGGGAGGAACTCGGGACGTCCGTCCAGTCGTCAGGTGTGGTGGGTCCGCGGTCCTGGCGACTTCTTTTGCGGCCTGATGTTAAGGGGGGAAGACCCAGAAAGTGAATGAACTCCACGGCCTCCGATGGGGACTTAAGGATAAAGCTGGTACCCTCCTTGAGGACCTGGAGCGCGAAAGGGAATCTCCATCTATATGGCACATTGTGGGAGCGCAGGTGAGCCGTAATAGGATGGAGAGCCTTGCGCCGTTGGAGTGTTCTAAGCGATAAGTCCGCATAAAGTTGAAGCTCAAAATTATCAAGACGCACCTGTGCGGTTCTAGCCGCCTTCATGATGTCCTCCTTGAGTGCGTAGTCGCGTAGCTTAACAATAATGTCCCTGGGATTGTCATTCGTCTTGGGTTTAGGCCGCAACGCTCTGTGGATCCTATCCACGGCAACTTCTGACAGCGGGACATCAGGTAAGAGCTGTAGGAGAATCCAGTGCAGCACCTCATCTGCGTCTTGGTACGTCTCCGGAACACCTCGAATATGAAAATTGGCCCTCCGGGACCTATTCTCCAGGTCCTCCTGGGCATCTTGGAGCGTATCAATTTCAAGGCAAAGAGCAGCCACCTCCGTCTCCAGCACGTGTTGTCCACGTCGCAGGTCAGTATGGGTGCGCTCCAGTACATCCGTGCGGGAACCAATAGCTGTGATATCACGCGTCAGGTGGCGCAATTCGGCGTGGATGTGATCCATCAGGTCTTTCTTGACTGATAAGACCAAATCTTTAAGTTCCTCCACGTCTCTCTTAGTGCAGGAAACCGAGGCTTCGTCGGTGTTTGGGCCTGACGCCGCCATCATGGTAAGCGTGGGAGCTTCGGCCTCAGGCGTCTTCTTCTGGAAGATGGCTGGCACTGTCTTCCTCTTCGGCAGCTTGCGAGAGCCCCCAGTCATGCCGGGTGTCTCGGCTATCGAGTAGCGTACAAAAAATCGAGGTAGGTAGCCAATTAGCAGTGCGAATTATAGGGCGTCGTGGAGGAGCAGGTTCACTGCACGTCCATCTTGGAGTTCGTCCGGCCACGCCCCTCCCCTGGGGTAATTTTTGAAATTATATATGGGGCCCATGCTGCAGTTTTCAGTGTTGCTGAATGCATCTATATGGAGGCATTACAGAAACACCCTTTAAGCAAAGAAAGCGTTCTTAGATTGCTTTCTAAGGTTATTTAATTCCATGACTTGCCTGTCACATAGGGTGACCACATTTTATTTCTGCCATTCAGGGACCCACTATGAAGCGCATGAGATTGCACACACATAGGTGTGTATATATGTATATATGTGCGCGTGTGTGTATATATATATATATATGTGTTAGACATGCATTTTTAACTACATAACATGCACTTATCTCTTTGAAGTAAAGGCCGTGATTGAAATATGATTTCAAAATAACAGCTGAACTGGCAGTTAGTTTTCATTCTTTAATATTAGCCCCTGCTGCGCCAATATATATAAATATTAGCCTCTGCTGCCAATATTTATTAATATTAGACCCTGCTGACTATATACACATAATATATATATATATATATATATATATTACCCATCAATTCTCTGTTTATTAAAAATAAATTGTCACAAGGAAATTACAGAGGAACAGTACAATATCACAAAATATCCATATTGGTACAAAGATTAACATACAGAATTGTTAAATTCTTGTGACATAATTGAAGCGAACATAGTAGAATCACTGTTTTACCATGCCAAATTCCAGAGAACTTAATATCTGACATTATGCATTTATCCAAATACATCATAGTTACAGAGAATGAATCATGTAAAAAAACAGGAATTTAGCAAAAAGAAACAAAAAGAAAAATAGCAAAATATCTCATTAAAAGAAATGTGTAGAAATATCCCATGACATCAGTAACTTAAAAGAAAAAGGTGAAATGAGGAGAGAAGTCCAACAATAACAGATTATGCTGAACTAATAGACCTAGTAATTACAGTCTGATTTGTTCCCAAAATTTTAAAGAGATTAAAAAGGAAGCCCATGGTAACCATTTGAAACCATTTTTGTATGCCAGACCTCCCGCGGAAGCAACCAAATCCACCATTTGTGAGATGATATTTATGGAAGAGAACTATGCACTAATGGGTGGAGGGCCTGGAGTTTTCCAAAAGCGTTGGATAACCAATTTTGTTGTGTTATTAAATGGATCGTCAGAGAACGTTTGTAGCTACCAACAGAGTTTCCCGAGTGATTTAGCAAAAGAGACTCTGGGGAGGCGAGAAAATCCAGGTCGTCTATTTACCTGATTACCCTAACAACCATCTCCCAGAAGGGACGAATATCAGGACAAAACCACCATAAATTAATATACGACCCATCCCACAATCCACACCTCCAACATAATGGGGAAATCCCCTGTAAGTAATGGTGTAATTCTGCAGGGACCTTATACCATCTGGCCAATAATTTGAAAGAGCATTCCTGTATTTTACTCGATATTACTCCTTTGTGTATAGCCAGAAACACCCTATTCTATTCCTCATCTGAGAAGGTGCATTGTAAATCCCTTGATCCAGGCACTGCCTATTGGTACGACTCAGACTCACACCCATACTCACGCATACATTTCTTCCAAATATCATTGAGCCCCGCATTTGCTTAATTAACAATAAACAGTCCCACTTGAGGAACACCAATCACTTTGTTACCATGTACTGCGCTCCTCCCACCAGCCGTAAACTGCACCAGCAGGTGGGCTTTGTCAGTACTACCAAACAGCTTCCCCTTGGGACCCTGCCCGCAGGAAAAACCCCACATCGTACAATTGAACCAACGCGGACCCATACCTGAGATGGGTACCCTGCAATATACGACCAACTTGAACAATGAACTGTCCAATAATTCCCAATAAGCAACACCAACAACAATGCAATTTCTTTCTTTTTTTTTTTTCTTTTTTTTTTATAACATATTAGTATGATCCAGAGGCGTATATAGGGTATGGCAGCCCTGGCACGTGCCATGGGCGCCATCTCAAGGGGGGTGCCGGTGAGCGGCTTTTAAATGCCGTTTTTTTTTTTATAAGGAGGAGAGAGAGGGGCGCCAAGCAACCGCTCGGCGCCCCTCATTCTCCTCCACGAGCCCTCTATCCCCGTCCCGGTGCCGGCATTTCATGCAGAGTGCCGCAATATGCCGGAATATTGCGGCGCTCAGCATGAAATGTCGGCACCAGCGAGCTGCTTTTTTTAAACACTGATGCGGGGGAGAGAGAGGGGCGCCTAGCAACCGCTCGGCGCCCCTCGTTCTCCCCCGCATCAAAAAAAAGAAGACAGCGTTTAAAAGCCGCTCGCTGGTGCCCGCTGCTTCACTGCCTGTCGCCGAAATATGACGTCATATTACGGCGCTCAGCAGTGAAGCAGCCTGCACCAGCGAGCGGTGCAGGAAGACAGCAGCATCGTGCTCCCGTCGCTGGACTTCAAGGTGAGAGAGGGGAAGGGGGGATATATAGTGGGTAGGGGGAGGGAGGGGGGTAGAAAGTGATAGGGGAGGGAGAGGGGGGTAGAAAGTGATAGGGGAGGGAGAGGGGGGTAGAAAGTGATAGGGGGGTAGAAAGTGATAGGGGAGGGAGAGGGGGTAGATATAAGTAAAGAGTGTGCATTAGTGTGTGGATGCATTGAGTGAATGAGAGAGAGCATGAGTTAATATGTGAATGTATTGTCTGAATGAGGGAGAGCATGAGTTAATGTGTGGATGAGTTGTCTGAATGAGGGAGAGCATGAGTTAATATGTGAATGTATTGTCTGAATGAGGGAGAGCATGAGTTAATGTGTGGATGAATTGTCTGAATGAGGGAGAGCATGAGTTAATGTGTTGATGCATTGAGTGAATGAGGGAGAGCATGAGTTAATGTGTGGATGCATTGAGTGTTTGTGTATCATAGATGTATAATTGTGGAAGGGCAAAGATGGCACTAGCAGGAGGTTTGAGCCTTGGGGACCAAGATGGCACAGGCAGGGTGTATATGGGACAAAGATGGCACTGGTTGACTTGTGCTGGGCTATTTGGGGACAAAGATTGCAAATCTTATGTGTGTAATCTGGGTGCTGGTCAGGTTCTATGTGGGCAGTGTGGACGCCAGGGCTGGCTTTGGGGTGCAACCTGTGATCTATGCCTGTAATTTAGGGGGTTTTAAATAGACTTGGGCACCAGGGGGCTCTTCGTGTTCGTCTTCGTGCTCGTCTTCGGGGAAAAAAAAATCTTCGTATTCCGCGAATATTCGCCCGTTCCTGTCTTCTCTTCGGGCGAATATTCGCGGACATTCTTCGTGCTCGTTTAATCTTCGTTTTCCTCCTGGTTGCCTAGCAGGGGTTAATACGGGGTTAATAACACATCACAGCAGCAGCAGCTGCCGTGAAGGTACGTGTGTGCAGCTCTATTGGTCGTTTCGGCAGGGGGCTGGTCTGGCATCAACGAGTGAATTGCAGAACTGCAGAATGCACTTCATTCGTTGATGGCAGGCGAGCCCCCTGCCGAAACGACCAATAGAGTTGCACACACATACCGAGGTGTACTGTCCATAGATGTTTAATAAAAGAATAGGGAATATTTTACATTTTTAAATTGATTTTGGACCACTTTACATGCCTAACATTTGCTACCTATTTACAATGGCATACTTTGCAACAACCCAACTTACTTATTGGACAGGACTGGAAAATAGCAGGACTGTCCACCAAAATCTTGGGTGTGTTGGCAGGTATGCTGATGGAAAAATGTTGGACAAGAACTAAAAAATAGCTTAGGGTTAATGTACGGTTATGTTTAAGATTAGTAGCAGTGCACTGGTTTGGTTAAAGATGGATTATGTCTAAATAATAATAATTTAATTTTAATGTTTTTTTAAAAAAAAAAATAGGGGTTTATTTAAATGTATTTTAAAGTTAGATTTATTATTTAGTACTTGATTATATTTATTAAATGTTTATAGTAGCGTTACCTACCGAGCTATAACTACCTATGTGTATTTGCATTTTGCATACCTAGTTTAGCTAAATTAGATGGGACAGGACTGGAAAAAAGCAGGACTGTCCCTGAAAAAGTTGGGTCTGTTGGCAGGTATGTGGATGGAAAAATGTTATAGGGTGAAGTGTGAGTTATAGTGTTAATGTAATGCTATTAGTGAGTGAAGGCCAGGGCAAATAACAAGGAAAAGGTCCTTGTGTTTTGTGCATTGTAAGTGTGTGTGTATGTGTGTTATGTGTGATGTCACTGTGTGTTATATGTGTTATATGTGTTATTGTGTGTGTTATGTTTGGTTGGTTGTGTATCAGAAGGAAAATAATGAAATGGAAAAGGAAATGGGAAAGGCAAATGAGTGGGCAATTGGCGACCCACTCACCTGTTTCACCCCAGGGCAAAGCACCCAAACACTGTCAGTCTTAGACGTTTGGCAGCAGACTTCCAGAGCTCAGACACAAGGCCCTAGCGTAAGCTGGCCACTCCGGCGGAGGTAGCAGGCGTTGCCACACCGCAAACAGAGGCAGCCAGGGGGGAGAAACTGCCCTTACCATTAGGGACATTTTGGGCATGACTCTAGCCAGGAAGCGAACTGGCAGAGAAGAGATGCTGGCACCACCACCAGCAGCAGCATTGAAAAGGCGAATGAGTGGGCAATTGGCGACCCACTCACCTGTTTCACCCCAGGGCAAAGCACCCAAACACTGTCAGTCTTAGACGTTTGGCAGCAGACTTCCAGAGCTCAGACACAAGGCCCTAGCGTAAGCTGGCCACTCCGGCGGAGGTAGCAGGCGTTGCCACACCGCAGACAGAGGCAGCCAGGGGGGAGAAACTGCCCTTACAATTAGGGACATTTTGGGCATGACTCTAGCCAGGAAGCGAACTGGCAGAGAAGAGATGCTGGCACCACCACCACCACCACCAGCAGCATTGAAAAATTGGAAAGGCGAATGAGAGGGCAATTGGCGACCCGCTCACCTGTTTCACCCCAGGGCAAAGCACCCAAACACTGTCAGTCTTAGACGTTTGGCAGCAGACTTCCAGAGCTCAGACACAAGGCCCTAGCGTAAGCTGGCCACTCCGGCGGAGGTAGCAGGCGTTGCCACACCGCAGACAGAGGCAGCCAGGGGGGAGAAACTGCCCTTACAATTAGGGACATTTGAGGCATGACACTAGCCAGGAAGCGAACTGGCAGAGAAGAGATGCTGGCACCACCACCAGCAGCAGCATTGAAAAGGCGAATGAGTGGGCAATTGGCGACCCACTCACCTGTTTCACCCCAGGGCAAAGCACCCAAACACTGTCAGTCTTAGACGTTTGGCAGCAGACTTCCAGAGCTCAGACACAAGGCCCTAGCGTAAGCTGGCCACTCCGGCGGAGGTAGCAGGCGTTGCCACACCGCAAACAGACGCAGCCAGAGGGGAGAAACTGCCCTTACCACTAGGGACATTTTGGGCATGACTCTAGCCAGGAAGCGAACTGGCAGAGAAGAGATGCTGGCACCACCACCACCACCAGCAGCAGCATTGAAAAATGGGAAAGGCGAATGAGTGGGCAATTGGCGACCCACTCACCTGTTTCACCCCAGGGCAAAGCACCCAAACACTGTCAGTCTTAAACGTTTGGCAGCAGACTTCCAGAGCTCAGACACAAGGCCCTAGCGTAAGCTGGCCACTCCGGCGGAGGTAGCAGGCGTTGCCACACCGCAGACAGAGGCAGCCAGGGGGGAGAAACTGCCCTTACCATTAGGGACATTTGATTCATGACACTAGCCAGGAAGCGAACTGGCATCGAAGAGACACTGGCACCACCACCAGCAGCAGCAGCAGCAGAATTGGGAAAGGCGAATGAGTGGGCAATTGGCGACCCACTCACCTGTTTCACCCCAGAGCAAAGCATCCAAACACTGTCAGTCCTTGGCGTTTGGGAGCGGACTTCCAGAGCTCAGACACAAGGCCCTAGCGTAAGCTGGCTACATTGGCGGAGGTAGCAGGCGTTGCCACACCGCAGCAAGTGCAACCAGGGGGGAGAAACTGCCCTTACCATAAGGGACATTTGAGGCATGACACTAGCCAGGAAGCGAACTGGCAGAGAAGAGACACTGGCACCACCACCAGCAGCAGCAGCAGCAGCATTGGAAAAGGCGAATGAGTGGGCAATTGACGACCCGCTCACCTGTTTCACCCCAGGGCAAAGCATCCAAAAACTGTCAGTCCTTGGCGTTTGGGAGCGGACTTCCAGAACTCAGACACAAGGCCCTAGCGTAAGCTGGCTACACCGGCGGAGGTAGCAGGCGTTGCCACACCGCAACAAGTGCAACCAGGGGGGAGAAACTACCCTTACCATCAGGGACATTCGAGGCATGACACTAGCCAGGAAGCGAACTGGCATTGAAGAGAGACACTGGCACCACCACCAGCAGCAGCAGAATTGGGAAAGGCGAATGAGTGGGCAATTGACGACCCGCTCACCTGTTTCACCCCAGGGCAAAGCATCCAAGCACTGTCAGTCCTTGGCGTTTGGGAGCAGACCTACAGAACTCAGACACAAGGCCCTAGCATAAGCTAGCTACACCGGCGGAGGTAGCAGGCGTTGCCACACCGCAGCAAGTGCAACCAGGGGGGAGAAACTACCCTTTCCATTAGGGACATCTGAGGCATGATTTCAGCCAGGAAGCGAACTGGCAAAAGATACTGGCACCACCACCAGCAGCAGCGTTGGAAACGGAAAAAGGTGAATGAGTGGGCAATTGACGACCCACTCACCTGTTTCACCCCAGGGCAAAGCATCCAAAGACTGTCAGTCCTAGGCGTTTGGGAGCGGACTTACAGAGCTCAGACACTAGGCCCTAGCGTAAATTGGCTACACCAGCGGAGGTAGCAGGCATTGCCACACCGCAGCAAGTGCAACCAGGGGGAGAAACTACCTTAAACATTAGAGAGAAAAAATTTAACTTTCCAAGCTAAGAGCTGGGTAACCCAATTTGGGCAGATTGAATTTAAGAAAGGCAATCTGCTCCATCAGATGAGGTGCCATGCGTGAGCGCTGTGGACTCAGTATGTTTCCAGTCATAGAAAACACGCGCTCACTTTGAACAGTGGTTGGCGGACATGATAGAAGCTGCTGCGCAACCCATGAGAGTGCAGGCCACACACTCTTCTTTTCATCCCAGTAGCTAAGAGGATCAACATTAGGAGCAGAAGGAACTTCACAGAGGTAAAGTTTGACCATTTCAGCAGCACTACTCTCCTTTCTGCTGCTAGCTCTGTCAGATGGTCCAACTATACTGCCAAGTGCCTCTTCCCAAAACGCAGCTGCTCCACTCAGCTGTGTTGTGCTGCTTGTGGCACTGCTGCTGATGCTGCTGCTAGGGGTAGCAGACCACATCATCTCTTCCTCCTCCTGCACCTCACCCTCCTCGGACAGCATTCCCATTTTACGCTGCCAGTCACGCACCTTGTTGACCAATTGCTCCCGGTAGCTACTGAGAACATTGAATTTCAAAGCTAGCTTTCCCTTAATTCTTGGATCACAAAGGCACGCTAGCATCATTTCGGGACTCTCTTCCATTCGCTTGCGAAGGTGTACTTTTAGCAGATCCTTCAGCTTCCTGACTATGGCTGCTACGTCAGGATGTAGAGTGCCACCTTGAACAGCCTCACGGTTTCCAAGGAACACATCCATCTTGCTGCCTAGATGGGAGAACACTGGGATTACCTGGGCCAGACTGGCAGTGTTTGAGCTTAAATTTTCTGTGGCATCCCTGAATGGTTTAAGGACTGCCACTAGCTGGGCGATCACTGTCCAATCCTCCCTATTCAATGGAGAGGTAATCCCAATATTGTGCTCTGAGGCAAGATTATGGATTGCCCTCTGCTGCTCCAAAATCCTCTCTAGCATGTCTAACGTGGAGTTCCACCGTGTACTGACATCCTGACGTAGGCAGTGTACGGGAAGACCTGACCTCTCTTGCTCTTCCCTCAAAAGTTGGCTAGCCTTAACACTATGGTGAAAGTGCCCAGCGATCTTTCTGCAGCGGGACAGAACTACTGCTGCCACATTAGTTCCTTCTGACATTGCTGCCTTCACTACAAGATGGATGATGTGGGCTGCACAGCGCACACCAACAATATGACCATCTCGCAGCGCTTTCACCATATTGGCACCTCCGTCAGTTACCACAAAACCAACTTCAACATTGGTGCCCGCCTCTGCTCCCACCCAAAGGCTAAACATTTTCCTAATCGCATGCAGAATATTTTGGGAAGTGTGCTTTTCATCCATCACTTCTGCATGGAGAAGGAATGATCGGTAGCCTGCTGCAGCAACTTCCTTAGACACACCGGGCTGCCACCAGTGTGCTGTCAAAGAAAGAAAGGCATGCTGGGCGCTAGGTGCACTCCACAAATCTGTAGTGAAATGAACACACTGACCAGCAGCCTTGGAAAGCTCCTCTTTCACTGCTGCAACACAGGACCGATACAGCGAGGGGACAATGTTCCTGCTGAAAGTGGAACGTGACGGAACTGTGTATTGTGGAGCCACAGCCGCCATCAATTGTTTGAAAGGCTCCCCTTCAATCATGGAGAAGGATGCCCCTCCAACAGCAATGAACTGACCAATAAGTCGCGTTACTTTATTGGCCTGCTGTTTGGGCATCGTTCTCTTGGAGTGGAATGCCCCAAATTCTTCCAGGGTGGGCTGGGCATGCAGTGCTCCAACCTGCCTTGGTCTCTGGCTGCCAGCACTAGTTGCTGCTGCTGCTGCTGCTGCTATTGGCTCAGAAGAAGAAGCTGTTGGGGTTTTTCCACGGCCACCAGCTATGCTGCCTGCACTAAGTTTTACCTCTGCATCTTTCCCCAATAGCACAGCGTTGTGTTGAGTGCTGAGGTGATGCTTCATGCTAGCACTGGTAAAATGGCCAGACACTTTCCCTCTGCTTATTAGCTTCCCACAATGTTTGCACTTTCCATAGCGCCCTTCTTCAACATTTTCAAAGTGCTCCCAAATTGGGGCGCGCATAGCCTTGGAGTGTGCCTTGGGTGCTGCTCTTACTGCTCGGGGTGGATGAACAGAGGCAGAACTAGTGGTGGTGGGACTGGTGGTAACAGTACTGGCCATAGTGGGACTGCTAATTGCTTTAGATTTGCTAGGTTTTGCTGCTGCTGCTGGTGGTGGTGATGGTGATGATCGTAGCGGAGAAGGTGGAGGCTCAGGGGAAAATTGTGCACTAGTCATTTGGACACTGCTCCCTGAGGAATCTGATTCCTGACCACTCATCTCCTCTACTTCCTCTGGCTCATAGTCTAGCTCTTCATTAGCCAGATCGAATGGAATTCCTGCTAGGCTGGAGCTAAGACTGATATCGTCGTGAGACTCGTGACTAGTAGTAGTGCGAGCAGGAAGAATAGACTCTGCACTTGGCCTCTCAGTCTCAGGCTCCTCTGCTACCTCGCTAGGTGGAGTTCCACTATGTGTAGCCCTCTCTCTAACTGTCTTTACAAAAATTTTGTAAGGACTTGGTGGCTTGCTAGAGGTACTAGGAGGACATGGCGTGGCGGTACCAGTGGGAACAGTAGGCGCAGCACTAGTGGTGGTAGAGGCGGGGGTGGTGGTGGTGGTGGTTTTCCCTACAAAGGAATGAGATCGCTTTGGTTTGGGACCCCTCTGAGTCTTGCTGCTAATTTGGCTCTGCTTGGTACCTTGCATGCTGCTGGTGGATGGGGAAGATGCTGCTTGGGGCAAAAGGCACTTCTTTTTAGTCACTGGGCTGGTACTACTTGTGCTACCCTTTAACTTTGAACGTGCTTCTGGTGCTTTAGGCTTTCCGTAAAAAACCATAGAGCTTGTGGGCCTAGCCGCACTACTACTGCCTGCTTTTGGTGCCTTTCCTTTACTTGATGATCCTTCAAGCAATGCTTCCCCAAATGATAAGCGAGAGCTTGGCCTACTTGGCCGACTAGACTGACGCAAAGGCTGCATCTTAGAGCTGGTGGTGGTGCTGGTGGTGGTGCTGGTGGTGGTGGTGGTGGTGGTAGATGGAGCTTGTCCCTCCTTAGTCCCAAAAGGAGGATCCATTTCAAATTTTGTGTTGTGTGTGTAGTGTAGTGTAGTGTAGTGTAGTGTTTAAAAAACTATAAAAAAAAAAATAAAAAAATAAAAATAAAAAAAAGGAAAAACGAATTAAAGACAAAAAAATTAGAGGAAGTTCTCTTCAGTGCTACTGCTTAAAAAGTAAAACTATGCACTACTGCACTGTGCTGTGTGCAATCTGCCAAAATCCTAAAGTTATTGAAATTATTAACTCAAGATTAACTATTTAATAACTAGCAGTATTTTATTTTTAATTTGAATTTACACGGGCCTAAGAGCTTAGCCTACCACTATGCTAGCCTAAAGCTATATTTCCTTACTATAAGTCTACCTCTAGGCAGACGCTCTCAAACCCACTAAGCTAAAGTGAGGTTAAATCAGATTCAGTATATGATTTATTAATTAATATTAAGTTATATAATATTAATAGATTAGAACTAATTTACTTATATATTATGTATTATAGATAGAAGAATATAGATTATGAATTAGAATTTAGAATTAGAATTACTTATATTATAGATTATGAATTAGAATATTATTATTTATAATATATTATAGATTAAGATTAAAGAAGATTAGAATTATTTTAGTACTACAGCTAGTAGCTTGAAGCTTTGCTTAGTACAGCTCGTCACAGTCAATTTTTCTTGAAAAGAATTAGAAATAAAATAAAATGTCACAGCAAAACAGTTATCTTCACTGCTTGCTGCACTCACTAGCCCAACAAGTTCACTTCACTGATGGACTGAGGTGAGCAAAACACTAAGGGTACTTTTAATAAAATTGAAATAAAATGTAAAATAAATGAGAAAATCTTTGCAAAACAGTTAACGTCACTGCTTGCTGATCAAAAAAAAACACAGCACTTATGCGGCTGCACTCACTAGCCCAACAAGTTCACTTCACTGATGGACTGAGGTGAGCAAAACAAATGAAATAAAATGAAAGATTAATTAAGAAAAATTGACTTGGTCTCTTACTGTTGCTAAAACAAAGCACAAACTATAGAGCTGCAGCACCAGTACTAATAAGATTAGCTGAACTATACGCTAGTAGTAATTAATTAATATTATTACTTTTATTTATAGCTAATTTAATTAACTATTAAGATAAGAAAGAATTAGAGAATTATTGATATTACTGATTTTAGATTAGACACTAGTAGATGTTCTGAATGTCTACAGTACACTCTACACTAGTATACTATTACTAACTATAACTGACAAATATATATATAATTTTATAATGAATTCAATTATTAATTATATTAATTAATATTACTGATTTTAAATTAGACACTAGTAGATGAATGTCTACAGTACACTCTACACTAGTATACTATAGTATATATATATATATATGACTGACAAATATATATATATATATATAATATTATAATGAACTATTAAATTATAGATTCTATTAAATTGTAATTTATAAATTCTATTTAATTTATTTAAGCAGGACAGGCAATAGGCACTAGTGCCAGCCCAGGGCAAGGGCACCCCAGTGCCACTGAGGCACTGGGTGCACTGTCAACTCAACAGCACTTACACTAAAGTTGATGACAAATTAATTTAAAAAAAATTAAATTAATCAAATTATTATTATTAAATATATTAATTAAGTAGCACTGAAGTGAGGATGAAGTACACAGTGAGAAATGGCAGGCTAAGGCTTACCAGTCTCACACAGAACAGAACAATCTCTCTCTGTAACGCTCGGATGCAGCACAGCAGTGTTGCCAAAGCAGTCACAGCGAAAAATGAATGGATCTCTCAGGCAAGCTCTGGTCTTATAAAGGCGCCTTCAGAATTAAAAAAACAGCAGCACAGGCATTGGACGAGACCCTTAGCGTTACGTCACAAGAGTGAGCTGATTGGACAGACGAGGATCAGCTCACTCCTGTTTGAAATTTTGGCGGTTGCGCGGCAAAAACGAAGACGATCACGAAGAATCTTCGAATCTTCGTGATTGTGAGTCTTCGTCTTCGCCTACGGTTTGCCGGCACTGTATTCTGTTCTACGTTCCTTCGGAACGAACAAAAAAACGGCCTCTTCGTGCTCGTTTTCATGTTCGCCCGAAGACGAATGCACAAGTCTAGTTTTAAATATACCTTTAATGTCGTGTTTTTATGTGAATTCTAATTGATCTTTACCTGCAAAGCTGGGTTTTTGTGTTATTCTGTAGATCCATATCTGCTATGCTATGTTTCCATACATTATTTATGTGTACCTGCAAATACAGGTTTAATATGTCTTATTCAGTTGATCTATACCTGCGATGCTACGTTTCATATATTTATTGTATACCTGCAAATACAGGGTTTGTATGTCTGATTCTGTTTATTTGATATATACCTTCAGTGCTGAGATCACAAGTGAATTTCAATTGATCTGGGTTTGTGTGTTGATCTATACCCGCTATCGGCAGCAGGGACTAATATTTATATATATATATGGGCAGCAGGGGCTAGTAAATGGGTTTTAGATATTTGGACAGGGGCGCAATTTCAGTGCTTGCCATAGGCGCTATTTTCAGTAGATAAGCCTCTGGTATGATCACGTTCTAATATTGTTGATTTCCAAAAAACAAATCTGTAGGGGAGGGAGGGCGGGAATTCTTCCTTAAACAGGACTTCTCAGCTTCTTATAATTTTGTAATACTGCACAACACCCTCAGGCAACAGTTGTATATATAGCCTTATTTGTTATTACCTCCCCTGTTGCTACCGTTAAGCTCACCTATCACGAATATGACCCCACCCATGCTGTCACTCACTCCGTCCTCCTAGGGTCAAACAAAGGATAAAACAACTCCCCCTCCCATCTGGGGTCAACCAAAGGGCAGCCTGTGTCCAAATACCAAAACCCAGGCCTGATCATGGCGCCCTTTCTCTTATACTGTCATTTCCAGGGCTTTCTTTCCCATAAACTGGTTTTACATCACCCTGAGCAGAGACCAGCAAAGCGTACAGTTTTGACAGCAAATGTGCCGGTTCGGACTTCCCCGAGCACAAATGTTCAAACTCTGACAAAGATCTGCTTACCTGGGAAACAGACAGCCTAGACAGAACAAAATGTTTCAATCGATGATACATAAAGCTACACTAAAAAGAAGAAGGTACATCACGAAAAAGTCCCCTAGAGGCTTAAAATCTGTCCCGGTTAAAATATGATGAGCTTAAGACTTTCTGAATGAGTAGGAGCGAATCTTAACGTGCCCGGGAGGCAAGTCCGGGTTATAAGACAGCGCGCATAGGGGACTGGGACAGGACAATACACTTTGTTGAGCGGACAATCTCCTCAACACCCTTAAGGTTGGCTTATTCATGGGGTGAGAAGAGATAAGAGACCCTCTAAAACGCTACGATAGCCAAGGGATAACAGAAATGTGATTAATAAAAAAATATTCTCAATGGACACCCACTGTTTAGGCACAAACAATGTCCACTCCACCAGTCTGCGAAGATGAGACGCCAACCAATAAAATTCTATGTTTTTTTTTTTTTCTTTCCTGTACACCACTGCTCCAACACCATGCCATGATTGTCCACTTGCCGTGAGTGGTTTAGGAGTCCTTCTTAAGGCATCCCTTCTGTGGCGCACAGCCTACGTTTCTTTGCAATGATAACCCCTCTATGTCCCAAGTCACCGCACACATCCGAGTGTGTTCGGAACGTGTCTGACAGTTGTCCTTATGTGGAATTGCCCCGGGTTGCCGCTGACACACACTTGTGCGGTGCACGCATTGCTAATCTGACTACACCTTTACACACATGTACTTTTACTATTTACTTTTGCTGCGCCTCTGACGGGACTGGAGTCCTAATTGTTACAATTGTCATGTTTACGATACTTGTTATGTATTCTTTGTGACAGAAATGCCGGTACAGTAGTGTATGGGCGGTATATACGCCCTACTTTAGCTAATTTTGTGTGCCCTTACGTGTAAAATTAGAGCCCCAAGGAAAGAGAAGCACAATAAAAAACTACACTATAGGAATGTGATTTATAAATTGTGTAATGGGTCCCTGGGGTGGAGTATCCAGAAGAGCAGAGTGGGCTGGTGCTCCAACAGTTTTAAAATCCAGACCAGGATTTACAGGTGACCAAGTACAGCTCACCTGGTCTAATCAGGAGGGTTTAAAAAGCCCAGCTTGGTGCTATTCAGTCTCTCTTCTTATTTCCTCTAAGAGAGCTGCTGGACAAAAAGCCTTGCTGGGTTTATTTTGTTTGGAGAGTTTTGCTAGGATGTGGGGAAGCCACCCCAACCTAGAGAGGAAACACAATCCTATGTTTAGTTAGTGCTCAGATGAGCAAGGGTTTATTTTTGCTTATATTGTATTTTTGTTTAAGCTGCTGGTTTGAAAAAAATAAATATATTTTGATTTTTTCTGGATCTGGAATTGGCGTTTATATTACCCTAGAAGACAAGTGATTCTGAAAGATCTCTGACTGATTCCTTGTGCTTTAAAGGACATTCAGTTACATCTTCTTTATTCCAACTTTGGGTACACTGCTCTGGATTGAATTATATTGCCCGATTGTTCTACTACTTGTTCTTGGGGTTTTTTCTCTGATGTTTATTTGGTGGCGTGGGTGGCGTTTCATTCCATGCTGCTCTTTCCTAGAAACAGGCTGCAACTTGGTTGCCACCGCGGCACATTCTTCTTCGGCTGCTACACTCACTACCCCATGGGGCTCAGGTATCACTCCACCCTCTTACTGGGGTTTTAAGCTAGTAAACACATTCACCCCACGTTTACGTCACCCTTCCCCTTAGTTCCTGTCGATACCTACCCTCCCCCACTTTCTCCTCTTCATCTTCCTCCCTCTACCCCTTCTTATCTCCTCCTCCTTGTCCTGGGATGTCGGGTTCATTGCCCCCACAGATGGCATACCGCTCAGCCCCTTTGACAATTTATACCATGAGCACTAAGGGTCTAAATATCCCCGAGAAGCGCTCTAGGGCCCTCAGGGAATTTAATTTACATAAAGCGTCTGTGGTACTGCTACAGGAAACGCATTTTAAAGAGGGCCAGGCTCCTAGCTTCAGGGACTCACTTTCCCACGGGATACCTCAGCAATAACACAGAGGCCAATGTCGCGGTCCCGGGTCCGATCACGGTCCCGGGGTCTAATGTGCGGCGATCCGCTCGCGGGTCACGGAGACCCGAGCAACCCGATCGCCGGTGCAGGAAGCAGGAGGGCAGGTCTGGGGATTCGGCAGCGATCAGAATAAAGACTGCTCACTGCCATAGGAATCCCCAGAGAGGTTTACTTACCGGTTCGCCGGTCTCCACTGGGGGCGCAGTCAATTCTCACGGCTGGAGCCGTGAGTCAGAGGGACGTCTTAGGGCACGCCCCTGACGCACTGTTGGGGGCGTGGCTTTAGGTGGCGCCAGATTTAAAAACCCTGTAGTACTCCTCACAGTCACCCTGTTGTGGTCTATTCTCTTGGATTGAGTTTGTTACTGCTGCTAATTTGGTTGACCATTGGCTTTCCTGACTACCCTCTTGCCTGCTGATTTTGTACCTCTGCCTGAGACTCTTGTTACCGACCCCTGGCTCATCTGACTACCCGCTTAGTGTACCTGACCCCTGGCTCGTCTGACTACCTGCATGGTGTACCTGATCCTTGGCTGTTCCTATCATCTGTTGCTTGCTGCGCCTCGCTGCTTCAGCTCAGTATCTACCCTTTTCTGCTATCACTGAGGCTTCCTCACGGTTGGGATCATCCTGAGTCACCTGGTGGTTCCCTGTTCTGAAGATCTCCTGCGGTGAGTGCCTTTTGGTGCTAGCATACGTGACAGCCAAGACTAAGGGGACGGCTATTTTGATTGCCAACTCGGTCCACTTTGTGATTAAAGATACTCTGCTAGATACCTCGGGTAGATACACCTTTGTTAAAGGCCTTCTTGCAGAGGTCATGTAGACCTTTGCCAGTGTCTATCTCCCAACAGGGGCCAACACGCTGCCTTACACTCCATTCTCGCCTCTCTCTCCGAGTTTCGTGAGGGTCAACTAATACTGGGTGGGGACTTGAACGCCCCACTGTGCCCAGGCGCGGACACCTCCTCAGGGTCCTGCTGTGTACCGCTGATTCCGTTGCGCTCTATGCGCGGCTTCTTGGCAAGTCTACATCTGGTCGATTGCTGGCGCTCTCTGCACCCCATAGACAGCGACTACACGTTCTACTCCTTGCCGCATAACTGCTATTCACGTCTGGACTACATTTTCCTCTCTCCCAGTCCCATCTTGACCTCTTACAGACTTTCTTGATTCTTCCAATGACTTGGTCGGATCACTCCCCAGTATCCATGACCTTAGACTCGCCTTTATACAGACCTAGGGAGTGGACGTGAAGACTTAACGACTCCTTTCTACTGGACAAAACTCTCGTCTCCCAAACGAGGTTAGAACTGGAGAGGTACTTTAGTGAAAACGATACGCAGGAGACGACCCCTCCGGTTCTCTGGGAGGCTCATAAGAGCGTCATTCAACAGGGTGCACAACTGAAAAAGGCTCGCAATAGGGAGATTGACAGGCTCACTACACAAATCATGCACCTAGAGGCCACTCATAAACAGACCCTGGCAGATGACACTTATAACGAACTAATGGACTTACGGGGTAAACTCTGTGTAAGGAACTGGGTCCATGCTGATGACTGAAAGGACCCAGCGCACCCAAAGATGGAGTTCAGGAGTCATTGCGCGGTAGCGGAGATGGACAGGGCCTGATGCAGGGTGACTGCACTCACCTGGGTGTTGAGTATCTAGGGTTGTGCAGCCAAACACCAGCGCCCTGATATAGCAGCGGATGAAGTCCAGAACAAAGTGAAATCCTGCAGGCACCCTGGAACAGGCATGAGACATCACACAAGATTCATGTGCGGCATGCTGCAGGCTGGGAGTATGGAAGCTAAGCAGAGAAATATAGCAGAAACATAACAAGCAAGGGACAGGGAGACCAGGCACGAAACATAACCAGACAAGATATACATGTTACAGAGCACAACAGTGAACAAGACACGGAATAAACATAACCAGACAAGATATACATAATACAGGGCACAACAGGGAACAAGACAGGACACCCCGCTGCCGGGGATACAAGACAGGACACCCCGCTGCCGGGGATACAGGACAGGACACCCCGCTGCCGGGGATACAGGACAGGACACCCCGCTGCCGGGGATACAGGACAGGACACCCCGCTGCCGGGGATACAGGACACACACATAAATACAGGAACTAGCCTAGGACTGTTTGATAACTATTGGAGATTCCGTCACATCTTATGGCCATAGTATGCTTAGCCCACCACTACGCCAAAGTACTCCAATGACGGTGGGTCCTAACACTAATCCCTGCTGACAGTGGTACGAAAAAAACTAAACATGAAACCCAAACACATAACAATAAGAGACATACCTGTAGACTGCAGACTGAGACAAACAGAACACACAGGTGGGGCACACCTTATAAAGGAAACAGAGCTGAAGCAAAGAGCAGAACTGAAAGCAAGGAATGGAAGATCAGAACAAAGCATACGGAAATCCAGGAATGGATTAAAGCAAAAGAGAGAAACTGAAGCAAGACAGATATGCAGCTCTGCAGCCTGGGTAGAACGTGACAATTCCACTCTTATTTCACATCCCTCTATAACCTGCAACAGCAGGGGCCCCCGTCTTCCAGACGCGAACGGATACACCATTATCTTACAAGCCACATCAGACGTAAACTTACTCGGGAACAGGCGGACGCGGTTGAGGAGCCGCTTTATGCTGAGGAGTTATCTCTAGCTCTGAGGGCCAGAAGGCCTGCCTCTGGTATACTATAAAACCTTCTCGGAGCAGCTACTTCCTCGACTGCTATCGCTTCCCTTCCCAGACTCTGGCTGGCAAGGTCATACACAAGGAGGGCAAGGACCCCTGCTTAACTCAAAGCTATCGGCCCATATCCTTGTTGAACGCTGATTTAAAACTTTTTGCAAAAGCGTTGGCGCAACGCTTCGCACGGTTTCTCCCCCAGCTGGTCCACCCAGACCAAGCGGGGTTTGTCCCTTGGACAGAGGCTCAGGACAACACTTTCAGACTCTTAAACATCATCCACGGGGCGGAGCCGGGTGCCCGGAGGTTTTGCTGCTATCCACCGATGCCGAAAAAGCCTTTGACAGGGTGGATTCGATGTTTTTACTAACTACGTTGAAACATCAGGGACTGGGCCCTTACATGTTGGCGTGGATCGAGGCTCTATACTCCAAACCTACGGCCCATGTACGTGTCTGTCAGGACTCGGGTGATCAGGTCAGGTAGGAGCCCATGTGCAGGGGATACTTGGGATTCGGTCTGTAACCCACAGTGCATGATTATGCAAACAAACAACAAGCAGAAATCCAGGTAATGCAGTGTATTTTATGTATATAACAGGACCAGCAAATAAGGGTAATACAGTCTAAGCAAGAAACCGGACGTATGGCAAAATAAAATACCGGTAATAAGTCTTTTGGCAGGGAGCCCGCTTGGAAGGGCACGAAAGGCAGAGAGCCCGCTTGGAAGGGCACGAAGGGCAGAGAGTCCGCTTGGAAGGGCACGAAGGGCACGAAGTGCAGAGAGTCCGCTTGGAAGGGCACGAAAGGCAGAGAGCCCACTTGGAAGGGCACGAAAGGCAGAGAGCCCGCTTGGAAGGGCACAAAGGGCAGAGAGTCCGCTTGGAAGGGCACGAAGGGCAGAGAGCCCGCTTGGAAGGGCACAAAAGGCACACAGCCCACTTGGAAGGGCACGAAAGGCACACAGCCCACTTGGAAGGGTACGAAAGGCACACAGCCCACTTGGAAGGACACAAAGCAGGGAATCCACTTGGAAGGACACAAAGCAGGGAATCCACTTGACCAGGACACAAAGCAGGGAACCAGGAACAGTACAGGTGTATTTTATGTATATAACAGGACCAGCAAATAATGGTAATACAGTCCAAGCAAGAAACCGGACGTATGGCAAAATAAAATACCAGTAATAAGTCTTTTGGCAGGGAGCCCGCTTGGAAGGGCACGAAAGGCAGAGAGCCCGCTTGGAAGGGCACGAAGGGCAGAGAGTCCGCTTGGAAGGGCACGAAGGGCAGAGAGCCCGCTTGGAAGGGCACGAAGGGCAGAGAGTCCGCTTGGAAGGGCACGAAGGGCAGAGAGCCCACTTGGAAGGGCACGAAAGGCACACAGCCCGCTTGGAAGGGTACGAAAGGCACACAGCCCACTTGGAAGGACAGAAAGCAGGGAATCCACTTGGAAGGACACAAAGCAGGGAATCCACTTGGAAGGACACAAAGCAGGGAATCCACTTGATCAGGACACAAAGCAGGGAACCAGGAACAGTACAGGTGCAGAGCCACAGCAGAAAGGTCCATAGACTTCAATACAAAGGCCCTGACTGAAGGGCAGGGAAGGTTCATAAAGGCAGGGTAATCCAGGTAACCAGGCCCAGCTAGATGTATTGACTAGAGCTCAACCCAGGTAACCTGAGTTCTGAGTGCTCCAGAGAGCGGCCACTAGTGGTAGCAGATTTAAACGCCACAGGTATAAAAAAGCCATGGTTCAGGCAGCGAAAAAGTGGTTCCTGACAGTGTCAATGGTACTCTGTCGCCACCGGTAACTATTCGGAACGACACAAGGCAGGGTTGCCCTCTGTCCCCAATGCTGTTTGTGCTGTCTCTCAAGCCCTTTTTGGAGTCTATCTGCTCTAACCCTGACATCCTGGGGTTCCGGGTCGGAAGGGAGCACCACAAAGTCGCTGCCTACGCAGACGACCTCCTGTTTGTAGTAGAAAATCTCGTGGTCACGCTACCAAACATTCTTGAAGAATTCCGCTCCTATGGCGATCTTTTATACCTCAAGATAAACTACTTCAAGTCGGAGATTTTGAACATCTATATACCCCCACAGCAGGTCCCGACACTTACTTCTAGTTTCCCCTTCCGATGGTGCAGTGGGAAGATGAAGAATCTGGCTGACGTTTGCTGTTGATGGGTTATTCCTGGAAAACTTTACCCCTTTACTTTCGACGCTGTCGGCAGACCTTCAAAGGTGGATGCCCTTTTATACTTCCTGGGTTGGTCGGGTGAACGTTATAAAAATGAATTTACTTCCACGGGTGTTATACCTATTCCAGACGCTCCCGATCCGAATCCCTCACAACTTTTTTGACACTCTCCGATCTGTTAATTTGGGCCAATAAGAGCCCTAGACAGAAATTCTCACAGCTTACTCTCCCCAAATCCGCAGACGGACTCGCGTTGCGTGATTTCTATAAATATTACCAAGCCACACACCTGTTACGAATCATTGAGTGGAACGTGGTGGGTCCAACTGCAAAGCCTTGGGTCGCAGTATAGTTGGGTGAGGCCCTAGGGTCGGACTGGGGGTGGAGCGCCACCCCTTCCTCTCACCCACTTTGGCGGTGTCAGGGGCCACGGGGCGGAGTGCTCGGCTGTCCACGCCGCCTTCGCCCTTGATGCCTCTGTGGGGTAACCCTGATTTTGCTCCGGAATGTGACTGTGTGAGGTTGGAATTTCTGGTGCTGCCGTCGCCGATCCGGACCCAGGCTCTGCAGAGGGATGGTGGGGTTGTGCCGTTAGAGGCATTGCGTCCAGGGACCGTACCTACCTGGCTGGAGCGTTTCACATACGAACAGATTGTACATTACATTTCCACGCTACCGAATCACCGTAGCTTACATATGGACTTACCGAGCTTCGAAAACTGGTGCATCGGGGAGCGTCCTCCAGAGGGGGCCGTCTCCTTGCTTAATTCCTTACTCCTGACTATTTCACACTCTTCGAGACCCTCTTTCTGTGCGACCTTTCAGATGCGGACTGGGAGAGAATTTTCATTTTCACACACAAAAGCTCCAAAGCAACTAAAACCCAAGAGACGAATTATAAACTCCTGACTCATTGGTACCGTATGCCCCAGAGGCTACATGTTATGTTTCCAAACACCTCTGATAGATGCTGGCAGTGTGGTGGGGAGGTGGGTACTATGTTGCATGTGTGGTGGGACTGCCCCGGGATACGGGGGTTTTGGAAGGAGGTCCACCGGATAATTTCGGAGCTTTCTGACTCCCCTCCGCATTTTCAGGCTCTCCCCATGCTGTTGCATCATACCTCGGACCCTATCTACAGATACAAAAAAATCTGTTGTTCGCCATCTACTCGACGCGGCCAAGAGCCTCATCCCCTTGCATTGGAAAAATGCCTGTCCCCCAACTATCGGGGAGTGGAAGCTCCGGGTGGAGGAGATTAGGAGGCTCGAGGATCTCTCTGCCTCCTCCGTGCGGCAACAGGAGGGTTACACGTCAACCTGGTATCACTGGTTATCCTTTTTCTCTAAGGGCTCCGTAGGCTATACAGCCTGGCGTGTCTTGCCTGTCCCCTGAGATATGTATCTGTAATTATCCCTGTGGATCTGTACACTCTGAACTGGGCTTTGTTTGATTCCCACGTAAGTACTGATGATAATGACTGACTCATAGTCCTCATTGTTTAGATGTACTATGCTTGCTCACTATGTCTGTATAATGTCATACATGAACTCAATTATCCCTCCCCCACCCTACTTCCCATCCCTTTTTTTTCTGTACCCCTACTCCCCTCCTCTTAGAAAATGTTGAAAATCACAATAAACATTGGATTTTGAAAAAAAAAAATTGTGTTAGGTAAACCCAAGCCACTGCATAGCTTAAGCCGCATCAAGTAAATTAGAGATAGTCTAGGGGATCGATTACCCCATACATATTTCATAAGTAATCTCTGACAAGCTTTAAGAAAGATTTGGGTATAAATATAGGCAGAGATTGAAATAAATATAAAAAGTGTGGCAGGATGTTCAATATAATGACACTTATACGGCCAAACCACGAAATATGAGGAATGGCCCACCTGCGCAAATCATACCCCACAGCGAACAACAAAGCATTGTAATTCAAAGGTAATAATTGGGTAAAGTCAGTGGCAATCCACAAACCCAGGTATTGTATGGCTTTGTCACACCAGAGAAATGGAAATTTTCCACTAATCCTTCCCTGTGTATCAATAGGGATATTAACACCAAGGATCTCAGATTCTGTAAATTGATTTTATAATTTACAATATGCGATTTTGACATTTCAGGATTGGTAGTTACGCACATCATGTAATCAGCATAAATAGCGAGCTTATACCACATTCCCCCACTTTATTTTCTCCCGTGTTGCACATTTTCTAAGTATCCTCTCTAATGCAGAAAGCCTAGTGGGAGCGAAAAACCCTTTGGGTAAAAATTCAGCCCACCATCCCTCCGGAATAAATTCCCTCAGCGACGTAAGTTTTTCTGCAATTGACCTAGGACTGTCACTTTACATTAAAACATGCATATATCAACATATTTACATTACAATCTTAAATACTTCCCCCTACCCAAATGCAAGAAAACCCAGTGGGAGCAAAAAAAACCTTATAGGTAAAAATTCAGCCCACCGTCCCTCCGGAATAAATTCCCTCAGCGACATGAGTTTTCCTGCAATGTATTTTACAATACCCGTGACCCACAAATTACAGTACATTTATTATACAAAGCATAGGCATAAATTAAATGAAGTGATGGTAATGAAGTGGTGGTCCAGGATTATAGCTGTAAGCTCTTTCATGGTTCTATGGATTTAAAAGAATAAAATAAATATTAACAAAAAGTTATATTATCTTTTTGGCAATCCCTCTTTTGGGCATCGAAATAAACTATTGCCAGAACACATTCTCCTCAGTTTTGATAGTAACTAATGATATTATGTTGGGATGCATGTATATTTCAGCATCCCACTCACCCCCTTAAAAAACTTTTAACATTTAACCTAAACCATAATTTTCCTCTCTTTGCAATAATGCAATGTGATACAGTGTATACTTATCCAGTGGTCCATCACTACTGTCTCTTACGCTCTGAGATGTCCTGTAAGATCAAAAAATAATTGTTGTGGGGTAGGGTCAGTGTCTAGTTTGAGACCCAAAGAAAAGTTGATCTGCTAGGTCTGTTCTGTCCTGTAGAGAGTGTTCTTTAGACTATTCTTCACAACCAGACAATATTTCACTCATAGAACTTTGTGCTGGAGGAACAAATGGAGGAACAAATGGAGTCAGATGCAGGAATCGCTAGTAATTGTGACTTCTTATTCTCTTCTTCCGGTTTCTTGATCCCCCTTTTTAACTCCCTAGCCTGTTCTCCCAATGGTCCATCATTCTCTCAGCTTGTTGTCTTGATTCCCTGTACCCTTTCTTTCCTCTTCCAATTATCATTTTGCCTAGTGATGTTTCTCTGAGGATACTCCCATCTCTGATTTCTCCAGTTACCCTCTATCCCTTAGATCCCTATCCCTTAGATCCCTATCCCTATCCCTTTTAGTGTCCCAGTTATTATTTTGCCAAATAGCAGTTGTACCTTTGTGGATCCCATCCCTGTTTCCCCAAAAGATTACCTGTCTTTTGGTATTCAAATTATTCCTCCCCCAGTATCTAATGTCTTTCTCTGGCTCTTCCCATCTCAGATTTTTAAACTTATCTTCCTTTTCATTTCTCCTCCAGTTACCAGTCTCCCTGATTCTTCCATTATTATTACAGTTTCCAAATCTCTGGTTTCTCCAATTATTTCCTTCTTTCCTCCTCCAGTTCTGACTAAATCTACGTCTGTTTCCCTGAAGCTCCTCCCATTGACAATTTCTCCAATTATTATCCATGTCATATCTCCAGGTTCTCCTTGAAACTGTCTCACTGCTGAGACAACAAAAACATGTTCAGTGTGAAGATGATCAATCCACCACTTGTCTGCTCTAGTTAGCAGCAGTTCTAGGTCTGTGGACCTTTGGTCAAACAGCCTCACAAACTCCTGACATTCCTGGGATAGAGCATCCAACACTCTGGATATATGTGCTGGTGAACCCAACACCATTGGCTGCTGTGGCTGGCGTAGTGTAGACCAGAATAATATTCGCTTAGCTACTTCTCTAGGACCATCTGTTTGTTTCATTGTAATGTTAGCCAATTCTTTCTCTATACTCAGTAAATAGAATTGGTTTGCTGCAATTCTTCCTGCCTGTTTAGACACACTGCCATTAAATCCCAGTAAAATACTAGCTATGGGGTCCATAGCATACTCTAACAGGTCTGTCCATTCCTCTAATTTAAGGCCTCCTTTTCTAGCTCTCTCAGCTCCCCTCTGAAACCAATGTGTAAAATTGTTAAAATCATTGGTTGGCATGTTTCCCCATCAAAAACAGTCCTTTTTATTTTGTGCTTCCTCCATTCTGCCTGCTAATTCCATATTCTCTTTTTTTAAATTTCTGTACCATGTCGGCCAAACCTCCAATTGTAGACAGTACTGATTGTGCTATTAAACCTTTTCTTTTTTTAGCACTTAGCTTTGCTTTAATAATGTTTGTTATAACATCCATAAACCCTTCATATTTCCCACAATTTGGATCAATTGGTTCTGGGAGCATGTATGGACCATTATGCTTCTTAATATAATTTGGAAAATAATTGTGAACTTCTACAGAAAAATATTCAGCACCTGGGAATGCCATTGTAAAATCCTGTTAATCCCCACCAAAAAAAATTCAAATGAAACCCCCTTTAAATAGTGCAAACAATTGTAACAATGCTTATATGTTAACTAAGGTGAATACAGAAAAGTTCCCCTTTGATGGCCTATCCTGAAATGAGAAACAAATAAAATGGTGAGAAAACCAAACAACCCCCCCCCACACACACACACAATTCAAATAGAAGTCCAATTACTGCCAAACGGTTTTAATTCACCATGAGGCAAATGGTTTTTGTATTCAACTAGGCCTCACACATGCACCAGGCCTAGCCCAAGATCAATGGCAAAGATATTAAAATTGGTATATAGAGAAAAAATGTACAAAAAAATTGCTACTAAAATTATGCAATGTAAAAATGAAATAAGACACCATTTGCAATAAAGACATTGAAGATATCTCCACAATGAGGGATACTGTCTGACTATTACCAGGCCTAGTGCACAAATTGTTTAAAATACCTTTAAAACAACAAGATAATGCACAATATATATATATATATATATATATATAAACCGTCTTGTGATAATGTTGCACTGCAGTTGCGCTGTGCAATAAAACTTTAGTCACTGGCCTCACAAATATCTGTTGTAGAAGTCTGATATTCGTGGTTGCCAAATGTGGTGTTAAACCAAATATAAAAATATAACACAAAGGTTCGTCTACTTTGACAGATATTTAATAAGAGACAAAAACACAGTAACATACAATAAATGAGTGACAGCCCAACATACAATGCAACACTTTCCAAGACTAACCTGCAACCTAAAGGTCCAACATAACCTAGCACACCACTGATTACCCAATCCATGCAGGATGGTGGGCAGAGGGAGACTGAACTAAGATTTTGCATTCAACAGGCATATTGAATCACTGTAGGTGAGCCCTCGTTAACATATCAAAAGACATGTAATACAGGAAGAGTTCAACTGGCAAAAACATCGACAACAATACTTGTCACCACAAGTGGAACCTCCAATTTGTACCCCGGCCTGTAACAATCGTATTAGCGCTGAGTGCACACGCGAGTGGCTCCATCGTCCAATTAAACAAAAGAGGGGAGGCAGCCTTGGTGTGTACCATTAGCCAACAACATTAATGTTAATTTAGGATGAGAAATTAGTATAAAGGGCTTTAACCTGACTAAGAAAATTCTCTCCAATTCCAAACGCTGACAAGGTCCTAAAAAGAAAAGGCCAAGCTATCCTGTCAAACGCCTTTTCAGCGTCCCTCGATATCAGAGTAAGGGACAACTTACTCTGTCAGAAGGGAGTCAGGCACATAGCTGGGTGACAGTAAGACGTGGTTGCAGTGGGGGAGGGAAGAGGAAGAGGAAAGCTAGCTCAGAGTTTCTCCATCCCAACAAATTTGCCAATTTAAGTGTGCATGTTGGGAAGGCAGACTCAGAGGTGAGCTTTCTGGAAAAAGCTGTTCTCCCTAACAGCCCGGAGAGCAGTTTATCCAGTGTGGATCCAGGGGATCCGAAAGGAAGGAAAGCCCAGGCAGATGATAGTGGTCTATAATTAGGAAAACAGTCAGGGTAATCTGTAGCTCTGATCGCAGCAACCAAATGGTTTGCTGTCTCCCGGGTTTGGCATCTTGCAGACAGAGTGGATAGATTATTGGGAGGGGCTGGTGAGGATCCAGCTGTCTTGGTGCACATTGACACCAATGACATAGTAAGATGAAGATGGAGTGTCATAACAGGTAATTTTAGGAGTAAGATTAAAAAAGGACCTCCAAGGTAGTATTCTCAGAGATACTACCTGTGCCATGCGCTACACCAGAAAGGCAGCAGGAGATTAGGCAGCTAAATGCATGGCTGAAGTTTTGGTGTAAGAAGCAGGGCTTTGGGTTTTTAGAGCACTGGGCTGATTTTGCTTTGGGGTACAATCTCTATAGTCATGATGGATTGTACCTAAATGCAAGCGGGTCCAATGAATATTTCTGTTCATTAGAAGATTTTGCAGGAGAAGGCACCATTGATCTTATGATGTGTATTTGGATTTGGTATAGGCACCATGTCCACAGTGTGGATGTGTGTGCATGTTTTACACCTTCCTTGTAGGCAGGGGAAAGTGCCATTTTTTGTGGACTTGTTCAGGGCACTCCTGGTTATCAGTTGTTTAAGATTGGGGGGGCTGTCTGAAGGAAAGCTGGGGAGGCTGTGGAAAAATTTCAATTGTCAATAATCCTGGCATTGTAGCCCTGGGTCATAAAGTCTCCCCTAAGTTTCTGGAGCTGCTTGTCATGATCTGCTGTATAAGAACAGATGCGGTTGTATCTTATGGCCTTGGTGTTTTTTGTATGTTTAGGGTGGAAGCTGTTGTTTTTAAGGTAAGTTGGTTTGTGTCATGCTCTACCCAGGCTGCGGAGCTGCATGTCTTTTGTTTCCCTGTCTTGCTGTGGTCCATTTCTGGATTTCTGTATGTTCTGTCCTAAACATCTGATTCCTTGATTCCAGTCTTGCGCTTTGCTTCAGCTGTTTTCCTTATAAGGTGTGCTCCACAAGTGTGTTCTGTTTGTCTGCAGTCTACAGGTATGTCTCTGTGATATGTGTTTGGAGTTCATGTTTAGTTCCTCCGTAGGCAGGTTTTAGTGTTAGGACCCACCGTCATTGGAGTACTTTGGCGTAGTGGTGGGCTAAGCATTCTATGGCCATAAGATGTGACGGAATATCCAATAGTTATCATATAGTCCTAGGCTAGTTCCTGTATGTATGTGTGTCGGTCTGTGATGTCTTGTCTTGTAACCCTGTTAGAGGGGTGTCCTGTCCTGTCTTGAGTATTCCGTGTCTTGTTCCCTGTTGTGCCCTGTATCATGTATATCTTGTCTGGTTATGCTACTTGCTCGCTATGTTTCACTTGTACTCTGCTTAGCTTCCCTACTTCCAGCCTGCAGCATCCTGCACATGTTTTCAGTGCTATGTCTCATGCCTGCTCCAGGGTGCCTGCAGGATATCGCCCTGTTCTGTCATCATCCACTGCTATGTCAGGGCGCTGGTATGTGGCTGCACAACCCTAGATGCCCACCGGGAGTATGCTGTCGCCCTGCACCAGGTCCTGTCCAACTCTGCTACTGCACCGTAACTCCTGCACACAATCTTTCGGCGCTCTGGGTCTTTACAGTCGTCTGTTGGTTTGCAATACAGGGATGTGTGGATGGAATTGTTCCTAATGCTGATGGTGGTGTCTAGGAAATTTATTTCTGTTGGTGAGTGGCTGATTGTGAGGTTGATTTTGGGGTGGAATGCATTGTAGTTCTCGTTGAAGGTGAGAAGTTCCTTTTTGCTGGTGGTCCAGATGAGTAGAATATCATCTATATAGCGAAGATACAGCAGGGGTTTTGTTTAGCAGGTGGATATGAAATCGTCTTCTAATTTTGCCATAAGAAGGTTGGCATAGTGTAGCGCCATTTGAGTACCCATCGCAGTCCCAGTTTTCTGGATGTAGAGGTCCCGTCCAAACCTGAAATAGTTATGGTTAAGTATAAATTGAATGAACTGTGTAACTGATTCAGTGTCCATGTTGTGTCGGTCCAAGTATTCCTGGAATGCTGCTATGCCATCTCTGTGTGGGATGTTAGTATATAGGGATTCAACGTCCATGGTGGCCAGGGGAGTGTCTGTGGGAGTGGGCCCAGGTCAGCCAGTTTGTTTAAGAGGTCTGTGGTATCCTGACTGAAGCTGGGTGTTTGTTGTACTAGTGGTTGCAGGGTGTGATGGGTGTGACAGACCGACCAGGGACCTCAGGTTGTCCCTCTCCGCCAAAAGCAACTTCTCCCTTCAGGACAATATCCCCAATATCCCGTGACATTTCTCCCCCAGATGGGTTGACTCTGAAGTTAGTCAGTCCATCCCGTCCCAACTGGTCCCCTAGCCCAATTGCCCCTACAAGTACAGTGCTCACCCGGCCAAACTCTGCCTCTCCCGATGAACATACCAGCTGCTGGAGAGAAGTGCTGACTGCCCCTTCTCCCTGGAGTGTACTCAGCCCCTGGGGAGTAATGCCACCTGCATCCCCTCCCTAGTGATCCTGCTGGAGGGATGGGCCGGTTGCACTGGTTCTCAGGCACTTGCTCAGCTGCTGAAGAGTGACGGTGCCTGCATCCCCTCCCTGGTGCTCCTGTTGCTACTGGGGAGTTCTTCCGCTCCCGGACTTGTGAGCTGCCACTGGGGAGACTGGCCGGCTGCGCCATCTCCCATGCACTCACTCAGCCGCTGGGGAGTGATGCCACCTGCACCCCCTCCCTGGTGCTCCTGCTGCCGCTGAGGAGCTAGACCGGCTGCGCCGTCTCCCAGGTCATCGGTCAGCTGCTGGGGAGGAGGGATGACACCCTCAGCTCCCTCAACTGGGATCTGTCACCGGGGAGCGAGAACAGGTTCTTCCGCTCCCGGATCTGTGATCTGCCGCTGGGGAGACTTGCCAGCTGTGTCATCTCCTGGGTACTCACTCATCCGCTGGGGAGTGATGCCGCCTGCATCCCCTCCCTGGCGTTCCTGCTCAGATGCCCAGCTCTTCTGCTGGGCTGGTGCCAGTGGAGACCATAGTCCCATCCACTGCCACATACTCTGGAACAGGCTGTTTTACAAGCTCAAACAGCCCTTGTCCACGCCATTCATATACTTGAATCCGGAGCCGATCCAACTCTCTAATAACTGCGAGGATCACCTCCACCGGAGGTTTGGTGCTGTACAGAGACAAACGCCGTCGGGCCTCCCGCTCTGCTCCGGATGGGTCCATCAGCTCTGCATAGCTCACCCCATTCTGTTTCCTGAAGATTGATCCTGGTGTGGAATGTCCCTCAGACTAGGAAGCAATACCAGTGTCAGTCCTGGAGAAGTCAGATCCCGCCGCTGCCAACCAGTTGTGACCAGGGACCTGAGGTTGTTCCTCTCCGCCAAAAGCGACTTCTCCCTTCAGGACAATAATTTCCCGCAATCCGTAGGCAATATCCCCAAGCAAAGTAAAGGGATATCGCTATCCAGTACCCAAATAACCAGGCAAGACTAGTCTTGATTAGATTATCTTCCAGACCTTGGTGTGCTGTGTGTAAACAGTTAGGAAATAATAAAATACATTTTTATTAATGTGACGGAAGCCTCCATCACTGGGGCCACTGGAGAAGCCTGACTGCCAGCCTCCTCCCTATTGACTATGGGCCCTGGGTTTGTAAAGACTTCTGTGGCTACCCCCAGCAGTATCATCTCATCACTGGCTGAGGGGATTATCTCCGGCAGACAGCCAGGATCTGCCACCAGGGAGTGACCACCATTCTTTGATGTTTAATGTTGTATAAATCAGTCTCCCCCCTATTGTATTGTTAATCCCATTACTGCCCCTGTTGTCTCTGAGAGGCAGATTAAGGGGGAGGTTTGTGTCCCAATATCTTGTTTTATGTTAATGTGTGTTTTGCTGGATATATCCAGCTCTGTGTGTCTAAAATAAATCAGTCTTCGTTTGGTTTTACCCTACACTGAGTCTCGGCTAGTGACTGGGGAACCGGGGAAAGTGTGTTGTCCCAGGCTAAGGGAGCACAAGACAGCGGAGGTAGTCGGTCGGACTAGCCAGCTCCGTGACATTGGTGGCAAGTGGCGGGATTTCTTCTTAGTCTGAGGGACACTTACTTTCTACCGGGATTGACCGACAGGACGGCAGACTTCGGTCGCCTTGACAAGGACATGGATGTGGTATCCGAATTCCAGGGACTGCTGCGGGTCATCCTCTCCTGCTACACCACTGCTTTGCCTACAGAACAATACCAGAACCTGAGGCAAGTGGTTCGACGGTCAGTATGGCAGAGGGCTGTTATACGCCGGGGTCAGTGTCTTCCAAGCTCCGAACAAAAGATTAGAGACCAGCGGGAACTACGGATGTCTTTCCTGGGACAGCAACCCCAGGAGCAATGGGTATCCGAATTGGACAAGCTGGTCCAACAGGAGGTAGAGCTGGAAGATCACTATAGGGCTCTGCAGTGGTATACAGAGCAAGCATATTGGGGAACTGCGAAAGATTGTTCTCCAGAGGGCTATGACTTTGGTGGCCCTGGATTATTATGGGATAGTCTTCAGGAGGATCCGGACTTCGGCAGTGTGGCGGATTGAGGACATCCGGGATTTCAGGGAGTGGGACCTCCCAGATGCACTAGGACTTAAAGGTGATTTAGACTTTTTAATTACGCAGGAGTGGGAACTGGAGAAGGCGTATAAAAAACTGTTTGACCGCGTTCAACAGAATGCCCCAGTGTCCAGGGATTGTGTGGATTTTGTGGATGTGATTGAGTGGTCAGCTGAGGGTGTTGACCCAGGCGGGGTGGATGGGACTGCGGTCTCCACCCCTGAGTCAGAGGGATACTGGGCAGCTAATCCAGATCCGATACTGGAGCTGTGCGACTGTGCTCCACAACCAGATCCAGAGATTGTGGATCTAACTGATTTTACATCTGAGGATGTTAACCCAAGAGGGGTGGATAACACTGCGGTCTCCACACCGGGGGCCTCAGAATGCTGGGCAGTCTGCCCAGATCTCTTAGTCCCAGCTGAAGAGCTGGCAACAGGGCAGAGCGCTGCTGGCTTCTGCCCCACATCTGCAATGACTACAGGGATCCAGGGAGATGTGGCAGCCGGCCCGGTTTTCAGTGCTATGTCTCATGCCTGCTCCAGGGTGCCTGCAGGATATCGCCCTGTTCTGTCATCATCCACTGCTATGTCAGGGCGCTGGTATGTGGCTGCACAACCCTAGATGCCCACCGGGAGTATGCTGTCGCCCTGCACCAGGTCCTGTCCAACTCTGCTACTGCACCGTAACTCCTGCACACAATCTTTCGGCGCTCTGGGTCTTTACAGTCGTCTGTTGGTTTGCAATACAGGGATGTGTGGATGGAATTGTTCCTAATGCTGATGGTGGTGTCTAGGAAATTTATTTCTGTTGGTGAGTGGCTGATTGTGAGGTTGATTTTGGGGTGGAATGCATTGTAGTTCTCGTTGAAGGTGAGAAGTTCCTTTTTGCTGGTGGTCCAGATGAGTAGAATATCATCTATATAGCGAAGATACAGCAGGGGTTTTGTTTAGCAGGTGGATATGAAATCGTCTTCTAATTTTGCCATAAGAAGGTTGGCATAGTGTAGCGCCATTTGAGTACCCATCGCAGTCCCAGTTTTCTGGATGTAGAGGTCCCGTCCAAACCTGAAATAGTTATGGTTAAGTATAAATTGAATGAACTGTGTAACTGATTCAGTGTCCATGTTGTGTCGGTCCAAGTATTCCTGGAATGCTGCTATGCCATCTCTGTGTGGGATGTTAGTATATAGGGATTCAACGTCCATGGTGGCCAGGGGAGTGTCTGTGGGAGTGGGCCCAGGTCAGCCAGTTTGTTTAAGAGGTCTGTGGTATCCTGACTGAAGCTGGGTGTTTGTTGTACTAGTGGTTGCAGGGTGTGATGGGTGTGACAGACCGACCAGGGACCTCAGGTTGTCCCTCTCCGCCAAAAGCAACTTCTCCCTTCAGGACAATATCCCCAATATCCCGTGACATTTCTCCCCCAGATGGGTTGACTCTGAAGTTAGTCAGTCCATCCCGTCCCAACTGGTCCCCTAGCCCAATTGCCCCTACAAGTACAGTGCTCACCCGGCCAAACTCTGCCTCTCCCGATGAACATACCAGCTGCTGGAGAGAAGTGCTGACTGCCCCTTCTCCCTGGAGTGTACTCAGCCCCTGGGGAGTAATGCCACCTGCATCCCCTCCCTAGTGATCCTGCTGGAGGGATGGGCCGGTTGCACTGGTTCTCAGGCACTTGCTCAGCTGCTGAAGAGTGACGGTGCCTGCATCCCCTCCCTGGTGCTCCTGTTGCTACTGGGGAGTTCTTCCGCTCCCGGACTTGTGAGCTGCCACTGGGGAGACTGGCCGGCTGCGCCATCTCCCATGCACTCACTCAGCCGCTGGGGAGTGATGCCACCTGCACCCCCTCCCTGGTGCTCCTGCTGCCGCTGAGGAGCTAGACCGGCTGCGCCGTCTCCCAGGTCATCGGTCAGCTGCTGGGGAGGAGGGATGACACCCTCAGCTCCCTCAACTGGGATCTGTCACCGGGGAGCGAGAACAGGTTCTTCCGCTCCCGGATCTGTGATCTGCCGCTGGGGAGACTTGCCAGCTGTGTCATCTCCTGGGTACTCACTCATCCGCTGGGGAGTGATGCCGCCTGCATCCCCTCCCTGGCGTTCCTGCTCAGATGCCCAGCTCTTCTGCTGGGCTGGTGCCAGTGGAGACCATAGTCCCATCCACTGCCACATACTCTGGAACAGGCTGTTTTACAAGCTCAAACAGCCCTTGTCCACGCCATTCATATACTTGAATCCGGAGCCGATCCAACTCTCTAATAACTGCGAGGATCACCTCCACCGGAGGTTTGGTGCTGTACAGAGACAAACGCCGTCGGGCCTCCCGCTCTGCTCCGGATGGGTCCATCAGCTCTGCATAGCTCACCCCATTCTGTTTCCTGAAGATTGATCCTGGTGTGGAATGTCCCTCAGACTAGGAAGCAATACCAGTGTCAGTCCTGGAGAAGTCAGATCCCGCCGCTGCCAACCAGTTGTGACCAGGGACCTGAGGTTGTTCCTCTCCGCCAAAAGCGACTTCTCCCTTCAGGACAATAATTTCCCGCAATCCGTAGGCAATATCCCCAAGCAAAGTAAAGGGATATCGCTATCCAGTACCCAAATAACCAGGCAAGACTAGTCTTGATTAGATTATCTTCCAGACCTTGGTGTGCTGTGTGTAAACAGTTAGGAAATAATAAAATACATTTTTATTAATGTGACGGAAGCCTCCATCACTGGGGCCACTGGAGAAGCCTGACTGCCAGCCTCCTCCCTATTGACTATGGGCCCTGGGTTTGTAAAGACTTCTGTGGCTACCCCCAGCAGTATCATCTCATCACTGGCTGAGGGGATTATCTCCGGCAGAGAGTGACCACCATTCTTTGATGTTTAATGTTGTATAAATCAGTCTCCCCCCTATTGTATTGTTAATCCCATTACTGCCCCTGTTGTCTCTGAGAGGCAGATTAAGGGGGAGGTTTGTGTCCCAATATCTTGTTTTATGTTAATGTGTGTTTTGCTGGATATATCCAGCTCTGTGTGTCTAAAATAAATCAGTCTTCGTTTGGTTTTACCCTACACTGAGTCTCGGCTAGTGACTGGGGAACCGGGGAAAGTGTGTTGTCCCAGGCTAAGGGAGCACAAGACAGCGGAGGTAGTCGGTCGGACTAGCCAGCTCCGTGACATTGGTGGCAAGTGGCGGGATTTCTTCTTAGTCTGAGGGACACTTACTTTCTACCGGGATTGACCGACAGGACGGCAGACTTCGGTCGCCTTGACAAGGACATGGATGTGGTATCAGAATTCCAGGGACTGCTGCGGGTCATCCTCTCCTGCTACACCACTGCTTTGCCTACAGAACAATACCAGAACCTGAGGCAAGTGGTTCGACGGTCAGTATGGCAGAGGGCTGTTATACGCCGGGGTCAGTGTCTTCCAAGCTCCGAACAAAAGATTAGAGACCAGCGGGAACTACGGATGTCTTTCCTGGGACAGCAACCCCAGGAGCAATGGGTATCCGAATTGGACAAGCTGGTCCAACAGGAGGTAGAGCTGGAAGATCACTATAGGGCTCTGCAGTGGTATACAGAGCAAGCATATTGGGGAACTGCGAAAGATTGTTCTCCAGAGGGCTATGACTTTGGTGGCCCTGGATTATTATGGGATAGTCTTCAGGAGGATCCGGACTTCGGCAGTGTGGCGGATTGAGGACATCCGGGATTTCAGGGAGTGGGACCTCCCAGATGCACTAGGACTTAAAGGTGATTTAGACTTTTTAATTACGCAGGAGTGGGAACTGGAGAAGGCGTATAAAAAACTGTTTGACCGCGTTCAACAGAATGCCCCAGTGTCCAGGGATTGTGTGGATTTTGTGGATGTGATTGAGTGGTCAGCTGAGGGTGTTGACCCAGGCGGGGTGGATGGGACTGCGGTCTCCACCCCTGAGTCAGAGGGATACTGGGCAGCTAATCCAGATCCGATACTGGAGCTGTGCGACTGTGCTCCACAACCAGATCCAGAGATTGTGGATCTAACTGATTTTACATCTGAGGATGTTAACCCAAGAGGGGTGGATAACACTGCGGTCTCCACACCGGGGGCCTCAGAATGCTGGGCAGTCTGCCCAGATCTCTTAGTCCCAGCTGAAGAGCTGGCAACAGGGCAGAGCGCTGCTGGCTTCTGCCCCACATCTGCAATGACTACAGGGATCCAGGGAGATGTGGCAGCCGGCCCTTCTCCCCAGCGGCAGCTCACATGTCCGGGAGCAGAGGAACCGGCCCTCCCTCCCCAGCGGCAGGCCGACCCACAAGATTCCCTAACCCCAGCTGAAGTGCTGGCAACCAGGCAGAGCATCGCTGGCCTCTGCCCAGCACCTACCAAAGCTGCAGGAGTTCAGGGAGATACAGCGGCCGACCCGCCCCCCCAGCAGCAGAACCTAATTCCAGGACCGGATCAACCGGAACTCTCTCCTCAACGGCAACAGGAGCACCAGGGAGGGGATGCAGGCGGCATCACTCCCCAGCGGTACCCGGGAGATGGCGCAGCCGGCCCATCACCCCAGCAGCAGCAGGAGCACCAATTTTGGGAGGGAATTAATGGGCCAAATAAACTGACTGACTACGGAGTCAACCCGTTTGGGGTCTCATCCTATGTCAGTCCGATTCGAAGGGGGGAGAATTGTGACGGAAGCCTCCATCACTGGGGCCACTGGAGAAGCCTGACTGCCAGCCTCCTCCCTATTGACTATGGGCCCTGTGTTTGTAAACACTTCTGTGGCTACCCCCAGCAGTATCATCTCATCACTGGCTGAGGGGATTATCTCCGGCAGACAGCCAGGATCTGCCACCAGGGAGTGACCACCATTCTTTGATGTTTAATGTTATATAAATCAGTCTCCCCCCTATTGTATTGTTAATCCCGTTACTGCCCCTGTTGTCTCTGAGAGGCAGATTAAGGGGGAGGTTTGTGTCCCAATATCTTGTTTTATGTTAATGTGTGTTTTGCTGGATATATCCAGCTCTGTGTGTCTAAAATAAATCAGTCTTCGTTTGGTTTTACCCTACACTGAGTCTCGGCTAGTGACTGGGGAACCGGGGAAAGTGTGTTGTCCCAGGCTAAGGGAGCACAAGACAGCGGAGGTAGTCGGTCGGACTAGCCAGCTCCGTGACAATTAATAACACACAAAAGGATAACATGGCACTCTTTACCAGGGCCCATAGTCTGTAGTAAGGAGGCTGGCACTCAGTCCCCTCCAGGAGCCCATGGCACGGAGGCATTGGGTTTGTGCATTTTGGGTAGCACGTAGAAAGAGCCCAATTTTGTCTCTTCGGGTATTAGTGGTTTTAGCTGGTCTATGGTGTATGGCAGTTTTTGTATTATCCTATTGAGTTGTTTTGTAAATTGCTTGGTGGGATCATCCTATAGATTCACATAGTGCCTTTCATCTGACAGTTGTCTATTTGCCTCGTGTATATAGTCAGTGGTGTTCATAATGACAACAGCACCCCCATTGTCCGCCAGTTTAATAATAATATCCTGGTTGTTCTTCAGGGATTGAATGGCTTTATGTTCTTTGTGTGTCAGGTTGGGTGTTTGGTCACCCCGTTTCTCCAGTATTTCCACAGTGGCTTTGTTTCTGAAGCTCTCTATGAACCTGTGCAGTGTAGGGTTGCTGCCTGGTTTTGGGCTCCAAGTGGATCTTTTTGTGGGAACCTGAGTACTGTGATGTTGCTCTGTGGTGTTGGTGTGTGTGTGTGGTTGTCAGTGTGGCAGAGCCTGTCCTGGTGTGTGTGTGTCTGGGTGTCGGTGTGACAGAGCCTGTGTTGGTGTGTGTGTTTGGTCATCTGTTTCCTGGCACTTAACTTACAGTAGGAATTATTTAATTTATATTTATCCAGAGATAAAATGCCCTCCTGAAGTTGTAGTGACTTCAGGGGACAAAACGTTACAAGACCCTGAAATCATTTAGTGGAAAAGTTATTTATTGTGTTATAATATTTATTTCAAGGATTAGTCGCACTCAATTGTGGCTTCAGACTTCCCATGTTGAATGATCAAGTATTATTTTAGCCCAATAACAAAAGTATAATTCTATAGCACATTACTTTTGGAAATTATTAATCCCCCCCCCCCAGTTTGACTGTGGTATCTTGTGTGCCCCCCCTATATATTGTTTCTAGAGTCGCCACTGTTTATGGCTAGACCAAAGGAGGCACAAGGAGACAACTTGCAGTGTGTAACAGTTGGGGACCGTGTGACAATGGGACTTCTGGACACTGGAGCTTCCTGCACTTTGGTCCGTCCAGAAGTTGTGAACAAAGAGGATATTATCCCCGGGAAAACTATGACTATTAAAGGAATTGGTGGAGTATTCCCCGCAGTGCCTATGGCCCGGGTGTACCTCGATTGGGGTGCGGGGAAAGGTTTGCGGGAGGTGGGAATCTCTGAGGATATTCCTGTAAATGTATTGTTGGGTAGTGATTTGGGCCGAAAATTTTTGGGCAAAAAGGTAAATGTGCAACATCTGGTAGCAAGCCCATATCACCCTCAAACTAATGGCCTCTGTGAGCGGTTTAACGGGACTCTTAGATTGCTTAGAACATTTGTGGATTCCCAGGGCAAAGATTGGGAGAAGTACTTACCCCATTTGTTGTTTGCAAATCGGGAGGTACCCCAGGAATCTACTGGCTTTTCGCCATTTGAATTGCTGTATGGGCGCAGGGTAAGGGGTCCCCTAGATTTAGTTAGAGAGGAATGGGAAGGAAAACTTCCCACATCAGAGACTTCATTAGTGGAGTATGTGCTGAAGTTTAGGGACAAGATGCAGACCTTGACAGGGTTAGTGCATAATAATCTTAAGGCAGCACAGTCTCGGCAGAAGAGGTGGTACGACCGCAATGCCAGGGAGAGGGTCTATGAAGTGGGGCAGAGAGTTATGGTTTTGACCCCAACCAGGCAGAATAAACTGCAGGCTGCCTGGAAAGGCCCTCATACTATTCTACGGCATTTGGACCCCACAACTTATGTAGTGGCCCTAGATGAGACAGGGCGGAGGCAAAGAAGGTATCACATCAATATGTTGAAGGCATATCATGACTCAGAGACTTTAGTCCTAAGCGTGTGCAGCTTACCAGAGGAGGGATCAGATAGTGATCCCCTAGTGGATCTGGTGAGAGAAGCTAAGAGCCAGGGGTCCATAGAGAAGGCAGAGATCAATTCCCAGCTCTCTGCCGAGCAGAAATGGCAGCTCCATCTAGTGATAACCCGCTATGAAAGTATATTTACTGGGGTGCCAGGGAAAACCACATAGTAACATAGTTCATAAGGTTGAAAAAAGACCAAAGTCCATCAAGTTCAACCTATATACATATTGTGTCCCTACTGTGTTGATCCAGAGGAAGGCAAAAAACCCTTATGAAGCAGATGCCAATTGCCCCATACCAGGGGGAAAATTCCTTCCCGACTCCAAATATGGCAATCAGAATAAATCCCATGTCTCAACCCTCTCTAAGGCAGATGGCCTATCGAGTGTCCCCTGAGGTGAGAGTGCATATCCAACAAGAAATAGAGGACATGATGAGGTTGGGGGTAATTAAACACTCTAAAAGTCCTTGGGCCTCCCCTGTTGTACTAGTACCTAAAAAAGGATAAGTCGACTCGCTTCTGTGTAGATTACAGACGGTTAAATGCAGTCACCACCTTTGATGCCTATCCCATGCCTAGGATTGATGAGCTACTAGACCAGCTAGCAGGGGCCCAATATCTCACCATTATGGATTTGAGCAGGGGATATTGGCAAATCCCTATGACCCCTGAGGCACAGGAACGCTCCGCATTTATTACTCCCTTTGGTTTATATGAATTCTGTGTAATGCCCTTTGGGATGAAAAATGCACCTGCCACCTTCCAAAGGCTAGTGAATCAGTTGCTGGAAGGTCAAGGGGAGTTTGCAGTGGCCTACCTTGATGACATTGCGGTATTTAGTAATACCTGGGAGGAACACTTGGTCCATTTGAACGAGGTTCTGGGTCGCATTGCCAATGCAGGGCTCACCATCAAACCTGAGAAGTGTCAAATAGGGATGAGGGAAGTCCAGTATTTGGGGCCCAGAGTGGGAGGGGGAAACATACGCCCTGAACCAGATAAGATAGAGGCAATCAATACCTGGCCAACTCCCAAGACCAAGAAGCAAGTTATGTCCTTTTTGGGGACTGCAGGGTACTATAGAAAATTTGTCCCAGATTATAGTACCATAGCTAAACCTCTCACAGACCTGACCAAGAAAAAGCTTCCTAAGCAAGTAGACTGGACTGCACAATGTGATCAGGCTTTTACCAAACTCAAGGCGGCCTTAGCTAGTTCCCCTGTGCTTCAGGCCCCTGACTTTAGCAGAAGGTTTGTGGTACAGACATATGCTTCTAACTATGGGCTGGGGGCTGTGCTCAGCCAGGTTAATACCAAAGGTGAGGAGCAGCCCATTATGTACCTAAGCAGAAAACTGTTACCCAGGGAAGTAGCCTATGCTGTGGTGGAGAAGGAATGTCTGGCAGTGGTATGGGCCTTGCAGAAGCTACAGCCCTATTTGTATGGACGTGATTTCACTGTCATAACGGATCATAATCCTTTGCATTGGCTAGATAGGGTAGCAGGAAACAACAGCAAACTGCTCAGGTGGAGTCTTTTACTCCAGCAGTATAATTTCACTGTGCAGCACAAGAAAGGCAGTTTACATGGGAATGCTGATGGCTTAGCTCGACAATAAGAGACTAGATTTTAGGCAGACATAGTAGTGTGCTGACCTCCTCTGTCCACCATCTTAAAGGGGGAGGTGTCATGATTAATTCATATAACGTAGTGGATGCATGGAAGGGTAACCCATCAGAGGTGGTTAGTTTCTTTGTTTAATCATTCAATGAGTTAATCTGAGGTTGATTTAAATGTGTTTCTTTGTGCATGCCCTCTGTATCTGTTCTGGCTAGAGGTGTCATCTTCCCAAAGGACCCCTGTGGTGATTCATGGCCTAACAGATAAGGACCCTGAGTTATAGGAATTCCATTCCTATCTTAAGGGGAGGGGTTTCCATCACCTTTACCCCACCATAACTTATTGGCACATCAAAGATGGGAACCAATTCTTGGAAAAGGTGTCATATAATTGGACATGTGGTCAGAGGGGTGTTTTCTTGAAACAGAGTCTGATTTAGGGACAATGCAGCGACCGAAAGGCAGAACTCCAAGATATACTCTGATCGGAACAACATCGTAAGAAACCATCTGGACTTACGGAGTTCCCACAGGCCTGCTTATTGGAGAAACTCGTGAGTGAGGGTCCAGGGACAGGGAGACAGGGTGCTTCGGTCTCCACATGAGTGTGGAGACCAGCCCCCTCCCCCTCCTGTTTTATTTTGTATGTCTTGTTTTTGTAATTCTGGCACTGTGTAATCTTTGTCTTTTTGTTATTAAAATATTCATAATCCAAGTCTGTCTTTGGGCTCTAGTATTGATATCCACAAACCCTAAGAGAGGATAACACGTTACCATATTGTTATTAAGTTCTACAGGATGTACCGTATTTCATCGATTATAAGACGACCCTGATTATAAGATGACCCACCAAATCTGAATATTAATTTAGGAACAAAGAACGCTAGGGGGCGCTCGTGTATACCGGTAGTGAACAATGAGAGAAAAAACATGATTGTGTAATATTCAACACAGGTGCTGTCGCTGTAAGTCTATATAATGCCCCCAGTTATGCACATCTGCCCCAGAAATGCCTTATACCCCCTATATGCCACTGTGCCCCATGATATGCCTTTTGACCCCCTATGTGCCACTCTGCCTCCAGAAATGCCTTATACCCCTATATGCCACTCTGGCATTTAGAGGGGTAAAAGGCATATTATGGGGAAGAGTGGCATATAGGGAGGTTTAAGGCATTCAGGAGGCAGAGTGGTGTATAGAGGGTTAAAAAGGCATTTCTGGAGGCAGAGTTGCATTAAGCGGGTTAAAAGGCATTTCACAGAGCACTCTGCCTCCAGAAATGCCTTATGCCTCCCATTTAACACTCCCCCGCCCCTCCCCCAAACTTACCGGTGCTTCTGACTTCCCTGTCATGTAGCCGGGGCAGCGTGTAGATCCCACGCGCTTACGCTGCAGCCGGAAGGAGGCGTGGCTAGCAGTCCTTCCCCGACTGTCAGAGATCAGAGTTCCCCGCACCGGTGCGGGGAACGCTGATCTCTGACAGGCGGGGAAGGTCTGCGCGATGGACGCAGACAACCCCCGCTGCTAGCCATGCCTCCTTCCTGCTGCAGTGGAAGTTGTCTACGCGAATCGTAGACATCTACACGCTGCCCCAGCTACACACCGGTAAGGGGGGGGGAAGACAGGAGGATCCAGGTCCCCTGCAGCTGCTGGGGATCTGGATCTTAGTCATCTCATAGTCAGACCTATTTAAGGTCTGATTATAAGACGACCCCGATTATAAGACGAGGGGTATTTTTCAGAGCATTTGTCTTATAATCGAGCAAATAATATATATATATATATATATATATATATATATATATATATATATATATATATATATATATATATATATATATATATATGTTGTTTGCCCGGGGTTGTTTGCAAAACTGGTCAAAGAGACTCCTACCTGCAATCTCCGATCTACGGGAGATTGTGTCCCAGCTGCCAGAGGCAGCTTCAGGGACAGGGAGTCAGGGTGCTTCGGTCTCCACATGAGTGTGGAGACCAGCCCCCGCCCCCTCCCTTGCTCAATTAACCCTTACCCCCTCTCTTGCTCAATTAACCCCTTCAATGCCGTGATTGTGTATGACCTCCATCGCAGCATTGCAGGGGTTAATATTAGTCCCCACAAGCTTGTGGGGAATAAATATCAGTCAATGCTGTGCTTCAATGGAGCATCAGCATTGAAAGAGTTAAAAAAAATGAATTTTTTATTTTTTTTTTAAATGTAAAAAAATAAAAATGAAAAAATAATAAAATAAAAAAAATTAATAAAAAAAAATAACAGTACTGACCTGAAAGTCCAGGGTGCTTCCAGGTCAAATGCTGGGCTAGGCTGATGATGATCAGATCACTTCTGGCCAATAAGAGTGAGCTGATCATTATGGCAGCCCCTGGATGACTCTGCCCTACAAAGAGAGAGGGGTCATCTAGGGTAATTATGAAAAAACACAAATTATTAATTAAAAAAATACATAATTATTACCTGATCACTTGTTGTGACATTTTAAGTCGCTGATTATTGATCGGTTTCCCTGATCAATGTCAGCGGCCTAAACTTGTCACTTACAAGTAATCTGATAAAAAAAAATATTTTAAACATTTTTAAAAAATAGTTTAAAAATTGAAATGCGCATGTTCCACTTTTGACTCGACAATGTCTGACAAATATGACTTATCTATGCATGTGGGGTATCGCTGTACTCAGGGGGTATTACTGAACAGAAATAAAGACCTATTTTTTTTTTAACACTTAAAATTTATTGGGTTTACAATAGACCAAACAGAGAAAAAAGATGATAAACAAAGGATACATAGATTGCAAATATGGCAATAAAAAGAAAACCAAAGCAAATGAAACAGGATTTCAATAATACACTCAATACACATGGCATAATGACAAATATAAATAAGAGACAAAGTAGAATATAGACACAAAAACACGGAAGAACAGCAGACAAGTCAGGGGAAAGACAAGGACACACAAGGACAGAACACAACAAGGGAGAGACAAGGGAAAAGGACAAGGGCAAAAAGGAAAACATCCAGATGAGTCCCAGATGAGACCTGGACTCAGCAAACTGAGTCAAAATTCCATGTTTGAAAACTGAAGTGCGCATGTTCCAATTTTGAACCCGCAGTGCCAAAGAGACATTCCCTACCATGTATATGGGGTATTCCTGTACTTGGGGGTGTTTCTAAATACAAATCACAAGTTGTTTCAGTCATTTTATGTACCCAGGGAAAAAAAATACTGAAATACTGTGTTCGGATTAAATGGGTTTGTTAAAAATGAAAAAACTGAAATTTTACTGCAATGTTTAGGACAGACGGGCACTAAAATGGTTAAATAAAAAGTGTTATAATGCCCAAGTAAAATGACATCATGGGATGTCATCTTTCAAAAAAGATATACTTTTGTTGGGCAGTTTTTCTTTTTCTGGCCCCTACTGGGGCACAACTCCCAGGATACCACATTAAAAAAAAATATCATTTAGAAACAGCAATGCGTATTATTCATATTTAACCCTGTAAGTGCCAAAATAAATGAAAATACCAGGCATATGAGGTGTTTCCAAAAACAGGACAAATACCCAAATACACTTTTGGAGTTTTTTTTCCCATTTGCACTGTTTATATTAAGATTTTATAGGTGAAACTGAAAATATTTCATTTTTTCCTAATTTCCCCCACATTTTTAGATATTTTTCACACTTAATGATGGTTTATATATATAATTATTATTTCAATAGAAAGCCCTACTTGTGCTGAAAAAAAACCAATATATGATTTGTGTGAGTGCACTAATTGATAGAAAGACATAGCAAAAACACAAAAACTGCTCCGGTCTTTTAGCGCCACCTTAGTATCAAAATCCCAGTCCTGAAGGGGTTAAAATATGTCCCGGGGAAAGATATTGTTTGTTTACAAACTGCACTACTGGCAGTTTGCAAAACATGGTAAGGGTCCATGGGGGGGAGCATCTTGAAGAGCAGGGTGGGCCAGTGCTCCAACAGCACTAATTGCTGTTTTGATCCAGTCCAGAGCCTGCACTAAGTAACAGCTCACCTGTGGTTGATTTATTAGTAGGCAGAGGGTAAAAGGGATTGAGCCTGATACAGAGGGGAAAGCCATTGTTATGCCAGCTAGGAAAGGAGCTGATGAACTGAGGAGTGGTTTCTCTCTGAAAAGCTGTTTTGATGACTTGTGACTTGTTAAAAGGCGAATGTTTGGAGCTGTTTTGTCGTAAGCAAAGCTCAAGCAAACATATTATGTGCTGCTTATAACTGCTGCTGTTTATTCCTGCAAAATAAACATTGAAAGTGAGCTTGACAGATGTAGCTTCGACTCACGGGCCAGGCTTGGCTCATTTGCTCAATTAAATAAAACACCAACACACAAGATGGGTTTGAAAAGGCCACAGCCGTTTTATTTAACAGTCATTGTCCTGTAAAACCTGAAATAATAAACATAGATGCGTTAACAGAGACAATGACGTAACCAAAACCAACCTAGCTTGCCAAGTTATCCAGGTACCATACCACACACCAATTTTGGGAGGGGACATACCAGGATGCCCCAACCCGGACCTGAGGTTCCGAGCACCACTCCTTGCAAGGAACCTCCCACCGGTTATGACCACCAATGATCATACCACCACATTAACCCCTTGGATACCTGGCAAGCTACCGCCCACGACTGTGACTAATGCAGCAACACCATACCACACACCAATTTGGGAGGGGACATACCAGGATGCCCCAACCCGGACCCGAGGTTCCAAGCACCATTCCTTGCAAGGAACCTCCCACCGGTTATGACCACCAAGGATCATACCACCACATTAACCCCATGGATACCTGGCAAGCTACCGCCCACGACTGTGACTAATGCAGCAACACCATACCATACACCAATTTGGGAAGGGACATACCAGGATGCCCCAACCCGGACCCGAGGTTCCGAGCACCACTCCTTGCAAGGAACCTCCCACCAGTTATGACCACCAAGGATCATACCACCACATTAACCCCATGGATACCTGGCAAGCTACCGCCCACAACTGTGACTAATGCAGCAACACTACTCCACAAACTCAACCACATAATGGGAGGGAGGGTGGGACAAACACCACCAGGTAAGGTTAAACAAAATGGATCCTTACCCCTGTGATCACCAAACTTAAATATCCTCCTACCAAAACTCCTCCCCTAAAATCCACAATTCCTGCCTTAGCCTAGCCCTGCTCAGCACTCTGTCAGGGCCCACTCTAGTCCATTCTGGCCCCCGTGGGCTTCATGACAGATGTAGCTTCGACTCACGGGCCAGGCTTGGCTCATTTGCTCAATTAAATAAAACACCAACACACAAGATGGGTTTGAAAAGGCCACAGCCGTTTTATTTAACAGTCATTGTCCTGTAAAACCTGAAATAATAAACATAGATGCGTTAACAGAGACAATGACGTAACCAAAACCAACCTAGCTTGCCAAGTTATCCAGGTACCATACCACACACCAATTTTGGGAGGGGACATACCAGGATGCCCCAACCCGGACCTGAGGTTCCGAGCACCACTCCTTGCAAGGAACCTCCCACCGGTTATGACCACCAATGATCATACCACCACATTAACCCCTTGGATACCTGGCAAGCTACCGCCATGAGCCCATCCATTGACACCTCAAGCCGGATGGGCTCCCCCCACAAAAGAAAGCTTGGCCCGTTCAAAACCCACCGCCACTCACAGAATCAAGAAATCTGCACCAAATGCCTACAAAAACCTATCCAGCACCACAAACCAGCCCATCCACCTTTGCTGCCTCTGGACAAAGCACACCAGCAGCGTAACCATGACGCCCAGGCAATGCTCAATACCCCTCTAACTCACGTAAGGTGCTAACAACAGGCACGGCACCTGTACAAACCAAATCAACCGTCTCACGGTGACCAACCCCCACATCAGCAACATAAATGAACAAACTCATAACTGAACAAGTTTTGTAATGTTGAGCCACCAAGGTCCAACAACCCACACCAAAATTTCCATCCCACAAGCACCAAAACCCTCCGGGTAACACAGCTGCACAAACGCTATGCCCAACTGCGGCCCCCATTGACGGGCTCAGTTCTCCAACCACAGTTCCGCCACATCCCAAAAACTAGTGAATGCCGATAGGTGACCCCCACAAACCGGCACCCCCCCCAGCAAGAAGAACAAAAACAATCTTACTCATAACCAAAATTGTGTAATGGCAACCACCACCAAAAACTCCATCACCAAGCACCAAAACCCCTGGGAGACCCAGCTGCAAACCGCTATACCTAACTGCGGTCCCCGTCGGGGTCATTACTGTTGAGAATGGCTGATAACCCGCCTACCAAAAGAGGCCCGAAGAAAAAACCCACAGAGGGGAGAAGCAACCCGAGCTCCCCCCCCCCACCAGCCTCAAACACCATTTGCATGGTGAGGCGGCCAAGCAGACCGAGCCAACATCCATCCTGATGTACCCGGAAGAACACAATCCGCTGATATAACCCCCAAAAGCCCATCCACATGGCATCATCGGGCACAGTAGACAAACCAAACTAGCCCACCAAGACATCCGCACCAGCACTATCGCACAGCAACGTCCAAAGCAAGATTAGACAGTGAAACCTCAGTAACTGCCTCCCACAAATCCCAATAGGGGGGGGGGGGTAGGAACGCCCACCACTTGATCCCACATCCACAAACTAAGGAGCGCATCACCCAGCCCTAACCCATAGACCTGGGAAGGGGTCGCCCCTGCCAGGAACCACCCGAACATGGCTACATGGGCCACCCACTGAATATACTGCCACCGCAAACAATCCCACCAATGCCAATATTTGTGACCTCGGGAGTCCACTATACTGCCAGGCAAGGCAAGCCCCCGAATGGCGTACCCCCAACTTCATCTGCCGAGGCCACTTCCAACGAAGCAAGAACAAGAATCAGCGATACTTCTATGCAACACCCGAACGAAAACAAGCACCACCAAGCACAAAAACATCCACCAAAGCCACCAACCATAAGAACCAAAGTGCCCTTCCTCCGATATAGCTCCATCAAAACCACCCTACCAATCCCCTGCCAACTCCCCAAAAAACAGGGCCAACACTAAGTGGAACGGTTCAAAGAAAACAAGGAGAGGGCAAATATATCCCAGACCTCAGGCCATACTAACATGAACCAATGGCCCCCTGGACAACCCCGTCACCAATTGTCCCAAACACTTCCCCGCAGCCTGTGCAGCAAGAGCTCACTGACCAGCAAGTCAGCTCTCAGCACCTGCTTAACCCCACCACACACAGTTCCCCGAATCAGAGCCCTCCAGCTCCCGAAAAGCCAAACCGAATCAAGACCAGGGAAATTTAACAAACCTATGCACCAGCAAGTTTCCAATCGCACAGAGTAAGTGCACGAAAAACCGAAGGAACCCAGAAAAGACATTGAACACCACCACCCCTCTCCAAAGATGGTGACCTCTTAGACGTACCAGAAGCAGATCAAAATCAGACAGCGGCACCCAAAACAGGAGACTCGCCCCGCAGCCCGACTAAATCACCTTGGGCCATGTAGTACATACCCCAGCCTGCTTGAAGTCTTCGGACAAACCGTAGACTCCATGGCCCCGGGAAATGCTGACAGGCAATCTTCCTGCAACGAATCAACCATCCCAACAGAATCAGCTTCAAACCCCATGACGGAACCATTTGGTCCCCCACCGCTATCCCCTAGGCACCAACAAAACAGCTCTCTCTATGGCGACCCCACCAAAAACGTTACCCCCATACAACAAACCTGACAAACAGAGCAGATCCCTAGTCAGGAGACTACCTCCAATACATCTCACCCCAGTCATGCCGAACCCCAGTACCGAAAGTTTCAGAAAACCGCGGTACCGTAGCCCCCTTTCCTTAACCTCATCCCATCCATGCGTCCCAGAGGAAGCCAGAAACAATTTCCCTCATGCCTCTTGTCCCCCTCCTCCATCTTAACACGACCCCCAGGCTAACCGGGGACACCGTTCAGAAAAAACAACCATCAACATCGCCTTACTGCTGCAACCCTTCAACGATGCAATTTGTCACATCAACAGATAACCCTTACCCCCTCACCCCAAAACCCCAGCATGACCCTACGTGATTGCAAGCGACCTGGACAAATGCAGCTTCACACCACAACAAAGCAAGTGTTCCCTGTGTAAAGCTGCCTGTGCAACCCACTCAAGAAGCAGCTACAGGAGGGGGCAATAAAGGGGGGGGACACACAAACATTTCCAACACACCGTAACATATAAAACTTAGAAAGTGACAGCATTAGGCCCATCCAGTCTGCCCAATCTCTGAGTACTTTCCTTAGTACCTGCCCTTATCCTATATCTAACTCTGTCCTATGCCTATCCCATGCCTGGCCAAACGTTTGCACCGTATTAACATCTACCACTTCTGCTGGAAGGCTATGCCATGCATCCACTACCCTTTCCAGTAAGTAATATTTCCTGATGGTACCTTTAAACCATTGCCCCTCTAGCTTATGAATATGTCCTCTTGCAGTGGTAGTACTTACTTTAAAAGAAAATCTCTCCCTTTAACTTGTTGATTCCCCTTAAGCATTTAAACGTTACTAACATATCCCCCCATCACGTCTGTCTACCAAGTTCCACCTCCCTCCAACCACCGATTAGACTGACAGCTCTCAAGAGCCATGCTTTCCCCCTGCAGTTGTCCGTCAGTAACCGTGACCTAAAACCATTCCACTGCCTCCAAATAAAACATTGCTACGGAACCTGCCAGAACCACACAAACAAATGCAATGTAACCTGCAAAGAATCTCAAGCCCAGCACATCTATAAACTTCCCAGGAAACTCCCCACTATACACGCCATAGATACCACACTACAGCCCCCGAAAAACATCTCAGCATCAACCCACACATGTGCACCCGATGGAAATAACACGCAAAAAAGAAACCTTAATAATGGACCCCTTGGCCGTCCCGTACAGCAAGGTCGTATGATCCTGCGCCGCCGCAGAGAAACACCGCAGGAGTGGCAGCACCAAAACCACCTCCTTGGTGTGCAGATTCCCACCAACACATCCCATCCTGATGGATGCATCAATTAGGGTGTGCCTGCGTGTGTCTGTGCGAGGGATGGGGTGCTGCAGCCGGAAACCCCCTATATGCCACTTCAGGATGGAGATTGGAAAAAAGAGGGGCCTCCCCAGCCCCCCTGCTCCACAGCCAAAACCTCCTGCCCCAGGTAACTGCCTAGGCCTCTCTCCGGTGTCTCCCTACCTTGACATCTGCACAGGCTGCAGTGCAGGCTGCACCCGGCCGTCCTGCCAGCTTCTCTGCCTCCCTGGACGACTCCTGGAGGACCCACATCTGGGGAAACACTGCGGTAGGCCTCGGAGGCCTATACCAGGCCGAACCACCTCCTGCAACTGTTGACTCCTTGCCCCCTTTTCCATCTGGGGAGCGGCCAGCAGCCACAGGACACCCAGCTGGGCCATCTGAAATCACTGCCTTCCCATGGGCCCTTCTGGCCCGCTGTGATGGAACGCTGCGAGGGCCAAAGCCTCCTCCATGCCGTTGCACTGCACACTAGTATGCCTCTGAAGGCCTGCAAATGGGTTGCTTTGACTCCCAGGCCCCGTCCTGGGCTATCTGCGTCATCCTCCTCAGGTCTGCCTCTGCTCCTATGCTCCAACGCTGCTGCAGTCCTCCATGCCAGCCTTCAGGAACATTCCAGCCGGATCCAGCATGTGGCCTAGTCACTCCTGCAGCCACAAGGTCCAACAGCTGCTGCAGAACCTCAAATCCATACAGACACCTGCAGGGGACAAGAAGAGGGGAGAGAAAAAAGGGGGGAACAAAGAAAGAACAGACAGGCACACAAAAAAGAGCCCCAGATAAAAAGGAAAAGACTCAGACACAAAAAACACAGAAACAAGACAGACCCAAACACAAAATGACACAAAAAACAAAGACACGCCAGGACACAAGAGAGAAACAGACAGCAAAGGAACACAAAAGAAACAGCCAAGTATACAAGAGAGACAACAAGAGATAGACAGGGAAAGACAAACACCACCAGGTAAGGTTAAACAAAATGGATCCTTACCCCTGTGATCACCAAACTTAAATATCCTCCTACCAAAACTCCTCCCCTAAAATCCACAATTCCTGCCTTAGCCTAGCCCTGCTCAGCACTCTGTCAGGGCCCACTCTAGTCCATTCTGGCCCCCGTGGGCTTCAGGATGTGTCCTGGGCTTCGTTTACACTAGAAGACTGTGGTTACAACCAAGATCCTTGACAAAAATCCCAAGGAAAAGGGAGGCGTGTCACAGGGGGTTAAAAGGCATATCATAGGTCAGAGTGGCATATAGTGGGGTATAAGGCACTCTGCCTCCAGAAAAGCCTTATACCCCCCTATATGCCACTCTGCCTCCCTGATATGCCTTATACCCTCCTAAATGCCACTCTGCCCCATCATATTATTATTATTATATTTTATTTATATAGCGCCAACAGTTTACGCAGCAGTTAATACAATACATAAATTCAAGGGATATGACAAGACAAGAATTGACAGACTAAGACAAACCAATACATTTGGTGGAGAGAGCCCTGCTCGCAAGCTTATGCATTGTAACCCCCTATATGCCACTCTGCCTCCAGAAATGCCTTATACCCCTATATGCCACTCTAGCGGTTAGGGGGTTAAAAGGCATTTCTGGAGGCAGAGTGGCATATAGGGGGTTAAAAGGCATTTATAGAGGGGGAGTAGCATATAGGGGGTTAAAAGCCATATCATGGGGAACTCTGCCTCCAGAAAAGCAGTATGCCCCCATATAACATAATTTAACAACGTGGTTTAATATCATTAAATATAATAGCAACAAAGGATGGTAAAAAAACAAAAACCTAATGTCCCCTTGATGCTCAGTCAGTTAAATGTCCCCCATGCTGAATGGGGACAACAATGACATGGGGGGGCTGAAAGGGGACAGAGGTGACACTGGGAGGGGCTGATTGGGGACAGAGGTGACACTGGGGAGCTGAATGGGGACAGCAATGACATGGGGGGCTGAAAGGTGACACTGGGGAGCTGAACTCGTGAACACATACAGACACAGAGATTTCTTTTTGTTGTTTAATCATTTAAAAATAATTAATAATTTAGAAAAGCATTATGTTGTTTGTCCCCCACGGACAAACTTACATACACACACATACCGATTGTTTTTGTTTTTAACAAATACAAAAAAATATTATACAGTTTGTACAAAAAATAAATTAGTTTACTGACCTTCTACTTCTTCCACTTTGGGGCTTTTTCATCTTGACCTCCGTCCTTCTGGTAGCTGCAGACTGTCGTTTTCTATGCTAACAGGATGTCAGTGATACGACATCCGGTGCTCCAGCAGTCTGAGTGCGAGGGGGCGGCGCTTTCACCCCTCATGCTGCTCCCATCACTATGCGGCCATCAGATTGCTGGAAATTCAATCTAAACGGGCGATGCGTGCTGATGCCACCGGCCGGAGCTACTTTAATACTTTTTTTTTAAATTTAATATGCCGGATTGGCTTGCCATATTAAGTAAAAAAAAGAAATTAAAAAAAAAGTATTAATGTAGCGCTGGCCAGCGGCATCAGAACACAGCATTTTCCCCCATCAGATCCCCACTTTCTCCCCATCTCTTTTTTTGCAAAAACATACAATAATATATAACTGGAAACACTGGTAAAAATAATGTACGTTTAATACATTAAATATATCTATACCCCCCCCGGCCCCCCGGTTCCTACGCCCATGTCTGTGAATAAGTGAGGGGATGAATGTTTGTAAACGCATAGCCAAAACTTTAGCTAATAATTTCAAGTCGGCGTTTATTAAGGATATTGGGCGAAAACACTGGTAAAAATAATGTACGTTTAATACATTAAATATAGGAAAAAACTTCCGAAAAATTAGACCCTAGACAAGCATTTCCTTTGGCCGCGCTCCATGCTCCCTAGCATGTAATCACTCCCTCCGCTCCCACACCAAAAAAATACATGTTCCACACTGACTACTCCTTGACATTAAATCCAAATTAGAGAAGCAGAGGCTCAGCACTGAAATGGTAAGGTGAGTTTATTTCACACAGGCAATGTTTCGACACACAGGTCTTTCATGTTGCCTGTGTGAAATAAACTCACCTTACCATTTCAGTGCATAGCCTCTGCTTCTCTATTTTGGATTTATTGAAGGACTTGGTGGTACCCTGGCTCGTGTACCATCTCACAACTGAGTGCTGCATTCCAGCCTCTGTTTCTGTGTATACTCTGTGACATTGAGAGGTCCTCACCCCCCCTCCTGTAATCATCCCCTGAGTCCATTCACTAAGCCACACCTCTCTTTTACTTACTCCCTGTAGTTCAGGTATAGATCAAATAAACAACACATGGAAACAGCATATGCATGTATAGATTAACTGAATAAGACATACAAACCCTATATTTGCAGGTGTATATAAATAATGTATGGAAACATATAGCATATATGGATCAACAGAATAACACATAAACCCAGCTTTGCAGGTATAAATCAACTTGAATTCACATAAAAAGTCAGCATTAAAGATAGAAACCCCCTAAATTACAGGCATAGATCACATGTTGCACACCCCAAAGGCCAGCCCTGGCATCCACATTCCCCACATAGAACCTGACCAGCACTCAGATTACACAAACAAATTACAGCCCAGTGTGAGTCAACTTTGTCCCCAAACAGCCCAATGTGAGCCAACTTTGTCCCCAAACATCCCAGCTTGAGCCAACTTTGTCCCCAAACAGCCCAGCTCACAAATAATGAAAGCAATTCATCCACACATTAATTAATTCTCTTACTCATTCACACAATTCAACCACATATTTTCTTTTGTTACTTTTATCCCCCCTTTGCCCCTTCTCACACTATATACCCCTTCTCACACTATCGACCCCACCTTCTCACACTATTTACCCCCTCCCTACCCCCCTTCTCACTAGCTACCCTCTCCCCACCCCCCTTCTCACTAGCTACCCTCTCCCTACCCCCCTTCTCACTAGCTACTCTCTCCCTAACCCCCCTTCTCACTAGCTACTCTCTCCCTACCCCCTTTATAGGTCACTTACCATGCAGTCCTGTGGTGTGAGCGCGAGGTCTCTGTCTCGCTGCTCTGCCGGCACCGAGACAGACGCCTCACCCTCCCACCACTGCAGTCGGGGCAGCGTTGAGGCGGGTGGCGGGAGCAGAGGAGACTATTGGGGTGGTTCCTACGACCCTGGGGGGGATTTCTTCATTTTCGATCCCCCCGCATGAGTTACTGGGGGGGATCTGTACCCACCCGTCCCTCCGGTTCGTACGCCCATGCCTGTGAATAAGTGAGGGGATGAATGAAACTTTAGTTAATAATTTCAAGTTGGTGTTTATTAAGGGTATTGGGGGAAAACTGCTACAATGCTCATTATCTTTCCCAGGTTTTGGTATAACCAATATATAACCCAAATTAGACTGGAGATCCAGTGTGGCACCAGTTGCCAAAGAATTAAATAGGGTAACCAACTGGGGTCCTAAGATTGGGAAAAGACGTCTATTATAAAGAATGGTGAAACTGTCAGGGCCCGAGCACTTTCCTTGAGCCATCACTTTCAAAGCTGCATCAATCTCATTAATAGAAATTGGGGCGTCTAAAAATTCCCTACCATCTGCATCTAGATTCTGTGTCAAATGCTTAGATAAATAATCATCTACCAAATCAAAATATTTATCATTATTATTAGATAAAGACACTTGGCAATTTCAATTGAAGCCTGAAATAATTGACAATCAGGGTTTCTAATCTTGGGGATATAGGTTTTTGACCCAAGTGTCCTTGCTAATAATTTGCCTGGCTTATCCCCTAACGCATAAAAAAAGCGTCCTTGTAAGGAGGAAATTCCTCTTAGCTCTATTGTCAATCAGGGATGCCAGGCTTTCTCTGAGAGCCTGTAGCTGGGGGAGAATCTCCGCAGATAGTGTGGCCTTATGTAATAGTTCCAATCTATGTATCTGTTGTGTAACATATAGGATCTGTGCCAAATTTGCTTTCTTTATATTGGAGCCTAATTTAATTAAGTGGCCTCTCATTACAGCCTTATGGGCCTCAATGTTGTGTAAAAAGATACATCTGTGGTAACATTCTCATTAAAATAATTCTTAAAATGAGTTGACTAATAAATCCACGCTAAATACGTGGGATTATCTAATATGTTTTTCGTTTAACGCCTTAATGACAAGACTGTTTCTTTCTTGTAGTACAAGGCTCTTTTAACGTTTTTCAGTGTTGCTGTTTAGCTGTAATTTTCTTCTTTCTCATTTTGTGCACCCACACACAGTATATATTATTTTACTCATCTGCAAAAACAAATAAAAAAACCAATGTTTTTATGTATTTTTTGCGTTTTTTCTGCACATTATGGGGCAAAAAGTACCAGTAGCGTTTTGCTATTTCAAAACCATTTTTCCCCAAATCTGGTCATTCTGCCCCATATGCTATTTCAGGTATCTTTGAGGCCGGCCAATGCAATTTACCACATCAAACCATATATTTTTGAAAACTAGACACCCCAAGGTATTTCAAATGCTGGTGTTTTAACGCTTTCCATGCACTACCACTAGCCTTTGTCAAAGTTTATTGTAGTAAAAAATTTTTTTTTACACATGTTGTACTCCAGGTACAAACGATATGTGTTCAACATCTCCTGAGCGCAGTGATAGCCCACATGCATGGGTTTGTTGGGTAAAAGACCACCTTTGTGAGGTGTGTATTTTTTTGCCATTTAGACTTCTGGTCAGTCTGTGCCCACGTCCCATATTTGGGACATCTTTGCCAAGCCAGTGAATTCAATTTACCCCATCAAATCATCTGGCTCGGGGGTGGTCGCGATTGACAGACCAGTGATTTGAGTCACTGGTCTGTCATTTAACCCACCGATCGGGAGGTTGTGAAGCCCCCTCTGGGGCATTGCAGGCTTGCCTCAATGAAGAGGCAGCCTGGAATGCCCCTCACCAGATTTTCATCTGGCTTGGGGGCGTGTTTAACAGACCAATCTCAGATGAACAAAGCTGCAATAGGTGATGGTGCGATAAAAACAAGGCATCTATCCTAGTATATCTATTATGTGCTGAAGAAAAAAAAGTAAAATCCTGATCTCTTGGGTGTTGTGCTCTCCAAGCATCAACCAGTTGAATAAGGTGCAGCCAACATTTCACCTTCTTGATATTAGAAAACGAAATATGGGAGGACTGGGAGCAAGAATCTACTCTAGGATCCAGAATAATTTTGGGATGCCCCCAAATATCGTAAGTCCCTCTTGATAGCCTGCCAGTTCGGATAAAATTTTAGTCAAAAATAAAGATTGACTACGGTTCGGTACGTATATTAATATATATGTACCTTTTCTTGAAAGGCTTTATTGGGACTCAAAAAGTGACTTCGCCCCGCGGAATCCCTCTAGACGTGAAATGGAATGCTCTTATGAATTAAAATGGCGACGCCTTTCGTTTTGGAATCAGGGGAGCTAGAAAGAAAGGCGTGAGAGAAAACCCTATCTGTAAGTTTAAATTCCTTTGAAATTTTAAAATGTGTTTCTTGTATAAATGCTATATACTATGTGCTATGTTAGATTGCGGAAAATGGAGTTTTGATCTTTGTTGAAGCTTATGGAGGCCTCTAATGTTTAGAGATGTGATTTTAATTTGGTCTGTAAACATATGGGACATCTGGAAGAAACCCGCTTAAAGGCAACTCACCCAGAGCAAAAGAAAGTACAAGTAACATAACCATAAAAACATTCTGCATAACAGAAAACTGAAAAGAGAAACATGTCTCTGGATGCTGTGACATCCAATACCGAGCCAGTTGACCAAAAACAAGGTCATTAACCAATACCCTCTTTGAATTGAAGTAGGGACCAGTAGGTTCTGGCAAGGGTGGACAGACACTATAGAACCAACAACATGATATGAAAATATAATGTTGAGATTCACTAATCTGTCAACAGAAACAGAATAACCAAATGCCATACACATGGCCTGGATGCATGTTTACCAGACATGAATAGTCAAAACGTTTGTGCTATTTAAAGATAAAGGATGGGCAAAAGAGATGGCAGGGAGGTGGAGGGGGGGGATAAATAATAATTTGGGGGATGTGTTGTTCACCCTTTTTTGGTATGAAGAATGATCCACAAAGGTTCTGTTAAGTCAACATTTATTTATTCCAGTTCTGTTTCATGACACATTAGGTGCTTGCTTTGCACTCTACTCTGGGTGCAGTTCTCGCTCTTGCTGAGGCATGATGTCACTTCCTATTGTCTGACCCTTATGCATATTCATAAGGCTCAGCTCAGCACAGGGGAGAAGAAGGGGGAGAGAGAAAGATAGTTGCGTACCACTTAGGAATATAACAGCCGTAAACAATTAGGTAATATAAAAGTCACGTATGAAGTTTTGGAGGTTGAAGCTCTAGGCGGTCCTCATGCAAAGACGTTAAACAGATACACCGGTGCTCATCCCCAAGGTGGTGCAATGTAACATCCGACCAGCTGAGATGATATAAACCTCCACAGGGGAATTAAGGGCCTTGGCCTACCTCAATGTAACAAATCAGAAACACCCAGACTCCAAGGTGTGTAAGTGGTAATAAAAAGGGTTAGTTATAATACTATCTTTTAAAGACGAAAAAAAATATTAAAGGTGGGAGGTAAGGTATCCCCAAATAACACAGGATCTTAATCTGATATATGAGCAAGAATGAGGTAAAATCCTCAATCTACAGGATATTACTGTGTTGCAGAGGGATCTAGATAGACTGGGGGACTGGGCACACAAATGGCATATGACATTTAATGTAGATAAATGTAAAGTTATGCACTTCAGGTTAAGGAATGCACAAGCAACCTATACCCCCAATGATAGTGAATTAGAAATTAGAAATGAGAAAGATTTGGGAATTGTTATAGACAACAAACTAGGCAACAATGTGCAATGTCAGTCAGCAGTTGCTAAGACCAGTAAGGTATTGTCGTATATAAAAAGGGGCATCAATTTGTGGGATATAATTTGGCCTCTGTATAAATCAATGGTAAGGCCACACCTTGAATATGCTGTGCAATTTTGGGCACCTATTCTAAAGAAGGATATCATGGCACTAGAAAAGGTGCAGAGGCAGGCTACAAAATTAATAAAAGGAATGGAGCACTTTAGTTATAAAGAAAGGTTAACAAATTTAAATCTGTTTAGTTTAGAAAAACGGTGCCGCAGAGGGGATATGATAGCATTATATAAATATATTTGGGGCCAATACAAACCATTGTTTGGAAATCTGTTCATATACAGGACTATGCATAGGACATGTGGTCACGTGTTTAGACTGGAAGAAAGGAGATTTAGGCAAAGGAAAGGAGCCTCTGTATTTGTGCAGAATAAAGGCCGGAGTAAAGGCCTCACTTTGAAAGGAGTCACGGGAGTCTTGATCCGAGATCCCATGAAAATAGGACCTCACAGAGGTAGGTGGAATATTTTCTCTTGTCCCCATCGGTTTAGAGGAACCTGGGGTTTTGTTATTTTGCCCATGATGCGAAGTAAACGTTTTAAATAGCGTTAAATCAGGCTCAGTACATGGGAGCTCACAGACTAAGCGTCCATGATGGCTGCTGGTTAGCCATGCCCCCTATATATATATTAATAGTAGACCCTGCTGCCAACGCATTTTATATTGAAAACATTATACCCTACGCAAGCATTCCCTTGGACCCGCTCCACACTTCCTAGCATGCAATCACTCACTCTGCTCCTGCACCAAAATATTTGCCACACTGACTGCAGATTAGGGGAAAACTGTGAGACTGATTCTTACATTCCAGTCCAGCCCTTAGCTTCAGCTTGTGTTCCCTTTATAAGGTGTGCCCCACCCATTATGTTTGACTCAGTCTGCAGGTATGTCTTTCTCTGATATGTGTTTAGATTCAATGTTTAGTTTGTTCATTAGTAATTCAGTAAGCAGGGTTTAGCGTTAGGACCCACTGAATATTGGTGTACTTTGGTGTAGTGGTGGGCTAAGCATGCTATGGCCATAATATGTGATGGAATATTCAATCTTGTTATTTTAGAGAGGGTTTCTATTCATGTCCTTGTCTAGTCTATTCTGTTTAGTCCTGATATTTCTGTATAGTCTTGTCATGTGTAACCTGGTCAGTCTTGTCAGCCCTGTACTCTGTTTTCCTGTCTTGAGCCCCGACAGAGGGGTGTCTTGTCCTGAGCCCCGACAGAGGGGTGTCTTGTCCTGAGCCCCGGCAGAGTAGTGTCTTGTCCTGAGCCCCGGCAGAGTAGTGTCTTGTCCTGAGCCCCGGCAGAGTAGTGTCTTGTCCTGAGCCCCGGCAGAGTGGTGTCTTGTCCTGAGCCCCGGCAGAGTGGTGTCTTGTCCTGAGCCCCGGCAGAGTGGTGTCTTGTCCTGAGCCCCGGCAGAGTGGTGTCTTGTCCTGAGCCCCGGCAGAGTGGTGTCTTGTCCTGAGCCCCGGCAGAGTGGTGTCTTGTCCTGAGCCCCGGCAGAGGGGTGTTTATGTCTGATCTTGTGTGTAGCCTGTCTCTGTATTCCTGATTCTGCAACCTGTTTCTACTCCTTTGGCTCTGTCCTGGGGCAGGACAGAGCCAGGCTGTGTCTGGGGCTGGAGGATAAAGGTCCCACAGAGGGCTATGGCTTCGGCAGCCTGGGATTATTATTGAATAGTATAGAAAAGGATCCCGATTTCGGTAGTGCATCAGAGTGTCAGGGGAAGACCTCAAGGAGCGAAGGGTGGAGGATATCCCATATGGGCCTGAGCTGTGGGCTGACCTGGATTATTTGGTCACACAAGAATGGGAACTGGAACAGGCATATCAAGAGTTGTTCAACCATGTTCAACCTTAGTGGTCACCTGAGGATGTTGACCCAGGAGGGGTGGATGGGACTGCGGTCTCCACCCTTGAGTCACAGGGATACTGGACAGCTAACCCAGATCCAATAGCGGAATTATGTGCAGCGTTAACCTCTTCAATGCCGCGGCATTTAGGGGTTAATTCCCGTTTTGCAAGGGGCTCTGCTGCTGGTGGTCTGCCTGGAAGCAGAGGCAGACCAGCAACAGCAAAAACGAGCCCCCACAAGCCCTTTGATGACTCCTGTAGGCATGGAAGCCTACAGCAGTCATCAAAGAGACTCCCCCTGCAATGGCTGGCCTATAGACCAGCAATTGCGTCCCAGCTGCCAGAGGCAGCTTCAGGGACAGGGGAGAGGGTTCTTCGGTCTCCACATGAGTGTGGAGACCAGCCCCAACCCTCCCCTGCTGCCCAATCGCTCCATGAGAGCGACAGTGCAGCGTTAACCCCTTCAATGCCACAATTGTGTATGACACATTCATGGCATTGCAGGGGTTATCATTTGTCCCCAAAAGCTTGTGGGGACTAAATATCAGTTAATGCTGTGCTCCAATGGAACATCAGCATTGAAAGAGTTAAAAAAAATAATTAAAAAAACAAAACAAAAAACAGCACTGACCTGGAAGTCCAGGGTGCTTCCAGGTCAAATGCTGTGAGTTTAGTAAGTGGGCTGATTGTGAAGAACCATGTCTGATCTTCACTGTTATTATTATTATTATATTTATGTGTACCCTGTTTGAATGTGGCTGCAGCTCCAGCCTTCAAAGAGACGATCCTATAATCTGGCTGGGGCTCTTAATCAGCCAGCACAGCCCTGTCTGCCCAGACGGCACCCGCACTACAGGGGGGATAACACATGTGGGGGAAACCCATTGTATCCCTTAATCCCCTCACCTGATACATCCCCTGTATACCGATGGAATTTGTGAGGGGATGTGGCTGATGGGATTTGTGATGGGATGTGGCTGATAGGGTTGGGTTCAGTGCACAGGGAATGGAGATTGTATATAAATTCTGTGTGTTTGTAATAAAGAGAGTTCTGTTTTTAACCTCAAAGCATGAAGTCCTGTCTCATGATTGAGGGAAGTGCTGGTCTGTGACTGCTTTCTTCGGACAGCCACAGCGTGTCCGCTTACTGGGAGAGGGAAGGAGCTGACGGGCGGATGTGTCCAGTCTGGGGCACAGGACGATCCGTCACATTGGTGGCAGCGGTGGGATCTACTCCTTCCAGACCAGAGCGGACCAAAGCAACTAGCCGCAGAACAAAGTTATACCCTGGCGAGGAAGAGCCAAACGGATCCACAGATGGAGTGGATTGAACAGTCACTGGGATGCGGGGTGACTTGGAGGGGAGTCGAGACCCTCGAATTGGAGACTCCAGTATGGGAGTTTGAGAGACGGACCCAAGCCCGGCTCATGAGATGGAGAGCGGCCCTAGAAAAGTGGAGCACCCACCAAGGTACACATCTGCCCACCCTAGAACAACGAATCAGGGCAGAGGTTGCAGAGCTAGAGAGGCTGGTCCGACAGGAGATTGGGCTCGAAGAGGAGTACTGAGCCATATACTGGGAAGCCCGAGGCCCGCAGCGAAAATCCAGAAAGCCCCATTCTCCGGAAGGGATGGATGTTGGCGGGCCTGGTCTGTTGTGGGAGGCATTCGAGGAAAGTGTCTTTGGCAATGGCAACATGGACCGATGGTGGGACATTAGTGACAAGCGCCGGAGAGCCCTGCCGTCCACTGCAACAAGTGAACTCAGCCAAGACCTTGAGAGACTAGTAGACAGAGAATGGTGCCTCGAGGTGCTATTCGAGGGGAGCTACGCCCTGCAGTATGAGCCGACAGATGTTACAGAGCGAGCTCCGGAGGCCGCTCACTGTAATTGGCAAGCCTCCGGACTTGAAGGTTCAGCCACTCTGCCCCTGGTATTGCAGCCAGAGCCCGAAGAGGTGAAAGTGGGCAATCACTTTTGGGAGGAAGTCTTCCGGGCGATTATGGACCGCATGCAGTCGCCGGAATTTGAGGCAGCGATCTATGGGTTTCCACTAGAGGCGACAGAAGCGCCGACAACAGGGCAGAGGGGCGCTGTTCTCTGCCCAGCACCATGCGCCCCTCCTACTCCGGCTGAAGCGCCGGCAGTGGGGCAGAGTGCCGCTGGCCTCTGCCCGCCCCACAGCGAAGGGTCCCCACCTGCTAGCAGGGAACCACCAGCGGAAGAGCTGGCCACAAGGCGGAGTGATGCTGTTCTCTGCCCAGCACCGTTCCCTGCACCAGCAGAAGCACTGGCAACCGGGCAGAGCGTCGCTGACCTCTGTCCTTCACCAGCAATCCTCGCTCAGGCTGAAATGCCGGCAACAGGGCAGAGTGCTGCTGGCCTCTGCTCATCCCCCAGCACAGTGTGCCCGCCGGCTAACGAGGACCAACCAGAAGTGCTGGCACCCGGAGAGAGAGTCGCTGACCTCTGTCCTGCACCAGCAATCCTCGCTCTGGCTGAAGCGCCAGCAACAGGGCAGAGTGCTGCTGGCCTCTGCCCGCCCCACCGCGAAGGGTCCCCACCAGCAGAAGAGCTGGCCACAGGGCAGAGTGGCGCTGTTCTCTGCCCAGCACCATTCCCTGCACCAGCAGAAGCACTGGCAACCGGGCGGAGAGTCGCTGACCTCTGCCCTGCACTGCTTACACCCCCATTAGCTGGCTCTCCCCAGCACGAGCATCCGGGAGGGGGCGCAGGCGGCGACCCTCCCCAGCGGCCGTCACCAATTATGGGAGGAAGGGCAACCGGCACTCCTCCCCAGCGGCATGGTCCAGTGGGCAAAACGAGCCCCAGCTCGGAGAGCTAGGTAGGGGTAAGTGAAACTGCTGCTGCTTTGGAGTGGGCTCTTGTTGTTTGGGTGGGGGAATGTGGAGCTGACTCGGGACAAGCCCGTAGTCAGGGTAACCATGGGTGGGTTCCATCAGGTTGGGAGGGAGCCGAGTCTGGGCTGAGGGCCCAGAGGGGAAAGGAAGCCCTGGAGAAAGGTCTCCCATGCCTGCAGAGGAGACTAAAGAGGGCTGCCCACTGGAGAGGCTTCTGGGCTGGCCTCTTACCCTTTGACTACGGGCCAGGCCTAGGAGCCTGGGTGACTGACATGGGGCTGCCAGGGTGCCCCAGAGGCCGCACGCCCGCTCTCCCTACCCCGCAGGACTAGAGACAGTAGAGGCCCGGTCATCCCCAAGCCGATCCGTTAGGGATCTGGCTGTGTCTGCCGGACGTTTGCACAAGAGGGGAGTAATGTGAAGAACCATGTCTGATCTTCACTGTTATTATTATTATTATTATTATATTTATGTGTACCCTGTTTGAATGTGCAGCTCCAGCCTTCAAAGAGACGATCCTATAATCTGGCTGGGGCTCTTAATCAGCCAGCACAGCCCTGTCTGCCCAGACGGCACCCGCACTACAGAGGGGATAACACGTGGGGGAAACCCATTGTATCCCTTAATCCCCTCACCTGATAAATCCCCTGTATACCGATGGGATTTGTGAGGGGATGTGGCTGATGGGATTTGTGATGGGATGTGGCTGATAGGATTGGTGGTTGGGTTCAGTGCACAGGGAATGGAGATTGTATATAAATTCTGTGTGTTTGTAATAAAGAGAGTTCTGTTTTTAACTTCAAAGCATTAAGTCCGGTCTCATGATTGAGGGAAGTGCTGGTCTGTGACTGCTTTCTTCGGACAGCCACAGCGTGTCCGCTTACTGGGAGAGGGAAGGAGCTGACGGGCGGATGTGTCCAGTCTGTGGCACAGGACGATCCGTCACACTGATGATGATCAGATCACTCCTAAACAACTGTTAGTTTAAAAAAAATCCTGGCTCCTAACTTTTTTAGCTGGCGCCTAGATTCACAACAAATTTGTAAAGCCCTGGTGTATGGGACTACGGTCTCCACACCCCCGGAATTCTGGGCAGTTGGCCCAGATCCCCACTCCCCAGCAGAAGCACTGGCATCAGGGCAGAGTGCTGCTGGTCTCTGCCCACCCCTCCTGCTTGTTCCTGAGTCTGACCATGAAGCTCCCACAGTGCCCACTCAGACCACTCCAGCCAAAATACTGGCAACAGCAGAGAGGCAGGATGGCCCTTCTGTACCAGCACTGGAGGTGCCCGCAAAACCTATGGAAGATCTTTCTCCAGGTCAGAGCGCAGCTGGCCTCTACCCTCCCTCACCAGATGTCCCTCCACCAGAGGATGGTACAAAGCGAGCACTGGGGGACATGTATCCCATACAGGTGGATGAGACTGTGGTCGTGTCACGTTCTGCCCAGGCTGCGGAGCTGCATATCTGTCTTGCTTTGGTTTCCCTGTTTTGCTTCGATCCATTCCTGGATTTCCTTATGCTCTGTTCTGATCTTCCATTCCTTTCTTCTGCTTCAGCTCTGTTTCCTTTTTAAGGTGTGCCCCACCTGTGTGTTCTGTTTGTCTCAGTCTTCAGTGTAAAGGTATGTCTCAGTGCTATGTGTTTTGATTACATGTTTGGTTTGTTTCGTACCACTGTCAGCAGGGATTAGCGTTAGGACCCACTGTCATTGGAGTACTTTGGCGTAGTGGTGGGCTAAGCATGCTATGGCCATATGATGTGACGGAATCTCCAATTGTTATCATATAGTTCTAGGCTAGTTCCTGTATTCATGTTTGTTTGTCTCTTATGTACCTTTGCCCTTCTTCCTTGTATCCTTGCCTTGTTCCCTGTCCTTTGTTGTCCCTGTATCATGTATATCTTGTCTGGTTATGTTTCGTGCCTGGTCTCCCTGTCCCTTGCTTGTTATGTTTCTTCTATAAACTCTGCTTAGCTTCCATACTCCCTGCCTGCAGCATCCTGCACGTGATTCTAATGATATGCTTCATGCCTGCTCCAGGGTGCCTGCAGGATACCACTTCACTTTGTTCTGGACTACATCCGCTGCCATATCAGGGCGCTGGTGTTTGGCTGCACTACCCTAGGTGCTCAACACCCGGGTAAGTGTGTGGTCACCCTGCAACCAGGCCCTGTACAAACTCCACTACTGCACTGTAACTCCTGCATACACTCATCGGGCGCGCTGGGTCCTTTCAGTCATCTGTTTGGACCCAGTCCGTGACAGGTCGCCACCTGTGGTCCCCAGAAATGCTGGTTAGCTGGCTCGGATACCCAACCCTGGATTGAAGGAGCCCCCGCCACCCTGTCGTCTCCCCAGCGACTGAGAAGACTCCAGTTGGCAATTCTCTCCAGCAGCAGTTATATTTTTCGGGAGAGGCAAAGGTCAGACGGGTGAGTACTGCTCTTGGAGGGGCAGATTGTTTGGGACACCAGTTTTGGGAGGGCATTGATGGGCCAAATGAACTGACTGACAACCCAAGTCTCCTCCTGGGTCAGTACCAGGAAGGGGGAGAAATGTGACGGAACCCTCCGTTACTGGGGGCACTGGAGAGGCCTGAGAGCCAGCCTCCTCCCTATTGACTATGGGCCCTGACTTTGCAAAGATTTGTATGGCTATCCCCAGCAGTATATCATCCCATCACTTGCTGAGGGGATTATCTCCGGCAGACAGCCAGGATCTGCAACCAGGGAATGACCACCATTGTTTTAGTTTCATGTTTCATGTCAGTCCCCCCCCTCCCCCAGTTCCACCACTACAGACATTTACCCCGGCCATCCCTGGAACTGATTTGGGCCAGTAATAGGCAGTGGAGGTTGGGACCCTATTGTATTGTTAATCCTTTTACTGCCCTGTTGTCCAGATTGTCAAAAATAAATCAGTTCTCTTCTTGTTGTACTAGTCTTGCCTGGTTATTTGGGTACCGGATAGCGATATTGCTTTGCTTGGGTATATTGCCGAGGAATTGCGGGGAATTATTGTCCTCAAGGGAGAAGTCGCTCTTGGCGGAGAGGGACAACCTGAGGTCCCTGGTCGGTCCGTCACATAGATCAACTGGAATCTCAGCACTGATGGTATAGAGCAAATAAACACATGGAAACAGCACTGCAGGTATTAATCACCTGAATGGTAACATACAAACCCTGTATTTATACATTTAAATAATGTATGGAAACGTAGCATAGCAGATATGGATCAACTGAATAACAAAGAAACCCAGCTTTCCATGTATAAATCAATTGGAATTCACATAAAAACTCAGCATTAAAGGTATAGATAAAACCCTAAATTACAGGGATAAATACATAGGTTGCAAACCCCAAAGCCAGCCCTGGCGTCTACACTGCCCACATAGAACCTGACCAGCACCCAGATAGCACACATAGGACTTGCCATCTTTGTCCCTAAACAGCCCGGCCTGTGCCATAAACACGCTGACTGTGCCATCTTTGTCCCCAAGGTTCTAACACCTTGCTTGTGCCATCTTTGCCGTTCTACAAATAAATTATACATATATAATACACACACTTTTAAAGTCCCTCACTAATTCACACTTCCTTCACATAATTCACTCACACAATCATTTACACATATCCATGAATGCATTCTCACAAATTCATTAATTCGCTCACTCATTCACACAATTCATATTAATTCATATTCTTACTCATTCAGTATACCCACACATTAATTCATTCTCTCACTCATTCACACAATGCATACACACATTAATTCATTAATTCTCTCACTGATTGTCACTCGTTATTTATTTCAATATTCTTACTACTCCCTTCCTCATTAGCTACAGCTCCTCCCTTTTCTCACTATCTACCCTCTCCCCCTTTGTAGTTCACTTACCTTGTATAGGTCCTGCGCACCAAGCTAGATTCCTAAAAGAGGAGAGTGAGGGGCGCCAAGCTGTTGCTGCCTTATTCATGAGAGACCTATTGGCTCCCCTCTCTCTCCTGTTCTTCATCAAAAAAAAAAAAAAAGATGACATTTCAATTGGGGAGGCCACTGATTCCGGGACAGTGCATTCTCCTGGATTGAGGATACCCAGGACTTAAATTCCCAATGCGGCACTCCGGGACAGTTGGTCACCCTACTGGCACATCGTTGGTCGTTAAGGGGTTGAGGTGTCCTCTTGGAGGGCATTTAGCTGGAGGGTGGCAAATGCATCAATAACAAATGTAAAATAATACACTTGGGACATAGAATCCCAAAGAAAAATTGGGGCCACTGTTTTTTTAGCAACAGAAATGTGGGTCTTGTGAGTCTTGTCAGAAACAATTAGTAGCACGAAGAGGGATGTGGTTATGCCAATATACAGATTACTGGTCTGACCTCATGTAGGCTATTGTACACAAATCTGGACACTGCCACTAAGTTGGTGAATGGTTTGGAGAATAAAACAAATTAAAAACTATCTGAAACACTAAGGGATCTTAATATGCATAGCTTGGAGGGGATGTGATATATTTAAATATGTAAATAGAATTGAAGTTTATTCTCACTCTTTACAGCAGTGAAACTGGGCAGACCAGATGGACCTAATGGTTCTTATCTGCCTCAAATCCTTTGTTTTATGGCTCGTCTTGTTGGAAGTTTAGCCTATTGTTTCACCCGTTTTCTCTACATGTTAGTTGTCATGGGCAGAGCTTGCATCCATGTACCATAAAATCCACATCCACAGATTCATCCTCGCCCTCCCACCCTTTCGACTCGGTGTAGCTCATTCTCATGCGCTGACAGCTCAGCTTGCGAGTGCGGTAATTAATTCGGTTTGAAACATTGTATTTCCTTTTTGACGGGTTTTCGCTCATTACAACGAACGGTTTTCTCAAAAACATCGAGATTTTTTGTGATTCATTGTGAAAGCACACGGGCGTAGAAAGATAAGGTCGCTGCAATATATCAAGCTCTGGCGCTTGGATGAGGCGCTCTCAAATCCAACCAGGGAGAAGGACCTGCAGTAACAGCCGTGTGGATCTTCAAGCCAATCTTTCCACAGGAATTATAAAAATAGATTATATAACTATACAAGGATAAAAGTAACGATTCAGAACCATTACATCATACCATGTATTGTTTCGAGTTTTATTAAAACGTCAGAAACATGCATATAACTATAAACCGTAAGGATAAATCGCTTTAAATGTTTTTGCATGCACCACTGAGGGGTATATTTTGCAGTGACTACATCAGTTTTATCGAATGTGGCGGATATTTCGTGAAGTTGTAATTATGTGCGATAGACTGCCTTTTTTAAAAGCGATCTCATAAATAGAATAAACGCCTTCTGTTCAGACCGGTACGTTACTAGCGTAAGAGGGACTCGTATTAAGATTCCTTCGAATTCTTTTGCGACATTGCTTGCAGTCTAAACGTTTCATCTTTTGTTGGGTTTTCGTCTGCATCCGCCCTGGTTTCTCTGCATGAGAAGGTTGACACCAACAGTATTGTCGACTGTGAAACACAACATTTAGCGAGAAAGTCGGCTGTGAAACACAACATTTAACGAGAGATCTGACGCTAACGACAATAAGGTAATACACGCAATATTTTTGTAGTGAATATTTAATCAACCATGGTCATCCTACCATAATCGCGACGACGCTTTGTTAGAAATCCGTACAGTGTCTGGCGCATTTGCATGTAGACAGGCACACACATACACACATTGCATGAAATATAATTATTTTGCCAAGTACTTCAAAACACGCTGTAGCGCAGTTAGTTACATTTCATGAAGGCTGTTGTTTAGGCGTCTAGAACCCTCCGTTTGTCTTACTATCACTTGTGCGATGCTGTGGTCCGTTGCGTGGTTTTTAAAATGGAAGGGTGCATGGTCAATTAATTTATAGCGGTATGTATATCACTAACAATTATTTGAAGCGCCTGTGGAAATCTTTATATGCGTTTACCTTTATCACAGATTCTATAGATGAAGTGGGGTATTGCAATAATTTTCTAATGTGTGTCGCTAATGTCGTTTGGTGTACCTAGTAAATGGATTGGGGCAGAAAGATATGTTATCTCTACAATTTAAATTACCATAGAAATTAGAGAAAAATGCTTTAAATTACGTTTAGGAATTCTATAATTTTAAATATGCCAAAACAGTGCTTTAGGAGTTCCCGTTCTATTTATATTGTCCCTGTAATCTTGCTTTTACATTTAAATTTTTTTATATCTATATTCTGCTTGTTGTTTAGCAGCTTTTGTAACCGTGGTTCATTCAGTATTCCAATAGACATACATTATGGTAAATATGGGAAGCACAAATGCATGAGGAAAATTAATCCAGTTGCCTTTGTCTTCCCAGGGATGTGTTTTGTTTTTTTTTTTGTTTCTTCCAACAACTGGTTTAGTGTGAAGCTCTATGTCCCCTGGGCCTCTATCCTAATTATCGTTGTTTTGTTATTTGGTTGAGATTTGTCAGATGATGCTCTTCAATGTTTGGAAAATTGTGTATTTAACCCCTTCCTTTTAGCAAGCATATGATTTACAATGCTTTTTTTTTTTTTAAATGAGCATATCACATTAAATTATGCTTACATAATAAAAGGATATGTTTTTATTCATTATATTTCATATAAAGCGTTTTAACAGTAAATGGTTGTGACCCATCGAATGTTAGTTTTTAACTATGGATATGTGAATATCATAGATGTATGTATGTACAGCATTGTGAAACATGATGGCGCTATATAGAACAATACATAATGTGTGTGTGTGTATTTGTATGTATATAATTTACAAAACTGAGCTTTGCAACTAATACTGATTAGTACTGTAAAATACCCTTAACAAATACCTATTTCAGTGGTGTAGAATATAGGCCTCTACATAGTAATGATAATGGCTTTAATATATAAACCACTGCCATAGCAACTAGTACGCCCAGATTCCCATGACAGCCAAATCCTGTGACATAGAATTTAAGGCCGTATCGTTATGATAGAAATCTAACTTCTCTTCTTCCACATACTATCTACATGTACTCTTATCTATTTTTTTTCTACTTCTTTTACATATTATAATACAGCTACCACATTGCTATTTGTTGGATATGAATTGAGCCTTGTCTCAGTTAGTTCCCTTGCATATGTCTGGCAAACACAAATAATTTAGGCCTCTAACAAAGGAGTAACACTTTCCGGGGTCCCCACACTAAATAGTCATCCGTATTGGTTTGTGTCTCTTTTAGCTAGTAATGCACTTGACAGAATCCAGTCCAATTGTGAGTAAAGTATATCTCTAACTAGGAGATAAGACCTCTCTTGACCTCCAAACATGCTTCCCCTAGCTACTTCTTATAGACTGTTCTTCTGGGCCACATCATGACTGATGGCAGCCCATTCTTTATTATTATTATCTTTAATTTATATAGCACCAACAGTTTATGCAGCGCTTAATACAATACATGAATCTAAGTGGTATGACAAGACAAGAATTGACAGACTAAGACAAGTCGATACATTAGGTGGAGAGAGCCCTGCTCGCAAACTTACAATCTTGAGGGAATGGGGTGACAAACATAAGGCACAGAGAACAGGTGAGAGGTAGTGTGGTGGTTGTATCGATGACAAGGAAGTTGTAGCAGCTAAGATGGTATGCTACTCTGAAGAAGTGGGTTTTGAGATGTTTCTTGAATGTTGGGAGGGAGGGTGAAAGCTGAAGGTTCCTTGGGAGTAGATTCCAGAGATATGGGGCAGCTTGAGTGAAATCTTGTAGGCGGGGAAAAGGAAGAGGTGATAAGTGAGGAGCCTTTGCCCATGGGAAGAACGTAGGGATCGAGTAGGAGAGTATTTGCTTATGAGGGCAGAAATGTATGGAGGAACAATATTGTGGATGGCCTTATATGTCAGTACCAGGATTTTAAATTTAATTCTAAAGGTAATTGGGATCCAGTGGAGGGTTTCACAGGGTGGGGAAGCAGAAGAGGAGTGACGTGCAAGGAAGATAAGCCTAGCAGCTGCATTATATATAAACAGAAATCACATTGATATCATGCCCAGGCAACCAGTACATGCTGGAACCTGGGCATGATAGGAGTGTGATTAAAATAACAATATTACTTATGATTGTTAGCAGCAATCACACTCCTATCATGCAAAGTCAGCCAGTACGTGCTGGAATCTAGGTATTCCTGCGCATGATAGGAGTCTGATTGCTGTTAGCAATCATATATACATTTATTTTTGTCCAATTTTGGTGTGTTACTTATTTTTAATAAAAATGGTTAACACGCCAAAAAAAAATCAATAACAATATTATATATATATAATATAATGTCTAATAGCAATCACACTCCTATCATGCCCAGGCAGCAGCACATGCTAGAACCTGGGCATGATAGGAGTGTGATTATAGTCTTGATATGCCATTCCTCCCCCACACATACTCATATACTCATTCATTTACATATACTCATTCATTCCCTTAATCACACATACTTGCTCATATACCCACCCCTTTACCTGAACTGCAGGCCTCTCACACAGACTACTGCAGAGGTTCTGCTGCTTCCTCTCGAACAACTTATCTGTCCACGCCCCCAGGCGTGGAAGGAATGGAGCAGAGTCATGTAATGTGCATTCACGTGACTCTGCTGGGTTCCTGCTTTTCCTGGCCGAGATGCTGCTCCCACACTGTGCGTCCAACGTGCAGGTAAGCAGCTCAGCCCTTGTGGAGGATTATTTTTGGCCTTTTGTTTTATTTTGGCATTTTGCTGATAATGCCCTTTTCGGCCAATATACTACTTTTGGCCACGACTGTACAAGGGGATGTGACAAAACTAAAATTGACAGACTTAGACAAACTGAATCATTAAAGAAAGGGGGTCCTGCTGGTAATCTTATACTTTAGAGGCAATGGAGTATGTGGAAACAGAGAAATATATGAGGGACTAGGATTAGAAGTGATGTCTCCAGAAGTGAAAGAAAGACAGGTGGACAAAAGACATAATGGAAAGATTTTGAGTAGCCCTATTCACCATACTGGGTAGTGAAGGGATACCAAGAGAATAGAACCCCTTGTGGCCCTGAAACAAAATTGCCTCTATCCTCTTCCCATACTTCAGGATTACCTTCACCATATAAATGTATTTATATGATAAAAGTTCTCGCCACTACACCAAACAGACCCTAATCAAATTACATATAATTTAGGCCCCTTAACTAAGAGATCGGACCATGAAGTGGCTCTTCAATCTTATTGCAGATGTTTGTTTCCCCTAGAAAGCAATGAAAAATTATTAGATTTTGCTAATAACATGATGTAAAGTCATGATTTATAAAGACACGGAGGCGAGTATTATGCATGTCTCTTTAATTCCATCAGCAGCAAAGAGAGAACTTTTTTTAGCAATCATAATAATATTCTCAGTAAAACACTCCTCCCTTGTCAATAACACTGACTGTAACAATAAACTCCTATTTCTTGGGGTAAAAAAGTGCAAATCAAACCAAAATATCCAATCTGAAGGAAATAAAGTTCTACAATAATCCAAACGAAGGACAGAAAAACAGGAACTGAAGAACTCCTTTGAGGGAAGGTCCCCTGGTAGAAGTCCAGATTCATACTAGAAGGCAAAGAAAATGAATATACCGTATTTGCTCGATTATAAGACGACCCTGATTATAAAACGACCCCCCAAATCTGAATATTAATTTAGGAAAAAAAGAAAAAGCCTGAATATAAGACGACCCTATAGGAAAAAAGTTTTACCAGTAAATGTTAATTCATCTAAACAATTTTTATTTAATAAAAGCTATGATTGAGAAAAATATTTTGGTTTTATTTCCTTTTATTTTCCAACCTGCCCCCCCAGTTATGCACATCTGCCCCAGAAATGCCTTATACCCCCTATATGCCACTGTGCCCCATGATATGCCTTTTAACCCTATATGCCACTGTGCCCCATGATATGCCTTTTGACCCCCTATGTGCCACTCTGCCTCCACAAATGCCTTATACCCCTATATGCCACTCTGGCATTTAGAGGGTTAAAAGGCATATTATGGGGAAGAGTGGCATATAGGGAGGTTTAAGGCATTCAGGAGGCAGAGTGGCGTATAGAGGGTTAAAAAGGCATTTCTTGAGGCAGAGTGGCATTAAGGGGGTTAAAAGGCATTTCACAGAGCACTCTGCCTCCAGAAATGCCTTATGCCCCCCATTTAACACTCCCTCCCTCCTCCAAATTTACCGGTGCTTCTGAGTCCCCCGGTGCTTAGTCCGGGCAGCGTGTAGAGCTCTACGCTGCAGCGGAAGTTGTCTAAGCGAATCACGTAGAGCTCTACGCGGTGCCCGGACTAAGCACCGGGGACTCAGAAGCACCGGTAAGTTGGCATACACAGGAGGATCCAGGTCCTCTGCATCGCTGCAGGGGATATGGATCTAAGTCTCATAGTCAGACCTATTTGAGGTCTGATTATAAGACGACCCCGTTTATAAGACGAGGGGCATTTTTCAGAGCATTTGCTCTGGGAAAAAACTCGTCTTATAATCGAGCAAATACGGTATATTTATTAAAGCATATATTTTTATACCTATTTTAGCGCTGTCAGTTTTTCTTATATCAGGGGGGTATAAGGCATATCAGGGGGTACAGTGGCATATTGGGGGTATAAGGCACATCCAAATCCACTGCAGGGGACCTGGATCCTCTCCGGCAGCCGGTGGGGGTCTGTGCGCATCGCACAGACAGCCTCCGCTTCTTCCCTTCTTACCCCCACTGGCTGACAGAGGATAATCCAGGTCTCCTGCAGCTCAGCGGGGGATCTGGATTCTAGTGTTATAATCCGATCTCTATTTGAGGTCGGATTATAAATCGATTAAAAATCAATTCAACTAATCCAATATGAAAATCGTTGACAGCGATTTTCATAATCGATTATCCCAAATACAGTATCCACCCCTGCTTCTGTCAAAACCCATTTTTCCCATCTGGCTAGAGAATCAATTGCAACTGGTAAGTACGGTCTCCGAATCGCTAGGAAAAGTTTGGGCCGAGAATCATCTCGAAAACCCGCCATTCTATATTCGTATACTTTCAAACATTTGACCGGCCAGAGTTGGGGGCGTGAAGTCTTTGTGCGTCTAGAAATATCGAACAGAACGGGATCTGGAGTAAAAGATCGGGAAGCAATAACTAATGCCCTTACATCTGAAACCTTACATGAGATAAGGCAGCTCAAAGACACTTATTTGGCCGACAATTGCTGAAGTGATAGATCATCATTGGGGGGCCAATTATTGAAGAACTGAAACCGAGTATGTTAACATCCCATAATGATGAGTACCTAGGACGTGGAGGCCTATACATCTTAATACCCTTCATTAGCCTACAAACCATAGGCTGTTTACTAGGGCTGCAACTAACGATTATTTTCATAATCGATTAGTTGGCCGATTATTTTTTCGATTAATCGGATAAAAAAATTAAAATTTTTCATTTATTTAAAATAATTTAATAAAGTAACGTAGGATGTCAAAAACAAACAGCAGAATAAAAAAACTTTGATGAAAATGCATTTCTTGTTTTTATTTCCAAACCCGCCCCCCAGTTATGCACATTTGAGCCCAGGCTTGCCACACTGCCTCCCAGACATGCCACACTGCCTCCCAGACATGCCACACTGCCATACCCACATATGCCTTATACCCCCAGATATGTCACTCCGTCCTCCCCAGGTATGCCATGTAACCCCCTGATATGCCATAGTGCCCTCACAGTTTTGCAGACTCGTTTACAGACACAATACTTTTATAAATAAATACAGGGTTAATCTTCACTGCGCCAGGATTTAGATTCCCCTCAGTTTGCCCCCCTTTACCTCTAATTGCACCTTAAGTTAACCTTATTAAATTAAATTAATTTAAATTAACCCTCAGTCCTCAGCATTAAATTAACCCTGAAGAGAAGACCCCATTAACCTTAAATGCCGCTAAATTAACCATAAAGACCCCATCAACCACAACTGTCCCTAAATTAACCCTAAACACCACACTAACTATAACTGACCCTAAATTAACCCTAAACACCCCATTAACTATAACTGCCCCTAACTTTCAGCAGCCCAAATATTAATTTTATACTCAGATGAGTTCTTGAGCCATGTGGATGGTATCAGCACTTTGGTCCCGCCCCTTTATTTCTCACTGCAGTCACTGCCGATTGCCCCACCCCTTTCTCCCTCTCCCTCCTTGCAGCCAATCGGCAGTGACTGCAGGGAGGGACTGGAAGAAGGAAGTGGGCGGGCCAGTCGGCAGTGACTGCAGGGAGGAACTGTAAGTAGGAACTGCTGCTGTGAGTCACACTTAAACGGATTATAAAACGAGGGGTATTTTTCAGAGCATTTATAATAGATAAAAATCGTTCATTTGTTGGCAAATGTTTTAGGGAATGTGTGACGAATAAAGCACAAATACAAGCATTTAGAAAAAAGTATATTGATATTGAATTAGGTCACTGTTACATGTTATAAAACATATAACATACAGAAAGCATTTGATAATACAAAAGTGATACTCAAGCACATTCTTGGGAAACCTCTCTTAGCTCACAGGCTTCTCCCAGACGTCATCTTGCGCAGCTTTGTTCTAAGTCTCCTGACCCAGAACTTCTGTTCACTGCGCTCTCCTTTTTCTTAGACTCGTCTATTGCAGCCCCTAACTAGTCATCCCAGAATTCCTTGTACCTCCCAGAAAGTGGTTCACCTGACCCCTCTTTCCAGAGATTTCCTGTATGACTCAATTATGGAGGAGATAGACAATCTATGTGAAGATACCCACATCTATGTTAAAATACATCTCCTGCTTCAGGTGTCTGACCCCCTGGGGGTATCCCATCTCTGTTGGAGCTTTTGTTACAAACCCTTTAAAATGCAAATTACCAGATTGTAAAACCAGATATATCACTTTACAGAAACCCAAATATTCCCATTTCTTAGAGTGTTTACTGAGAGGTTTATTATGATTGGTTAAAAAATTTCTCTCTTTGCTGCTGAGGGAATTAAAGAAAGAGATATGCATAATATTAGCCTCTGTGTCTTTATAAATCAATTTACAGCACTAACATCTGCCATAACAACCTTGTGTCACATAATGACTAGTAAGCTCAAAAACCCTTGAAATAGCCTAATCCAGTCACAGTGTGCGATCAGCTACAGGGGGTCCCAGAAGCATCTTTACAGAACCCTGTATAGTTTTCCTTTCTCTGGGGATCCATTCTGCAGTATTAATCACCTCAATGTAACAGCATTTACTAGGGGTTGATGGCAAAGAGGTGAACAGGCTGTCATCATCTGTGGGTTATAAGGGAGATGTGCCTTCTATTCTTGTTCTATTCTAATAATGGAGGGCATAATATTATCTCTATGGTTGTTAAGTGCTGGTTCTGTCGAGACAGAATATTACATCCTTATAGAGTACCATATTCATTGGTCTGCCCCATTAATGGCTTAAAATCTCAGGTGAGAAAGATTAATTTAAGATGATCAAGTGGGAAATACCATCAAAATAAAATGCAAATATTAATATGCCCTTTATAATGTGTACATTTTTTTGTAAGTTTTCATTTGCCTGTGTAATGTGTACATATTTTCTGTGTATTCAGTCTGTACGTAAAATACTATGGTTGCATGCTGTCATTTTGGAATAGCTTCATAGATTTAATAGGAGATTTTGATAGGTAGGTTTTCAGAACTTCAGACCCTGTCTGGTGTTACTATGGACAACGTAAAGAGAATGAAGGACGCCACAAAGAGTTTAGATATTCGAAAAATGTCCCCTTTTGTAGTGAAAATCAGGAGATAAAATGATGGATCTTCTGTGTTGTCCTATTACACCCTGTTATCACTTACTACTTAAGCAGTACAGATTGTAAAATTAGACCTGTCAATAAGGATTGTAGCATTATGGTAAGTAATCCACATACCTAAAGAGAATAAAACATTTTCCTTTAACCCCTTCGAGACCAGAACATACCTGGTACGCCATGGTTTTATGGTAGCTGCAGACCCGGACGTACCAGGTACGTCATCTCAAATCTCAAAAAATGCCCCCATGTCGCCACAATTGTGGTGATCGCGGGGGCGCGCTGTCTTCCTGGGTGTCTGAGACAGCACAGCCACCCAGAGCCTGCCCCGAGCCTTCAATCCCACCCACGGAGTGATTTTGTTCTATCGCAGCCTTGAAGGGGATAACGCTGCACTGATGCTCTCATGGAGCTAACAGGCAGCTTTAGGCAACATTCCCTTGCTGCCTTGACACAACATTCCCTTGCTGCCTGATCACTCCATGAGAGCGTCAGTGCAGCGTTAACCCCTTCAATGCCGCGATGGCGGCATTTTATGAAAAACAGATTTTTATGGGTTAATACCCATTTTGTACGGGGCTTTGCTGCTGTGGTCTGCCTGGAAGCAGACCAGCAACAGCAAAAACGAGCCCCCACAATCTCCAGTAGACCAGAGATTGCAGGGAGGAGTCTTTTTGATCACGCCTGTATTATCCCCTGCAATCTCCAGTCTACCCAGTTAATTGAGGCAGCTCAATTAACCCCTTCAATGCCGTGATTGTGTATGACCCCATCGTAGCATTGCAGGGGTCAATATTAGTCCCCACAAGCTTGTAGGGACTAAATGTCAGTCAATGCTATGCTTCAATGAAGCATCAGCATTGAAAGAGTTAAAAATAAAAAAATAACAGCACTGACCACTGAGTTTAACCCCTTAAGGACCAGGCTGTGTGTTACCTTTTGTACCATTGGGACTGAGGCTGTTTTAACACTTTTGCGGTGTTCGTGTTTAGATGTAATTTTCTCCTCACTCATTTAGTGAACCCACACAAATTATATGTTTTTTTCAGGACAAGAAGGGCTTTCTTCAGATACCATTGTTTTGATCATATTATCTAATTTCCCATAAAAAAAATAATCAAATATGATGAAAAATGTAAAAAAAACCAAAAACATTTTCTGACTTTTGCCCAAAAAATCTTTTACTCATCCAAAAAAGCTAATGAAAAAACCTACTAAATATATTCTACTATTTGTCCTGAGTTTAGAAATACCCAATGTTTTTATGTTTTTTTTGCTTTTTTTCTGCACGTTATGGAGCATTAAGTACAAGTAGTGTTTTGCTATTTCAAAATCATTTTTTCCAAATCTGGTAATTCTTCCCCCCATGTGCCATTTCGGGTATCTTTGAAGCCGGCCAATGCAATTTACCCCATCAAATCATATATTTATGACACCCCAGGGTATTTCAAATGCTAGAATTTTAACTCTTTCCATGCACTAATTCTACCACCAGTTTTTGTCAAACTTTGTGTTAGTAATTTATTTTGTGTTTTTTTTATCGCTAAAATTGCTCTTCAGGTATGGATTTACAGCTCCTGGTATACAACACTTTCATAACCCCAATATGTGTTCAGCAACATCTCCGAGTACAGTGATACCCCCCATGCCTGGGTTTGTCGGGTTGTTTGGGACGTATTTCAAATGCTAGTATTTTAACCCTTTCCATGTATGAGATTCTACCACCAGCCTTTGCCACACTTTGTGGTAGTATTTTTTTTTTTTTTTTTTCACACAAATTGAACTTTGGGTATAAATTTATAGCTCCAGGTATACATCACTATCAAACACCCCAATGTGTGTTCAGGAACATCTCCCGAGTACAGTCATACCCCACTTGTACGGGTTTGTCTGGTGTTGGGGGTTAAAATGCCACATTTTGGAAGTGCGCTCCCCCCCCACCGTTTTGGTCAGTCTGTGCCTATGCCCTATCTTTGAGCCCGGCCATTCCAATTTACCCCATCAAACCATTCATTTTTTTAAATTTAGACACCCCTTGGGTATTTGAAATGCTTTTATTAAAATTTTTCCATGTCAGGATTTTTGGGATGATACATAGCTAATTTTAGCACTTGCTCATAATAATAAACTTTATTTTTTTATTTTATTTATTTTATTCTTTTTGGACTTTTTTTTTACATTTTGCTGGAACTGGATAGTTTTTTTTTCTTTTATTATTTTTAAAATATAGTGATCACATAGTGATTAGAAAGCAGGGCTCCATTGACTTGTATGGTTGAATGCAGTACCTGTATTCAACCTGCAAGTGGAGCCAGAGTTCTCTAGCGGGTCTGGAGACCTTCTAGTGAACTTTTTCAACTTTATTATTTTTTTACAGGGAGGCCGCCATCTTGTGGATGGCGAAGATTACTTGTAGTGATCGAGGCATTTCACCAACACCATTGAAGTTTAGGAGGTGATCGTTGATCGCCTCCTAAACTTTTAAAACGGGCGTCCGCCGCCATACGGGGAGGGGCCAGACATGGCCCATGATGCCGATCTCGGTGTTGCTGAATGCCTTGACATCGAGGCATTACAGCAACACCGTTTAAGCTTAGAAAGTGATTGTTGATCACTTTCTAAGCTTGTTTAAGTCTCATGACGTGTCAGGCACGTCATAGGTTGTTAAGTGACCATTTTGCATGACGTGCCTGACCCGGCAATGGACGTTAAGGGGTTAATAACTGCTGCAGAGCCAATCAAAGTGGGCTGATGATCAGATCACTCCTGGCCAATAGGAGTGATCGGATCATTACGGCAGCCCCTGGATTTCCCTGCACTACAAAAAGAGAGGGGTCGTCTAGGGTAATTATATTATCATAATTATGAAAAGACACAAATTATTTTATTAATATTGATCGGTCTCCCTGATCAATGTCAGCGGCCTAAACTTGTCACTTACAAGTAATCTGATTACTTATTATTTAAAAAAAAAAGTTAAAAAATTCAAATGCGCACTTTCCAGTTTTGACTCCATAATGTCTGAGACACATGACTTATCTATGCATGTGTGGTATCGCTGTACTCAGGGGGTGTTACTGAACACAAATCAGGACCTATTTAGTTTTTTTCACACATCTACTCAGAAAAATAATCATGGTAAAACCGCAAAGTGGATGTGAAAATCTTTTTCTTCTTTTGTTAGACTAAATTTGGAAGGTGCCGGTGTGTAATCAGTTGCATTGGACAGGCCAATATGCCCCCAACTAGATTCCCTAAGCCATCTAGTTTTAGGAAATATATAGTTTTAGGGGGTTTAAATGAAATATGGGACGTTTACATGTCTCAGATGAGACCTGGACCCAACAATCTGATCTGTCAAAATTCCATGTTTGAAAACTGAAATGCGATTGTTCCAATTTGGAACCCGCAGTGCCAAAGAGACATGCTCTACCCATGTATTCCTGTACTCTGGGGGTGTTCCTAAATACAAATCACAAGTTTTTTCAGTCATTTTGTGTACCCGGGGAAAACGAAATACTGTTTTCGGATAGAATGGGTTTGTTAAAAATAAAAAAAAATGAAATTTTACTGCAATGTTTAGGACTGGCACTAAGATGGTTAAATAAAAAGTGTTAAAATGCCCCAAGTAAAATAATTTGGGATGTCATATTCCAAAAAATATATACTTTTGTTGAGCTGTTTTTCTTTTTCTGGCGCTATTTGGGCGCAACTCCCAGGATACCACATTTTAAAAACAGTGATGCGCTTCATTCATATTTAACCCTTTAAGTGCCAAAAAAATGAAACTACCAGGCATATGAGGTGTTTCCAAAAACAGGAGAAATACCCCAAAACACTTTTGGAGGGTTTTAATCCATTTGCACTTGTTATATTAAGTTTTTATAGGTGAAACTAATTTCCCCCACATTTTAAGATATTTTCCATACTTAATGATGGTTTATATATATATATATTGAAAATATCGGTTTAGTAGCTTTGGTTGCATTTAACAGGTGATACAGCACTGCAGAATATGAGGATGCTATATAAAATAAATAGGGATTTCCTATCGGTTATAATTGGCATAGGTGTGTGGTGTAAAACAGCTGCCTGGAGCTTGAATTGAGATATAACCAATATCAATATGTTCCAGAATGGTTCAATAAGTCTACAATTGTAAGCTCGTTTGAGCAGGGACCTCATTAGGGCTGAAACAACTAATCGATAATAATTGATAATGAAAATTTTTATTATCGATTAGTCAAATCGATTTTTATCGATTGTAAAAAGAGATTTTTTTCAGAGCAAATGGTCTGAAAAAAACCTCTCCTTATATAATCCGACCTCAAACAGAGATCGGATTATAACACTAGAATCCAGATTCCCCACAACGCTGCAGGGGACCTGGATTACCCTCACTGTCGGCCGGTCTCTCACTTCCGTCTCTCTCCCCCCTCCCTTACACCGCTCTGCCTCTCTCCCGACTCCCTGGTGTTTTGTGAACCTCCGTTGCTGACAGGCACTTTCACTGCAGCTTCATAGAAGCCTCAGCGTAAGTGAAGATGAGTAACGGAGTCTGTCTGTGCGCATCGTGCAGACCCCCACCGGCTGACAGAGAATCGAGGTCTCCTGCAGAGGATCATCCTCTCTGTTAGCCGGTGGGGGTCTGCACGATGTGCACAGACAGCCTCCGTTACTGCCCTTCACTTAAGCTGAGGCTTCTACGAAGCTGCAGTGAAAGTGCCTGTCAGCAACGGAGGTTCACAAAACATCAGGGAGTCGGGAGAGAGGCAGAGTGGCGTATGGGAGGGCGGAGGAGCCAGAGGGGTGTATGGGAGGGGGGAGGAGCCAGAGTGGTGTATGGGAGGGGGGAGGAGCCAGAGTGGTGTATGGGAGGGGGAGGAGGCAGAGTGGAGTATGGGAGGGGGAGGAGCCAGAGTGGTGTATGGGAGGGGGAGGAGGCAGAGTGGAGTATGGGAGGGGGAGGAGGCAGGGGGGAGGAGGCAGAGTGGAGTATGGGAGGGGGTAGGAGGCAGAGTGGAGTATGGGAGGGGGGAGGAGGCAGAGTGGTGTATGGGAGGGGGGAGGAGGCAGAGTGGTGTATGGGAGGGGGAGGAGGCAGAGTGGTGTATGGGAGGGGGAGGAGGCAGAGTGGTGTATGGGAGGGGGAGGAGGCAGAGTGGAGTATGGGAGCGGGGAGGAGGCAGAGTGGTGTATGGGTGAGTTATAGTGGTGTATGGGGGGTATAATGAATTTCAGGGTAGCAGAGTGGTGTATGGGGGTGTAATGAATTTCGGGGAGGCAGAATGGCATATCTGGGGGAGTTAGAGTGGTGTATGGGGGGTATAATGAATTTCAGAGTGGCATATCTGGGGGAGGCAGAGTGGTGAATCAGGGAGTATAATGAATTTCAGGGTGGTGCAGGGCATTTATGGGGAGCGGAGTGGCATATCAGGGTGCACAGTGGCATATAGGGAGGTATAAGGCATAAATAGGGGCGAGTGGCATATTGGAAGTTATAAGGCATATAGGGGGTATAAGGCATATCGATATTAGGCATATCTGGGGGTAAAAGGTATATCAGGGGGCTCAGTTGCATATCACTGGCATATAAGGAGTATAAGGCATATCGGGGGCACCGTGGCATATCAGGGGGCACAGTGGAATCTCTGGGATATAGGAGGTATAAGGCATATCTGGGGGCAGAGTGGCAAGCTGGGGGTCAAATGTGCATAACTGGGGGCAGTTTGGTAAATAAAAGAAATATTTTTATTAAATATGAAAAATAGTTAACATGAATTAATATTTACTAATAACTTTGTATTAAAACCTAGTTTGAGAAACACTGTGTTTGGGTTCTTGTAGCTTTTATTATTATGTCAGTAAAATAAGAAGGTGAATAGAGAGAGGCCATTGCAATAAAGAGATGAAAGTGTAAATTGTACGTTTTTATTACATTATTTTAAATTAAAAAAAATTGCATTTTTTATCCGAGTAATCGAAAAAATAATCGGCCAACTAATCGATTATTAAAATAATCGTTAGTTGCAGCCCTAATTAGTATATAGTGTTACCAATAGCGTGAGGTCTACAGGGAATGTGTGTTGCCCCTCCCCAAGTAATCTGATTTAAATCTTGCGCTGATGATAAAGAAAGTGTGTCTTAACCCCTTAACGTCCATTGCCGGGTCAGGCACGTCATGCAAAACTGTCACTTAACGACCTATGACGTGCCTGACACGTCATGAGACTTAAACAAGCTGATTGTTGATCACTTTCTAAGCTTAAACGGTGTTGCTGTAATGCCTCGATGATTAGGGTGTTGTTTGATAGTGACGCATACCTGGAGCTATAAATTTATACCCAAAGTACAATTTGTGTAAAAAAAATACTACCACAAAGTGTGGCAAAGGCTGGTGGTAGAATCTCATGCATGGAAAGGGTTAAAATACTAGCATTTTAAATAAATTGGGGTGTCTAGTTTTCAAAAATATATGGTATGATGGGGTAAATTGAATTAGCTGGCTTCAAAGATGGTCCTATTAGGACATGGGGGCAGAATGACCAGATGTAAAAGTTCCAAGTTAAAAAATGTGTACTTACTAAACGTGGCGTTTTACCTCCCAAATAACCTGACAAACCCATGCATGGGGGGTATGACTGTACTCGGGAGATGTTGCTGAACACATATGGGGACTTGTTTGAAAGTGTTGTATACCAGGAGCTGTAAATCCATACCTGAAGAGCAATTTTAGTGATAAAAAACACAAAATAAATTACTACCACAAAGTTTGACAAAGACTGGTGGTAGAATTAGTGCATGGAAAGAGTTAAAATTCTAGCATTTGAAATACCTTGGGGTGTATAGTTTTCAAAAATATATGATTTGATGGGGTAAATTGCGTTGGCCGGCTTCAAAGATACCCAAAATGGCACATGGGGGGAAGAATTACCAGATTTGGAAAAAATTGTTTTGAAATAGCAAAACGCTACTTGTACTTAATGCTCCATAACGTGAAGAAAAAAACAAAAAAACATAAAAACATTGGGTATTTCTAAACTCAGGACAAATAGTAGAATATATTTAGTAGGTTTTTTCATTAGCTTTTTTGGATGAGTAAAATATTTTTGGGGTAAAAGTCAGAAAATGTTTTTGGTTTTTTTTACATTTTTCATCATATGTGATTATTTTTTTTTAATGAGAAATTAGATAATATGATCAAAACAATGGTATCTGAAGAAAGCCCTCCTTGTCCTGAAAAAAACAACATATAATTTGTGTGGGTTCACTAAATAAGTGAGGATAAAATTACATGTAAACACGAACACCGCAAAAGTGTTAAAACAGCCTCGGTCCCAATGGTACAAAAGGTAAAACACAGCCTGGTCCTTAAGGGGTTAAAAGGAGTTTGATTGTTTAGGAGTGTCAAAACAGATAATTAGTTTGCATGCATTATGTCTCTGATTTAATTGCTCAGCATGCCTTGGGGGAAGCCAGGGCTGTGCGAACGGGGCATTGAAAGATTAGGGTAGGTGGACGTTTGACCATGCTTCCTAACCAATCTCCCTTCTAAGAGTTGGAATAATTGTTCCAGCGCTGCAGAGAATCTGGATCCTCCGGTCTGGTAACCTCAGCTGCTACCGGGTGTCTATCAGCGAGCGCCGTGAAAGCGCGGGCAGCAGCGTACCTTTCCCTGCATAGCGTGCTCTCAGCATGGGGGAAGGCGGATCCGGTAGATTTACCGCTTAAATTTTTTTGAGGAAGCGGGGCCTAGCGGGTTCACACCGCGTCATGCTGTAATGCCATGGGAGCCGCAGTATAATAAGCGCCTGCTGAGCCATCGCAGTGAGTGCTTTAGTTGCTTGAGTCTTGGTTTGGAAGTGTGTCTGAGCGGGTATATTAGTGTCTGGGTATGTGTGTCACAGTGGGTATTAGGGCTGAAACAACTAATCGATAAAATCGATAATGAAAATCGTTGTCAATGATTTTCATTATCGATTAATCGAATCGATTTTTATCGATTATAAAAATTATAATCCGACCTCAAACAGAGATCGGATTATAACACTAGAATCCAGATCCCCCGCAACGCTGTAGGGGACCTGGATTCCCCTCACTGTCGGCCGATCTCTCACTTCCGTCTCTCTCCCCCTCCCATACACCCCTCTGACTCCTCCCCCCTCCCATACATCACTCTGCCTCTCTACCCGGCTCCGTTACTGACAGGAACTTTCACTGCAGCCTCAGCGTAAGTGAAGGGCAGTAACGGAGGCTGGCTGTGCGCATCGTTTAGACCCGTTACTCACCTTCACTTACGCTGAGGCTTCTATGAAGCTGCAGTGAAAGTTCCTGTCAGTAACGGAGCCGGGTAGAGTGGTGTATGGGGGGGGGGGAGTCAGAGGGGTGTATGGGAGCCACCCTCCCATACACCACTCTGGCTCCTCCCCCTCCTATACGGCACTCTGCCTCTCTACCCGGCTCCCTGGTGTCTTGTGAACCTCCGTGGCTGACAGGAGGCAGAGTGGAGTATGGGAGGGGGGAGGAGCCAGAGTGGTGTATGGGTGAGTTATAGTAGTGTATGGGGGTATAAGGCATATCGATATTAGGCATATCAGGGGGGCATAAAACATATCTGGGGGTAAAAGGTATATCAGGGGGCTCAGTGGCATGTAGGGGGTATAAGGCATATCGATATTAGGCATATCAGGGGGGCATAAAACATATCTGGGGGTAAAAGGTATATCAGGGGGCTCAGTTGCATATCACTGGCATATAAGAGGTATAAGGCATATATGGGGGCAGAGTGGCAAGCTGGGGGTCAGATGTGCATAACCGGGGGAAGTTTGGTAAATAAAAAAAATTTAAACAAGGCTTTTTTCTCATAGTTTTTATTAACCCCTTAAGGACCGGGCTCATTTTTCATTTTGTACCCTGTGGGACCGAGGCTGTTTTGACACTTTTGTGGTGCTTGTGTTCAGCTGTAATTTTCTCCTCACCCATTTAGTGTACCCACATAAGTTATATATTGTTTTTTTCAGGACAAGATGGGCTTTCTTCAGATACCATTATTTTGATCGTATCATCTTATTTACTATAAAAAAATTAAAAAAACATGGTGAAAAATTAAAAAAAAAACACATTTTATGACTTTTATTTGAAAAATCTTTTACTCACCTAAAAAAGCAAGTAAAAAAACTAGCTAAATAGATTCTACTACTTGTCCTGAGTTTAGAAATACCCAATATTTTTATGTTTTTTTGCTGTTTTTTGTAAGTTATAGGGCAATAAGTACAAGCAGCGTTTTATGATTTCCAAATCTTTTTTAACAAATCTGGTCAGTCTGCCTCCATCTCCTCTTTGGAACATCTTTGAAGCCGGTTAACTCAATTGAACCCATTCAAACCATATATTTTTGAAAACTAGACACCCCAGGGTATTCCAAATGCTGTTATTTTAACCCTTTCCATGCACCAATTATACAACTACACTTTGTCAAACTTTGTAATAGTAATTTTTTTTATTTTTTTTTCCACACAAATTGTACTTTAGTTATAGATATACAGGTGCTGGTATATGTCACTGTCAAACAACACCCCAATGTGTGTTCAGCAACATCTCCTGAGTACAGCGATACCCCACATGCATGGGTTTGTCAGATTGTTTGGCTGGTAAAAGGCTACTTTTGGGGCATGCGTAATTCAGGTGGTCATTTGGTCATTGTGCCTCCCTCTCCTCTTTGGAATATCTTTGAAGCTGGTTAACTCAATTTAACCCATTCAAACCATATATTTTTGAAAACTAGACACCCCAGGGTATTCCAAATGCTGTTATTTTAACCCTTTCCATGCACCAATTCTAGAACTACACTTTGTCAAACTTTGTAATAGTAATTTTTTTTATTTTTTTTTCACACAAATTGTACTTTAGTTATAGATATACAGGTCCTGGTATATGCCACTGTCAAACAACGCCCCAATGTGTGTTCAGGAACATCTCCTGAGTGCAGTGATACCCGACATGCATGGGTTTGTCGGGTTGTTTCAGATTTAAAATGCCACATTTGGGAAGTGCGCTTTTTTTCTCCATTTTGGTCAGTCTGTACCTATGCCCTATCTTTGAGCTAGGCCACTCCAATTTACCCCATCAGCCATTTTTTTTATATATTAGACACCCCTTGGGTATTTGAAGTGCTTTTTTTTTAACTCTTTGTTGAGATTTTTGAGAAATTTTAGCACTTGCTCAAAATAATAAACTTTATTTTTTAATTTTATTTTATTTTTTTAATACTTTTTTTATATTTTTTTTTACACATTTTTCTGGTACTGGATGGTTCATCTAGTGACATCACTGCATAATAATTTTTAAATGTTAGCACATTTTTTTTTAATTTTTTTTTCCATTTTTTATTTTTATTTTTTTTGAATATTTTACTAATCACATAGTGATTAGAAAGCTGGGCTCCATTGACTTGCATGGTTGAATGCAGTACCTGTATTCAACCAGCAAGTGGAGCCAGTTCTCTAGAGGGTCTGGAGACCCTCTAGCGAACTTTTTCGTCTTTATTGTTTTATTTCCCGGGCGGTCACAGCCCACCCAGAGGTAAGTGTTTGGTGTCGCTGGATGCCTCCTGATCGAGGCATTCCAGCGACACCATTTAAGTTTAGGAGGCGATCGTTGATCGCCTCCTAAACGCTTTTAAAAGGGCGTCCGCCGCCATACAATGTATGGCGGCTGTTGACGCCTCCGGGAGGGGCCAGACATGGCCCCCGATGCCGATCTCGGCCTTGCTGAATGCCTCGACATCGAGGCATTACAGTAACGCCGTTTAAGCGAAGAAAGTGATCGTTGATCACTTTCTAAGCTTATTTTACTTTTTGACGGTTCAGGACCGTCAAAGGTCATTTAGTGACCTTCATGTCATGACGGTCCTGAACCGGCAAAGGTCGCGAAGGGGTTAAATATGAAAAATAGTTAACATATGAATTAATATTTACTAATAACTTTGTATTAAAACCTAGTTTGAGAAACACCGTGTTTGGGTTCTTGTAGCTTTTATTATTATGTCAGTAAAATAAGAAGGTGAATAGAGAGAAGCCATTGTGATAAAGAGATGAAAGTGTAACTTGTACGTTTTTTTTATTACATTATTTTAAATTGAAAAAAAATTAAATTTTTTTATCCGATTAATCGATTAATCGAAAAAATAATCGGCCAACTAATCGATTATTAAAATAATCGTTAGTTGCAGCCCTAGTGGGTATGTAAGTGTCTTGGTGGGTAAACTAGTGTCTGGGTGTCTAAGTGTCCTCCTATATGCCACTCTGCCTCTAGAAATGCCTTATACCCCCTATATTCCACTCTCTCATGATATGCCTTTTAACCCCCCAGAGTGGCATATAGGGGGTTAAAAGGCATATCATGGGCAGAGTGGCATATAGGAGGGTAAAAAGCATATCAGGGAGGCAGAGTGGCATATAGGGGGTATAAGGCATTTCTGGGGGCAGATGTGCATAACTGGGGGGAAGGTTGGCAAATTAAAGGACATGAAACAAAAAATATTTTACTCAATCATAGCTTTTATTCAATATGAAAAAATAGTTTACATGAATTAATATTTACTGGTAAAACTTTTTTTCCTATAGGGTCGTCTTATAATCAGGCTTTTTCTTTTTTTCCTAAATTAATATTCAGATTTTGGGGGGTCGTCTTATAATCAGGGTCGTCTTATAATTGAGCAAATACGGTATTATAAATTTTTTTTTGGGGGGAAAACTGCATACCATTGACAGGGGTACAGCATAACACCTATCACTATATACTGAGGCACACATTGGCTGGGGTACAGCATATCACTATATACTGAGGCACACATTGACTGGGGTACAGCATAACATCTATCACTATATACTGAGGCAGACATTGACGGTGGTACAGCATAACACCTATCACTATATACTGAGGCACAGCACAACACCTATCACTATACATTGAGCCAGACATTGCCAATAATGTAGCATAACCCCTATCACTATATACTAAGCCAAACATTGATGTGGTGTAGGCCTACTGCTTCAGTGTCTGGCTTAGTATATAGGGATGCACCGAAATGAAAATTCTGGACCGAAAATTCAGCAATCACTTTATTAAAAATAACACACCAAAATTGGACAAAAAACCCCAACAACAATATTAAATATATACACACACACACACATATATATATATATATATATATATATATATATATATATATTTACTCACAGAGTCCATTGCACACCATTCCAAATATTCCAAGCCCAGTGCTAGTAACCAGCAGTTTCCATATAAAACACTTTCAAAAAGATGGTCAGCACTCTAGGTCTTTAAATTGACAATTTCATTTTATTCAAAGTCAAGTCGACGTTTCAGTCATTACTGACTTTCATCAGGACGTCGACTTGACTTTGAATAAAATGAAATTGTCAATTTAAAGACCTAGAGTGCTGACCATCTTTTTGAAAGTGTTTTATATATATATATATATATATATATATATAGATATATATTGCTAACAGCAATCACACTCCTATCATGCCCAGGCAGCCAGTACATGCTGAACCTGGGCATCATATTAATGTGATTACAGCCTCCCTATGCCATGCTCTCCCCCCCTTACACATCCATGCTATCACACACACACACACACACTCATTCACAAACATTCAGCATAAAATACAGCATAACACCCATCACTCTCACACACTTACTAATCCACTCTCACTTAATGTTTTCCTACCTTTCCTCTGTTACTTTTCCTCCTCCTCTTCGTTCTTCCTCTTGACTCTTCTTCTTCTTCTTGACTCTTCTTCTTCTTCTGTGTCCTGTCCTTCCGGTGCAGTAAAGAAGGTGGGCGTGGCTTCAGTGCTGTGTGCCGGGATCTGACATCAAATCCCGACGCACAGCATCAGTTGCCGCGCGCATAGCAAGGGAGCAGGATCGGAGGTCTGTATTAACAGACCTCCCGCTCCCTTGATTGATTTTAAGCCGGTTGGGGTGAGATTTTTGATCTCCCCAACCGAGTTTGCTCCTCCAGCGGCGGACATTAATGTCCGTATCTGGAGGAGTGCCAGCGTCACCCTGGACGGACTGACCGCCCCCCCCCCCAGCTCCCCGTTAGGTACTGTGCGCACAATGTTAGGACCTGTGCGCTCCCTCCAAAAGTTATGTGCACGCGCACAAGCGCACAGCTTAGGGGAACACTGAGTCCTAGTCCCTTTTTGTGTTTGGGTCTTGTTAGTAAATTATAGGCTAGCCTGTCGACAGGAGACTCATTGGAATCTGTGGCATGATACATAAAGCTTAATGTTCTAGTAGTATTTTCTCTGGCTTTACGTCCTTGCACAAATCCAACGTGGCCTACGTGCATCACCTTTGGAATTACATATTTCAGCTTGTTGGTAGAATTTTTTTAAATTATTAAGATCTACATTAAGGAAGGAAATTAGTCTAGAACTACTATTTAGAGGCCTTCCCATGTTTGTGTAACACTGTCATATGGGCTTCTGTTTGAGGATCTAATTGTGTATTAATGTTCAACAAATTCAGCATTCCTACCAGGTGGGTTGACAGAGTATCTCGAAAGAAATATTTGTTTGTGAAGCCATCTGGTCCAGGGTTTTTATCATTAGAGGAAGTCTTGATTGCCTCCAACACCTCCTCCAAGTGATATTGGGGAATCAAGGGTCCCAGCCACATCTTGGAGGAATTCTACTGCTTAGATGGGATTGGAGATAGGATTAGATTTTTGTTACTAATTGTGCTTGCGTGGAGGTAAGATTCTATAAGGTATTGCTGTGGCTGTGATTCCAAATTAATTATATAAAAAAATCTTAATTTTAGAAGCAGAAACGGTTACCGGTTTGGGGGATAAGTTTCTGTAGGACTTCCATAGAGGATCCAGAGGATTTGTTTAATAAACTCTGTTGCTTTCTCTATCTTTGGTCTAGCTCCCAGTTGTATTACATACTCTGTAAATATAGCCTTACAATGAACTTGGAAGCATTTTGTCCGTGTTTTCTCTAAAATAATTTTTAAGGTGGGAGCTCAATTTCAACATTCTATGTGTAAATTGAGGTAACTGTATTGTAATGTGGTTGGGTCACATGATCACTTAGGCACATCTATCTGACAATCGCGGTGGGACAGAAAAATCATGCTAATGCTGAATATTTTTGATGCAAAGTGGAAAATAGTTGAGTTGTAGCGTGTTGGAGACGCCAAGCATCTGCCAACTGCACCAAATAAAGGGCGTTCCTCAAAATCAAGCTGTGCAAATCAAGCGTAAGATCTAACTTAAGGTTAATATCGCCCCTCCAAGTATCACAATTTCCTCAATAAATTCTGTCAGCTTATAAAGGATGCCGGAAACAAACACATGCTGGTTTCTGTTTGGGACATGTAGGTTTGAGTGATATGTGATTGTGCCCTTAAGAAATAAAACTCTGCCTGGTCTTTCCACATCTTAATAAGTGTAAAGTGTAGTGAATTAGCAAGACATATGGCTACAATTTTTTGTTTTGGAATTCTGGGCGTTGAAGGAATGCATCTCGGGAAAATTTCTATTTGTAAATTTCGACATTTTGTTGTTCTTGAAACATGTCTCTTGAATAAAAACAATTGTGCTTCCGAGAGGTTTTAAATCATGACAGATTAGCTATTTTTTTTTTCTGGCGTAGTCAGACCTTGAACATTCCAGGATGGGCACTTCATTATATTAGGAGTCACTACAGGGATTATAAAATAGCATAGAGATTTGTCCACCAAGATTGTGACCAGTGTAAGAGATCCCAAATAAATAAACTTATAGAACAAAAATGTATGGCAAAGACATAGATAAGACTTCATTGTCTTCTGAAGTTTACTAGTGAACAAAGACTTGGCCAATGTACCAAGAATGTTGGCAAGATATCATCTACTGACCCTTTTGTGGGTACAGAACGGATATGACCCTAGTGAAAGGGATGTTACCCCCTGTAACAGCGACGGGTGCTAGATTTGCTTGGAGTCACAATCCACAGATGGGGATGTGTCCAATTCAGGACTGCTGCCCACTATAGCCTTGGACCACTTCATCAGAAATGTACGTGTGCGTGGGCCACACTCATTTTTCACAGAGAAAAAATATGGCCTTTTAGCTTTATAATGCATATTAATACAGGGTTAATTTGGCAATAATGAAAAGAGCAGTGGACAGTTTTTTGATCAATGTTTATATGTCATTCTATCAATACTAAATTACTCAACCCCTTAACGACAATTCATGTACATGCACAGGGTCACGATGCAATGTGTTATTGACGATGCCCGTATATGTACGTGGTAGCGTTATTTGCTGTTGATCTCTGTAAATCACTGGTCTGTCAATCAGCTCCCCCCCAGCCAGATAGAAATCTGGTGAAGGACATTCCAGGATGCCTCTTCATTAAGGCAAGCCTGCAATGTCCCAGAGGGGGCTTCACATCCACTCGATCGCCATGATTCACGTGGGGTTCGGTGGGTTAAACGACAGACCAGTGATTTTTTTGTTAACCAAAAAATCCCCATATTTTATATATTTTTTTATAGTTAATTAGATGAAATGATAAAAATAATGGTATCTAAAGATAATCCTGTTTGTCCTGAAAAAAATATATATAATGTGTGTGGGCGCAAAAAATGAGAGAAGAAAATTACAGTATTTGCTCGATTATAAGATGAGGTTTTTTTCAGAGCATTTGTCCTTGTTTTATAATCGGGGTCATCTTATAATCAAGCCTCAAATAGGTCTGACTATGAGCCTAAGATCCAGATCCTCCGCAGCGCTGCAGGGGACCTGGATCCTCCTGTCTCCCTCCCTCCAACTTACCAGTGCTTCTGAGTCTGAGTTATTATTATTTTTTTTGGGGGGGGGGTGTTAAATGGGGAACATAAGGCATTTCTGTAGGCAGAGTGCTCTACGAAATGCCTTTTAACCCCCTTAATGCCACTCTGCCTCCAGAAATGCCTTTTAACCCTCTATACGCCACTCTGCCTCCAGAAATGCCTTTTAACCCTCTATACGCCACTCTGCCTCCTGAAATGCCTTATACCGTATTGGCTCGAATATAGGCCGCACTTTCCCCCCCCAAGTCTTTAAAGTGGGGGTGCGGCCTATATTCGGGGTCTAGCGCCGTGGGGTTAGGATACAGCCTCCCCTGCCAGCACTTCCTACAGGGGGAGTGCCGGCACGGGAGATTGTCTAAGCGCATTGCGCAGACGTTCACCGGCAGCGGCGATGAGCGTGAACGACCTCCGCTGCCGGCACGTCTGCACGATGTGCTTTAACAATCTCCCTTGCCGGGAATTCCCACGGGGGGAGTCCCGGCAAGGGAGATTTTTAAAGCACATCTTGCAGACGTGCCGGCAGCGGAGGTTGTTTCTGCTTGCATCGCTGCTGCCGGTGAACGTCTGCGTGAACAATCTTCCTTGCCGGTACTTCCCACGGCGGAAGTGCCGGCACCAGAAGTTGAATACGTGTTATGTGTAGATGTCCCCCGCCGGCCCAGCAAGACCCCGTGGAGTCTGCACCGATAAGTCTGGTGGTGGTGGGGGGGACATCTCGGGGAGTAGAGTGGCAGCATATCTCGGGGGGTAGAGTGGCAGCATATCTCGGGGGGGATAGAGTTGCAGCATATCTCGGGGGGGGCAGCAACTTTTTCGGGTGCGGCCTATATCCGAGCCAATACGGTACCTCCCTATATGCCACTCTGCCCCATAATATGCCTTTTAACCCCCTAAATACCAGAGTGGCATATAGGGGTATACAGTGGGGCAAAAAAGTATTTAGTTAGCCACCAATTGTGCAAGTTCTCCCACTTACAAAGATGAGAGAGGCCTGTAATTTTCACCATAGGTACATTTCAACTATGAGAGACAGAATGAGACAACAGAGTCCATAAATCACATTGTCTGATTTTTAAAGAATTTATTTGCAAATTATGGTGGAAAATAAGTATTTCATCAATAACAAAAGTTCATATCAATATTTTGTTATATACCCTTTGTTGGCAATGACAGGGGTCAAACGTTTTCTGTAAGTCTTCACAAGGTTTTCACACACTGTTGCTGGTATTTTGGACCATTCCTCCATGCAGATGTCCTCTAGAGCAGTGATGTTTTGGGGCTGTCGCTGGGCAACACAGACTTAAGGATATCATACCACTAGAAAGGGTGCAGAGGCGGGCTACAAAATTAATAAAAGGAATGGAGCACTATAGTTATGAAGAAAGGTAACTAATTTAAATCTGTTTAGTTTAGAAAAACGTCGTCTCAGAGGGGATATGATAACATTATATAAATATATCCGGGGCCAATACAAACCATTGTGTGGAAATCTGTTCATAAACAGGACTATGCATAGGACACGTGGTCATGCGTTCAGATTGGAGGAAAGGAGATTTAGACTAAAGCAGAGGAAAGGGTTTTTTTACAGTAAGGACAATAAGGATGTGGAATTCTCTGCCTGCAGAGGTAGTTTTATCGGAGTCTGTACAGACGTTTAAACTGCAACTGGATGGATACCTGGAAAAACATAATATTCAGGGATATAATCTTTAATTATGGGGAAACAGCTTATTGATCCAAGGAGAAATCTGACTGCCATTTTGGGGTCAAGAAGGAATTTTTTTCCCTGGTTAGTGCCAAATTGGAAAGAGCGAAACCAAGGGTTTTTTTTGCCTTCTTTTGGATCAACAACAACAAATTAACAGATATAGGAAAGGCTGAACTTGATGGACGCATGTCTTTTTTCAGCCTATATAACTATGTAACAATGAATAGATTTCCACACAATGGTTTGTATTGGCCCGAATATATTTATATAATGCTATCATATCCCCTCTGAGGCGCCGTTTTTCTAAACTAAACAGATTTAAACTAATTAACCTTTCTTCATAACAAGTGTTCCATTCCTTTTATTAATTTAGTAACCCACCTCTGTACCTTTTCCAGTGCTATAATATCCTTCTTAAGAATAGGTGCCCACAATTATATTTTTACCCCGCAAATTGATGCCCCTTTTTATACATGACAATACCTTACTGGCCTCGGCAACTGCTGACTGACATTGCACATTGTTTCCTAGTTTGTTGTCTAAAACAATTCCCAAACCCTTCTCATTTGTTGTTATCCCTAATTCACTACCATTTAGGGTGTAAGTTGCCTGTGCATTACCTACCCCGAAGTGCATAACTTTGCATTTATCTACATTAAATTTAATCTGCCATTTGTGTGCCCAGTCCCCCAATCTATCTCTCTGCAGTGATATGTTCTGCCACACCAACACCCAAACACACACACCAGGATAGCCTTTCCACACTAACACCCAGACACACACACCAGGACAGGCTCTGCCACACCACTACTAGGGATGTACCAAATTGAAAATTCTGGACCAAAACTGAAAAATTCAGGATTCACTTGGCCGAGCTATTAGAAATGGACAAAGCTGCCTAGTATACGGCAGTTATAATCATGGGGTATTTGCTAACCAGAAATTGATGATTGAAAAAACGTAAAACAGCTAAAAGTTTTAATTTTTAGGGCATTTTAAAATATAACTTACGTGGTAATCATTCCTCACAAACAGATCACAGATTATCATCACAGAGAATATGCTCTTCACCTTCCACACTAGTAACGTGTGGAGTACCATATTCTATCTCCCAATCTATTTGCCATATACATGCTGCCACTAGAGGGCATAATTAGTCGTCTTAAGATATTACTTCTATGAGGCTGATACACAACTTTATCTTTCTTTTGCATCAGGAGGTAAAGATCCAACACCTCTAATCAATAGATGCTAAGCAGCTCTCCTAGAATGGATGAAATTTAGCTGGGTAAATGTAAATCCTAAAAAGACAGAAGTTCTGCTGATTGGAGGAAAGCGGATAACTGCACCAATCCTACTAAACACCAACCCACCCAGTGTAAAACCTGGTGATTCAGAGCCATCCAGATCAACTGATGTGCGAAACGTTGCAGTTTTGCTTGACCGTGGTTTGTCACTGTGATAGTGGTTCTGTTGTGACAAAATCTGCCTTCTTTCTTCTGAGGAACATAGCACTTAATTTCACCTGAGGACACTGACACCCTAGAGAAAAGCACAATATAAATGCCCGTTGTGATGGAGTGTGGGATAATATAACCTAGAGATCGTATTTAATGTTAAGGTAAATTTAGTGAGCACTGATCTTATTATCAGGGCTGGACTGCAATTGGCAAAATGATAAATAAAGCTATAGAACATCAATAAAAAAGGGAAATAACAGTAAATACATGGTTTGAGGCTAAATGTTTTAAAATTACATTATGTATAGAACAATAAAGTATAAAAAAAAACTATAGAAATAAATAGATATTATTAAAGGATAAAATGAAATTTGTAGAACGCCTCTGCACTTTCTCCAGCTCTATAGCATTCTTCTTTAAAACTGGTGCCCAAAATTGCACCACATATTCAAGGTGAGGCCTCACGTAAAATTATGTTTTTATCTTAGATTTTTATCTGGAGTCAGCCCTTCCCACGATTGATTTAAGGTTTCTGTAGTGCTGAATTGCAGCAGGTAGTGGCTTTTCTTTGTTATATACAGATGAAAAAAGTCATTTAGTATTACTGCCTTTTCCTGATTGTCACTTATTAACTCACCATCTCCAGATTTCAAAACACCTACATTGTCACTCCTAAATTTTGTGGCATTAATGTACTTAAAAAATATTTTTGGATTTGTTTTGCTCTCCTTGGCTATTATCTTCTCATTGTTAAATTTCGACAGTCTAATAGAAACATAGAAAGTGACGGCAGATAAGAACCAGTAGGCCCATCCAGTCTGCCCAACCTCTGAGTACTTTCCTTTAGTACTTGCCCTTATCCTATATCTAGCTTGGCCTTATGCCTATCCCATGCTTGCTTAAATGACTTTACTGTATTAACATCTACCACTTCTGCTGGAAGGCTATTCCATGCGTCCACTACCCTTTCTGTAAAGTAATATTTTCTGATGTTACCATTAAACCTTTGCCCCTCTAGTTTATGCTTGTGTCCTCTTGTTGTGGTAGTATTTCTCCTTTTAAATAACCTATCTTCCTTTACCTTATTGATTCCCTTTAAGTATTTAAATGTTTCTATCATATCCCCCCTGTCCCGTCTTTTTTCCAGGCTTTAACCTGTCCTGGTAAGGTTTATCTTGTAATCCATAAACCATTTTAGTAGCCCTTCTCTGCACTTTCTCCAACATTTCTATATCCTTCTGGAGATACGGTCTCCAGTACTGTACACAATACTCCAAGTGAGGTCTCACCAGTGATCTGTACAACGGCATGAGCACTTCCCTCTTTCTACTACCTCTTGCTATACAACCAAGCATTCTGCTAGCATTACCTGCTGCTCTACTGCATTGTCTGTCTACCTTTAAATCCTCAGAAATAATTACCCCTAAATCCCTTTCCTCACACGTTGAGGTTAGGACAGTATCAAATATTCTATACCCTGCCCTTGGGTTTTTATGACCCAAGTGCATTACTTTGCATTTATCCACATTAAATGCCAGTTGCTACAGCTCTGACCATTTTTCCAGTTTGGCTAAATCATTTGCCATTTGGCTTCTTCCTCCAGGAACTAGACATACCTTTCCACCAAAGACCATCTGCAATATCACTAATAAAAATATTAAAGAGAATGGGTCAAAGTACAGATCCTTGAGGTATCCCACTGGTAACAAGACCTTGTTCTGAATATATGCCATTGACTACAACCCTCTGTTGCCTGTCACTCAGCCACTCCTTAATCCATTCAACCACATTGGGATCTAAACCCAGAGATTGCAGTTTATTTATAAGTGGCACAGTGTCAAAGGCTTTACTGAAATCCAGATACGCAATGTCTACTGCACCACCTTGATCAATTACTTTAGTCACCCAATCAAAGAAATCAATATGATTCGTTTGGCATGATCTTCCTGAGGAAAACCCATGTCGTTTTTGATCTTGAAAGCCATGTGACTTCAGATGTTCAACAATCCTTTCCTTTAACATTGTTTCCATTAATTTCCCCACTACAGATGTAAGACTAACTGGCCTGTAGTTGCCCGACTCCTCCCTATTGCCTTTTTTGTGAATGGGCACAACATTCGCTACTTTCCAATCCCCTGGGACGACTCCCATTACCAATGATTCGTTAAATATATCAGTTAACGGTTTTGCTAGTACACCACCAAGCTCTTTTAATAGTTTGGGGTGTATCCCATCAGGCCCCATCCACTTATTTATCTTTACCTTAGACAACTGAAGTAGAACCTCCGCCTCGATAAACTCACATATTTCAAATGATTCAATCTTTTTTCCCAACTGAGGTCCCTTTCCCTCATTTTCATCTGTAAAAACTGAACAGAAATATTCATTGAGGCAGTCAGCTAAACCTTTATCCTCTTCTACATATATTCCTTTTGTTTTTAGTCTAACTAATCCTTGTTTAACTTTCCTTTTCTCATTTATATATCTAAAAAATGTTTTATCTCCATTTTTTACTGAGAGGGCAATTCGCTCTTCTGCATGTGATTTGCAGTTCTTATAACTTTCTTTGCCTCTTTCTGCCTAATTTTATAGATCTGTCTATCTTCCTCACTTTGGGTATTTTTGTATCTACTAAAGGCTAACTTCTTGTCTTTTACGATTTTGGCAACTTCTGAAGAGTACCACAGCGGTTTCTTTAATTTTTTACTCTTACTGACCAGCCTAATACAATTTTCTGTTATCTTCAATAATACAGCTTTTACAAAATCCCATTTCTCCTGAACGCCATTTAAATTGTGCCAGTCTGATAATGACTCCTCTATACATATTCTCATTTTAGAAAAGTCAGCTTTTCTAAAATCTAAAACTTTTGTTTTTGTGTGGTGTGACTCAGTCACTGTTCGTATATTAAACCACACAGACTGATGATCACTAGATCCCAAACTTTCACCTACAGAAATATCTGTTAACAAATCTCCATTTGTGAACACTAAATCCAATATGGCCTCCTTACGAGTTGGTTCCTCAACTATCTGTTTTAAAGATAATCCCAGTAAGGAGTTTAGAATATCCGCACTCCGGGTACAACCAGCTACTTTCGTTTTCCAGTTCACATCAGGGAGATTAAAGTCACCCATGAAGATTATCTAGTTCTTCTACTTGTCCTGGGGGTCTATAATTTACACCTATGCGAGTTACTTTAATTTTGCCAAGTTGTACTGTAACCCAAACCGACTCTAAGATCTCCTCACCAACTTGTATTAAGTTAGATTTTATGTTATTTTTCACATATGATGCCATTGAGCCCTCTGACTTTTACAGTTTAAATGTCAATTTCTTTTCGCATTACCTGACTCTTTTATTCATCCACATTTGTTTTAGTTTCTTTCTTGTGGATTTACAGCCTAATGGTACATGTGTAGAAATATATTTTTGAAGTGTGAGTTTAAATATACTCCAATTGTCCTCTGTATCTCTTTGGACAAAGAGGTCATCCCAATTAATTATCTGCACGCATGTCCTTAACTTGTTAAAATTTGCTTTTTTAAGTTAATTGTCTTTGTGACAGTTACAGCAGTTTGCTTTTTACTGTTAATTTCAAACTGCACCATATTATGACCACTACTTCCCAATTGCTCCAATACTTGAATATTTGAAAACATTGTTAGTTTACAGGAGATCCAAATAAGCCTCCTTTCTAGTAGGTGCCTCTACTAACTGAGAGAAGTTCAAAAATCTCCTCCTTTTCACTGAATTACTAGCCCCAATATGCCAGTCAATGTCAGGGTAATTAAAATTTCCCATGACTCGAACATTACCCTGCTTGCTGTGCAGCTTTTTCAATTTGTAAAAAAAAGCTGATCTTCCATATCCTGGTCGCTGTTTGGGGGTTTGTAGCAAACTCCCAAAATTAATATTCCTAGTTGATATTTTGACCCACAATGCTTCCACATTGTCATCAATCTGACATACAGAGTCCATAATATGAGGCATTAACTCTGGCTTAACATAAAGGCACACACCTCCCCCTTTCCAATCCCTCTGTCCCTGCTGAACAGTGTATAGCCTTTAAATTAACTGTCCAGTCGTGGGATTCCTCCCATCAAATTTCTGTAATATCAAAATATTCCTCATATGCAAGTACCTCTAGTTCTCCCATTTTGTTTGCTTGCATTAGCTAGTAGACAATTTAGTGTGCCATCAGTTATTTTCTCATGAACACAATCTGCATCAGGTGCAACCTTATTCTTTATGCTACTACTATCCTTAACCCCACTAACCACCCTTCTATCTACAGAAATATCTTCCCCTTTTGGTATAAATGCTATAGGATATACTCCTCTGTTTACTTCCTATCGTATTTAATTTCCTTGGTCCCTCCCCCCATTAGTTTAGTTTAAATACTCCTCCAACCTTCTGGCCATCCTGTCCCCTAGCACAGCAGACCTTCTTATATTCAGGTGCAATCCGTCACGACTATAAATATTGTACCCAAGTGCAAAAAAAGCCCAGTGCTCCAAGAACCCAAAACCCTCCTCCTTACACCGAGTCTTCAGCCACACATTAACCTCCCTGACCTCTTGCTGTCTTTCGGCAGTTGCGCGTGGCATAGGTAATATTTCAGACAATATTGCCTTGGAGGTCCTTTTCTTAAGCTTGCTACCCAATTCCCTGAACTCGCTATAGGACCCTCCATTTCCCACTAACTTTGTCATTGGTGCCAATATGAACATCCACTCCAGCCCCTCCCAATAATCTGTCCACACGATCAGCAACATGCCAGAGCACCTGGAAGATGGCAAACTGTCCGGTTATTATTATTATTATTATCATCTTTTATTTAGATAGCGCCAACAGTTTACGCAGCGCTTAATACAATAGATAAATTCAAGGGATATGACCAGACAAGAATTGACAGACTAAGACAAACCGATACATTCGGTGGAGAGGGCCCTGCTCGCAAGCTTACAATCTAGAGGGAAATGGGATGACAAACATAAGGCATACAGAAAGGGTGAGAGGTTGTGTGGGTTGTATCAATGAAAAGGAAGTTCTAGCAGCTAAGATGGTATGCTTCTCTGAAGAAGTGTTTTTTAGATGTTTCTTGAATGTCGGGAGGGAGGGTGAATGCTGAAGGTTCCTTGGGAGTAGATTCCAGAGATATGGGGCAGCTCGAGTTAAATCTTGTAGACGGGAAAAGGAAGAGGTGATAAGTGAGGAGGAGAGCCTTAGCCCATGGGAAGAACGTAGGGCTCGAG